>BSBM01000493.1:29703125-30355312 GCA_027924585.1 Larix kaempferi | reverse complement strand
CTCTATTGTCTTTGTTTTCCTATATTATATATGTAAACGTTTGTATCATTAAATATTTGTTATATACACTAATATTACTTTATTGTTTGTAATTGTAAAGAGAAATTGCCCTAGCACATTGCTCGAGGAGGAAGAGGTGCAGTTTGTACAAGCGCATGTTGATCAAGAACTGCATGGAGAAAATATTGAGGATCGAGCTAATGATCCTATGGAAGACAATAATGATGCTAATAACATACTTGAAGAAGATGGTACAAATAGATTTATCTAGGAGACATTTAATAATGTTGGAATCGATGACGATGGCAATCGGTTTGATGTTGCTTATGATATACCTGTAATTCAGAGGATATGTGAACCTCTTTATGAAGGCTTGAAAAATAAGTCTTATCTCTATTTTATTGTTGTTGTTGAACCTAAAGGTTGTAAATGTAAATGGTGTGTCAAACACATGTGTGACACAGCTCCTAAGGTATGGAATATATTAATTTTGTCACATTTAATACATGATGACAAAGTTTTTTATATTTTCCCTTGTTTTTAATGTTAGTTGATCATCATCTGTAACATTTGGATGCAATATGTATGACCAATATTCTTTACATTAACAAGTAGTATTATTTTTTTATGTTGTAGATTGATAGGTGAATTTTTGTTACCACCGTCAAATGTTTTACCTTGCACATACCGAGATTTACATGCCACAATGAAACATATTGGAATGGAGTATCAAGTTATTCATGCATGTCCTAATGATGATATTCTCTACTATAAATAACATGCATTGAAAGACAAATGCCAGAAATGTGAAGACAGTAGATATCAAGTCAATAAAGTAACAAAAAGGTGCCTCACAAGGTTCTTCGTTATATTCCCATAATTCCACATTTGCGGCAATTGTTCAGGTGCAAAAGCATAGCATAGTTAACGGATTACCATGCAAAGAAAAGAAGTGAAGATGGTGTTCTTTGAATGCCTACGGATGGATCTATATGGATCAAGATAAAAGAAAGATGACCAAAGTTTAAAGAAGAACCTCGTAATCTTAGGCTTTCATTAGCAGCTAACGGTGTCAATCCATTTGGAGAGCTCAGACCTATTTACTCGCCATGGCATGTTTTTGTTATTAACAATAACATTCCTCCATGGATGTCAATAAAGAAGGAGCACATACTGTTGGCAATGATTGTTCCAGGTATTAATTTGTTTATAATAGTTTTTTAACACTGTAACATCTCATTTGTCTTGTTTGTTTCATAATTATGTTTTCTTCTTTTTTGTTTATTAATATATATTCAATTATGTTTTAAAATAATGTCTTATATATCTTTATTTACTCATATATGTCGTAATTTTGTACTGTATGTTAAATAAAATAGGCAAATACCAGGTCAAAGATATGAATGTATATATGGAGCCTCTTATCGATGAGTTACTAGATTTATGGAAGGGCGTCACTATGTATGATATCTCTAGACCAACAAATGAACAAGGGGAATTTCAATTCCATGCAATGCTTGTATGAACAATTCACGATGCCCCAGGGATAACACATTTATGTGGTATATTATAACTTTACCCTACATAATTATACATACTTCATTATAAATAATTGATATAAAAATTAATACATCTCTTGCAGGTCTTCAAACACAGGGTAAATTTGCATTTCCATTTTGTGGTCCTAAGATGAGATCTCGTCGTTCAAGAAGTTTACAAAAGGAGGTGTTTGATGAGTATAGGCACTTCCTTTCTAAGAACCATAGGTATCAGACTACTGAAAAATATATTTTCAATGGGAAAGAAGAGACTATATGAAAACCACGAAAAATGACACATGGTCTATGGATGAAGCAATATAAAAGATATTCAAATCGTAATGGTATGGATGAAATTGTCTATGTATCAATATATACATGAAATGTTTGGAATATTTTTTTATTGCATTTTGATCAGTTAATAATTGACAAGTGTTGTTCTAATATGTTTAATTATGCTTTGTATTGAAGGTCGTGATCAAGGCATCAATAATTAGGTGCTTCCACGAGGAATGAAAAGTTATCCTGAGCAATTCAGTAGACTCCCCTACTATGAGCATCTATAAATTTTTCATTTGTTTGATACAATGCACATCGGTAAGAACATAACAGAGACCTTGTGGCAAATATTAGATGGTAGGAGAGATAAATAAAAACTTGTCAAGATTTTTAATGACATTAAGGAGGCCAATCATGCAATGCAAAGTGTGATTCGTTCAAATAGCAATGGAGATGCTCAAAATATCAGTGCCCTAATTCCATGGTTATTGACAGAGTAGCAAACCAAAGATGTTAAAGAGGTTATTGAGAAAATTAAATCTCCCATTGGATTTTGTTCAAACATGAAGAATATCCTAACAAAGAAAGGTGAATTAGGTGGGGTGAAAACTCATAATTGGCATACCTTCATTAAGGTAATTATTTTGGTGTATATATTTGTATATTGGTGAAACATGATCTTGTTAGTGTTTTGTTTTCTCTACTAATTTGGGAATAAATAATGATTGCTCATTTTTTTGATACAGTATGTTTGACCTCTATATCTCCCAGAAAACTTTGACAACAATGTGAAACAAGTTATATATGATCTGGGAAAATACATGAGGTAAGTGGTGATTTAGATGCAAAGTGTAATTTGTTCATTAATTCATTGTACAACTTATTTTAATTTTGACTACATGCATGTGTTTTACTTGTAATGTACTATATACTTTGTTGTTGAAACATGTGATTTGCTTGCATGCATAATTTGTTCATTAATTTGTTGTACAACTTATTTTAATTTTGACTACATTCGTGTGTTTTACTTGTAATGTACTATATACTTTGTTGTTGAAACATGTGATTTGCTTGCATCACCTATAGATGGTTTTCATCTAAAGAAATAGATCAAGAAGGTATAAAGTATTGGAGGAGACAAATTCCTTGTCTAATGTGTGAAATGAAAAAGTATATACCTCCGTCATTATTCAATGCACAATAACACTACCTCATACACCAAGTTGAGGAGATGGAGAAGTGTGGACTTGTACACACAAGGTCAATGTGGATGGCTGAGAGGCACTTGAAATCACTCAAGGATTTGGTCGAACAAAGAGCACATCCTGAGGGTTCTATGGTAGAGGGATATATGGTATATCAAACCATGGTTTATATCACTCAATATAGTCCTCAAATAGCTGCAAGTATTAATCATGAGGATCGCATTTCAGATGTCAACTCCAACAACAAATTTGAAGGGGAGCACCTATTGGGGAAAGGTAGAATGAGGAAAGTGAGATGTAAGTGGATATTGGATATTTATAATACATTTGAATTTTTTTTAATGTATGCCATACTTATTTAATTTTTAGTCATCCTACATAATCCATTATTAATATGAAGGTATAACATGGTAGCTAATTGTATGTTAATTGTTTATATCAATACAACTAGTGCAGAGTGGGATGCAATACATCTCTACATTGCAAACAATCTTGATTGGATGAATATATGGGTTAAATGATGTAACAATTCTAACACTGGTAGGTTAACATGGGAAGGTGTTTCTACATTGGTCAAAGAAGTTGAACTTAGACGAGATACAAATCTTACTCAAAGGGAAATTGATTTAGCACATGGTTTAAAAAGTAAACAGGCAAGCATTTTCACCCATGCTACCTTTTTTTTTAAATATTATTTTATCAATGCATAGGACGTGTTTTTTTTCATAATTTGCATAATTTCCAAGTATAAATATGTTTATGAATTGACAAAAAAAAATTGTGTGTTTGGCATATGGCAGTTGAAACACTACAAGGCCATGTGGTGCAATGGTCACAAATTTCGCATCAAAAAGTTGGATGAAAAGAGGAAAACTTATGATAGTGGGATAACAACAGTATTTCAGGTTACTAATATCCACTCTAGGAGTGACAGACATCCCCGAGAATTTTAAAATCAATACTATGGGTATTTTCATAATATACTTGAGTGTGAATTTAATTCATTCAAAATAGTTATGCTCGACGTCAAATGGTATAGGCTAAGAATAAATGAACGTGATCATGAGAGAACTTTTATTCAACATGCTAACGGTTTTACCATGGTTAATACAAGGACTAATAATGTTGAGCCAGGATCAGAGCCCTATGTTCTTCCAAGCCAATGCGAACAGGTATTTTACTCGGAGGTTTCAGGAAGATCGGGTTGGGCATATGTTGTTAGATATGATCCAAGAGGAAGGCCGATAAAGTATATTGTAGTGGAAGAAGATGAAATTGAAGAAGAAGATGACGTAGAGGAGCATTTAGTTCATGAATCATACAAAGACATCGAGGAAGTTCAAGGAGATGTGGAAGAAAATGTTCTGAATGAATATGATATTGACGATGTGTCAAATCACAAAGAACTTGAAGAAGTCAAACCAAATGTAGGAGACTATGTTTCAAATGATGATATGTTTGGAATTGACGACATTGATGATGATGATGTTGATATGGCCAATATTTTGAACATGAACTCCGAACCAGATGATAAAGATGATGAGTTGGATGAAGAAGAAGATTAATGATATCAAAATCCTGAAATGTACGAGGTATGTATTCATATGTTTTTAGTTGGTTTGTTCTCTTTCATTTACCTTAAATCTTTGTTTTCTTAGTTTCTATGTTTGATTGTTTTTTTTTTTTCCAAGAAAAAAAAGCGTAATTTCATTCATCTATAGAGATCAAAATTACATTCTGTAGGTTCACCATAAATAGTGAATTCTTCAAGATCATATGTTCCTATGATGGGACTGTTACGTCTTCTTTCAGGTTACATACATGAGCATACTATGATGCTGAATAGATAAGTAGATCAGCCCCGTAAGGCATATTTCATAAAATATTTATGTCTGTGTTTCTGAACTTCGTCACAATAAGAAAAAACAATAGAGTACTAATAAGCTATTACATTGTATCAAAAAGCAGGAACTGTATCATAGATAATGCGCTGATAAAATTCAAAGGTTCTCTATAAATGGCCTATGATAGTAATTCTGTGTTCGGCCATTTAAAATTTCTTTTACATGCCATGTGCCAATGTCCCTCGAGAGCCCCTCCTTGGATGCGGTGTCCGCTTCTTTGTTGTTAATCCTGTAAACATGCCGACAAGAAATATTGTCAAACCGCAAAAGGATCATTCTAATGGATGAGAGTATATTCACCAGCCGCAAATTTCTGCATTCTTGTGTCTGTTTGATCCAATTTATAACATTCATTGAGTCCCCGAAGCAATTCAGTGTGATGCAACCTTTCTCAAGAGCAAAGATTAATAGTAGTTTCAAGCTCTGCAATTATGCATAGTTGTTTGAGCCCACCCCTAATCCCATAGAAAGAGTGAATGAATGCGATTCTGATAGATGAAGAACCGCGCCACCCCCTCACAAATTATGCTGTGAGGCCCCATCGAAAAAATCCCATGGCCAAGAGCGATCAATCTCCACCTCCAGATTCCTTCTTTGATTTGTTGCCCTTATATGCTCAGGTAGTGACTTGATGATACCGATAGATTGTGCTGCAGTTATTTCTGGAAGGCATGGCTTTTCATTGAAGATAGCATTGTTCCGTGCCACCCATATCCCCCAGATAACAAGCAGAGGTAGGTTCTTATAAATCTTATTTGTGTTCCTCCTCCACCATGCTTCCCATGCTACCCCAACCGAATCTCCATCCCATTGACAAAGAAAACCCACGAAAACTGTGCACTCCTTCCAAACTGCAACAGAAAAATGACATGTAAGGAACAGATGAGTAGCAGTTTCAAGTTCCCTTTTGCATAGCACACACCAGCTTGGCCCGTGAAAGGACCTCTTCTGCAATATATCCCATGTAGGTGCTCTATTCTCGAGTACACACCACATAAAAGTTTCGATTTAGCTGGACATTTTAACTTCCAGAGAGACTTCCACCACCAGGCTACCTCCCTCTGTTCAGCCTCTGAGCTTAACAAAATATAACCTACCTTGGGAGTGTACTTACCTTCCGGATCCGCCTCCCAAACCAGGGAATCCTCCTCTTCATTCAACAATACACTTGCCACTTCCAAATTTCGGATATATACCTCCAAGATAGCCGACTCCTGTTCCTGAAGCCCTAAAGTGTTTTCCCTACTCCACCTCTATCTCCAAGACTCCGCAGGTCTCGGAACTGCCAACTGATTCAGAGTGTAAATCCCTCTTCTTCCAAGTGCCGCAATAACATGGCTAGGTAGAATGTGTTCATGTGTACATCCCATCCAAGGGTCCCTTCCTACCAGCAGCTTTTCTCCATTCCCCACATTCCAAGCTAGTTTGGATTCAATCAGGCCAAAAGATTTTACCACAGCCTTCCAAATCATCGATCCCCCCAGATGAGACTTCCTAGAATTCCTAATCCAATCTTCAATGCTTTCCTCAGCCAAGTATTTCTGCTTGATGACCCTGTTCCATAGACTAGTAGTCTTCACCAGCCTCCACCCCCCCTTGGCTGCCAAAGCCTTTGAAAACAAGAAAATGTTCTTTATCCCCCAGCCATCAAACCCTTTGGAGCTGCAAGTCCCTTCCAGCTAACCCAAGGGGTGACTTGTACGTCCTTCTTGCCGCTCCAAAGAAACCTAAAACAGATCCTCCTAATGCTTTCAAGAATTCCTTTAGGTATCCAAGCTAATGACATCCAGTATACAGGAATAGCTTCCAGCACCACTTTAACCAGGACTAGTCTACCTACTCGCGAAAGCCACCTGTGGCTCCAAACCATCAATCTCTTTTCCACTTTCCCAATCAACCAAGCCCAATCCCTCTTCAAATATAAATTAGCTTTTATCGAGAACCCGAGGTATTTCAAACCATCCTCTAGTCCCGCAGTATTGAAGGGAAAGAAACTTGTGAGTTCTGCCTCCTCTTCCGGTCTCAACAAATGAGTCGATAAGGTAGACTTCCCAGCATTAATTTCCATACCAGTGGCCTTAGAAAACATATCCAATATCTCTTTTAGAATATGGGTATCCCCTCTGCTTCCAGAACAGAAGATTAAAACATCATCCACGAATAGCAAATGTGTAATATACAGATTTGGAGCCACCGGAATCCCCTGAAACAACCCTTCAGCCTTTGCCCCGCTAATGGCCCTACTAAGTCCTTCAGCAACCAACAGAAAGAGCAGCGGGGATAAAGGACACCCCTGTCTAAGTCCCCTTTCAGCATGGAAAAAAGACGAAGCCGCTCCATTGATAAGTACTGAAAAGGAAACAGTAGTGATGCATGACATTACCCATCTAATAAAAGCAATACCAAACCCCAGATGGGTAAAAAGCAGGCGAAGATACAACCAACTCACTTTATCATAGGCCTTAGAGAGATCAATTTTAAGTATGGCTCCCTTCAGATTCTTGGTCTTCAAACTATGCATCCCTTCCTGAGCCACTCCAACAGCCTCATGAATTTGTCGACCCTCCAAAAACCCAAACTGTTCAGCAGATATATGTTTTGAGAGGATACTTTTTAGTCTTCTGGCAATAACTTTTGAGATGATCTTATAGATACAATTGCACAGTGAGATGGGCCTGAATTCATTAAGGGTCAATGCATTATCAGACTTAGGAATGAGGGCGATAAAAGTAGAATTGAAACTTGCCGGTATTCTCCCTGATTCTCTGGAGTCTTCAACAACTGCCATGAGGTCATTCCCCAGAATCTCAAAGAGATCCAAGAAGAAATCAATAGTCCACCCGTCAGGGCCAGGGCTCTTGTCTTTTTGAAAGCTTATGAGAACCTTCTTAAGCTCCTCCTCCGTCAATTCCTTCATCAGCTCCCTGTTTCCTTCATCATCAACAAAACTAGGAAACATCTCTGCCACTTTAATCACCTCAGCAATAGTAGCCTGATTTGGTGCCCGGAACAAGTTCTTAAAATGTGTTACCCCACACCTGGCCTTATCATCAAAATTGATATGAGTGTTTCCATCATCATCCTTCAGACTCCATGTGGTATTAGCTGCTTTTCTCCCTCTGGCATAAGCATGGAAAAATTTTGTATTATCATCCCCACACTCCAGCCAAATCGCTCTGCTCTTCAACCGCCATGTCTCCTCCATTTCACATAACATAGTGTTCTGCCGCCCTTCCAACCGGATTAGAGCCTCTTTAGATTCATGAGAAATCAGTCCCCCCCCTTCACCCTCATAAATCCGCTGTAGCTCATCCTCCACCTGTTTCAATTCTGCATCTTCCCTACATCTCTTAGCAATAGCCCAATCTTTGACCAGTCTTTTCATCTTTTTAATATTATCTGCAAACTGAAAAGCAGCTGATCTGTCAAAATCCCTATCAAAAGGTGTCCAGTTTGTAAGAAATAGATTGTTAAATGTCTCATCTTGTAACCATAATTTATTGAATTTCAAGGGGCTCGGAGGATTTGCAGGCCCCTTTTGTATCTCAAAAAAGATAGGAAAATGATCAGAGATACCTCCACTGCCAACCCACTGTCAAACTTGAAAGAATCTGTCCACCAACTGTTCAGCCACCAGAAAACGATCAATCCTTTTCGCCACCCTAGCATCCCCACTGCACTTATTTCGCCATGTCGGTTTCAGCTTGAAAGGCTCTATATCCAGCAAACCCTTCGCCACTAACTTCTGAACAAAGTATCCAGCCAAAGAATCCACTTGAGCATGAGGTCCCCATACCTCACTCAGACCCAATGAAAAGTTTAGATCCCCCCCTATGATCAGTGAGTCACCACTCAAGAGGGGGTTTCCAAACAGTGAGTCCCAGAACTCAACTCGATGCAGGTAAGGCCCATAAATATTAATCACCTTAATAGTGATCCCCAATTCAACCGACAAAACATCAACACAAAGAACAGAATCCATTCCCCACGAATTCACAAGCTTAAAATTACATTGCCTCCATCCCACAGCCAACCCCCCAGAACGTCCCTTTACATCCAAAGTGAGAAAGGACCATCCAGGCAGCCAACTCTCCAAACGATTCTTAATAACATCTCCTACACCTAAGGTCTCTTGTAGCAGGATCACATCCGGGTGTTCAAGAGTAAGCACCCTTCTGAAGGTTGATTTCTTGTTGGGCCCAGCCAGACCTCGGCAATTGAAAGACATAATCTTCATGTTCGCCCTTTCTTCAAGGCATTCCCCGCTTTAAGTGCCTTAACAATCGAAATTTGTTTCCCTTCCAGGAGATCCACCCTTGCCCTGGATTGTGCCTTATGAATGTTTGACTTTCTTCCCCTTCCCTTACGAGCAGGAGTAGTGACTTTCCCCAGCCCCGCAGAGGTGGTTTTCATGCAGGAGCGTAGGAAATAACCCGAATCTTGTGATTCTGTGGGAGAGAGGTAATCCTCCTCAAGAGCATCTCCAGGATCAGGGTCAAAAAAACCATGAGGGGTATCATCCACATCACCTATACTAGCAGTTACAGGTTCCAAAACCGGTTCCAAAGAAGGAGAAATCAGGATCGATGCTTCCTTCTCACCATCGTGATAACCAGACCGAGACCCCCTAGGACCCGAGGTGCTCGAGAGAGAAAGATTGCGCAGACCCTCCACCCAATCATGCCTCAATAAAGTAACAGAGTTCATAAATAAATTGACAGTAGGGGGAAAAGAGAGAGAGGAGATACCAGGGAAGTCAGGTCCCCGAAGTACATCTTCAATCTGATGTGTAGTCACCATTTCCACCTGATCTGCCGAAGTCTTCTCCACCACTGGACACACCTGACTAGGTTCGTCTCCGGACGGCACATTTCCAAGGTCATCTGAAGAGGACTGAACAAAGTCAGAAGAACCCGATCCAATTTCCGTGTAGCGCACCTCAGCTCCTGTTGTAAGTTTTCTCCTCCCCCCCAAATGGTTTCGAAATGGAAGGCTGCAGTCGGATATGGGGTGTCCATAAGCATGACAGCGCCGACACCTAAACGGTACATTTTCATAGTCCAAAATTTGTGTGATGATCTCCGATCCCCATTCCAGATTTATTTCTTCTGCCAGCCCCTCTCTGATATTGATGTTAACCAGAATGCGCGCAACCTTTTGGCATAGAGTCTCTAGGAATGACATATCCACCTCCAGGAAGGTCCCCAGTATCTCCCCGATCCATTTGAAATGATGTAGTTCCCAGAAGTGAAGAGGAAGGGCTGGCAAACGGACCCATATCGGAACTACATCCACCCTTTCCCGGCTGGCATCGAACAAAGAGTGCCATGGCTTCAGCAGCACCGGAGTGTGATTGAGATGCCAGTTCCTATTCAAAACCCACCGCAGCTCCTCCTCTTTAGAGAATTTGAATGCAAACCACCCCCTATTCAGCTCCACCACCACCGGTAATTGACCCACCAGGTCCTTCCAATTTTCCTCAACCCAATCCGCCACCGTCTTCCTTGAGAAATTGCATCCCATAACCCTGCCAACAAGGGTAAAATGTGCCATCTGCAAAACATTACCCCAGGCTATGTCTTCACCCACCGCATAGTTCTTTACCAATTTAACCTTAATCCAACTCTTCCTCCGCTTCTTCACAGGGCCGCCGCCACCCTTCTTTGAGCCAGCCGCAACATCAAAGGTCTCCTTCCCCCGACCCCCGTCCCACTCCGGAGAGCTGAAACCCCGCTGCTCTGCAACCCCAAGGGAAACCCTTCGATCTTCTTCCGACGCGTACCCACTTGAACCACTGCCCAACCGACCCTGTCGAGCCACTCCTTCCGCCGCAACCCTGTCAAAACCCACCGCCTCCTCAAACCCTCCCTGCGCCGATTCAGCTGGAAACCCTAGGGCCATTGAGAAGAAAACCCCCGCTTCCCTCCAACTCGCATTTTCGAGAAGATCAACCGACTGTTGTTCCACCGCAGGGCCCTTCTGTATCCCATGTGTTAACTGCTCCGGCGAAGTGGAGAAAGCAGACGGAGAAAAGTCAGTAGAAAAGTTTACCGGCTCCAGCCCTACCGGCTGAAGCATCTCAGTTCCCAGCACCGGAAAATCCACCAGCTCTTCTAGATCCTTACCACATGGCACCCCCATCCATCACGACCATCCAACCTGTCACTAACATAAACAACGGCTTCCTGATCTTCCATGGCAGTAGAAAGGGTTCACCAAAACCGTAACAGTCACCAATCTGCTAAGCTCCAAACCATAGGAAAACCAAACTGCCCTCCTGCCAAAACAAAAAAAAGAACTACCATACACCCTTGGTATGGGAAGCAGTCCATTTTCCTGACACGGTCCCAAGTCAAATCAGCGATCGAGGCTGACCGATCCCTGACAGGGATGGCCCTCCCATACCCCTCAAAGGCCTGCTCGCAAGATGTCAAGGTTAACTATTCTATTTGATGATATTCATGTCCTTTGTCCATTTCACTTAGAGATAAAAGCACAAAAGCTTTTTCTGCCAAAAAAAATCCCTATCTTCTATGTGATTGTTATTAATTATGTTTCTTTCAAATATTTAATAGTATATAGATTGGGTATTGAGGAATTGAGAGTGAAGTGATGGGGGGAGGGGCCATATCAACTTCCACCTTCATGTGGTTAGCCTTGTTCAGTAGAGAATATATTATTCTTGAAACCAAGAGAAGCTCATTCAAGTTTATACCATCGTCATTTTTTTCATCTTTGAGATGCCGAGTAATTGGCATTTCCGTCATATTTGAGTCTAGAAACCCTCCCATATCGTGGAGGCATACGAACTACCAGTCCATGTCAAATTTCAGTGCATTTAGAAACAGTTTGAAAAATTAATTTCAACGCTGGCCCCATCCACGGGTCATTGTTGCCCATGTCTAGTCGCTGCAGTACTAGGCCTTTTAGGTGTTCCTTTTAAAATTATTTTGACATGCACATTGACGCATCTACTGTAAGAGAAATAATGTCGAAAAACAAGCACTTGATAAATTGCACAAGCTTCATCAGATATTTCTTGTCTTTGTTTTTTTCTCTCATCTAAGTTTTTTGCGTTCCATTCACTAGAGTAGCTCGAAATCATTGATGAAATGTCGGTTGGCGCCTTTTTCTCGCCACCAATCTCATGGGTCTAATTGGCATGCATGGTGTTCATTTTGAACGGCATAGGAGATCATTATAAATATCGGCATGAAGACCATGACTTGGATGGGTATGTCGGGAATTCCAGGCATGTCAATCCAAGAAAATTCAAATGAAAGTATGATGAGATCGGAGATGCTGAGTACTAGGCGTTTCCATCATATTTGAGTATGGAAACCCTCCCATATCATGGAGGCATGCAAACTCCCATTCCATGTCAAATTTCAGTGCATTCAGAAACAATTTGAAAAATTTTCAACATTGGCTCGATCAACTAGTCACCGTTTCCCATGTCTAGTCGTTGCAGTACTATGTCTTTTAGGTGTTTCTTTTAAAATTATGTTGACATGCACATCGACACATCTAGTGCAAGGGCCTCTAGATAAGGCAATGTGTTTATTGTAATTTATGGATCAACGGTTGAGGTTTTTATACCATCTCAACTAGGACATATTGATGTCTTGCCAAGACAATGATGTCAATATTCCTCCTTGCACTAAACACCAACATAGTTTATCCTCAAACTATGTCCAAGGCATTAAGAACAACCCACGGTGTGTAAAAGTTGATAATGGTGCCCATATGACACATGTAGGTGGGATATTCTCTTTGCATGCCATGTGTGGCGGGTTTGGACCCTATGAATGATCCATGAACCCTAGAAGCATATTCTAGGCCATAATATGTTGAATTCTATCCTTGAAATATGTTTAGGACCCAAAGAAGTATCTCTAGTGTAAAAACACTCATAGGCCAAAGATTCCCCTTATAGGGCATATGTAGTGGTTTTTAACCCCGTGCATGACCATGATCCCTAGATAATCGTTTATGCTCTAATATGTTGATGTGCCTTATTGGACCATGGCCATGCCGCAAGAACCATACTTGGTGCACAATACCTCACAATACTACCCATATGACACATGTATGTCAAATATTTGCATAATATTTGTGGTGATTTTGGACTTTGTGCATGGTACATGAGCCCTTAAAAAATGTATTCTTTGATATGTTTATGTTCCTCCTTGAACCATGATTAGGGTCTTGATAAATATACTTGGTGTGCAAAACCTTGTAATGGGTCCCATATAGCATTTATAAGCCAAATATTCCATTTAAATGGCATGTGTGTCCAGTTTGGACCTTACACATGGTCCATGATCCCTAGAATAATTTTTAATGCCTTAAGATGCTAGTATTCAACCTCATACCATATCTACATTCATAATGTATCTACATACCCAAGAATCATCCCTAGTGGGAAAAACCTAGCAATCACGTTCACATAATGCTAGTAAGGCTAAATTCCCCTGTATAGGAATTGCATGTAGTTTTGGATCCTAATCATGGTTAATGAGTCATAAAAGTGTCTTGTGGGCCATAAATTGCTATATTTATACCTAAACCATGTTATAGGTATAGAGAACCATCTCTAATGTCTAATGGATTTCTCCTTTATTCATGTATGAGAATCAAAATGAAATAATCTTTAGTGGCTAATGATTGAGCATGGCCAAGGGAAATAAATGTTGGACTTCAGTGCATACATAGGTTATATAAAGAGGCAATTCCCCTCCCAAATAGCGCCTAAAATTACCTGGCTCATAAAATAGAAATCTGCAGGATAGATCTATGGTTCTAGAGATCGGCACAAGAAAGCCCCAACCCCTAAACTCGTCACTGGTCAATAGGGTGTTTCACCATTTTGTCGAGGGAAAAGCCGACTGCAAGGATTCCATTGCACAAGCATGAGCAAAAGCAAGAGCAGGGGTTTCGATTGGACAATGAGGAGCAATGTCTTTGGTATCTGGTGAAATCAACTCTTTTTCAAGTTGCATAACCCGACTTTCATAAATCTTGTAAAACAACTTCTTCAGTTTCTTCCAAGCTTCATTCGAGTGGTCAATTTCCCTGGTATGAAATTGAATCTCCCTTTTAATTTAGGGTGTCATGACACCTACGACTTCATCCTTCTTCCCTTTAACCATGAACTTAGAATCATAATCTTTCGGGTCTGGAATAATATTTTTGGATTGATCAGCGTGCTTGTTGATTTGGGTGGGCCTGATTTAAAACCCTAGCTCGTTTTTCATTTAGGAATTCACGGAATGTGGGAATATTAGAACAACCAAGAACCCGGCCAGGAGTATTTTGTGCATGTTTTAAATAATATGACATTGAATGGATATAACCAAATTCAAATACTCGTAGCTATGTAATGAAAGAGTGTCTAATTCATCTTGATTTTTTAGTAACTTGCTTCTCTTTCCACACATTCCCACATTGATTAAATACTGAGTGGGAAAACGATATTCTTTTATCATCGTCACTCTTATTTGTTGTGACTAAAACCATTTCTATGTTAGGGAATTGGATCGGCTTGCAACAACTCCTACAAGTATTAGCCATAATTTTATTTTGTGTTTGGGAAACTCTCAATGACTTGTTACTTTTGCATGCTTTGTTATTCTCGGGATTTTTGTTTGTACTAGTTGGTAATCCCCCCTCATTAAAAGTGCATTTTATTCTTTTGCATGAAATTGTGAGGGATAATCTTCAATGCATGCCTATAGGAAACAGTCCTATGGATTTTCCTATTGTGGCGGATTTCTATCTTCATGGCCAAGCTCATGTATTGGATTCATATCAGAATGCCTCCTAGATGAGGAATGATCAAAATATCGAGAGGCCTAATTTTTTTTGCAAGGATAATTCATGTCAATGGAGGGTGAGAGCAAGACATATTCAGCATCAAAATTGGCCACTAAAGCATTGGATATGCCCACATTTACGTTATAGAAAGATGGCAATGGAAAGTGATATGTCTATTCAACATTGGCAAGTGAATGGGTTCAACTACACACTGCTGCACAAAATGGCATCATTCTATGTCACATATTTCATATTGCTTTGACGAAGAGTAGTTGAGTGAGTGAAGGGACTGCATTATAGACGAATGGTTCAAATTAGCTGAGTGAGTGAAGGCCTTACATCACAAATGGACAATTCAAAGTAGCCAAAAGACTATGGACTACCATGACATAGTAACAAGTCAAATCTGAAAGCATATCTTCCACATAATGGAAAATATGGATGGTAGACATGTTCTGGAGAGTCATCTAACAAGATCAATGCTAGAGCACACAAACCATCACATCAATGCATATAAACTTCACAAGAGAATGCATTGCAGTATAATAATTTAAGAATCTATCTCAATTCAAAGCAATCATGTTAATTATCGATTTTATATAGAGAACATCACGAAGATAAATTTTGAATGAGGTGGTTCAACACAACAATAATAATAATCTAGTTTTTAAGGTCATGGTTTTGGCAGATAACAAATTGATTTATCAAACTCCTTGTTCTATGGGACAAGGGAATCTTTTTGTGCAATGATTTGATTACTTAATTCAAGAAGGTGTAACCTCCTCCGAATTCTAAAACGTGACCTTCGAGGATAAAACACATATTCTTAACCATTGGGTCCACTCAGACTATAAAAGGGCAATTGTTAGAATGGATCCATATCAATAGTTAAATTAGCAGCATGGCATACATGGTATAGTTGAGAACTTTTTATAACAAGAGAGGTAATGGTGGTGTTGGAAGTTTAAGGTAATCACTCTAGAAGTTTTTATTATCATAATGAACACTATATCTCATTCAAATTGATACCTCATGTAATGTCCCTTGTTAGGAATTTTATTAAAATGGAAATTTTCCACTTTTTTTCCCTAGTTCGACCTTTGACTAGTTTTGATCTCTAGGTCCCAAATTTGCCCCAAATGATCCCAAATATTCTGAGAAGGTATATGAATGATATTAGAACATAAATATGTGTTCATGGATGCCTTTGGACCTTTAAAATACTTATGCAAATCCTCTTTCAAATATGGTCAATGTAGGTAACTTTACTAGTGATTTCCCTTTGACTAGTATTGGTCTCTAGGTCTCAAATTGACTCCAAATGCCTTCAAATATTCAAGGAAGGTGTATGAATTATATTAAGACTTGAATATGATGTTCAGGGATGACATATGCCCACCAAAAGACCTCTTCAAACTATCTTAAGATTCTGGACGAAGTATGCAATTTTACTAGTAATTTGGGGTTCAAATCCCCCTGGGGTAAGTACTGAAAATGGCTTCCCAAATGCCTCCAAACCCACTCAAATTTCTGAACAGAGGTAGGAAATGTATTAAGTATGTTATTAAGGTCTCATTTTCAACATTAATTTATTATTATATCTGTTCCAACCCTCTCCCATTCAACTGCAAAAATCACCAATTCGACCCTTGGGGAAATGGCATTATTTCTTCTCCCAATGCAATTAAACTATGTAAAAATACTTCAAATGCTCAATTATAGTACATTAAACTTGTAAAATACATCCATGGTAGTCCATTAATCACAAATGCATCAGATAATCATCCATTCATTCGAAATCATCAGCATTACATTGGTTCACAACAAGGTAGTGGGGAAATAGCACTGTTCTTTCATTAAAAATGAGATTTACACATTTCTACTTGGAATTTCGACCTGAATCTTTCTGGATATGAAGAACAGAGTATTTAATTCATATTACAAAAGAAACTGGGAATTAGAAGCTCCCACAAAGAGTAAAATAGGTCACCAAAAACACCCTCCCTCAAGGATCAAGAATATGCCATCAAAACTGGAAATGGTTGAAGGAGTGAGCTGCAATAGAAGAAAACATGAGGTACCCTATAGCTTACACCTGCAAATGAAGACTCCATTAAAGCTCCAATTGAAAGGTATGAATGGCCTTTCTAATTACCAACTTGGATGGGAATCTTTCACCCTCGAAATTGGCTAAGGCAAGAAACTAGTCATCCACTAGCTCTCTCTCTACACAAATGCAATTGCAAATTCTACAAATGATCAAAATCTGGTTTCATTCTTTATTATTGACATTTATAAAGTTCTAATGTCCTCCATGGGTCGAATTCCTTCCAAGAGACTCATGCCAACTCAAGTTGGGAAGAGATTCCAAAGAACGCCACTTGTACAACAATTCCTAGTCTCCCACTTCCACCAAATCACATGTGGAAGCATCTTAGCTGCCCTAACACCCTTGAGTGCCCTATTGGAGTATATTTTTATCCCTAACATGTCATATATGTCATATGTCATCCTTCAGGTCTGATTTGTGTCATAGGTGTCATAGCATCTTCATCATTGTTGTCATAGAGTTAGGGAATCTAGCCCAAGTGTCTCACTAGCTCCAAATTGCCTCTTCCTCTTCCATGGGAGTTACTCTTCCTCTATATTTCGACCTCATTGACTCATGACAAGTATTATTGAACTTATAACTCATCCCAAGAACATTAGGCTTCCCATAGATTCGAAATTGCAAGAAGAGGATGCCATGTGGCACATACATTCTAGCTTATGTGGGTCCCACTTCCTCCATGTGTCTTCATGATCAAATGCCACTTTGATTTTCACTTGTATATATTTATTTATCTCCTTTATTAAATATTTATGCCATCCTAATGTTCCAACATCGTTTATTATCCCCATTATTCACAATCCCAAAGCTTCCACCCCAAACCTAGGAAACTAGTAATTTCCCTCCTTGGCAATTATTTGACCCTTAACATCAATTTTACAAACTCTAATGAATATTGCCAATGTGATTAGGCCATTGTGACCCAATTACAAATTTGGGACATGACACCTCACTTGTTATTCTCCATCATACATCTTTCCTCATTGAAAAAAAAAACATTTTCATATATCTTAATGTAGATGGATATCATCTCTATTAGTATGTAAATGAAAGTCATACTTTGATTAGAAGAGAAGGAAATGTATCTTGTATAAGAAATTGGTGATGAAGAAAATATGGATGATCAATTGATGTCCTCTAAGATCCTAAGAGCCAAAATAGATCCCAAATGCAGAACAAGCATCTGGGTATATCCAACCCATATATCAATCTAGACAAATGATCAAATCCGAAAAGTTTCCTGTCAAGTAAGGGGTAAAAATCGATGTTTCGAGAGACATAAGAATTATGCTATCACCAAAAAGAGAAAATATAATTTCTCATATGGGATCGAGGTCTAGGCATTCAAGAAAAATGAGAATAAATACCTAACATCCATTAGAGAAAATGTATCAAATTGGAGAGGAAGGGATATGTTACTTGTGGAACAAAAAGTGGTCATGAATTAGAGACTAGTTGGCCTATTTTTTCATTTTACATCATAAGAGCACAAGTATGGGTAGAATATTTGTCTTCCAAATATCCATAAATAGTTAATGGTTGGTTTAAAGTGTAGTGTTAATCCTCTCAAGGCTATATAGAACCCCTCAAAGGAACAACATAAACAACTATAAGTTAACATTGAAAAATAGAAGGATACCAATGGAGTGGACAAAGTCACTGACCTTTTTATTGTCATCAAAGGATCCCTTTCTAACCACAAAATACCCCATTCAAAGAAGGGAAGAAGCTATATTTTACCCTTCCCCCACTCTTGGGAAACATCATGCATGATTTTGTCTCTTGATAATTGTTATAGAAGGTTTGGCAGTTGTGGCTGCAACATTGTGTGTGTTATTACCAAACCAATGTTCAATCCCTCAACCATGTTGGATTCTAAGAATGCCTACAGAGAGCATCCATTTAAGACTAAGTAATATGGAAGGTCAAAATAATAGGAGGTCAAGGGAAGTAAGAAGCCTAGCCTTGCAATGGTTACTACAAAGGCCTATCATGTTCACTTATTCGTAAAGGTTAAACACGACGTAGAAACCATAGAGGAATAAGTAAAAAAGAAACATGGGAAAAAATCAAGTGCAAGTATTGATGCAGAGATGATGGCATAGGTCCCCAAATTTGATCACTCTAAGAGTAAAGATTCCAAATATTCTTGAATGTTAGAGTTGTATTAGCAAGTTAAGGGGTTAGTAGCCTTTGCAATTAAAAGCAAAGGAAATTCAATTTTTTAAATTCTACAAAGAATGGATGATATTGACAAAAAAAATATGATGTAATTTAATATAGTTGAGTTGCTCTCTATATTCTAATTTCTTGGAAAGATTCTTAGAAACATAGATTCATCAGTTTAGGAAAATGCATTTAAAGCTAGAAAAATTCAATGGCAGGCCTTGCCACCATGAGTTGCTTGCCCTTATTCCCTCAAGCCTAAAAAATAACTAGAAAAAACCAAATTTCTATTTCAGGAATGGCCACATCCAAATGAAAACTAAATTCAAGTAAAAAAATGAAAACTAAGTATAGGATATCCAAATGCATATCAATCCCGTCATTCATTTATCTACCATGATGTCATGGAATTCATTTTCTACTTTCCATACTGACTTACAATATACCAACATCTATAGGTAGGAACTAGCAATTATCTATTGTAGCACTGAATAACTGTGGAGTTTCTACATATTCTAAGCCAAACCCTAGGCTAGGGGTCATGAAGCATGTATATATCCATGGGAAAGAATGTTGTATGCAAGTGATATTTCCTATATCACCTCTCTCATTAACTTGTTTTAGCAACTTGAAAAAAATATTGTTGTATGCATTTTCCTTTCTTTTTATTATATATGATTGACCATATAATTTAAGTAGCACAAATTATCATTTTTTATCATATAATTTTTTACCATATATTATATATTATTGACCTAGTCACCCTGAGTTTATGACACTCGCTAATTGTTTCTCTCACTCGATGGAATGTTATACGATGTACAACCAAACATGTATTTGTCAGATCTATCCTCGTCGAGCGAGGGAAGTTCAAGTAGAATAGAGGAAAGTGGACATCTAGTACGTCTAATGAGCGGAGATCAACTAGAGCTGAAAAGATCAGAAGAAAAATTCAATAGATGATTCAAATGTTTTCTTGCTAAAGGGGGGTCATGTTCTTATGGTGATGAGAGCATAGGTGACATCGAGGTGCCTCGAGGTACAAACATCTAGTGAAACGATGGGTACGCGGGGATCTTCCTCAAATCAACACTAATTTTTGTGTCGATGGAGGGATATACCGCATTGCTCCATCGTCATTGCATGGTTTGGGGCTATTTTCCATGGTTGGAATAAAGGTCCACGTTGGCGGATTAATTGAATTTATGGAGTATGTCGGACCCTGTTACAACTACATAGATTGGATATGCCTAGTTCAATATACAAAAAGTATACGAAAATATGGCGTAGTTGCAACTTATATACAACTAAAAGATAATGATCAGAACAAATGAGAATCAATTTATATTGACGGAAGGCCAAAAGTAACGGGGAATATTGCAGGGTTTATAAACAGTACACGACCTGTGACAACAAATAAGCAACCCAATTGCATATTCAAGGGGCGTGAAGGAAACTAGGTATTTGTATGTGTAATAAAATCAATAGCTACAGGGAAAGAGTTGTTGATTGAGTACAATTTGAATCAAATATATACGACGGTACGTATACTATTTTACCCAGCCTATAAGCAATGACTCTTGTATTTTATATCTAACATTTACTATAAAATGTTGCCATGCGTTATGTCAGTAAACTCAATATATGAATAATTCATGTTTCTTGAAAAACACTAGTTTTGTATAGTTGAGACTTAGTTAATGTTACTTTCATTCATTATAGATACAAACTTGTTTGTATTTGGAATTAATATGAATATTGTGTTTTTGTTTGATTTTTTATACAAATATAAGGAGAAAAAGTAATAATTGACAAAATGCATAGATTCTTGTTCATTTCAAATTGTCATAACCAATTTGTATGAAAATGGTGGATGCATTATGTGCATTATTATGTATGCTTCCATGTTGATCAACAGGGCGACAGGGGCAAGGCACTAGCATTAGAGTAGTCCACAGATGCTACTAAGGAAGTGCCAAGTGAAGAAAAAAAAAATTGTCAGCCGACCATGTGCACATAGTAAATAAGCTTTTAATAAAAAAAACAGGGAATTCACTTCTTTATTATTGACTCTGCCAAAGACACAAGAGATAAGAGATAGAATGGATACCCTGACGTGTGAGATTCGTGAGCTTGGGGTAAGGAACATCTTCAATTATCCGATTTATTTTTTTAATTATTCATGATTATAAATATATTATCGTTTGATAACAAAAGTCTTTGTTTTATAGGTGTTTTTGGAGGCGCAAGGTGATCCTTATGGTGCGAGGACTGGTGGGGTCGGCGCAGGTAGCAGCGTCGTTCTTTCTCCTACGACTAGCACGTCTGTCACTCCGACCGCTACACTCCCTAGCCTTGATGCCACTAGTAGTACACCCCGTCCTGAACAGTACAAGCCAGGATTTGCACACGATGCAATGGATGTAGAGCGTGATGCTATGGCAGATTGTGAAGGAACCTTTCCTGGAGCTACCCGTGTTACTAGCACGGGAAAATTAAAGGTTTCGTTTTTGGTAGATGATAACCTCATCCCCATGAAAACTAATAAGCTTACAGGTATGTAAGAAGTATTTTCAATATTATGTATAATCCAATTGAAATTTACATATAATTATCAATTATTTCAAACTAATTATAATATCGATTTCCAGGAAACGATGTATTTTATGGACCCATGAATGACCTCGCCTTGGATATGTTTGGGCCCACCATACGAATAAGGTGGAATTCCCAAAGTTCAAAATGAAAGATGAATTTATGAACAATTTGGTTGGGTTGTTCGGTGAGCGTACCTTTAATAAAGTTGGAGTTGTCGCAAAGGTAGGCTTATATTTAAGATACCTCTGTGACCAATATAGGGTTCATCTGAAAAACGACCCTAACTATGAGCGCCCTTCGCCGATACCAAAGATGGAGTGGAAGGCCCTCGTGCGTGATGCACAAGAAAAGGTGCTTTGAAAAGAAGGCAAGACACCACCCAGACTAGGAAGGTATGAGGCACGTTTAATAATGTATTTATGATGTGTTATCATCATTGCGAGAACTAACTAAGTATTTGAATCTTTTGAATATAGGCTCCCAGATACATCCATAGCCACCAAGGCTAGGATATATAAACATGGGTAGCATAAACTTGGCCTGGGTGGTTTCGCGAAAGTGGCTGCACTATTTGTAAGTATAGAATAAAATAATTGGCATCCAAATTATAAATTGTTAGCAATTTTAATTTAATATTGCAAAAGGAGAAAAATTCATGCCATGATGCATTATTGGAGGGTGCAGAATTCAAAGAGGCTCCTACGGAGGAAGACCTCAAGCATACCTACTACCACGGCTATAAAGCATTGGTTGAATATAGGATAAGCTTGGGGAAAACATAGCCTTCCGACACCCAACCTGGCGCTCATGTAAATAAAAGAAACAAAGAGGATTTATAATTTATTATTTGCACAATCAAATATTGGTCATTATTTTTGGCCATAAATTAATGTGTTTGTTTCATTTGACCATGCAAGCAATCTAAATATAAATGCCCCAAGTACTGGATCAACAAATTAGCCCAGTGATGGTGGAGTGCCACTTGAAAGCGGTGCTCAACTTGGTACTAGAGGTATTTCATGTGTTAAAAAACTATTGTAGTATGTATTACAATTAAAAATATTTAATTGTGAATGGTGTATGAATTATAACCTTTCTTCTTTAAACCACAGAGCATGTAGTGGATGAGCCCAAACAAGATGAGGAACATATTGCCACATTCGAAACTACTCAGCTTGATTCCACTGCTGAAGCGAGTAAAGAACACTCTACTGCTATTATTATTTATATCAAACACTTGTAATAATAATAACTAAAAATGCCAATTTAACATTTCTTTCTTATTGCAGATGTTGCCCGGCCCCCCCTTGCAGCAGCCTCGACATAGCGTCATGTCGTTAATGAGACATACAGAGACCACAACCGTTGAAGGGGAAGAAGGTACATCTGACATCCTTGTGCATTACATATTGCAAAAGAAAAGAAAACAAGAAAATAAATGGTTGTACTTGGGCTTATGGAGCTTTTAGGGCCTTTTTCTTATCAAGGCTATACATATTTTTCTTATTTAAATGTCTATACCTCATGAGATCTTTGTAGTGATATTGAACATTGCGTTAAGTAATCAAACTTGTTCTTTTGTATTGTGAGTTAGATCTATTACTGCTATTATAATTTTGTCTAAATAGTCATACTACTGCTGCTGTCATTTACATGTTATTGTTACTATATGTTTTAACTTTAACACAGGGACCTCTTGGGAGTGTTAAAGTTGAAAGAGATGAAAATTATGTATTAATGTAGTAGTTGAAAGAGATGAAAATTATGTTTTAATGTTACCGTTGTGCTATCTTGGTTAACTAAGTTTGTTGGTGCAAGTGTATTGGGAATTATTTGTTCTTGATTAGGCATAGGCTTCCATGTTTGTTTTCCCCTTGGTTGGGTGTTTTGCAAGACTAAAGTTCGTTTGTTGTTCTTTCTCCTTTTCTAGATTTGTTATTTTGTTATTTGATTTGTTAATTAATCAAAGATGTTCTTTTATATTGTGAGTTAGATCTATTACTGCTATTATCATTTTCTCTAAATAGTCATACGACTACTATTGTCATTTACATGTTATTGTTACTATATGTTTCAACTTTAACATAGGGACCTCCTGGGAGTTTTAAAGTTGAAAGAGGTGAAAATTATGTTTTAATGTAGTAGGTGAAAGAGATGAAAACAATGTTTTAATGGTATAGTTGTACTATCTTGGTTCACTAACTTTGTTGGTGCAAGTATATATTGGGAATTTTTTGTTCTTCATTAGGCCTACGCTTCCATGTTTGGTTTCCCCCTGGTTGGGTGTTTTCAAAGTCAAATTTCGGTAGAACCTAAATGAGAACGAGAGGATCACATCTTCCAGGTTGAACCCTTACTATACATTGATGATAAACTTTCAGTTGTTGCATGGGACATATGTGGACCACATATATTTGAGAGAGAGAGTCTTGTTATGTTATGTTTATGGTTAGACCACTTGTTATGTTATGTTTATGGTTAGCCCACTTGTTATGTTATATTGACTTTGTGGTTAGTCTAGTGGTTTTGCTATGTTTGTGGTTAGCCCTCTTTGTGTGTTTAATTGTGGTTATCCCTCTTGTGGTTAGATTTTTTGTTGACCCTTCTTTTAGCTATGCACCCTCCTTAATTTGGTTACTTACCACTTTGATGATGTCATGCCTAGACTAATTGTAAGAGAAGCCCTGACGTCACTTATAAGGACCTTCTAGGAGGTCCTTGAGAGGCTATACAAACTAGTATAGCCTTTGTTGAGAGCAATGTCTTTATGGCACTTTGAGCTCTGTTTTGGCACGACTAATATAGGTTTTTCAGGAACACTCATTTATGATGTCAAGAGTTTGAAGGGTATCTCTGCTTGAGCGTTATTTGGTTTTTGGGTCTACTTGCAACACCAAACATGTCCTTACTTAGCACTATTCTTTATGAGTTTTTCTACAACAATTTTCGTTCTCACTCCTTCATGCGTGGGAGTCCATACTGCTGCTTATTGTGGCTACGTTTTTGCTGCGTTGACTGTCTTTGACTGTTTGAGGGATACTTTGGCGTGCTGGTTGATTTTTTGGGGATGATCTTGACTGTGTCATACCTCTTTGAGTGGTTGGTTCTTCTGTTGTACTTGCATGTCCTTTTTTCAACATTTATGGTCTCTCTCTCTCAGGTATGTTTGTGCCCTTAACTAAGGGCCAGTTTATTCCAGTTATTGACTTGCCTCTGAGAGGCAAGATTTGATCTGAAAGTTAAAATCTGAGTACAAGGAAGGTTTTTCCCATCGAGTAAGTCATTAGATCTGATTTTGTCATATTTCTTATGTGATTTTGTCGCGTTGACTGTATTTTACTGTTTGAGGGATATTTGGGTGTGCTGGCTATGAATCCCACAATACTGTACAACATAGTTACCACTCATATTGCAATTCACTAAATTTGACTATGATTGGACTCCAAATGATTTTTTTCAGGATCTTCTTGACTCAAATTTGGTTTGACTAGTGATTGATCACGAGTCAAAATTTGACTCATGATTAATGACAATTTAAGCCTGGTTTGCCTGAGCTATGCTCACTCAATTCAACCTTTGTTGGGCACATGTCAAAATATGTATATATCGTTATAATATTGTACTTGTTGAGATCTTTTGAGTTTTTCCCGATTTATTCCCGATCCAATTCAAACTCTTTATTGCTTTCGACTGTATTGATTTATGGGAGCCACTTTAGTGCTCCCGCATGGTATTTGACATCACTATACTCAACAATCCCATTGACCTATCTTTTGGTCACCCATTAGACATTAAATAAATTATGTTTTAATGTAGTATTTGAAAGAGATGAAAATTATGTTTTAATGTTACAATTGTACTATCTTGGTTCACTAAGTTTGTTGGTGCAAGTGTATTGGGAATTTTTTGTTCTTGATTAGGCCTAGGCTTCCATGTTTGGTTTCCCCTTGGTTGGGTGTTTTGCTGAAATGTACGAGTAAAGTTCGTTTGATGTTATTTATCCTTTTCTATATTTGTTATTTTGTTATTTGATTTGTTAAGTAATCAGACTTGTTCTTTTGTATTTGATTTGTTAAGTAATCAGACTTGTTCTTTTGTTTTCACGAAAGTGGCTGCACTATTTGTAGGTATAGAATAAAATAATTGGCATCCAAATTATAAATTGTTAGCAATTTTAATTTAATATTGCAAAAGGAGAAAAATTCATGACATGATGCATAATTGCAGGGTGCAGAATTCAAAGAGGCTCCTACGGAGGAAGACCTCAAGCATGCCTACTACCACGGCTATAAAGCCTTGGTTGAATATAGGATAAGCTTGGGGCAAACATAGCCTTCCAACACCCAACCTGACGCTCGTGTAAATAAAAGAAACAAAGAGGATTTATAATTTATTATTTGCACAATCAAATATTGGTTATTATTTTTGGCCATAAATTAATGTGTTTGTTTCATTTAACCATGCAAGCAATCTAAATATAAATGCCCCAAGTATTGGATCAACAAATTAGCCCAGTGACGGTGGAGTGCCACTTGAAAGCGGTGCTCAACTTGGTACTAGAGGTATTTCACGTGTTAAAAAAATATTGTAGTATGTATTACAATTAAAAATATTTAATTGTGAATGGTGTATGAATTATAACCTTTCGTCTTTAAACTGCAGAGCATGTAGTGGATGAGCCCAAACAAGATGAGGAACATATTGCCACATTCGAAACTACTCAGCTTGATTCCACTACTGAAGCGGGTAAAGGACACTCTACTGCTCTTATTATTTATATAAAACACTTGTAATAATAATAACTAAAAATGCCAATTTAACATTTCTTTCTTATTGCAGATGTTGCCCCGCCCCCCTTGCAGCAGCCTCGACATAGCATCATGTTGTTAACGAGACATATAGAGACCACAACCGTTGAAGGGGAAGAAGGTACATCTGACATCCTTTTGCATTACATATTGCAACAGAAAAGAAAACGAGCAAATAAATGGTTGTACTTGGGCTTATGGAGCTTTTAGGGCCTTTTTCTTGTCAAGGCTATACATATTTTTCTTATTTAAATGTCTATACCTCATGAGATCTTTGTAGTGATATTGAACATTGCATTAAGTAATCAGACGTGTTCTTTTGTATTGTGAGTTAGATCTATTACTGCTATTGTAATTTTGTCTAAATAGTCATAATAGTATTGTTGTCATTTATATGTTATTATTACTGTATGTTTCAACTTTAACACAGGGATATCTTGGGAGTGTTAAAGTTGAAAGAGATGAAAATTATGTTTTAATATAGTAGTTGAAAGAGATGAAAATTATGTTTCAATGGTACAGTTGTACTATCTTGGTTCACTAAGTTTTTTGGTGCAAGTGTATTGGGAATTTTTTGTTCTTCATTAGGCCTACACTTCCATGTTTCGTTTCCCCTTGTTGGGTGTTTTTCTAAAATATAGGAGTAAAGTTTGAATGTTGTTCTTTCTCCTTTTCTAGATTTGTTATTTTGTTATTTTATTTGTTAAGTAATCAAACTTGTTCTTTTGTACTGTGAGTTAGATCTATTACTGTTGTTATAATTTTGTCTAAATAGTCATACTACTGCTACTGTCATTTATATGTTATTGTTACTGTATGTTTCAACTTTAACACAGGGACCTCTTAGGAGTGTTAAAGTTGAAAGAGATGAAAATTATGTTTTAATGTAGTAGTTGAAAGAGATGAAAATTATGTTTTAATGTTATAGTTGTACTATCTTGGTTCACTAAGTTTGTTGGTGCAAGTGTATTGGGAATTTTTGTTCTTCATTAGGCCCACGCTTCCATGTTTGGTTTCACCTTGGTTGGGTGTTTTGCAAGTCAGATTTCGACACAACCTGAATGAGGATGAGAGGCTCACATCTTCCAGGTTGAACCCTTCCTATACAGCGATGATAAAATTTCAATTTTTGCATTGGACATATGTGGACCACATATCTTTGAGAGAGAGTCTTGTTATGTTATGTTGAATTTGTGGTTAGCCTACTTGTCATGTTACGTTGACTTTCTATTTAGCCCACTTGTTATGTTATGTTTATGGTTAGCCCACTTGTTATGTTATGTTGACTTTTGTTATGTTGACTTTGTGGTTAGTCCACTTTTTTTGTTCTATTTGTGGTTAGCCCTCTTTGTGCGTTGACTTGTGGTTAGATTTTTCGTTAACCCTTCTTTTAGCTATGCGCCCTCCTTATTTTGTCTACTTACCACTTTGATTTGAATTATAAATTGATGATGTCATACCTAGCCTAATTGTAAGAGAATCCCTAACGTCACTTATAAGGACCTTTTAGGAAGTCTTTGAGAGGCTATAAGAACTAGTATAGCCTTTGTTTAGAGTGATGTATTTATGGCACTTTGAGCTCTGTTTTGGCACGACTAATCTAGGGTTTTCAGGCACAGTTGTTTATGACGTCAAGGGTTTGAAGGTTGTCTCTGCTTGAGCGTTATTTGGTTTTTCGATCTACTTGCAACACCGAACATGTCCTTACTTAGCAATGTCCTTTATGAGGGGTTATACATCAATTTTTGTTCTCCCTCCTTCAAGCGTGTGATTCCATACTGCTGCTTGTTGTGGTTGTGTTTTTGCTGCGTTGACTGTTTGACTGTTCTGTACCTCTTTGAGTGGATGGTTCTTCTGTTGTACTTGTCTATCCTTTTATCATAATTTATGGTCTCTCTCTATCAGGTATGTTTATGCCCTTAACTATGGGCCAGTTTGTTCCAGTTATTGACTTGCCTCTGAGAGGCAAGATTTGATTTGAAAGTTAAAATCTGAGTAGAAGGAAGGTTCTTCCCATCAGGTAAGTCATCAGATCTGATTTCGTCATATTTCTTCTAGGATTTTATCATCATCTATGTTGCCATCTTTTATTTGTAAAGTATATTGCATTCCCTTTTTTCTAGCAGTTGTCACGATTGCTCTGGGTAGAAGTTTGTCTTCTTTGAGAAGAAAATAGGAGTCATGTCTACTGACAAATTTTGTGACGGGCCATCCAACTGATGCAAACAATATACCATCAAAAGAATAGAGATATCTTCCACCACTAGTGACCAGACCACCCTTCACAGAATGAAATATTTCCTTTGGAGCCCTTAGATATCTCTACACTGCTCCTTCCTCCTCATTTTGACCATCCACCATATTATTGTTATGAACGACAACACCTTAGAATGAACCTTATCCTCATTGACACTAAAACTTAAAAGCTAAGCTCAGTCGCAAGTACATATGTCATCATCATAAACATAGAAGGAAACATTATTAATAGGAAAATCCATGGAAAGAATTGATAGAACCGTGTTTTCAAAAACAAGAGGAGGCTTCTAAAAAAATGTCAATATCAGCCAACTCATTGTCTCACCTTCTTGTCATATTTGTTGAACAATGTATAGTGAATTGAAGGCTTTTACAAAAGGTTAACTACAAGCACAAGAATTGACTAACAACTGCATGTTGAGCATTGGTTTCAATAACAACCAACTCATTATATCGCCTTCTTGTCATATATGTCAAACAATGTATAATAAATTGAAGGCTTTTAGAAAAGGTCAACTACAAGCACAAGCACTAACCAACGACCACATGTTGAGCATTGGTTTGAATTGGGTAACATAAAAGTCAACATGTACAATTGTAATACAAAACTTAGCAATTGAAAATGATAACCTTACCTCACATCAAGATTGCAAGGTAGGTTCCCCAATTAATAGGTATCCATTTGGGGAATTTATCTAGGATCCGTGATATGGAAAACCGAATCTCACATATCATTCAGGTAAACTATAGTTCATGTGCATTAGGAGCATGATGCATTTTGAGACATTCTTTCCAACATAATTATGGAGAGTTACTTCTTTAATTGGATCGAGGACTATTCACATATTTGGAGGAATTTCCCTTCCTGAATGTATTATGATTTTTAACCTTTATATAGACTATTGCAGAAGTTTCCATCACAAAGATAACATCTGGACAAGGTGATAGATTTGGGTCACATGTTGAAGAGATGGATGAACTTGAATAATAAACCACATTTATTCCAATGAAGGCAATTATAGAAGAGTAGTAGAATTTGATTGTTGATTTGGGGAAGCTATGTTCTAGAAATGGATATCCTAAAGCATTAGCCATCTTTGGGCCACATTTGGACAAATATGAGAATAGAAGTGTAGAAGAACTTGTCCTTATAGAATTACTAGGTTCAAGAATTGAAAATCAATTGAGACCTTTAATTAGGATAATTTGGCTTTATCAAGGAAAAAGGCCACAAGTAAATAGCATTTTAGGAGTGAATAAGGTAAAGAGTGGTGATTGCTTCCGAATTTAGCCGAGTACCAAAACACAAGTTCAATACCAAGCTAGATATCTTATATTTTGTGTAAAATTTCTATTGTTAGAAAGGGGATTATTGTTAAAGAAAGAATGACAACCTTGAAATCTGAGTTATATGTCAACTGAGATTCAGGTCATGGGATTTGTCAAAGGGTGGTCCTCTAGACAGTAATGATTTCGTGATATTTTAGGGTCTCCAAGCCAAGGGCATGGTTGATATCACTACATATGTAGGGGTTATGGATTAGAAAATGGATCTGAACTAAAGAGCGGTTGCAAGACTCAACTATTAAATATAATTTAGCAATGTAAGAATGTTATAGACTAGGGAAAAGACAATGAAATGGAATGGGAACATCATTCTAAAGACATTTCAAGCCTTTTTTAGATAGATTGACAGGGGAAAGGAAGGGCATTGTTATAGAGCTGTAAATACACATTTTCTAGGCCTATTTTAACATTTTATCAAACCAAAAAAGAGGGAAAATAGTTGAAGGGAATTCCTCACTTAAATAAGCATAAATTTCAATACATGGCAAACTACTTGATCTATTGACATCACAAAGACTTCCATCAAATGGAATCTTACCATTCAACTTCTCAAACAAATGTTGTCGCTGCATTCTAAGAAATTCCTAGTTTGCAACCCTGCTTATACTTCACTCTCTCATATTCACACATGATGCAAATATATTTCTATTGATCATATTCCTATGTAGAAAGGACGGAAAATAAATTATAAAAGGAGAACAAAACATGTGCAAATAAATTAAATGATATGGACCTTAAAGTTTATATATTTTGTTATCTTGCATAATTAACTCCTATCCTAAAGGATGATATGAGAATCACTCTATCTAAGATTGTTTTTAAAATTTAAGCTCAAGGATATGAGGTTTGTTCAATTACCATATATAATCCAAATACATAGGACATTTTGTGCCAAAACCTAGAAACGAAGGAAAGAATGTGAAAAAGAAATAAAATAAAAGTTAATTTCTTGTCAATCCAAGAAGAGTATACTTTTAGAAACTAATTAAGATCACCAACCCAAAAAGGCACATACATTGCACCAAATATTCATTGTTTTTTTGGGTTTTAAATGTTGGCAGCAGTAGTATCTAACTAGGAATGGAAGCCAAAACCAACAAATCAAAATGTGGTACCTAGTCCTCGAATAATTGGCACATCCACTGTGTCACCTTCTCTAGTTTCAAAATCAAATTTGGAAGACATCTTCCAAATTGCAGAAAAATATGGAAGATTGAATGTTAGGGATGAGTAGCATGTAATCATACCAAATCATCTTTGTTGTTATAATGAAACTTGATATTTTGTGTTGTGCTTTCGTAGCAGGGCATGTACTATCACCTATGTCTCCAATGCATATGATTTCTCTTTCAATGATTATTAATATTTTCAATTATTTTAATGGTGTCAATATTTCTATCATATACCTTGTTTAATTGTTGTTCTAGAAAGCCATAGTTTATAGCTCCCAATGCTACAAAATTCTGGGTGACTTTATGATGGAGGTTTTACCCAAGTATGGCTAGAAAATATCTACATCAGTCTTGCAACCACTCTGACTAAAGCTTCATCATCACAAGCTTAAACATTACTGTAAGTGAATTCTTTGAATTCCTCATTATATTAAATTCCATCGGCTTTGATTTAGATGTGAAAATGCATTTGTGGATCACCATATCACGAAGGATTCATGTAGCTTCATGTGCTACGATGTGTGGTAGTTCCATTCATTAAAGGTTGATTGCCAATCATAAGTTATATCGCATCATTCATACCTTTATTTGAAAACCCCATAACTGCAAAAAAAAATCCAGGACAATTAACCGTCGGATATCCAACACATATAAGCGTCGAAACCACAACACGGCCGTCGGATACGCTTTGGAAAGACCACTTTCTATTCGATGTTGTTCATCGAATATCTGACACCCATTTATCGGTTATATGACGAACCCTTAAAGCAACTTCATCTGATAGGAAACAAATTAGGGATGAGGCCTCATTAGATAACCGATGAACGACCACCCGATAGTCGACAGACCAACAAAGCCACTACATCGGGTACCCGACGCATCATCATCGGTTACCCGATGACACAATAAGTGGAAGCATCGGCTGTCCGATGAGCAGTGATCAGGTACCCGACACAACATCATTGGTTAGCCGACGGCCATCCGATGAACGACCATCGGGTGGTCAAAGGTCCAGCAAACTATGTCATCGGTTATCCAACAAATAGTCATCGGATAACCAAAAACAAAATAAGAAATGTTAACAGTATATCCAATGCAAATATGTTAGATATCCGAGAACTGTCATCAGACAACCGACGCTTAAATAAGAAATGTTCAACGGTAATCCGACGAATATATGTCAGTTATGCGAGAATGATCATTGGATAACTAACGACCAAATAAGAAATGTTCAACGGAAATCCGGTAGAAATTCGTCGGCTATCTGATGATTTTAACACTTAAAATATCAAGAAAAATCTATGATTGAGTGCTTAAATGTGTCGGTTATCTGATGTTAATAATGTCGGAAATACGATGATGAGTGAAGTGTCAGACAGCTGATTAAATTACACTGACAATTTTTGGACGTTGTTTTTATCGGATAACCGTTGGCATTATATCGGAAATCCGACAAACGACCGTCGGATTTTGTCCATATGTAGTTGTAAGTGGATACAATCATATTAGTATTGCACCAGAAGACCAAGAGAAGGCGACATTCACCTTCCCGTGGGGGACATTTGCGTACCGAGTTCTCCCCTTTGGATTATGCAATGCCCTTGCCACATTCCAGCATGCAGTCCTCAACATATTTGTGAATCTAATACATGAAATCATGGATGCTTGTATGGATGAATTTACTTCTCATGGATAAGACTTTGACAAAGCTTTGGAGAATATGGAAAAAGTGCTTATAAGGTGTAAGGAAGTGAACCTGTGTCTCATCAGTGAAAAGTGAAAAATGATGCTAACAGAGGGAGTTGTACTGATTCATCTTATTTCACCCAAGGGTATCAAATTAGACCCAACAAAGATACAAGTAATTCTCAGCTTGTCAGTGCCCCGAACACAAAAAGACGTACACATCTTTATTGGTTATGCAGGCTACTACAGAAGGTTTGTCCATAATTTTTCAAAAATTGCTTGTCCTTCGTTTTTGTTGATGTCAAAAAATAAAGAATTTCAGTGGTCTGATTCTTGTCAAATAGCTTGGGAAACACTGAAACAAAAAGCCTCAATAACACATGTTCTAGGAGGGCTTAATTGGTCCCTGCCTTTCATAATATCAATAGACGTTTTTGATACATCCATTGGAGGAGTGTTGGGTCAGCAAGAAGGCCAAAATCCTTATGCCATATACTTCATTAGAAAAAAATTGACCTCTGCATAAATGAATTACACAGTGACGGAGAAGGAATCCCTAGCTTTCATTTTGTTAACAATCAAATCAACACCCCTAGTCATGTGACGGAAGAAGCACATTTTTACTATGCGTCCGCAACATGAAGACAGAACACAAGTACATTCAGAGACAAATCATCTCTGATCTAATCATTTCTCCCATAAATGGAAGGATTAGGTGAAGAAAGTCAGAACTTAAGAGACCAAGTTCAGTAAATGAACCGCTCACCAAAGGTCCGAAACTAATCTACACTAATCAAAAAGTGAAGAAAAATGCATTAAAGTGCATTAATTGTGCTTAAAATATGCTAAGTTGTGCAAAAAGCCTAAAAACTATGGAAAAGTGGGTTTTCAGGTTAAAATAATCTAAAATGAGGAAAAGGAGTAATCCCACATTTAGAAGAAAAGCTTAAGGCTCATTTCCCAATGCTATATAAGAAAGGCATGGGAGGAATTGTAGAGTAGACAAAGGAAGAGCAAAGGCATGCTGGAGAGATTCTAAAGGAGGAGGAAAAGCTCAATTTCTTCAAAAGAAAGGGTGGAGAAAGGAAAGCTCATGGCAATGGAGGAGGGATGCACACCAAGTTCCATGGTAGGGACGTACCTCTTCATTGTTTTAATATGAATGCATTTAAGTTTCTACCATTTAAGAGTTTGAATTTTACTTATCATGTATGATTTTAATTCTTAAATGGTTTTATATCTTAATGAATGTTTGATGAATGAATGTAGATCTTTAGAAGCTTGTGATAATATTTTCATTTGCTGACATAGAAACTCACCATTTCTTAGTAAAATAACTAAAGTAGAGTAGACACAACCCTACACTAATTGTTGTTATCAGATTGGCGACTCCGTGGCTTGATATTTCATGATTTTTCTTCATATGTTGGTGCTAATCCTCCTTCAAATCTACTCATTTATGCTTTAAAGATCTTTGCAAGAACTTAAGATCAAGCTAGGGAAGCTCAAAACCGGCCTAGCCATGCCTTTAATCCATCAAACCACCTTAAAATCCGATCAGATCTGAGTTTCTTGAAACTCTGCCTAGAATTTTTGGGTTTAAACTCTGTGTTGAAAGTTTAATGTCTGTGTTGAAAGTTTAATCTCTGCGTTGAAAGTTTAATCTCTGCGTTGAAAGTTTAATCTCTGCCTTTAAAACTCTGCGTGTTTCCTTCACCCTCTGCCACAATTTGCCTTGAATCTTGGGCTTAAACTCTGCCTAGATCTTGCAACACTGCGTGTTTATCTTAAAGCTCTGGCTGAAAGCTACTATCTCAGAGTGAATCACAAGAAAGATCTCAAAGATTTTAAAGCTTTTGAAGCTCCAGCTATTAAACTCAGCGTGACTGCAAACTCTACGTTAATTTGAAAGATCTTAGAGTCAAACTTTAGAAGCTCTGCGTGGACAATGGTGAAGGCATTTTGGGGGAGGCGTTGAATATTTTTAAAGACTTTGCCATGATTTGGACGTGTGAAGCATTGAAAGTTTATAAATATCATCATTTAATCTTTAAGATCTGCGTAAATGCATCTCCTAACTCTTAGTGTTAAAGTTGTGTTCAGCTTTTTAAAAGCTTCAACCTCTGCATGTTTCAACCTTTGCGTGTTTATGTAATGGCAAATACATTGAACAAGAACCTGATCTTTCTCTTAACTCTGAACTCTGCGTGTAACAAGAACCTGACCTTTCTCTGGTGAATGCGTTGAACAAGAACCTGGTCTTCATGCTAGTAAGCCTTTGTCCCCTGCGTGAAAGTTTTAAACTCTGCGTGAAAGCCACACACTTTGCGTTGAAGGATTTCAACAGATGTTTAAACTCTGCATTGAAGACATCTTTAAACTGATCTTCAAACTCTCTGCGTGAAAGCTTTTGAATCCCAACTTTTAAATCTCTACGTATTGTCTGGAACTCGATAAAGATCTTAAAGCTCTGCCCCGTCTTTGGAGTGCCTTTGAAAAAGATTGAAAAGTTTTTATTAAGTTGAAGATGTGTTTGAAGTGCCTTTGAAAAAGTTTGAAAAGTTTTACTTAAGTGGGGATATGTGTAGAGTTATATGCCTTTGAAAAAACTTTAAAATTTTTTGGTTATATTTGGGTTCAAACCTTTGCCTTTAGATTAAAAGGATTTCTAACGTTTTGCAAAAGTTGTGCATAATGGGGTTAAAATCTTTGTCATTTGGTTTAACACGAATTAGTTAATCTTTCCTTTTGAAAAAGTTTAGAATTTCTTTTAAAAAGTTTTGCTTAAATTGGATTAAATTCTTTTTCATGAACCTTTAAAAGTAATCCAAGTTGCAATTTCTTTTTAAATTTTTCTTTAAATGTGTAATAGATCTTTTTGCTTAAGACCCTATGCACATGCTTCTTGGAAACATTAAACCAAAAACCAATCAAAACCATATTGAGAAGAACCTTCCACACATTTTGCATTTGGTAAACACACTTGGAACATCACATGTTGAGATAGTTTGAGAGTAATTTCTTTCCACAAAACATAAATAAACTTTAAATAGTTACATTTTGTTTTGGAGTTAGAATATTTTCATGATTTTCATGCACAATTAGAGAGAGTTGCACCTTTAGAGTTCAGTTTTCTTGAGATATATTGTGTATGAGGCATTGTATCCTCTTCACTCACACCTTATGGTGACCTTGTGAATGAGAAAGTGTATCTCGCTTATAATAGTTTAGGAGTTGATTTTTTTTCAAAGCGTCTTATATCGAGCCATCGTATCCTCTTCACTCGCACCTTATGGCGACCTTGTGAATGAGAAAGTGGATCTCACTTGTAACAGAGTAGATTTAATTTTCACATACAGTTTTTCAAGCCACTGTATCCTCTTCACTTGGGCCTTATGGCGATCTTGTGAATGAGAAAGTGGATCTCACTTGTAACAGTTTATAATTTAATTCATAAGCATTCCAAAGGGCTCTGCGTATCCTCTTCACTTGGGCCTTATGGCGATCTTGTGAATGAGAAACAGGGATCCCCCGTGTAATAGAACTAGATTCATGTTTACTTGAGATATCTGTATGGGTTACATTGGTCTTTACATATAAATTATTATCCATATTTCAAAAAAAAACTGTGCATGAACATACGAAATATACTATAAATTTTGCATGTCTGAAAGAAACTCATGAACCTCTAACTCTTCCTTAATTTAGAATATTCATTGAATTGAAAGGTAGAGTAGTGAGCATTTTGCATTGTTTGGTTCATTTTCCTATTTTTGAGTCAAAACACCACCAGTTTCACTTCCACTCCTCAAACTAAGCAAACTACCCTTAAAATTGGCACTTAATCTAAAATTGACAAACTTTTGATTTTTATATCACCAACAAGTTAACTTTGAAACTAGAATTTATTAAAGAGATTAAATCCATTAGTAGCAAAAAACGTTTGTCGGGAAAGTGCTTCTGAAACATGCGTCAAGCATGAGGTCAATCTGGATAAGTAAAGGGTGGTTCCCCCATTTTGCTTATTTAGTAGGACATGAGCTTATCAAGGGGATTCTATGTTCAGTGACAAGTCCTCGGGGTGAGATCACTGTTTCTAGAGTTCCTAGTTATGAGAGTTGTCCTCGACTTACAACTGTTCCGCCTGATCGTCGATTGTGAAGTGGTAACTTTAATGGCTATTTCTAGGATATCACATAGGCTATTGTGAGTGGGAAACACTTGCAATACCTGAGACACACTTTGGAACTTTTACTCCTTGGGAGGGTGATTGGTCAGGAACCAACACTTGCACCCCTGGTGATTAAAGTTTATTGTAACTGTTTCTCACACCTTCGCTCCTAGCAATTGTATGAGGACATGAAATCGCTCAGTAGCTACTAGTTTTGGAAGGCCCTCTGATCCAACTTTTCACTGAGCTTTGTCTCTTTGGAAAAGTAGTTTGCTTGCTTGAAATCTCTAGGTAATTTTTACTGTGTGGACACTTTTCATTTTTTGAGTCTAAACTGCCTTAGGATTGTTTGATTCAAACTATCATTTTAAACACATCATTTTATCAACTTCTTAGAAGTGGCTACTCTCCCGATCCGCCAGTCACGGCGGCAATGAGGTGAGTCACCAGAAATTGAAGGCCCTGCTACATTGCAGAGACAGATACAAAAACCACATCTTAATGACTTGGAAATAGAACTGGTTGTAAACTCAATTAATATTACTCGAGAAGAACAACATCAAATCAACACTGAGAATTCATCGTCACGTTACGAACTGAATACAGACATAGTTGATAATCTTACTCTAGTTAAAATTGAAACATTGAAACATCACACAAATGCTCATGTAATTTCACCTTTGATGAGTCTTTTAGAACCAGTTGCACTTACTATCCGTCAGTCACTGGGTGATGTCAAACCTCTTTTTGAAAGTTTGAATGACATGCAAAATTCAACAAGTGACCCTATGGCTTCATCAGGAGCACAAGGGACTACATCGTTGCAACATCAAACAGTTGCTAGAGGTAGCATTACTTCCAATTTGGCCTTTACATCAATCCCAACAATTAGTATACCTATTAGTAGCACAAGTTCAACTTGCACTTCAGTTCCAGTTGGTACAGTTTCAGGTTTCAATCTTGGAAGTACATCCACTTCGTCTGCAGGAATCCCTACTGAAGGGTGTGCCTTACCAAACATTGGTTTTCCATATGGTTCGGCTAATCAAGGTCAAAACACACAAGGAGTAAACCAGAATCCTCATGGTATACAAAACACTTGTCCAAATTATACTTCTATGGGCAACCCTTCACCATGGAATGGTAATATTGCTGGCGGAAGCAATGAACCATGGAACATTTATGCCAATTGGGGTTATGCTCCACGGATTAGTGGAAATTCCCTGGGGGGTTATCCTCCGACTTATCCTAGCACAATGCCTAGCGAAAATCCACCTATCAACCCCATTCCGCCATGGAGTGGGCAGGTTCCAGGAAGTACCCAATCTTCTTGGGCACCACCCCCGCAAGGGGGTAATCAACCTTGGAACACTTATCAAAACTAAGGAAACATTCAATGGAGTGGTCTAATTCCAACTAGTAACCAATCTAATTGGGGCCCACCCCCGCAAAGGGGAAATCCACACATGAATCCCAACCAGCAATGGAGTGGTAATGTTCCACCAAGTAACCAATCTCAATGGAACATACCCCCGCAAGGGGTCAATCCACGCTTTAATCCTATCCCGCATTGGAGTGGTAATGTTCCACCAAGTAACCAATCTCAATGGAACATACCTCCGCAAGGGGGCAATCCATACATGCAACCTAGTTCACAATGGAATGGGCAACATTCAGGAAGTAACCAATCTTTTTGGATGCCACCTCCATGAGGAGGATGTCAGCCTTGGAATGATTTTCAATACTAAGTTCAACCACCATGGTATGGTTGGGATCTAGGAAATAACCAATCTTCTTGGACCCCACCTCCGTAAGGAGGCAATCCACCCAATGGTCATGTTTCAGGAAGTAGCCAAACTTCTTGGGGCAAACTCCGCAAAGGGGAAACCCACCTTGGAATTATTATCACAACCAAGGACCACATCAATGGAGTGGCCATGTTCTAGAAAGCAACAAATCCTTTTTGGACCTAACCTCGCAAGAGGGAAATCCAACCATTAACCCCATTCCGCAATGAAGTGGTCAGGTTCTAGAAAATAACCAATTTCTTTGGAACCAACCCGCAAGACCTGTGTTTGATCCAGCTAGGCTGCCACATGGACATCATGTCAATGGTATGATGAATTCCGTCAACCATTTTGAACAGATTTCCCCACATCCGGGACAAGTTTCTATTCAGAATTTGAAACCCACAGCTGGCCAGGCAATGCAGGAACCTGCTAATCCTTCCAACAATTCTAACATCCTCATAGTCTCATCCATAGACCTGAGAGGAAAGAAGAAGAAGTACAAGGGTAAGCAAAGTGCTAATCCTTCCCAGAATTCTGAAATCCTTATAGTCGAGTCCAAAGACCTTAGGGACAAGAAGAAGAAATACAAGAGTAAGCAAAATGCTAACTCTGGGAACAAAGATGCACCAACTATGCTTCAATGTGGTGGGCAACAACAACCCACTATTTCGACACCGGTACCCCAGCCAGGGGTAAACCAGCCAACCCCCTTGCAAGAGGGCAATGATCCCAATACCAATGTCTTCATGTGTGATCATGAGATGAACATTCAAACAAGACTTGATTCTTATGATGTCTCTCCTAGTACATCGGATCAATCTGAATCACAGCCAAGTGGTTATCTCTACATTGAGAAACCAACCATAGACTTAGTACCATACCCCCCCAAATGTGTTCTACGTAAAACAATGCATAATCCTAACACGCGAGCTGCTCAGAATGATAATGTTCTTGAGGACCTAGCTCAAATACAATGTGCCATGTCGGCCTTGGATGTATTGCAATGTCATTTTGCACAAAGAAAAAAACTATTGTCTACAATTGGCGTTGTTGATCCATCCGATGAGACTTTGATCACATCAGACATAGACCATTCAATATGTAGGATCCTTTCTGAAGTTGCTTTTCAGATTAAAGTAACGACTCATGGTAAGAACATATGTCTAACCATAGTGGATGAAGGGACCTCAGCTTGTGTCATGGCATTTACATGTTGCCAAGCATTTGGATCACCCCTATCTGTCGTAGAAGTTTCGTACAAAGCTACTCAAATAGCTTCGGCATATTCGGATCAAAATCTTCCCTTGATGGAAGAATATGATTTGGTTACTTGGTCCATTTTGGCTGTGAGATCTCCCAGCTCACATGATTTCTTGGATTACATTTTATCATCAGATGAAGATATCCCTGAAATTGTAAACATTTGGTTGCACCCACCTAAGTACATCTTTGGTGGGGCCACTGGGAGCATAATTGAATTAAATCTACCCAAGTATAGGAGCGTGATCTACATGTTCTTCGATTTGATCTGGTATATTTGGAAGCTTGCATATATGTTTAGGCCATCCCTTTGTGAAGATTCATTTGAACCTTTTACAACCCAAACTTGCCATAGGGTCGAACCTGTTGGAAACTGGTGGGTCAACCCTTCATATCTGTATTTTCCACCATTCCAACAAAAGAGCCTACCGAACATGGGACACCCTAATCAGCACCCCATTTCCATTTTGGTGCCCATGCTAAGTCATTCTCATAGGCCCGGGAGCCCTATTAGTCCCATCATGACTTGGAGTTTGAGACCACATATTTCTCTTTCGTACATTTCTGACCATATCCTGATGGGCTCCCATTTTTTTGTCATTTCACATAAACATGTTTTAAAATATCCACTTGAACATCCGTGTAAACTGCTTCGTTGCTTATTGCTTATGTTGCTATTTTCCTTTGTAGTCACTTTTTGTTTCAAGATGACTATCAACTATTGCTTCTGTATATTTGACCCATACCCATGGAGGAAACATCTGTAAGAGTGTACATAACTAGCTCAGCCCTTGTTTGCAATATGGATCTTTGCATTGGCCTGACCCATGCCCTTGGCATTTAGGCGCATGCCCTTGAGACACTCATTTCCTCTAATGTATCATAGCATGCTTTATTCTTTTTTCAAGCTAATAAATGAAAAAGGTTAAAAAAAATTGGAAAACACAAAAATCCAAAAAGGGAGAGACTTGAATCACTTCATATTATAAACTTCGAAGAAAACGACAATAGTCAGTCCTTGTTTCCCTTGAACACGACACATAAAATTGTATCCGATGTCAGTACACTATCTACATTTTCCTTAGGAAATTGTACCAGTATTTTGAATAGATCTCCATCGATGGGTTATCCTTCCCGTCACCAATGGAGCTTTCGTTAATGCATCTGGCATTAGCGGATTTCATCAAGGTCGGTTACTCAAAGTCCTATGTTGCCAAGTATCCATTTTGCATCATTTTATGTGTTCAAGGGAAGTTCAAACCGAGTCGGCCATTCCTCAGATATTCCTGACCAATCATGTCGGCCTTCCTTGTGTCAGTATACGATGTTGGAACTTACAGTTCTACCAAATTATATCAGACTATTGATCTTTGTTTCGTATCGGTTGATGTGGGATGCATCAATGCCCTCCTTCCGATGGATCTATTCATATCGACATCAAATCATCATCTAGGACATGGATCTAGAAGCCCAAGAGTACCTTCGATCTTGCAGTCATTAGTGGCAGGTTTCCTCGCAAATGACAGTGGGTATACATCAATGACCCCTGATTGTTTGATTCTACAAGTGTTTGACTTCAGAACATCTATTCACACTTGCTAGTTTGTACTCAGTACCTTAGAGTCCATCATCATTATTGGTGGGTCTCTTCACATTTGTTAACGATATACATCAATGACCGGTAATCAGATGGTGTTTTATTATGCTCGACATCATATCACCTTTTCGCATGATATAAACTCGTACTATCGTCAGTTTGTATTGAAGACCTTGGGAAAAACAGTCGTATCACTCATCGATGCACTGCCCGAGCTGCGCAAGATTAGCCTACCATGTCAGAAGTTCAATAAAGACTTTGTTCTCACACTCATCAAAGTGCATGTTTACACTTCTTAAAAATTTTGGCATGGATCTACTGTGTATTGTTTGTGGCCATGCTTGTTTACTGTTGAGCATGGGTATTCCCGCCTCAGGAAGATATTATATATTTGAGAAATTGTTATCTTTTGCAGGTGTGATCCTCAATCCTGCGACCATGAGTTTTCCTTTCCTTATCCTTGCTTTGAACGATAAAGAGTATCAGTATACAGAATATAAAATTTTAGTAATGTATTTCAGCCCTTAGCTCTGCTTTGGACCTCACACGTTATGGGGCATCTATTAACAATCAAATTAACACCCCTAGTCATGTGACGGAAGAAGCACATTTTTACTATGCGCCCACAACATGAATACAGAACACAAATACATTCAGAGACAAATCATCTATGATCTAATCACTTCTCCCATAAATGGAAGGATTAGGTGAAGAAAGTCGGAACTTAAGAGACCGAGTTCAGTAAATGAACCGCTCACCAAAGGTCCGAAACTAAGCTACACTAATCAAAAAGTGAAGAGAAATGCATTAAAGTGCATTAATTTTGCTTAAAATATGTTAAGTTGTGCAAAAAGCCTAAAAACTATGGAAAAGTGGGTTTTTAGGTTAAAATCATCTAAAATGAGGAAAATGAGTAATCCCACATTTAGAAGAAAAGCTTAAGGCTCATTTCCCAATGCTATATAAGAAAGGCATGGGAGGCATTGTACACTAGACAAAGGAAAAGCAAAGGCATGCTGGAGAGATTTTGAAGGAGGAGGAAAAGCTCAATTTCTTCAAAAGCAAGGGTGGAGAAAGGAAAGCGCATGGCAATGTAGGAGGGATGCACACCAAGGTCCATGGTAGGGATTTACCTCTTCATTGTTTTAATATAAATCTGATAACATCAATTAGTGTAGGGTTGTGTCTACTCTACTTTAGATATTTTACTAAGAAATGGTGAGTTTCTATGTCAGCAAATGAAAAGATTATCACGAGCTTTTAAAGATCTACATTCATTCATAAAAAATTCATTAAGATCTAAAACCATTTAAGAATTAAAATCATACATGATAAATAAAATTCAAACTCTTAAATGGTAGAAACTTGAATCCATTCATATTAAAACAATGAAGAGGTACATCCCTACCATGGACCTTGGTGTGCATCCCTCCTCTATTGCCATGAGCTTTCCTTTCTCCACCCTTGCTTTTGAAGAAATTGAGCTTTTCCTCCTCCTTCAGAATCTCTCCAGCATGCCTTTGCTCTTCCTTTATCTACTCTACAATTCCTCCCATGCCTTTCTTATATAGCATTGGGAAATGAGCCTTAAGCTTTTCTTCTAAATGTGGGATTACTCCTTTTCCTCATTTTAGATTATTTTAACCTGAAAACCCACTTTTCCATAGTTTTTAGGCTTTTTGCACAACTTAGCATATTTTAAGCATAATTAATGCACTTTAATGCATTTCTCTTCACTTTTTGATTAGTGTAGCTTAGTTTCGGACCTTTGGTGAGCGGTTCATTTACTAAACTTGGTCTCTTAAGTTCACTTTCTTCACCCAATCCTTCCATTTATGGGAGAAGTGATTAGATCAAAGATGATTTGTCTCTGAATGTACTTGTGTTCTGTCTTCATGTTGTGGGCGCATAGTAAAAATGTGTTTCTTCCGTCACATGACTAGGGGTGTTAATTTGATTGTTCACACATTTATGTTGTCAATAAGTTCTATCATTACATCACAGGGTAATCCGTCACTGTGCATACTAATCACTCTTCCATTAAGTACCTCATGAACAAACCTATTACTAATGGAAGAGTGACAAGGTGGCTATTGATATTACAAGAATTCGACATTGCAATTGTGGACATGATGGGAAAGGACAATTTGGTTGTAGATTTCCTCTCCAAGATGACTAATAACGTTGAATCGCCACTTATTGAAGATGTCTTTCTAGATGAACACTTGTTCATAGTGTATATTAAAACACCTTGGTTTGTAGATGTCACAAACTACTTGGTTGTAGGGAGACTTTCGATGCACCTACCACTAAAAGAGAGGCAAAGAATTGTGCAATGCAACAACATATTTTCTTGGATGGAGGAGTATCTTTTCTACACAGGGCCAGACTTGATCATCTAGAACTACGTAATAGAAGACAAAGTTTATAGCATTCTGCAACCTTGTCATGAAGGACCATGCGGAGGACATTTCGCAGATAAAAGAACTACATATGAAGTGCTTCACCTCATATATTATTGTCCTTCCATATTCAAAGATGTTCAAGAGTATGTCAAGAGTTACGACCTTTGTCAAAGGATGGGACGTCCCCTCAAAATAGATGAGATGCCACTACAAGTCCAACTGATGGTAGAAACTTTTGAGAAATGGGCACTAGAAATTATAGGACCCATTAACCCCCCATCAAGGTATAAATCCTATATTCTAGTATGCACGGATTACGTGACGAAATGGGTAGAGGCAAAGGCGCTTCCAAGAGATACATAGCAAGCATTTCATATTTCCTCTTTGGGGAAATTTTTGTTCGATTTGGAGTCCCTCAAGAGATTGTTACATATGGTGGAACTCAATTCACTTCAAAACTCATTGCTTCCATTACAGAAAAATACTGAATCTAGCATAGGGTGACCTAACCATACCACCCACAGGAAAATAGACAAGTGGAGGGAACTAACAAAATTTTGGAAGCAATATTTACGAATACAATGTAGATCCATCTTCGAGACTAGGAAAAAAGGCTACCAGAATCCCTATGGGATTATAGAATAGCTTGGAGGAGCACGACAAGACTCAATCCATACGAGTTAGTGTATGGGAAACGAGTCACTCTACCTATTAAGATAAAGGTCAAAACATTGAGGACTACATTATAGTTGGGATGGATATGTTTGATACTCAGAAGAACCAGTTGAACCAACTTAATGAGCTTGATGAGCTTCGTTAATACGCATTGCAGAATCCTTTCATTGTACAACGACAAAGTGATAAATGGCATGATCACTTCATCACGAACAAAAGGTTTAAGGAAGGAGACTGGGCATTGTTGTATGAATCTAGGTTAAAGATTTTAAAGGAAAGCTCTAGACTCGGTCGTTGGGACCATACAAGGTCAAGTCAGTCTATGACAATGTGATAGTGATATTCTGTAGTATTGATGAGGATCAGACCACGGGGGATTCACTAGCGAGGCAATATCACATCATGTCCATTCATATTGGGGGTTTGAATACTCCTAAAAACCTCAAAATATATTGCCTCCTATTAAGGGGTCAAGGGGGGTTTTTAATTCGACATAGTAATATAAATATTGGGGGTTATTTTATTTGAGTGGGATGAGGAATAACCTCCAAATTGTGGGATAGATTCATACCTCCAAATCACGGGCTCAATTCATACCTCCAAATCGCGAGGTGGATTCATATCATAACATGCAGAGACCTTGAGGCGATCCATGCTTGGGGTAGGAGTCCACCATAGGTAAATATAACACTTTCACATGTTTTTCTTGATATGTGCCTAGGGAGGAGAGGCATGGAGAGACCTTGAGGTGGTCCATGCACAGTCCATGCTTGGGGTAGGAGTCCACCATAGGTAAAGAAAACACTTTCACATATTTTTCTTGAGTTTTTTTCTCCTTTCATGAATTAATGTGGGTACTAACATGTGATTGAAATATGGGTGCAAATGGAAAGCTCTAATTATAGTAAAGATCCAAATGGTAATGGATATCCTAATTATGGAGTTAGATAGACTATATTGGCTTACATACATGGTGGAATACTGCCTTTTTGGGAGGACTCTCAAATATTTTCCTCTTTTGTAGTAGCTATGTCGAGGATTATCCAGACACATAGGAGCAAGATCAATCACCTCCAAATGATGGGCTAAGTATATGATAGGGAGGAGCTCCTATATTTCATGGGTAAGAGGGAGGATTTAACATTCATAAAGATTGGGGGGAGGAGGAAAAATTCAAGGATAGTAAAGTTAGGGCCCAGGAAGCCCTGTACTACATAACACCTTTTCTATTTTGGCAATGTATTTTAGATTTATATCATTTTCACAACCTTTCAAACTTTTCTTTTGAATTGTGATGACCATTAATGTATTTATGAACTTGATTATATATATCTATGGGTTTGTCATATAATTTTTGTTGTTTATGGGAGATCATGTATAAAAATGTATGATTTTTTACTTGCTTTAAGAGAACATGTTTATTTATGATGGATACACATTGAATGAATGAATGCTTAAAATCACACAAAATAGCACGAGGCATGGAACTCCTTGAATGTGTGAATATCATCAAGAGTAGGAGGGATATATACCATCTATGTAAGGGGAGGTTGAGGAGTGAAGTCAATGCAGAGAAGCTTAAAATGAACAATATTGCAAGGCAAGGTGAAGGAGGCGCATAGGGAGGAGAGGGAGGTTAGTCTTATGGAGAAGGAACTTGAAAAATGAAAGGACCCATGGAAGAATAAACTAATGATATCAAGGGTTGTGTTGGAGATGTAGATTAACACAACATGGATAATGATGTCAGATTGTTCTTAACCACATGGGTCTCTCCCATGGTGAAGTAAAATATCACCCAAAAAGGTGCATCGAATCACCATCATCACATCCAACCATGAAAGCCTTAGAATAATGTTGTAATGAACCCTTACATCCATGAGAAAAAAATCAAGTTGATATAAGTTTAAACCCAAGGGTTAGTGCAAGATCTACTACCTTAGCAGGCTTAGTCATTGACTTGTTAAATCCAATATAGGTCCAATTCGCTTTTGAATTTCGGTAAAGCAATGGGTTGAAACAATGGAAGTGGTAATTGTGTTAAGGGAAAATTTGGGATCTACAACCACTCATTTGATGGCGGTGTCTTCATAGTGAATCTCTATTAATAAGGGCTAGAGATGTTGAAAGTTTATTCATTATCTAGAGACATATCATAGAGATTGAAGGAGAGTGATGGGCCTTGCAATGATGCCAACTTGGGAGAGAACTCCACTAATGCTCAAATGAGCAATTCATGATGCTTGAGACAACAATGTAAAATTTCCATGGTGGACATTTCAACATTTTTGTTTGACAAGGTTTAGACTAAAGAATAGGGTTGAAGGGGGAAGATTCCAATGGAGGAGATTGGAAGTTGACATGGGTTTGATTAGTGAAATTACATGGGTTTGACCTACGTCTTTGAGTGGGTCAAGTCCTCTAAGTTGAGGTTGGGGTGTATGCTTAAGTTTTAGTTTTCAACAATTTCTAGTGTCATGAGATGACACTTTTTTGTGCTTCCATGATGTAGTGTGGGGCTGAAATCAATTTCACATAATGGAATTTATCAAATAGAAAAGCAATGATTTGAATAGAAATCAACACAACAAAAGAAATATACACACAAAACCTATCAAATTGTAGTTATGTTGCACTTTCAAGTCCACTCAAACCTTACATCACTTTCAACACAACACATTCAACATAAAAACAACATCCCACCCTCCTTCAATGTCTGCCACCCTTGCTTTTATGTGTTACCCATTATGATGACTTAACCCTAAGAATTTTTCTTGAAAAAAATGTGTTACACGATTAAATTAAATTAACTTATTGTGTTGAAAGTGAAAATGACGAAATAAAAGGGGAAAAGCGAGGGTTTCTTCTATCATTTGTATGATACCCCACTCTCCTCAAATCTAAATTCTTTGCATAGGGAACACTTATGGCTATTTACTCCCAAATTCTTAAATGTAGTAACATTTGCTCATGCATGCAAATAATTTTTTTAATCATAAATGACATGTACACTTCTACTTTGGGTAGGCTTTGCTCTCTATTGCCCCTAATTTCTCTAATCAAATAATTTTTTTAGTCAAGGGATAAATTGCAAGAAACCCAATATTCTTCTTTGATAATGATAGGTAGTAATAAACATTTTTTTTTTCAACTGAAAAAAAATTTCTTGCTATTCATAAGAGTGAATCAAAGAAATTTACAATTCGTCTTATCCCAAGGATAAAGCACAATCATTCAGTTAAGACTTTCATGATCGTATTCTATTATATGGTTGACAATAATAACTTTGTTCTTTAAATTATTGCTTCATACCTCTCTACCATATGTTCTAAGATTTATTTCATAAATTATAAAGTTATAAGGTAATTGATTGATGTCATGTTTATTTATTTAGTTTTTTAATCTTGTTAATGATAAACTACATTAGAATTATGAGGATGCAATGTCATATTGCCGATGTTTGTCGGGTTAGACCAAATTGAGGTCCCAAACAAACCCTTTCGTGGGATATGGTGGTCATTTTGAACTTTAGAACACAAAAGATGGTTCTGGGCTATGCCAAAAGGTTTGGGAGATTTGAAGGTTGAAGTTTGGATTCAAACGAATATGAAAGCTTTGGTTTATGTTTGTCGAACCTCTATTCAAATTTGAAATAGATTTAATGGGTTTTCAAGGCATCAACATTACAGGTCGCCACCAACTACGAATGGAGGTCATCGAATTGCTTGAGTTCGACAAGCGTGAGAATTGCATTGCCTATAAGCATTTTGCATTGTGTTGACGTATGCAATCTATTCCTTGAGTTCGATATGATTATTGTGATTTGTGTTGATGTGAGCATTGACAAGGTTGCAGATTAGTGACACACATGAGCTCTAGGTTATAGATTAGTGGGAATCATGGTCAACACGATTACGTTTCATGATATACTCATAGGTCGCTAACAAGGTTACGACTATCACGAGAGTTTTATGGGTTACTCATAGGTTTCCGACATGGTTACAACTCATAGGTTGCCACGAGAGGCTAACTTTATCAATTTTTTGTAATTTAGTATTTACATTATAGCACAAAACTTTTACAAGGTATTACAAAATAGTTAGGCCTCTTCTAAGGAGAAAACAACCCAAAAATCAATGTCATCAGGTCTCTTAGAGAGAGAAAACAACCCTTGATAAAAAAAATTAGAAGTATCAGGCCTCTCAGAAAGAGAAAACAACCCTTATTAAAAAAACTTAGAAGTATGACATAGATAGACAGGTGACTTCCTATAAACTGCACTGGAAAGTGGGAAAAAGTCTGATATAGTCTAAGCATACTAGGAGATGTAATATCAGAAAAAGAGCCCGTAAACAATAGTATGAAAACAAAACCAAAACCATCTAGTAGAGGTAGAACAATGCCAAAAGTTCAGGTAGAGAAAACGCTACTCGGCAGGGTCGGGGCATGCCCAACATTGGGTTGCTGGAGGCTTGCTTTCTTCCTTGATGTTGCTTGTAGCCTCGCACTTGGTACCACTAGTGCTAACAGTCCGGGCTTCGTCCATCTTTTCCTTGTGTGCTGCTGTCTCAGTTGGGCTCTCCTCCTTGACCATGGCAGTCGAGGTTGCTTGAACCTCGTCCTCTTCATGGAGCGCTTCGTTCCTAGCTTTAGAGTTAGAGTCAAAGTGAATTCGCCCCTTTGCTTCAATAGTGGCAAGCAGAGGTGAGGGAAGGTGGTAAAGCTCCACAGCGCACGCACACCAGTCGATAAGAATCTGAACCCAATCTCGGAGCTCTAAGATTCGAGCTTGCATATATTCCTCGACATCCTTGTTGTCAATGTGGATTATCAAGAGCACATCGGTCATTATGGCAAGGTGGCGAGCAACACCCGCAATATTATGCTCCTGAGAGCGGCTAGGACGTCCACGACCGCGCTTGCTGGGAGTGCGATGATGCTCGCCGGCCATGTTGTAGAGTTCACCACTCTCACCAAATATCTTTACTCTTCATCTTCCTCTGAAACCGCCTAGGAGCAGGGATTGAATAGTCGCAGGGAGCATCGATGAGAAGCCATTTAGACCCATAGGGCGAAATGGATCAAAATTAAATCTCGACTATCCTTATGAACCATGGAGAACCCGGTGCAGGAGCCGAGAGCAACCATGATCGCGCAATAACAACACATGTGCCGACCAATCATGTCGTTCTACAAAAATGGGGGAGGAGTTAATATGCCCAACAACCATCGTCGCCGCCGCCTCCTCGATGCCAATTGGTGCGTCTTACTGATCCACCCCTTTTATGTCACCATAAATGCACCTGGGTTGATCCTTTTGCACCCCATCCGAGAAGAGGATTGTTTTATCTTTAATAAGAAACCAAAAATATAATATAAAGTTAAGTTAATTTATATTTATACATATTCTTGTTAACACATATATCAAAATATTTGTGCATAATTTTATTTTATATATAAAAATTATATTTATAATTTTTTAAAGTTATATAAAAATTATATTTATAAAAAAGATAATAAAATTATTAAAATATTTATATACATTAATATAATTATATATTAATTTTTTAAATAATTATATTAATTTTTTAAATATTTTGAATATGTATGTGGAATAACCTAATGGCGGTAAATTCGAATGGAATCGGATTTCATTATTGCCCAACAGGAACTCGAACCCGAACCATGCGACATAGGTTCCGGGTGCCCCTGACGTGGTTTAATGCCAAAATTGATGCCTCTATGGCATTCTCCTCTAATATTTTCAAATAGCCACCATCCGTTTCAGTTGGAGTTCAAGGGGTCCGTGGTTTGAATACCGTATCGTGAATTTTCCTTTGTGCCTGCAGCCCAAGCGCTGACCGTCGTCGCAGAGACCAAGAAATGCCATCACCATGCTTACGGGGAATTTGCAAGTTGAGGCCATCATCAATCTCTTGCAGGAAGACAATGGTATTTCATTTGATTTACTTTCTCTATTAATTTGCATGCAAGTTTTCCGGCATTTGCTGTTCATTTGCGTCAGTTTTGTGCCAAGGGTTTTGGTTTTGAAATCAATGAAGGAGCAATAGGGTAATTGCCGGTAATTTTTTCTTTTTACTGTATTTGTGATTTGAATTTTATTCAATGGCAGTGGTGTCTGATTGTTTTCTCTTAACCATCAAAGGCTTTGTAAGTTATTTCTTTATTTATTGAATTTTTGGTTTTCTGGGATAAATGTTGTGTTTTGTGGGGAAGACTGAGATTGGAGTGGCACTAGGGAATAATTCAAGAGTTGACTTGGGAAATTTTGAGAAAACCACTACATTTTAGAAAATCATTAATATGAAAGTGTGCGCTGTCTATATGATGCAAATTTTCAATAATAGCTCCTACAAAACCCCAAGGATTCTAGATAGTTGGCAGCTCTGCTAATTTCCTACTGCGAAATCTCGCCGGCAAGCAAAATGGGGGATTTTTCTTTAGTTTTATCTATGTCTTTTTATAGACAGACAACTGAGCTTGCGAATCTGACTACTGAGTTACTTAGTCAATCTAATGCGAAGTTGACTCGTGTCATATATAGGAGTCAATAGTGAGTCAGATTCAGAGGAGCTGATTTAACTCAGTTTACTCCAAGAGCAGAGTCAAAGTGGGGAGGAGATTGGAACTCAGAAGAGTCTGGTAACACTGGCATAAGATATAACAAATTGGGGAAGCCAATAACATAGATCCTAAGTTTAAGTCCTCAATACACATACCAGACAAGAATATTGTCACAGTCTCATACACCTTGTTCTGATTAGTTTGGCTGGACACTTTACTAAGAAAATAAAATAAAACTTTATCCTCGTAGGTAAGTTATTGGAAAAATTTACACATATTGGACCAAATAAAGGGATCCACATGAATCACATATAATGCTGAGCAGGTCTAAGAAAAATAAAAATGTTGGTTGGTAACTGCAAATAGACAAAAACAAGGACATTTGGCCCCCAAGATCCATTTTAATGTATTGTGCCACATGCACCGCAATTAAAACCATTATGTTTTCATAATACACAAGCATTGACAATGTGGCATTGATTAACTAGTTAGTCAAATAAACCTTCTAGGAGTAGTACCTTTTGATTGAAGAGAATATAGAACTGTTTATAATACCAGCTTTACAAGACAATGATATTTGGCTAAGAAGCTGCGACTTCAGTGTTAGAAATTCTGCTCTCCATAACTTTTAATCCAAAATAGAAAATCCACCTCTAAGCTTAGATGTTTTCCAGATATTAGCCATACAATTTTCAGCCTTAGGACTGCTAAAAATTGGGGGGAGGAGGAAAACGTCAAGGGATCATAAAGGTAGGGCCCAGGAAGCCCTATACTGCATAACACCTTTTCTATTTTGGCAATGTATTTTAGATGTATATCATTTTCACAACCCTTGAAACTTTTCTTTTGAATTGTGATGACCATTAATGTACTTATGAACTTGATAATATATATCCATGAGTTTGTCATGATAATTTTAGTTGTTTATGGGACGTCATGTGTAAAAATGTATGATGTTTTACTTGCTTTAAGATAACATTTTTATTTATGATGGATAAGACATTGAATGAATGAATGCTTAAAATCACACAAGATAGCATGAGGCATGGAACTCTGTGAATGTGTGAATCTCATCAAGAGTAGGATCCTAGGAGGGATATCTACCATATATTTAAGAGGAGGTTGAGGGGTGAAGTCAATTTAAGGAAGCTCAAAGTGAACAATATTGCAAGGCAAGAAGGAGGAGCATAGGGAGGAGAGGGAGGTTTGACTTATGGAGAAGGAACCCAAACAATGAAAGGACCCCTGGAAGGATAAACTAATGATATCAGGGGTTGTGTTGGAGATGTAGATTACCACAACTTGGATATTGACGTCGGATTATTCTTAACCACATGGGTCTTTCCCATGGTGAAGTAAAATCTCACCCAAAAAGGTGCATAGAATCACCATCATCACATCCAGCCATGAACACCTAAGAATAATGTTGTAATGAACCCTTGCATCCATGAGAAAAAAATCAAGTTGATACAATTTTAGATCCAAGGGATAGTGCAAGATCTACTACCTTAGCAGACTTAGTCGATGGTTGTTAAATCCAATATAGGTCCAATGCACTTCTGGATTTTGGTAAAGCCATGGGTTGAAACAATGGGGGTGATAATTATGTTCAGGGGAAATTTGGGATCTACAACCACTCATTTGATGGCGGTGTCTTCATAGAGAATCTCTATTAATAAGGGGCTAGAGATGTTGAAAGTTCATTCATTATCTAGAGGCATATCGTAGATATTGAAGGAGAGTGATGGGCCTTGCAACGATGCCAACTTGGGAGAGAACTCCATTAATGCTCAAATGAGCAAGCCATGATTCTTGAGGAAACAATGTAAAATTTCCACGGTGGAAATTTCAACATTTTTTGTTTGATGAGGCTTGGACTAGAGAATCGGGTTGCAAGGGGGAGGACTCTAGTGGAGGAGATTCTAGACAAAATATACAAGGTATACTTATGTATATACCCTGTAAGGGTGAATATATCAAGATGGCACCAAGTGCAATACATATCTGAATCAAAATACATAATCAACGGGGCTCTAAATGGCCTATAGAGCCCCAAAACCAACGTTCTATGCCTACAAGGCTACAAGATCAACATGATCAATAATCAAAATCATTGCTTATATTGGGATCCTATTCATCAATAACACCCCGTGCCCCCCTCCTCTAGGCTGTATCCCTGCCTCTAGCTAGAACCTATGGCAGAATTTCCAATCCATGGTACCATTTAGCACTGTAGATATAGCTGTTTGACTAAAATTGGACATGATAACGTTTATCTAATGGAAACAACAAAGATATAAAAACAAATAGGCTCTCCCCAAGAAACTAATGTAGAAGTATCTTTGATTTCAATCCAGGTCTCTCCTGTCTTATCTTTTTAAGTTTTTTTCTTGGCCCATGAGGCCACTTTGTTAGCCTGTTATTTTTTGCGTTCACTGCAAATTTTAGTTCAAATGTTAACTTTCTACAGTCTTTTTGTTTGATAGGCTAGCAAAAGCAGTATGCAGGTCTTCTATTTGAGTTGATGTAGAAATGACTGACATTTTGTACCTTTTTGGCTTGAATACTAGCAACTATACTATCCTATATCACCCTAGGGCTAGGAAGTCCTCTCTTGTATATGCAGTGTTGTAGGTGTTAGAAAGTGACAACAAGGAAGGTCTTACTGTACTGCACGTGTCCTTGAATGCATATTACTTTAAATAATGAAGCCAATTGTATTTAATGTATTTATCCTAAGTTTTACTTGGGAAAATATATTAAAGTGATCTAATTATTAATTGACTTAATGGAACACTTTTTATAAAGTGAAAGTGAAAAATATTTAAGTGATGGCTAATCTAATCTTGGCCATTGATCTCACCGGAGGATCTCATCCATAGATCTATAGTGAGATTAGGTTTTTCGCTTAGCCAATGATTTATAAGAAAGGTCAATTGGTGGAGAGGATACATTCATTCCGACATAGACGGAGAGAACAGTTTGAGAGAGAGAATTTTTGCAGAGAAGACAGAGAAGCTGAAATTCAGTGAGATCGATAGAGCATCCAGGCAAGAGTGACCGTACAGATTCACAGAGGAGAGAGCCGAGGTGGACTGTACAGCTGCAGGGTGGACAGGCCACACAACAGGCAGCCATACAGACCGTACGGATTCCGCACAGGCCGTACAGCAACAGGCCATAGAACTACGTTGGGGACCGTGCAATTCTACAGGTTTTCTGAGTCAGTTTCGTTGTGGTTCAATTTTGCCAGGTTGGGCATAAATCGATTTTCTGATATTGTAAAAGCTTCATATTTTCTCAATAAAATATATTCTCAGACTGTTGCACCGGTTTTCCCATCTTGGGTTTTGTCCGGGGGTTTATACCCAAAAAGATTGTGTTGTCTCTATTGTTGTGACTGATTGGTATTTCTTTCAGTATTTATTTTCCGCTGCATAGTGAAGAAATCCATGTGTGGTTAACTGTATTAATTTGGGTTTAATTAATTAATCCAGCATACTCTAGCCCTAGAGTGGATTTTAAGGAAATTTACAGTAGGAACTCAGATGCAACGAGAACTAGACAAGGATCCAAGACTGTTGCCTTGGGAAATCTCGGCAAAAAACCTTCAGGCAATAAACATTTAGTGAAAAGTTGAGTCTACTGGCATCTGTACTATCCTATCTCACACTAGAGCTAGGAAGTCCTCTCTTGCATACACCAGTGTTGCAGGAACTTGAACTCAGCAAAAAATCAACACGGGTTTGAAATCGATTCAGGAATACTTGGCAAATAACTGTCCGGGAATAAACACCTAGTGAAAAGTTGAGGCCACTAGCAGCCATAATATACTATCTTATCCTAGAGCTAGGGATTCCTCTCTTGTATATGCCAGTGGTGCAAGAACTTGGACTTAGCAAAAAAATGATGAGGGTCTGACTTGAACAAAATCAGCAAGAGAACCATTGGGGAATAAACATTAAGTGAAACGTTGAGGCAAAAAAATTCCCTTTTAAGTGGCTATTCTGCTGCAGCTACTGATTGTTTCAAAAAATTGGCTGACCTGTGATTGTTTTTCTAAAAAAATTGTGATATTTTGAAGGCTGTAAAAAATTGACAGTGTTTTTGCCAATGATGCATTTCATGTAGAAGTAGATCTCACCATTAATTGATGATTTCTGATTTCTACAACACTATATATATATATATATATATATGATAGCATGACTATATTAGATGCTTTTCTTTTAGTATGGATAGTGACAATAAGATTTGAGTTTTGAACTACATATTAGAATTTGAAATATTTCTACGCTCTCTTTCTAAGTGCTTTTATTTATCTTTAAATTGTGATTGCAAGGAGGAAAGCGAGGAACTGATAGGGTTAAAAGGGAGGAGGATGGGAAGAATTTTCTGAAAAAGTATGAGTCTGAGCTTTATGTTTTCTTTACAAAATTACAAATTGCTTTAATCAAGTTCAAAATTCTTGCACAGATCATGTGAACAGTGGTTTTCAAGTTTTACTTTTATTGTTACTGTGGTACTGTAGAATTTACTACTGCATGAATTTATGATAATGTGTGTGAGATGCTTCTGAGGCTTCTTTGATAAAAGATTTAAATTTTAAAGAAAAACAATATTTTAAAGATTCCAATCCATGATTCGAAAGCATTAGAGACAAAATATAAGTTTGCTCATGTATATACCATATAAGGGTGACTATATAAAAGCAATTTTTTTTGTATTAGCCAGGTAAGCTGGTTGCTATTTTAAATTGAGAATGGTATTGACCAGATTTGCTGTGCTGACAAAAACTAGAAAAAACAGAAATGCAATCAATTGGTGCTATCAAGAGGGTAACAAAAAATGGGTGTTATCACCCGAGTGTATGAAGAGAGTAACAATATTTTTTTTTTATGTAGATATCATATTTATTTATTTTTATTTTTTTAATAAATCTGTACGTCTCCTTTTATCTCTCTGTATAGTAGTTTTTACATAAATCTGGACATCTTCTGAAGAGGGCAGCAATTTGTTACTAGGTGGCAGAAAAAACCTTTAGGTGCAAGGTTGTGCAGCCAAATTGTTGTGAGAACTTAAGTGATTGACCCTCTTTTTCGCACTGCCAAAGGAAGGAATGTTGATTGAAGGCCAAGGACTCGGAGGAGCCCAAGAGAAGACCAGACAATGAAGAAAGAGGATTTGGGGAGCCACCTCTCCATAACTAAAATCTGATTTCTAACTCTCTTTCTTCATCATAGAATCTCTGCTGCTTTCCTCCCTGTAAATCTGATTTGTTCTTTAAGCTGTTGGTGAGTTTATCATTTCATTTGCATACTAACAAGATTTTTTTGTCAAGCCCCAAGGGTTATTTCAATTGATAGATGCTCTTATGTGAAAGTTCATGGAGGTATCGGGATCAAATCTTGAGTCCCTTGGGGTTACTAGCCACTATTTCTATTGATGGTTACTACCATCCTCCTAGAAAACAAGAGAAGAGGGGAGAAATCCATGTTGTGTTGGAAAGGCACCAGCATCCTCATGTGGAATGATTAATACACACAAGCGAGGACTGTATTTCTCCAGAAAGGGGAAAAAACTTTTGTCAAAATTAGGGCCTTTGCATATGCAACAGAAGTTAGGGTTTTGAACTATTTGATTTCATAGAATAGAGGTCTAATCTCCTTTGCCATTCAAAGGAGAAGGTCTTCTTGTTTGTCGGTTGTTTCATTGATCATTTTGGAATGGTTGATGCTCTTAGCTTCAACTCAAATGAAGAGAATACCTTTGAGATCTTTTTGCAGGGGAGTTGCTCCCTTCCTCTCTAATATCCTGATTTTGCTTATAAAAGAAATTAAGTAGACCACCATTTGTTGTTACAGGACCAACCACCTCATTGGGTTGGGAACCACTATTTGGCACAAACATTAGCATGTTTTGTTCATTGCATGTTGCAACTTGCATTCTTTCAAAAAATGGCACAATCATTTCAACTAAGTGTGGATTATCAAATGCATCAACTACAACTCCCAAATTAGTAGGAAAAGGTGGGGAACCAAGGTTACCATTGATGAGATATGTAACTGTGGTAAGGGATAGATACAAGAATATCAGGGTAACCACTTGTAAAGGTGCAATTTTGCAACAAGGAATCTCAAGGCTGTTATACAAGAAATATCCCAAATGCTTCTTGAAAGAAAGTTTGAACTCTTGGAGTCTGTTACCCCTTAAAAAGCATAGGCATTTTGAGTTATCCTTGCTAACAATGCAAATCTGAAGATGAATGTTGAATATTCAAGACACTTCCCAAATTTTATTCCCAAATGTGTCCATTTCGCAGCAAATTCCATCCTGAAAACAAGCCCCCAAATGGTAGTGCTCCACAAGGGAAGTGTCCACACATGTGAAACAAAGGTCTTCTACCCAAATTGTTCCATATAAAGCATACGAATGGAGACAAGTTTCTTTCAAATAATTGAATGTTCCAATACTATGCCAAATAGAATCTGAAATGATGTATTCCAAGGATCAAAGGCTGCAACTATGCTAGGAAACCGCTCCTATGCTGAATGCTTACTGAACAAGGCACAAAAATATCTTAATCTGCAGGACGTCACCCTTTTCTAGCTGAATTTTCCAACTGAAACTTGATCTAAGGTTCCTGTTACAGGACAGACTTTATACAATGTTCATAACGAGAGTTTATGCTGATGCTTACTGCTGATTTAGGTCCCAAACCTCAGTTTTTCATTGCTGCTATGAGGTACAAACTTCCCAAATTGAAATTTTAGGGCTGTTTGCAGCCGATTCACTGTTGATTTCACCCAAAAATTTACCGATATTTAAAAGTGATGCTCTTTTACACCTATTTATGAGACTGAGATATGCCCAGCTTGCCCAGAATGCTAAGAAACAACCCAAAATGGACTGCTGCTACAAGGGTTTATGCTTCTTGGAGTCCAAAACTGATATTTGATGCCTTTTACCGTTGTCATGACTTCAAAAACCAGCCCAGAATTGATTTTGACTGTTGATTATTGTTGTTGTTGTGTCCAAAATGCCTTTTTAAGGTATGAAATTGACCGAGCACTGCCCAGAAGTGGAGATTAGGGCATCTTACTGCAGAATGGATGCTTATTAAGGTCTGAAGTAATCCATAAACTGCCCAGAATTGGTTCAACAATGGCCACACTTTCTAAACCAACTTACTTACTATTGTTTTGGGGATTGGGGATTAATGTGTCTTTGGGGAATGGATAGCCCCCCTCTCCCAGCCTATTAACTAATGGAACCCAATTTGAATGTTGTCAGTTGTGCTCTCTCCCTATCAATCATCTTGATTGATGTTCTTGAGTAGATGTAATAAACCTCTGATCAGAACAAGTCATCTACCATATTGAAGGATGGTTGAACACATGAACTCTGACAATAGCTGTAAATTTTGAGATTGAAGATCTATTTTATAACCTTATATGAGGAATTGAAGAAAGACAAGCAAATTATTAAGGGTTCTTCCATAACGAGAAGTTTCCAGAAGCTTAGAGTACATTTCTGAGGCATTTACAGGGAAAGGATAAGTTCTTCAATGATTTAAAGTCAGCACGGAAGGAAAATACCACCCTGGAAAATTATGTCCAATAAAATGAACAATTCTGTGGGAATAGGGGTGTAGCTCCTACCCAAAATAGAAGAACAGAAAACAAGACTACCTACTCGTAAGGAATAGCTAGAGAATAAAATGTTTCATTTGAAAGAAGAAATAGAAAATATCAATTTCTGGCATGAAGATCAAAATTGCCAGTTTTTTGCATCCCAAATCTTTAAGGACCACTCAATTCTAAAGATGATGCAAACTGTTAATTAATGGAAGCAGTAGCCTGCCATGATTGACAAGCCTGTATTTATATTCAATATAAAAAAATTCATGTTTCCAACTTGCTTCTGACGGAGGTTGCATCTATATGGAATAAAATAAGAGAATTAAAAAAAAACTAGAAGATGAGCAGGCCGATGTCAGTAGCATACTTACCACTGACACCATCCAGGTTGATCAAGATAAAAATCCAAATGAATTGCAAGCTTCAACGGCATGTTGAGTGCCACCATCACCTCCAGTATGAATAGAAGCCCGAAAATAGCACAATTCAAGTGATTTAATCAGAATATTTGCTGGACAGTTGATCCCATTGCCTTGTTTTTTTTTCATTTTGTAATTCTTAATCTTTTTGTAATTTTGTTTTTAGGCTTTTCTGGAGCCTTTTGGAATCTTTATATACCTAGCTTAGGTTTTAAATCCTTATTTATTCATTTCTTTTTCCTTTTTTCTCTTCTTTTCTCTTTTTTCTTTTCTTTTCTTCCAACCTAGTTCATCTCAGGCCACAACCTGTCAATGAAAAAAATGAGTTACTTGTTACAATCATGGGATTTGTCCCCAAAAATAAACCCCGTGGTGAATCTTCGATGGTGTCACAATTCACAAGTCCAGAATGAATTTCGCAGGTGCAGTAAATCCATAAGGTTCAATCAATAACACTTGTAATCTTTAATTCTAAGAAAGATACTTACATGGTTCCCTGAAAGCAAATATCTTTTGCTTTCTATTGAGATGTTGGGAGGACCCAGGGCGTAAAATTTGTGTGACAACTCACAAAACTTGAAAAGGCCACAACTTCCTCATATAGAGTATCATAGGATCCATAACCATGCATTTTAGAGGGTATGATGAGCCAGAAGTGAAATCCATGCAAGCAATAATTAAAACCTTCTTTAATTCCATATTTCGAACACTTTAAAAAAGTCTAAAAAATGATGACTTAAATGCTTGTTCGAGGTTGGATTAGATAATAGATTTCAATGTTGGATTGTAACTAGCCTAGATCCATGTTTTCGGACGGGGTGAAATAACCATGTTGGATTTATAGTCTTTATCTATTTATTTTGGATATCCAAGCGAATTAGCCATGCGGTTCATAGCACCTAGATTAAACCTTGCTATCTTAAACACTAATTATGAGGATGAGAAAATAAAAAAGAGAATAAAAGTGATGATTGGGATATCTCTAGTTTAAGCCATAATAATGAATATAGTTCCAATGAATGGGTGTGAGCAGATATAATGAATATAATATGAGAAGATATAATGAATATCAGTGCCAATGAATGCATACCAGCGTAGATCCATCTCAAACCCGGATCTATCAAGCACCGAGAGGGATCAAATTTCTTGATTTTTTTATAAGTTATGAGCCGACATGGAAACGTAACGTGACAAATGTTACAAACGTTACAACATCTCCCCCATACTGGGTTGTAACGTAACATGACAAATGTGACAAATGTGACAAACATTACAACATCTCCCCCTAACGTGACAAATGTGACATGTGACATCTGTTACAGGAACTCCCCCATACTGGGTTGTAAGCACCTCGTTTACACTCGGTGCAATGAATCATTTAGTATGTCAAGCAACCTATGTTTGCCATGTTATGCCAATTTCTCAACTATTTCAAAGTAAAAGAATTGAAGATGGAGATGGCAACGATGATAAGATGGAGATGACGATGACGATGATGATGATAGTGACGATGACAATGATGATGAAGATGATGATGATGACATTGTTGATGATGTGATTATATGTTGTTGAAAATGACTGCAAAACTAGGTGCATTATACTGGGATGGCGCTAAAGTGGATGCAAATTGCATCCACTTTAGCATCCGAAATCAAATACGTTTAAGTTGTCCTTGTGGTAGGTTGTCTAGGTGCAAAACTAGGCACATTATATCAGGATGGTACTAACTGCATCCCCTTTAACATCCCAAGTCAATTACATTTAAATTATCCTTGTGCTAGGTTGACAATGATGATAGTGATGACAACGATGATGACAATGATGATTATCATCATCATTGCTGTCATTGTAATATAGTTCATCATCATTGTTAGTATCATCTAGGTCATCATCATCAATGTCACCATCATCGTCATCATTGTCACCATATTCATGTGCACCTAGTTTATATGCTCCCATCTATCCCTAGAGATCCTCTATTTGTAGCGTCCAATTCAAAAGACGTGACGTGAATATGTTGATCCAATCTGAAGGTTGAGGTTGCAGACTCTCCATTCCAAGTTGTGAGTTCGAAGGCATAACTACTTCATACAACCTGTAGCAAGCGAGAATCACCCTGGAAATTGATAGAGGGGTTGTATTTGAAGGAGGTTGGGATAGGTTCAAAACCTGGAAGTTAAATAATCGGGTCCCAAAACAAAGTGATTGCAGATCTAGAGATCAAGTTGAAAAGAGTGCAAGAAAAATCTTAAAGTTAAGTGAGGAGTAGAGCGTGTGAAGGAGAAAAGCCCCACTATCTTGTTGTGATCATAGATGACGAAAGGTGAGTTAGGCATATTAATTTCTTACCAAATTGATGGTAGGAAATGAGATATCATGAGCATTGATATCTAGGTTTTCGATCTTTGTTAAGTAATAGAGAAATCAGGCAAGATCAAGAGAGGTGTGGCCAGGGCCAGAGGATCGCCCAAATTGTATAATCAGGTCGAGGAGGTAAAAGTAGGGAATATGGGTGCACAAATGATGTGTATAAATGCTTGCATATTATCATCCAACAAAAACAAAAGGGCGTCCATCTCGATGAAATCACATGATGCGTAAATATTAGCTAACTTGTCAATTAGGTCTAGCCTAAGTGGTTGTGGAATGGAGTGTTATCCTCCCCATCCATGTTCTATTCTCAAAGGTGACATGTTTCGCTCATACTGAGTATATTGTTGTAATGGATTAGAGCCTTGTTGTTGACCTAGCCTTCTACCCCAAAGAATCTAGGGTTTACTTTGGGTACCATTCTCAAAATAAGGGGAAGTTCCCAAGGGTTTTCCCCAAGATATATTTCTTGAAAAAAAATATATTAGCTAACCTCCATATATGCCCATCCAAATTTAGTAAAACCCATATGAACCTTTATGTTAGGTTAGTCCAAAATGAAATAACTACCAAAACAATGATTGTTGCAACCAACAATGCTACACTACCTCTTCCCTCTGTGTGGTTTGAAACAAAAGCATCAAAACTAGACCAAATATAATGCATGGTTTTAATTAACAAATAAATAGTGATTTTGATCTCTTGTAAGCACAAGGTTTCAATTGACAAAACATTAGTATTCATCTTAAGAACTAGATATCTCCTAGATAAGTTATTTATAGCTCTAACATTCCAAGAGATAATATTCATGGTTAATTGGTGGTATGTGTTACGGTGGTACTAGCACCAGCGCACCTGCAGAGGTGCCCTAGGGAGAGTGTCTTTTTTTTGACCAGGAGGGGTGTTTAGCCAACTTATTTTGAGGTAGGGGTTATGGCCAGACTCTATGGTTTCTCCTTTTGAAGTTCTATGGCTTAGTGGCATCGTTGACTGTCTCGTGAAAGTGTTTGAAACCCTGAGGTTGGTGTCCATTGCTTCCAGGGGTGGATCATTGGGTCACATGACCCCGACCTTGTTTTATCACTCCAACGACAGATTCTTCAGCACTGAGGGGCATACTTATCCTTCAGAGTACCTCCAGCACCCTCTTGGCCCTCCAACTCACTAGCGCCCTCTCTCTGGGCCCCTCTGTAGAGGATGACATCATCCTTTGAGAGCAGATTGTATGCTTGATAAAGGGGGGGCATTGAGGGTTTTCATCACTATTGGGGTTAGTTGGGGCATGACAACCCCCCTCCGCAGTCTGGCCTTCAGAACGAACTGATTTGCTCATTTTTAGCCTTTTTAGTCATATGTGGGTCAAATCTGGGGAAAACACCCCAATTTACCCACTACTTTGATTATTTTATATTATTTTTGTTTTAACTTTAAGTTGACATTTCTAATTTCAAATTGACATTTTAAAAAGGCATGTCGGCTTGGATTTTAATTATTTTTGTAAAAGTGAGTGTGAAAAGTATAAATAACTTTTCCTCACTTCATTTTTACATAACAACTTTATGGGATTACACCTTTATTTTTCTGATTTTTGCCTTAACTAGGGCTCTTTGAGTGATGTGCACCTCTTGAGGATGATCATGCTTGCTAATTTGGGGACAAATCTTTGAACTCTTTGCTCTTGTTTCTTTGCTAAGGTGATGCTAAGAGTTGTTTGCTTGACACATGCACAAGAAGGTATCTAAGTCTTTCTCTTGATGTCTTTTTGTTAAATGTTGGATGTATGCTTGTTTAAGGTTGAATGGTAGCTGTTGGAGTTGCATTTTGCCTTAGACTAAGTCATTTTTTAACCTTTAGTTACCCTAGCATTGTAAACTTGAGTTTTAGGTCTCCAAAGTTTGTCTTAGCTAGGGCATCATCAACCAACTCTTGAAGTTGTTGAAGAAGCCTTAGCTTTCCAAACTTGGCAAGCACTATCGCAAGAGGAGGGCCATCCTCTTTGATGCTCTAGGGTTAGGTGAATATCTCCATTAAAACCCTAAGTTGTTCATCTGCTCATCTAACCTATTTTTCTGAGTTTTGTATATTTTGTAATTATTATCCTAAACTTAGTCTTTCATGTTTTATATTAATTTTTATGCAATTTTAATTTATTAAAAAGCCCTAATTTTGAGTTTTTATGAGTTTTATGCCCTAAACACAGACCTACAAAACCCTAAAAAACCTACCTCTTGGCCTCCCTCTCCTTCGCCCTTCTTCTCCTAGTATTCGACCCTCTCTCCTCTACTCCCTCACACCTTCGACCTCTCCTTGAGCCCCCTCGCTAGCCTCCTTTTTCCCTATCCGAGCTTCCACCTGCCTGCTGCTCCCTCTCCATTCTGCCCTAGTGCGTGGCCTTCCCCCATCTTCCTTCCATTTCAAGCCTGTCCTCCATACCCTCGGGCTCCTCCTTAGCTCGGACCCCCCGCTTCCACTCTCGGCCTTCATCCTGTTACCATGTCCCTTGCCCTCTCCTTATCCCGCAACCCCCTTTTCTTCCTCCCAACCCTGCTCTCCTCCTTTTTCCTAACCTCAGCCCATCCCTCAAGGTTGTAGCAGCACTACAGGGCTGCCCTTTGGCTTCCTCCTCCATTCTCTGCAATATTGTAGAGCTCCTCTCTATTTGCTGCCCTAAAACCAGTCAGAAGGGAGAACTCAGTATTGGCTAGTAAACAAAGTTGTGGAAGTTGGACAACCTTTTTAAATTAATGTCAAGTGCTGGTTATGAAGGTTAATGGGTGAATATTTTTGTTATCGGTTATAACTTGATACTAGTAGTTTATTGATTAAGTACTAATATATCCCCATGTTAATTCTTATGCCACAACGGTCATGTTAATTCTTCATACAAATCTGAAAGTTGCATTTTGGGTGAATTAACTTAAGCACTCATTTGACCTTTGATAGTTGGTTGTAGGTTAATGGTGTTTATTGAATGATGTTGAACACTGAATTAGTTTACCCTTAGTTAATAATTCTTATTTGGTGAATGGTTATAATATCTCTGAGGTATATTTGGTTACACATTGCCATGTTTATGATCTTTGCATACTTAATTGATATTTGATGCTACACTTAGTCTAGTTTACTATATATTTTTGCATTTGTACATTGGAATGACCTTTGTTCTAATGTTTTATTTGGTAGATGATTATTACTTATTGGAATATTGTCATTGATTGTCATGATATACATTTATATGATCTTGGATTGATCTTACGGTTTCATTGAATGTCTATGTTAATGAAAAATCCTTGGTTAATTTAACTTATCTTAATATTGACTCCATCTAGGCACTGGTCTAACTAATACTTGCATAGAAAACATAGTCTTTTGGTTCTATCAATGTTCTATAGGGTTTCATAAGGATACTTCTCCTTGGAGGTTATTGACTTCCAAAGAAGTTAGAACTGTGACCAAGGTGACATTGGATCACTGTTCTTAGTTTTGCTTACTGGCCTTGCTAGTTTGCTCGGTAACAATTTTGGTGTCGTTGTCGGGGACGTTTCGAAACTCGAAGCGGTTTATCCGGAGTCATTACTCCCTTGGCAAAACGACATTTGGTAAGAATTCAAAGGTGAGTCCTCCCTTATATTTTGGAAATATCTATAAAGGACTAACCCCGCAGGTCTTACCTGGTGAATCCACTCATTTAAAGCGACTCCACTGGTTGATAAGCGATTCAGAACCCAATAATTTCAGGTACGCCCTTGTTTTTGGTACTTTGGTGAGATTTGTTGAGCTAACTTGGCAGGTCTCTCATGGCGGCTCCTACTAAAGAAAAATAACAGAAGTACTCTACAAAGACAAGGAAACTAGATGACATGGCATCTTTTTACGAAGAGGATATTCCATTTGAATTTAAGGATCCTGATAATTCGACAGATGTAGAAAAGGAAATAGCTTTTGCTCCTCTTGATTTGTCAAACTTTCCAGGGCGTTCAGGTGAGTTACCAGAGATATTTTGGCACCCATTCAAGGGCGATCGTGGTAAGGCTTGGCACCATGTTGAATGGTTCATAACAATGGCTGCAGAAAACAACATTAAGAAGGAAGAAAGTGTTTACATGAGATCATTTGTTCATCACCTGGGAGGAAAGCCTCTTGCCTGGTTCGTGGGCCTAGAAAAAGCAGTAATATCATCGCTTGCAGAATTGATAGAAATCTTCTGTAGCTACTGGAACCCTGAGCACTGTGATAGATGGATGCTTTGTGTTGAAGATGCAAGGAACTTGTTTAGTGAAGAAATCCATGAAGATCAATTCTCATAAGGTTTACTTGAAGAAAACATTGTTCAGGACCAGGAAAATGAAGTATTTCCTGAAGATAAAGAACAAGAAGCCTTAGTTGAAGACACTGATAAGTATACAGGAATGGTGAGTTATACATGTCCTCAAGTTACGGTTTCTTATGATATGTTGGCTCTCTTGGAAGAAAGTTACAGGTATACGGAAAACGATGATTATTGGAAGTTCCTTGGCCCACTGATGTACGATTCTTCAAAGCTTTCTAGCATTGTGATAGATCGACTCCCAAGCATATATATGGGTGAAGAAGCTTGCTCTGCCTTTGTTGAAGAATGGATCAATCCTTTTTCTTTGCTAAATGATGCAGTGGTGCAAGATGTGGTGCCTGTCGACAATGTCCATATGCGGAGTTTCTCCTTTATCTCTCAGTTCATGTTATGCTTTAATCAACTACATTCTATGAGAAGTGTTCAACCCTTTTTGTCCAATATCAGTAAGTGGTCAACAATGCTCTCCAATAAAGGCAATACAGGTATGTGGACAGGTATGATTTTATTTTCACATTGTCAAGATTTATATTGTTTATCTTTTTGTTTGAAATGTGAAGGTTTGAATTATGTAGTTGGCAATTTCAAAGTGATAAAGATCATTAGGAGTACTAACACGATAATTATAAAGAAGAACAATATGCATGTATTTCCAAAGGATTGTCCAAACAGGTTGCGGCTGATATGTGAAGATTTGCAAGGTCCACCTCCACAAATGCTCCTTCGAGTGGACAATCAAGCAATTTTTTTCCTCAATGCCAATATATCATGAAGATAGTCCATACGTTAGTTTGGTGGAAGCTTGGATAAATCGAGCTTGTAAAAGAGGATTTTCTCCATGGCAGCAATATTACAACTCCCAAATCCCCGTAGCCATCCAATCCTCATCTCCGAGTATGATGGAGACCTTGGTACGCATTTGCTTCCTGATCAATCAGATCTTGTCATGGATTCATTCTAAAGATAAAGGTAAAGCACTGGATATGAATTGCTTACTTAAATGGTTACATTGGTGATATGATTTTACTTGATCCTTTCTACTTCTTATGTTTAGCATAGGTAGGTTAGGCATATACTATTATCCATGCATTGCATTTGACGTTCTTCATGTTGACATGAGTTAGTCACTCGTTTATGCATTTATTTTATTTCCATATAATGAGCAAGGCAGGACGGAAGTGTCTGCCTCTAGGTACTTTTGATGTCCTTGGTTATTTGATGTGTGTAGGTCTACAGGTACCTAGATGATTCTTGGATTCTCGAGCACCCTCAGGAGGAGTACTTGTTCTGTAGTTGGAGTTAGTGTTACGATGGTACCAACACCAGCGCATCTGCAAAGGTGCCCCAGGGAGAGGGTGTATTTTTTCTGACCAGGAGGGGTGTTTAGCCAGCTTATTCTAAGGTAGGGGTTATGGCCAGACCCTCTGGTTTTTCCTTTGGAAGTACTATGGCTTAGTGGCATTGCTGACTGCCTCGTGAAAGGGTTTGAAACCCTGAGGTTGGTGTCCGGGGCTTCCAAGGGTGGATCACTGGGTCACATGACCTCGACCTTGTTTTATCACTCCAGCGACAGATTCTTCAGCATTGAGGCGCATACTTATCCTTCAGAGCATCTCCAAACCCTCTTGGCCCTCCATCTCACTAGCACCCTCTCTCTGGGCCCCTCTGTAGAGGATGACGTCATCCTTTGAGAGCAGACTGTATGCTTGATAAAGGGGGGGCGTTGAGGGTTTTCATCACTATTGGGGTTAGTTGGGGCATGACGACCCCCTCTTCCGCAGTCTGGCCCTCAGAACGAACCGATTTGCTCATTTTTAGCCTTTTTAGTCATATGTGGGTCAAAGCTGGGGAAAACACCTCAATTTACCCACTACTTTGATTATTTTATATTATTTTTGTTTTAACTTTAAGTTCACATTTCTAATTTCAAATTGAAATTTTAAAAAGGCATGTCGGCTTGGATTTTAATTATTTTTGTAAAAGTGAGTGTGAAAAGTATAAACAACTTTTCCTCACTTCATTTTTACATAACAACTTTATGGGATTACAATTTTATTTATGATTTTTTCCCTAACTATGGCTCTTTGAGTGATGTGCACCTCTTGAGGATGATCATGCTTGCTAATTTGGGGACAAATCTTTGAAGTCTTTGCTCTTGTTTCTTTGCTAAGGTGATGCTAAGAGTTGTTTGCTTGACACATGCACAAGTAGGTATCTAAGTCTTTCTCTTGATGTCTTTTTGTTAAATGTTGGATGTATGCTTGTTTAAGGTTGAATGGTAGCCGTTGGAGTTGCATTTTACCCTAGATTAAGTCATTTTCTAACCTTTAGTTACCCTAGCATTGTAAACTTGAGTTTTAGGTCTCCAAAGTTTGTCTTAGCTAGGGCATCATCAACCAACTCTTGAAGTTGTTGAAAATGCCCTAGCTTTCCAAACTTGGCAAGCACCATCTCAAGAGGAGAGCCATCCTCTTTGATGCTCTAGGGTTAGGTGAATTTCTCCATTAAAACCCTAAGTTGTTCATCTACTCATCTAACCTATTTTTCTGAGTTTTGTATATTTTGTAATTATTATCTTAAACTTGGTCTTTCATGTTTTATATTAATTTTTATGCAATTTTAATTTATTAGAAAGCCCTAATTCTGAGTTTTTATGAGTTTTATGCCCTAAACGTAGACCTGCAAAACCCTAGAAAACCTACCTCTTGGCCTCCCTCTCCTTCGTCCTTCTTCTCTTGGCATTCAACCCTCTCTCCTCTACTCCCTCATACCCTCGATCTCTCCTTGAGCCCCCTCGCTGGCCTCCTTTTTCCCTATCCGAGCTTCCACCTTCCTGCTGCTCCCTCTCCATTCTGCCCTAGTGCGTGGCCTCCCCCCATCCTCCTTCCATTTCAAGCCCGTTCTCCATACCCTCGAGCTCCTTTTCCTCAGCTCGGACCCCCCTTTTCCACTCTCGGCCTTCATCCTGTTACCCTGTCCCTTGCCCTCCCCTTATCCCTCAACCCCCTTTTCTTCCTCCTAACCCTGCTCTCCTCCTTTTTCCTTACCTCAACCCATCCCTCTGTTGATGTATTTGTAACTTCGGAATGTATTTCACATATGTATATTGTATTCCTATAGAGATGTTATTATTCCTCTATACGGAAGTGTAGTCATTTATAATGTAAGTGTTGTAACTTATACTTGATAGGTTATTAGACCACCTTGATGGGGTCGGCCTTGTATAAGTCATGTGGGTTAAAGGGTTATTAGACCACCCTATTGTGGGTCGGCCCTGTCAGCATTATGTTATGTGGTTAAGTTAAGGCCGACTTACAAAAGGTTATTAGGCAAGTCAAGTCAAGTATAAATAGAGTGCGGGAGGCACTCTATTTGATCATTCACTTTCTCACATATACACTCATTGGAGAGTGGCGCACTAGTGGAGGAGGAGAAGTTGCTGCTAGGAGACTATCTCTTATGCTTGGGTTTTGTATCATTGCTCTATTTAGCTCTGAGGAAGTTATTGGGGTTTTTCACCTTTTTTGGTTTTCCCCAAGGAAACTCTGTGTGGCTATTGTCTCATGTGATTGCTTGTTGTGCTTGATATGCTGTACATGTTATTCTCTCAGTAAAGATCCTAGAGTATGTTGAATTAATGCTCAAAAATTAACATGGTATCAAAGCTAACCTGAGAAGAAGACACTGTGCAGTTGCGGAAGCTAGGGCTTCTTGTTTTTGGGTTTCTCTCCACAGATCTTGAAAGGCGGGAGACTAGATTGACTCTCCTCAGCAAGGCGCATCTTTTTGTCCAATCAGAATTCAATTATGGGCACTTTCCACAAAAATAGGAATTTCTGAAATCTGAGACCATGGTTGGAAGCTCCTTGGAAAATCCGAAGTTTAGAGCTTTGGATCAAACTTTTCGGTTGCGTGAAGCTCCGGGAAAATCATACCCTAGTTTGGGGTCCTGTCGAGTGAAGCTGGAAATTAGGGCTTCTGCAAAAGTTGGAATTTCTGAAATCTGAGACCATGGCTGGAAGCTCCTCTGAAAAATCGAAGTTTAGAGATCAAGATTGAACTTTTTGGATGGATGAAGCTCTGGGAAAATCAAACCCTAATTTAGGGTCCTCCCCAGTGAATCCGGAAGTTTGAAAAGCAAATTTGAGGGTGAAACTTTGCAGTCTTCAAATTTTGAGTATACCAGCTTGATCAACTCATCAAGGCGCATCTTTATATCTATTCAGAAGTTTGAAATTCAAAGTTTGAATTTTTAGGGTTTCTTTGACAAACCCTAATCCAGCTCCAGATCCAGATTTCTGCAAATCAAGTGGTAAGACCTAAATCTTTTCTATTTCATTTGAAGTTCTCACCACACCAAGCTTGAGGATAAGCTTGAAGGGGCTGATAACTTCCGAGCATGGAAGTATAGGATTGGGTTAATTCTAGAAGAGAGTGAGTTGGACACCTATATAAGTGAAGGGGTTCCTGTCCCAGAGGGAGAAGAGACTAAGGCCTTACACAAGAGGAACTTAGTCAAGGCTAAAAGGATCATTGCTGATTCTATCAAAAACCATCTCATGCCACATGTGTCATCTCTGAAGACACCTAAGGAGATGTTTGATTCCTTGACCAAGCTATTTGAAGGGAAGAATATAAATCGGAAGATGACCTTGAGGAATCAATTGAAGAATATCAAGTTCCAGAATGAAGAGACTATGCAGTCTTATTTCTCAAGGGTCTCCTAGATAAAAGAACAACCTGAAGCTGTGGGAGAAGTTATAGAGAATGGAGAAGTGGTAATGACCACTCTTGATGGCCTTCCTAGGTCATGGGATTCCTTCATCCAAGGAATTTGTGCTAAGAAGAAACTTATCTCTTTGAGTAAGCTGTGGGAAGAATGCTCACAGGAAGAAGCTCGGATTGTAGCTCGAGAAGAGAAGATGGGGAATGAAGATCAAGCTCTCACAGCACATACCAAGAAGATGACACTTTTCCTCAGATTGTCCTAAGAACAAAAGGAACAACAACAACAACTACTACAAGCAATCTGACAGGTATGACTTACAGGTATGTTTTGAAATTTGTTCATGATTAAGTTTATTATATGATTGTCCTCATGTTATTGAGTTTAGTAACAATCTTGTTTAATTTTAGACTTGTCTTATCACCCTAGTAAAAGAATGAATGCATGATAGAAGACATTCATTGATGAGGGCTATGACACTTATGATTGTATTATGTTTGTACTAATGCACTGTGGTGTTGTATGAGGAGAATGTTATCCACTAACATGCAAGGTTCAAATCAAGCTCTAGATCAAGACCATGATGACGTGAAGACAAAGACTCATCCATAGTCATGGATCACATAGAGGTATGTATAATTTAGTTCTACAATGGTTAAATTATGAGCTATGCAGGTCATTGAAGAGAACAAGAAAATATTGCTAGACATAACTAGCAAATGTGATGACCAAGTATGTTTTTCCTATATCAAAGGATCTTATACTTTTGTATGATTGATAATGATTACTCATGAAGTTAAAAGTTTGAGTAATCTTGGGGTTTATGCATGTTATGTTCCTTACTTTGATTAATGATATGACTATACAAAAAATTCCTATATAAACCTTGAATACTAATGCTTATTATCTATGTTTGAAACGATCATGACTATACATGCTTAAGATTATTGTGTTTTGATAGTATTAAGATTATACTAATAAATGTATGATTATGTATGAGATTTCGAGGATAACACAATGATGATACTAGTAAGCATGCATAGTGATTGAGGATGGATATAAGTTCAAGGACAGGTAATCCAAGAAGCAAAGATCAAGAGGGAGGACACTCCAGTAGTTCCTACAAGGAAACAAAGATTGAGAGGGGGTCCAGCCATCAAACAAACAAAGATAAGTATTTGAATTGTCATTTCTTGTATATTTGATTGTTTAAATAATATTGTTCAAAGATGTATATACTTATGTTCCTAGACTTAGGTTGTGTATTATGCATATTAGAATAATTGCATTAATGAACAGTATACTACTAATATGCATGTGATGGGTAAGTGGCCTATGGCACTGTACACCATTCCATTGCTACTTATCTAGAATGAAATCTCTTTGCTGACATGTTGGGAGTTGTGCACACTCTTAACAATGTTCTGGTAGAGATTGGAAGGCATCTAGAAAGTTACGGGATATGGATAAATGTTGTATTAAAGCATTGGCTAAAAATAATTGCACGACTATATGACATATTTCTTTATGGGTAAGAATTTGTTCTAAAAACGATAAGATGTGTCTAATCATGCAATTTAACTTGTCTTGTAGGAAAGATCGTATACCATCACCTACAAAAGAAGGACTACGACATTTGTTCCAGCAACAAAGCTATCTATTGAAGATATTGAAGAATCGAAAGTTCCCAGGATTCAGGATACAATAATGGAAGAATGCCATGATCGAGGAATACCAGTCGATCATGAAGAATGATGTTTGGGATGCGGTCCCAAGACCTGAAGGGAAGTTTGTTGTGACTTCCAAGTGGATCTATAAGATCAAGCATGTTGCAGTTGGTAGCATAGAGAAATACAAAGCGAGATTTGTAGCTTGTGGCTTCTCCCAGAAAGAGATAATAGATTATGAAGAGACTTTTGCTCCTGTAGCCAGGTACACTTCCATCATATCAATACTTTCCCTGGCTGCAGTGATGAAATGGAAGATACACCAGATGGATGTCAAGACATCCTTCTTGAATGGTGTAGTCGAAGAGGAACTGTATGTGGAGCAGCCACTTGGTTTTGAGACACATGACAGAGGGTCTTATGTGTGCAGGTTGAAGAAAGCCTTGTATGGCTTGAAGCAATCTCTTAGGACTTGGTATTGTAGGATAGACAGCTTTCTATCCAGTTTGGCCTTTACCAAGAGTAAAGCAGATTCCAACCTTTACTACAAGGTTGAGGAAGGCAATCCTGTGATACTATTGTTGTATGTGGATGACCTGTTTGTTACAGGTGAGGATAGATTGATTTCCGACACGAAGAGGAAGCTTGCTGCTGAGTTCGAGTTGAAGGACTTGGGGATGATGCACTATTTTCTAGGCATGGAGGTGTGGCAGAGTGTAGATGGAATCTTCCTTGGACAAGGGAAGTATGCAGTAGAGATCCTGAAGAGGTTCGGGATGATGGACTGCAAGGCCATGGCCACACCTATGGCATTGAACTTGAAGCTTCTGTGCGATGCTTCATCTGAGCCGGTTGATGCCACGATGTATCCTCAGATGATTGGGTCCTTGATGTACCTGATGAACACGAGACCAGATATTTGCTTTGCGGTGAACACATTGAGCCAGTTCCTGACGGATCCTAGAGGTGTTCACCTGGTTGCTGTAAAGCATATTCTGAGTTACCTGAAGGGTACAGTTGATTATGGGCTCAAGTATGATGCAAATCAAAAGTTTAACCTGGAGGGTTATGTTGATTCAGATTGGGTAGGCAGTGCTGCAGATAGGAAGAGCACTTCGGGGTGCTGCTTCAGTATGGGATCAGGTGTGATCTCTTGGTTTAGCAGGAAGCAGTCCTGTGTAGAACTGAGTACAGCCGAAGTAGAGTATGTTGTAGATTGGTCGGCTAATTGTGAGGCAGTATGGCTGAGGAAGCTACTGTCTGAGCTATTTGATCTCTCGTTGGATGCTACTAGTATCTTTTGTGACAACCAAAGTTGTGTGAAGCTGTCTGAGAACTCGATGTTCCATAACAGGTCGAAGCACATTGAGATCAAATATCACTGTATCAGGGATATGGTGCAGAGAGGAGCAGTGAAGCTCCTGTATGTTGCGACGGATGAGCAGGTTGCAGATGTGTTGACGAAACCACTAGCCAGAGTGAAGTTTGAATACTTCAGAGAGAGGCTTGGTGTTCTTCAGATTGGCGACACTTCGAGGAAGAAGTGATGGACACATTTGCAGGAGCCATTCTGAGCATGGTGAGAGGAGGATCCTTCCCATGACTGTGGATGTAAGCGCTGGATGATGAGCATCAGGTCGATGCTCCAGGTACTGCTATGTATATGTATATGCATCATGTTGGATGCTTGTTATGATCAGTTGGATCATGCATATGTATATGCATCATGTTGGATGCTTGATATGATCAATTGGGTCATGTATTTGTATATGTATTAGGTGGATACATTGTATGATCAGGTAGATCATGTATGATGATATGTATCGGGTAGATACTATGTATGCATCAGGTGGATGCATTGTATGATCAGGATGATAATGGATGGTGAGCTTCAGGATGTTGCTCTAGATGATATGCATCAGGACGATGTAGTGACGATGATCATATGTGATGAGTTCCGAAGACACAGATGCACATAGGCTTTTCAGACATGGTGTAGATGTGTTCTCCCATGGTCGTGATATAATTGTCGAGCTTTTCCGACGAAGGTGTAGATGTGTTCTCCCAAGGTCGTGATGTAATTGCTGAGCCATTCTTTACAAGGTGTAGATGTGTTTTCCCACGGTAAAGATGTAAGGGCTGAAGCCATTCTTCACAAGGTGTAGATGTGTTCTCCCACGGTGAAGTTGTAAGGGCTGGGGCCATTCGAGCATGGTTGAAGTTTGTCTTCCCATGGCTGCGATATAAGTGCTGTGCCATTCCTAGCATGGTTGAAGTGTGTCTTCCCATGGCTATGGATGTAAGTGCGATGCCATTCTCGCATGGTGGAAGTGTGTCTTCCCATGGTGTAGATATAAGTGCTGAGCCTTTCACGGATGGTTGAAGTGTGTCTTCCCATGCTGATGAATGTAAGTGCAGTGTGATGTGCATTTGGGTTGTGCTTCGTGAATGATGTTATGATCAGTATGATCATGAGTATCAGGATGAAACTTTGTGGCCGTGGACAGGTTGTGCAGTGGCATGTAAAAGGTCCTGGGAGATCTGATAGGTTGAGCTGTGTGCTCGTAATTAGTCCTGGGATGCTCTTGCGAGGTTTTGTGGACGCACGTAATAAGTCCCGAGGATTCCACAGTATGGCCAGTGATGATGAAGACCTACAGGTGGCAGGCCTACATCCAGCATGAAAAAGGGCTGGCTCTGTAGAACTCCCTATGACGAGTAGATTTGAGATTGATTGAGATAGCAGCAGCAGTGACGATGACGATGACGATGATTCGATGACGATGATCCAGTGATGATGATCCAGAGAAGAAGACTTGTGCTAGCAGGTTTGTGTCAAGAAATACCTTCCTAGTTAAGAGGGAGTGTTGATGTATTTGTAACTTCGAAATGTATTTCACATATGTATATTGTATTCCTATAGAGATGTTATTATTCCTCTATACAGAAGTGTCGTCATTTATATTGTAAGTGTGGTAACTTATACTTGATGGGTTATTAGACCACCTTGATGGGGTCGGCCCTGTATAAGTCATGTGGGTTAAAGGGTTATTAGACCACCCTATTGGGGGTCGGCCCTGTTAGCATTATGTTATGTGGTTAAGTTAAGGCTGACCTAGTAAAGGTTATTAGCCAAGTCAAGTCAAGTATAAATAGAGTGCGGGAGGCACTCTATTTGATCATTCACTTTCTCACATATACACTCATTGGAGAGTGGCGCACTAGTGGAGGAGGAGAAGTTGCTGCTAGGAGACTATCTCTTATGCTTGGGTTTTGTATCATTGCTCTATCTATCTCTGAGGAAGTTATTGGGGTTTTTCACCTTCTTGGTTTTCCTCAAGGAAACTTTGTGTCTATTGTCTCATGTGATTGCTTGTTGTGCTTGATATGCTGTACATGTTATTCTCTCAGTAAAGATCCTAGAGTATGTTGAATTAATGCTAAAAAATTAACACCCTCAAGGTTGTAGCAGCACTACAGGGCTGCCCTTTGGCTTCCTCCTCCATTCTCTGCAATATTGCAGACCTCCTCTCTATCTGCTGCCCTAAAATCAGTCAACAGGGAGAACTCAGTATTGGCTAGTAAACAGAGTTATGGAAGTTGGACAACCTTTTTAAATTAATGTCAAGTGTTGGTTATGAAGGTTAATGGTTGAATATTTTTGTTATCGGTTATAACTTGATACTAGTAGTTTATTGATTAAGTACTAATATATCCCCATGTTAATTCTTATGCCACAACGGTCATGTTAATTCTGCATACAAATCTGAAAGTTGCATTTTGGGTGAATTAACTTAGCACTCATTTGACCTTTGATAGTTGGTTGTAGGTTAATGGTGTTTATTGAATGATGTTAACACTGAATTAGTTTACCCTTAGTTAATAATTCTTATTTGGTGAATGGTTATAATATCTCTGAGGTATATTTGGTTACACATTGCCATGTTTATGATCTTTGCATACTTATTGATATTTGATGCTACACTTAGTCTAGTTTACTATATATGTTTGCATTTGTACATTGGAATGACCTTTGTTCTCATGTTCTTATCTTTTATTTGGTAGATGATTATTACCTATTGAAATATTGTGATTGTCATGATATACATTTATATGATCTTGGATTGATCTTATGGTTTCATTGAATGTCTATGTTAATGAACAATCCTTGGTTAATTTAACTTATCTTAATATTGACTCCATCTAGGCACTGGTCTAACTAATACTTGCATAGAAAACATAGTCCTTTGGTTCTATCAGTGTTCTACAGGGTTTCATAAGGATACTTCTCCTTGGAGGTTATTGACTTCAAAAGAAGTTAGAACTGTGACCGAGGTGACATTGGGTCACTATTCTTATTTTTGCTTACTGGCCCTGTTAGTTTGCCTGGTAACAGTATGAACACCCATATCATCTTCTCCATCTACCTAATAAAAAATCCCAAATCATTCTTCATTATAGGGAGAACAAAATCATCTAGCGTGTGCTCCTAAGGACTCCAAAAATCTTAGTTGGCACTTAAATTTGTTTATGTATGCAAAACTGGAGGCAATGACCCGACCCTTCAACAACTCCCTCAAGAGGTACCAACAAATAAATAGTGATTTGATCTATTGTAAGCACAAGGTTTCAATTGACAAAACATTAGTATTCATCTTAAGAACCATATATCTCCTAGATAAGTTATTTATACGTCTAATATTCCAAGAGATAATGTTCATGGTTAATTGGTGGTATGAACACCCATATCATCTTGTCCATCTACCTAATAAAAAATCCCAAATCATTCTTCATTCTAGGGAGAACAAAAGCATCTAGCTTGTGCTCCTAAGGACACGAAAATTCTTAGTTGGCACTTAAATTTGTTTATGTACACAAAAATGGAGGCAATGACCCGACCCTTCAACAACTCCCTCAAGTGGTACCAACCAAAGAAGGAATAAGGATATTTTCCCTTGTTTTCAATGGTTTGCAAGGCATAACTAAATATATTGAAGAAATAATGAATCTAAAATGGCTAGATGAGATAAAATATTATAGAAGAGAAAAACTCAAAATGTTAAGCTTTTTGAAGCCAATAAGCCATGTCCATCCCATGCCTCCAAGATCCCTCTTCCCCTTCCCCTGCTACTCCTAATGTGATTGCTGATACCAACCAAGTTGGTTTGCCAGACGAGTCCATTGCTCCTTCATTAAAATTTAACACCTAATTTGGATTAGAATTGTACTAAAATTTACATTAACATATGTTAGGATATTCCTATACTCCATCCTAGTCCTACTAGCTTTTCAGTCATTTTCATTTTTAGTCTTTTAGGGTTTGCATGCACTTTTAGGGTTTGCATGCATTCTAGGGTTTGCATGCATTTTGCATGCATCCCAGTCATCAGTCCAGCACTTAGCCCTCAGTTAGCCAGCCCCCGGGAGCTTCTCTCAGATCAGTTTTAGCCCTCCTAGAGCTTAGTGCGCCCTTCCTCCTTGATTTAAGGAAGCCACTCGCCCTCTCTCACCTACCATTCAGTTGTACTTCAGTTAGTTGAGTTATCATCAGTTTTTTCCTTGATTTAAGGCTAGAATGACTCTCAACTGACTGTATCACTCCAATAGACCTCCAGTGAGACTGAACTGCCCATTCTGACTCCAGTTAGCTACTCATGCGCCCTCCACTGAGCCTCCTTCATTCAATTAGTATCAGTTACACTCAGTTACACCTACCACACTCAGTTAGACTCAGTTTGACTGATGGTTGACAGTTACTTGTGCATTGATGACTCCACCAATGATGAGATAGACTTCTAGTTGTGCTCCGATGACACTCTAGTGATCTTTTAATCACTCCATGAAGGCTAATTCGAATTGCCACCTTGGCATTCGAATTCCTCATGGATTGTATTATTTATTTGTCCATTTGTGATTAATGAATTAATGTGTGTGAAGTATTTTTGCTTCTATTCGAGTTCTACTGTATTATTATTCTGTTGCTCTCTTACTGCATTGACCACTCTTAATCTTATTCCTAAATTTTTTCTTGTGAGGTATACATTAGCTCTTAGATCTGCTGTGAGGATTTTCACAACATAGGCATATGCATTTGGCAGCAAGAATTGAGATTTGAATGGTAGGCTAAAGTATGTTAGCTATTACTTGTATATCTAATGGTTCTGGTTCTTTTTATGTAGAATGTATTGATTTGTGAATATATTGTTCAATTAATTGCTAAGTATTCTACAAGCTCTAGTAATGTATACATAGTCCCTTACAAATTTTCGTCTATTGTTCTTTATATTTCCATGATATTCTGTTGTGCAAAATAATTGGTAAATAGAACTCAGTAGTGCTCAGATTACAAATCAGAGTTAATTTCTGTATAGTTAATTTTCTGGGTTATAAAATTTGTTGAAATCTGATCGAAGAACAGTTAAAAGGACAGCATATTGACACAGGGTCTTGCTAGATCTGAGTGATCTGCAAGGGTTTGCTAAGATCTGAAGCAATCTGGTCTGGAGGGTTATATTACAGCAGCAAGGAGAGAAAAAAGGTGAAGTAGAGGTTCTTCAAAATGGCTACAGGACTGCGTTTTGAAGATAGGCTTGATGGTGCCTGAAACTTCACAACTTGGAAGGAATGAATTCAGTTGGTTTTGGAGGAAAATGGGCTTTTGGATCTAGTAAACAAAGACCAAACACCTCCAAATGATGCTGCTGCATTGGTTACATACAAAGCCAAGGACGCAAAGGCGAGGTTGTTCATCTCCGATGGGGTAAAGGACCATGTTATCCTGCACCTCACTGGGAAAAAGTCTGGAAGAGAGATGTGGGTAGCTCTCACTGATCTCTATCAAAGCAGTAAGTGTAATCGTAAGATGGTTATCAAATAAAAATTGAGGAACATCAAGATGGCCAAGGGAGGAGTGACTTCATACCTCACTCAGATCATACAGGTAAAGGCTGAGCTTGCAGTTGTTGGTGAGACGATAGACGATGCCGAATTGGTTCATGTTGCCTTGGGGGATTGACAAAGCAGGGGTTTGACAAAACAATGGGATACATTCGTGAAATGCATTGTGGCAAGAGAAAACCTTCGAGATTGGACTCGCTTGTGGGATGATTTCCTGCAAGAGGAGATACATGAGTCATAAGTGGAATCTCAAGCAAGTCCTTCAGTAAAAACTGAAGAGGAGGAGAACTTGGCACTTGTTTGAAAGACCAAGTCGAAAGCCAAGAAGAAGGATTCCAGTGGTAGTGGAGCCACCTCTAAAGAGAAGAAAGAGTTTTACTTGTCAAAAGGCAAACGTTTCTGCTGTCACAAGTTGGGGCACTTTGCTTTCAAAGTCACAATAAGAAGAAGAATAAGTCCAAGTTAGAATTGGCAGCCTCTGCCAAAATAGAGGACTTTTCTAGCAGGTTTTAAGAAGACTTCGGCCTCATTGTATGTATGTTCTGTGTCTACCAGTGTATGGTATGTGGATAGTGGTGCATCTTGCCACATGACAGGATGCAGGGAGTTCTTCAGTAGTTTGCATGAGGAGGACATACACCTTCAAATTGAGTTGGGGATAATGGAAAGTATCAAGCAACAAATGATGCTAAGTGAATGTGCAAGTGGACAGTGTACACTATTTGTTTAATGTGAGAAAATCTTAGAGGTTTATTCTTTGATCCAGCTAGAGATGACCTTCTAGAGGTGGAGGGAAGAGTGCAGCCCTATAAAGTATAAACAAACCCGCTAGAGGTGGAGAGAAGAGTGCATCCCCACAAGCACTTTGGTAATCTTAATCAAGAAACTCTCCTAAGCTGTTTATTATTATATCTTTGATGTTCAAGGTATGCTCTTAGCATTCTCGATTTTAATCATTGTATCTATATTTCAGTTATTGATCTTTTTGGAATCATGGTCTCTGTTACTTAAACACCCTTTTTCCAATTGTTAGAAGAGGGGAGAAATCCTAGAAAATGAGAGAAGAGGGGAGAAATCCATGGTGTGTTGGAAAGGCACCAGCATCCTCACGTGGAATGCTTAATAGACACAAGCGAGGACTGTATTTCTCCAGAAAGGGGAAAAAACTTTTGTCAAAATTAGGGCCTTTGCATATGCAACAGAAGTTAGGGTTTTGAACTATTTGATTTCATAGAATAGAGATCTAATCTCCTTTGCCATTCAAAGGAGTAGGTCTTCTTGTTTGTCGGTTGTTTCATTGATCATTTTGGAATGGTTGATGCTCTTAGCTTCTACTCAAATGAAGAGAATACCTTTGGGATCTTTTTGCAGGGGAATTGCTCCCTTCCTCTCTAATATCCTGATTTTGCTTATAAAAGAAATTAAGTAGACCACCATTTTGTTGTTACAGGACCAACCACCTCATTGGGTTGGGAACCATTATTTGGCACAAACACAAGCGTGTTTTGTTCATTGCATGTTGCATTCTTTCAGAAAATGGTACAATCATTTCAACTAAGTGTGGATGATCAAATGCATCAACTACAACTCCCAATTTAGTAGGAAAAGGTGTGGAACCAAGGTTACTATTGATGAGATATGTAACTGTGGTAAGTGATAGATCCAAGAATATAAGGGTAACCACTTGTATAGGTGCAATTTTGCAACAAGGAATTTCAAGGCTGTTATACAAGAGATATCCCAAATGCTTCTTGAAAGAAAGTTTGAACTCTTGGAGTCTGTTACCCCTTAAAAAGCATAGGCATTTTGAGTTATCCTTGCTAACGATGCAAATCTGAAGATGAATGTTGGATATTCAAGACAATTCCCAAATTTTATTCCCAAACGTGTCCACTTCGCAGCCAATTCCAACCTGAAAACAAGCCCCCAAATGGTAGTGCTCCACAAGGGAAGCGTCCACACATGTGAAACAAGGGTCTTCTACCCAAATTGTTCCATAGAAAGCATACAAATGGAGACAAGTTTCTTTCAAATAATTGAATGTTCCAATACTATGCCAAATAGAATCTGAAATGATGTATTCCAAGGATCAAAGGCTGCAACTATGCTAGGAAACCGCTCCTATGCTGAATGCTTACTGAAACAAGGCACAAAAATATCTTAATCTGCAGGACGTCACCCTTTTCTAGCTGAATTTTCCAACTGAAACTTGATCTAAGGTTCCTGTTACAGGGCAGACTTTATACAATGTTCATAACGAGAGTTTATGCTGATGCTTACTGCTGATTTAGGTCCCAAACCTCAGTTTTTCATTGCTGCTATGAGGTACAAACTTCCCAAATTGAAATTTTAGGGCTGTTTGCAGCCCATTCACTGTTGATTTCACCCAAAAATTAACCGATATCTGAAAGTGATGCTCTTTTACACCTAATTATGAGACTGAGATATGCCCAGCTTGCCCAGAATGCTAGGAAACAACCCAGAATGGACTGCTGCTACAAGGGTTTATGCTTCTTGCAGCCCAAAACTCATATTTGATGCCTTTTACCATTGTCATGACTTCAAAAACCAGCCCAGAATTGATTTTGACTGTTGATTATTGTTGTTGTTGTGTCCAAAATGCCTTTTTAAGGTATGAAATTGACCGAGCACTGCCCAGAAGTGTAGATTAGGGCATATTACTGCAGAATGGATGCTTATTAAGGTCTGAAACAATCCATAAACTGCCCAGAATCTGTTCAACAATGCCCATACTTGCTAAACCAACTTACTATTATTTTGGGGATTGGGGATTAATGTGTCTTTGGGGAATGGATAGCCCCCCACTCCCAGCCTATTAACTAAAGGAACCTAATTTGAATGTTGTCAGTTGTGCTCTCTCCCTATCAATCATCTTGATTGATGTTCTTGAGTAGATGTAATAAACCTCTGCTCAGAACAAGTCATCTACCATATTGAAGGATGGTTGAACACATGAACTCTGACAATAGCTGTAAATTTTGAGATTGAAGATCTATTTTATACCCTTTTAGTAGGAATTGAAGAAAGTCAAGCAAATTATTAAGGGTTCTTCCATAACGAGAAGTTTCCAGAAGCTTAGAGTACATTTCTGAGCCATTTACAAGGAAAGGATAAGTTCTTCAATGATTTAAAGTCAGCACGGAAGGAAAATACCACCCTGGAAAATTATGTCCAATAAAATGAACAATTCTGTGGGAATAGGGGTGTAGCTCCTACCCAAAATAGAAGAACAGAAAACAAGACTACCTACTCGTAAGAAATACCTAGAGAATAAAATGTGTCATTTGAAAGAAGAAATAGAAAATATCAATTTCTGGCATGAAGATCAAAATTGCCAGTTTTTTGCATCCCAAATCTTTAAGTACCACTCAATTCTAAAGATGATGCAAAATGTTAATTAATGGAAGCAGTAGCCTGCCATGATTTACAAGCCTGTATTTATATTCAATATAAAAAAATTCTTGTTTCCAACTTTCTTCTGACGGAGGTTGCATCTATATTGAATAAAACAAGAGAATTAAAAAAAACAACTAGAAGATGAGCAGGCCGATGTCAGTAGCATACTTACCAATGACACCATCCAGGTTGATCAAGATAAAAATCCAAATGAATTGCAAGCTTCAACAGCACTTTGAGTGTCACCATCACCTCCAGTATGAATAGAAGCTCGAAAATAGCACAATTCAAGTGATTTAATCAGAATATTTGCAGGAAAGTTGATCCCCTTGCCTTGTTTTTTTTCATTTTGTAATTCTTAATCATTTGTAATTTTGTTTTTAGGCTTTTCTGGAGCCTTTTGGAATCTTTATATACCTAGATTAGGTTTTAAATCCTTATTTTTTCATTTCTTTTTCCTTTTTCTCTTCTTTTCTCTTTTTTTTTCTTTTCTTTTCTTCCAACCTAGTTCATCTTGGGCCACAACCTGTCAATGAAAAAAATGAGTTACTTGTTACAATCATGGGATTTGTCCCCAAAAATAAACCCCGTGGTGAATCTTTGATGGTGTCACAATTCACAAGTCCAGAATGAATTTCGCAGGTGCAGTAAATCCATAAGGTTTAATCAATAACACTTGTAATCTTTAATTCTAACAAAGATACTTACATGGTTCCCTGAAAGCAAATATCTTTTGCTTTCTATTGAGATGTTGGGAGGACCAAAGGAGTAAAATTTGTGTGACAACTCACAAAACTTGAAAAGGCCACAACTTCTTTATATAGAGTATCATAGGATCCATAACCATGCATCTTAGAGGGTATGATGAGCCACAAGTGAAATCGATGCAAGCAATGATGAAAACCTTCTTGAAGGAGGTTGGGATAGGTTCGAAACCTGGAAGATAAATAATCGGGTCCCAAAACAAAGTGATTGCAGATCTAGAGATCAAGTTGAAAAGAGTGCAACAAAAATGTTAAAGTTAAGTGAGGAGTAGAGCGTGTGAAGGAGAAAAGCCCCACTATCATGTTGTGATCATAGATGACAAAAGGTGAGTTAGGCATATTAATTTCTTACCAAATTAATGGTAGGAAATGAGATATCATGAGCATTGATATATAGGTTTTTGATCTCTCTTAATTAATAGAGAAATCAGGCAAGATCAAGAGAGGTGTGGCAAGGGCTAGAGGATCGCCCAAATTGTGTAATCAGGTCGAGGAGGTAAAAGTAGGGAATATGGGTGCACAAATGATGTGTAGAAATTCTTGCATACTATCATCCAACAAAAACCAAAGGGCATCCCTCTCAATGAAATCATATGATGCGTAAATATTAGCTAACTTGTCAATTAGGTCTAGCTCGAGTGGTTGTGGAATGGCGTGTTATCCTCCCCACCCATGTTCTATTCTCATAGGTGACATGTTTAGCTCATACTGAGTATATTGTTGTAATAGATTAGAGCCTTGTTGTTAACCTAGCCTTATACCCCAAAGAATCTAGGGTTTACTTTGGGTACCATTCTCAGAATGAGGGGAAGTTTCGAAGGGTTTTCCCCAAGATATATTTCTTCAAAAAAAAATATATTAGCTAACCTCCATATATGCCCATCCAAATTTAGTAAAACCCATACCAACCTTTATGTTAGGTTAGTCCAAAATGAAATAACTACCAAAACAATGGTTGGTGCAACCAACAATGCTACACTACCTCTTCCCTACGCGTGGTATGAAACAAAAGCATCAGAACTAGACCAAATATAATGCATGGTTTTAATTAACAAATAAATAGTGATTTTGATCTCTTGTAAGCACAAGGTTTCAATTGACAAAACATTAGTATTCATCTTAAGAACCAGATATCTCCTAGATAAGTTATTTATACCTCTAACATTCCAAGAGATAATATTCATGGTTAATTGGTGGTATGAACACCCATATCATCTTGTCCATCTACCTAATAAAAAAACCCAAATCATTCTTCATTATAGGGAGAACAAAATCATCTAGCTTGTGCTCCTAAGGACACCAAAAATCTTAGTTGGCACTTAAATTTGTTTATGTATGCAAAACTGGAGGCAATTACCCGACCCTTCAACAACTCCCTCAAGAGGTACCAACAAATAAATAGTGATTTTGATCTCTTGTAAGCACAAGGTTTCAATTGACAAAACATTAGTATTCATCTTAAGAACCATATTTCTCCTAGATAGGTTATTTATACCTCTAACATTCCAAGAGATAATATTCATGGTTAATTGGTGGTATGAACACCCATATCATCTTGTCACCCCTAAAAAGTCTCCGATTTGGCCGGGTACGTTTAGGGGACGTCCAAAAAGTCCCCAAGTCCCCGATGGAGTCACCGACGATTTGGGGACGTTTCTGAGGAGTTCCAAAGTCCCCGATACGTGGAAACGGGTGAAATTTTGTGGGGGACGGGTCCCTGTGCAACATAGCTTTGGCCTAATTGTATGTATGTTTTGTGTCTACCAGTGTATGGTATGTGGATAGTGGTGCATCTTGCCACGTGACAGGATGCAGGGAGTTCTTCAGTAGTTTGCATGAGGAGGACATAGACCTTCAAATTGAGTTGGGGATAATGGAAAGTATCAAGCAACAAATGAAGCTAAGTGAATGTGCAAGTGGACAGTGTACACTATTTGTTTAATGTGAGAAAATCTTTGAGGTTTATTTTTTGATCCAGCTAGAGATGACCTTCTAGAGGTGGAGAGAAGTGTGCAGCCCTATAAACAAACCTTCTAGAAGTGGAGAGAAGAGTGCAGCCCTACAAGCACTTTCATAATCTTAATCAAGAAACTCCCCTAAGCTGTTTATATCTTTGATTTTCAAGGTATGCTCTTAGCATTCTTGATTTTAATCATTGTATCTATATTTCAGTTATTGATCTTTCTAGAATCATGGTCTTTGTTACTTAAGCACCCTTTTTCCTATTGTTAGTAAAACTTTTGATATAAGGATCTTCCTTTTTAATAATGTTTAATCTTGGGAATTGCAAGGTGGGGGATATTAAATGCATATGCTGGGTGACATTTATTTTTTCCTTTGGGACAAAGACATTGCAATATGAGCTGAGCGAGAGGGGTTAAAATAAAATATGTTCTTTTAATTTTAGGATTAATATGGAAAAAATAAAAATGGAAGAAATAATAACACTTTTGAATAGTTGATTGTCGAGGATTCGAAGTTGAAAATTATAATTTTTTGATACATATTGGCCTGATGTTGTCCCTCCAATTTCGTCTTTCAGGTGTTTGAAAAGATTGATCACCATGTGAATATTGGCAGAGGGCTGATGAGGGTGTATGCTACAATTGAACTTGGGAAAACTACAGTGGGTAGGACTAGGATTGTAACTAATGATCCAACCAATCCAGAATGGAATGAGAGTTTTCACATCTACTGTGCCCAGACTCTCTTTGAGGTCCCTATTAATGTCAAAAGGGATGACCAAATTGATGCCCATGTAATTGGTAAGGCCGGGATTCCTTTGGCCAAGATCCTTCCTCAGAATCCAATGGAAAACATCTATGATGTTTTTATTGAAGGAAATTTAAAGAAGAGGGGGAAGCTTAAGGTCAAATTACATTTATCTTATGTCCAAAGGGAGCCATCTTGGGGATCCGGGGTCCTGGCTTCCAACTACAATGGTGTCCCATTTACCTTCTTTACACAGAGAAGTGGGTGTAAGATCACTTTGTACCAGGATGCCCATATGCAGCCAGGCTTCCTTCCTCTGAACCTTCTGGAAGGGGGAGTTCCGGGCAAAGAAGCTAGATGTTGGGAGGACATATACACTGCCATATCCAATACCAAGAACTTAATTTACATCGCAGGTCAGGAAATTTTCATAGTACTTCATTTACACTGCAGGTAAGGCAAATTTCATAGACTATTTTATCCAACCACTAATAGTTTTTATTACCCCTATAAGTCAACATGCTTTAGCTGGTTTCATTATAAGATCATAGTATTTATACCAGTATAGACACTTAACCAATATAAAGATATAGCCATAGGAATAATTCAATTTACTGACATATAAGAGTTAGTACAATCCTAATGTTTGGATCTACCTATTTTTTGTTTTTTAAACATAAAAAATTGGAATACAGGCATGTGAGAGTTGGGATTTACATGAACTTGGTACTGTGTTTTACCATGTTCAATAATACTCTTCCAAACTTATGTTCTTTTATCATATACATCTTATATTCCTTGCCCACCAAGATTTCATTTTAAGGTTTTCTTTCATGCAGGTGATAGCCACAATATTGTTACATTTGGAAATTGAAGAGGTGCAATATTTGCGTGTGCTTCCATGGTTAAATGCAACCTACATATCCATGTTTTCACAAAGCATGCTTTCTAGAACCATCTGTGGATTAATTTTGATTCAAATTGTACAACCCATTTGCACATGCCTATTTTCCATCTTTGAAGTGTCTGAAACTGTGTACATATTTGTCATATCTTTGTGTGTTTAAAGGGATGGGTAAGTGCATGTGATTCATGTGCATCACTGTTAGTTTGCAATTGTTTGAATGTTTACATATCTATACCTCTGATTTCGTCTAGATAACGAAGAAAGGTGGGTTACCAAATTGGGATTACTTTTGATATAGTCTAGATAATGAAGGGAGGAGGTGGGATACCAAATTGAGATTTTGAGCACTATGGTTCATGAGCAGAGTTCTCAATCCGTGCTAGCAAAGTGAAGCATGTTGATTGATGCTCTCCTTAGAAGGTAAGTTTTCCTTCTACTACTTACAGTGATGCACTTTATGTCTAACATCTCATGATATTCAAGTTTCCTGAACTTTTCTAAAAGAAGACTTTGGAGGTCCATATGGTGTGCACATTTTGTCCATGAGAATTCATTGAAGCTTCATCGACGTGATGTTGTTCAATTATGTTTTCTTTATATGCTATTTTTGATCATGTATCTAGCTTAGAAGGCTTTATTCAAGTCCATAGGGTGAACATTTATAGTCTTAAGTTGTTCATTGATGCTTGGTTGTATGAGATTTAGAAGTAGCAACTGTAGTTGGTTATACTTATGCTCTTTTGATTTCATTTGATTAATCATACTAGGCTTGATCAAATTGTGTGTTGAAGTGGTATATTTTTGCAGATCTCCTAAGAGTGAAGTGGGATCTTGAGCTCGGTTGCTTCTTCCTTCCCTTCACCATCATTTTTCTAACATTTTGTGCATTTCAGGGCTCTACAATGTGTATTTTTGGTTCGAGATTGGATTCAAGGCTCTTGCCCATCTTTCACCATCAAGGACAAATTTCAATCTCTCTTGGTTACCATAAGCGAATCTCCATCTTAAAGGTTTTTATCTCTCTTGTATTCGCTGTTTGTAAAGAGTGCAATTTACTTAAAATCACTATCATTCAAGCTTGCATTTCTTTTACTTAGTAGATCAAGGCTTTATAGCTTTAGATCTACTTCATTTGTCTGGATCTAGTTTCATAAGCATAAATTTCATAGATCTAGTGTTATTTCCTTAAAGCTTGTAAATCCATTTTTCCTACTTGCTTGATTGTCCTTTTTGCTTCTTCTTTTTGAACTTGTATTTTCATTTTTATTTTTATCTTTGATTGATTGTCTTTTTGCCTTAAGAAGAGTGCCAAAAACATCTCAAAAAGTGCCAAAAACACCTTGAGAAAAGTGCCAAAAAACACCTTTAAAAAGTGCTAAAAACTACCTTGGAAAGTGTGCCCCAAACTTGCCTCGAAAAATGTGCTGTTGGCAGCCTTCTTAGCCCACTGTTTTCAGCATTTTTAATTGTTCAGAACAGTCCAAAAGGTTGCCTAAAACAGTCCCAAAATTGCCTAATTTTGCCTTGGGAAACGTGCATATTTGTGTCTCGAAAAGTGTGCCCATTTTCAGCCTTGCTAGCTCACTGTTTTCTGCTCTTTTTACTGATTTTACAGACCTGATTTTTCGTCCGAAACAGTCCAAAAAATCCAAAAACAGTCCCTAAGAAAGTACAAAAAATTGTCTTGAAAAACATGCCCAAGTTGTCTCGAAAAGCGTGCAGTTTCTAGCCCTTTTTAGCTCACTGTTTTTTGTGCTATTTTTGTCTCTTTTGGTAACCCTTTCTTAACCCTTCATTTTTCTCTTTTTGACTTGTCTCTTTGGTTGACTTTTCTTCACTCTTTTTGGTCTTTTCTTCACCATCTCTTTGAGTTCATCTCTTCTCTTCTTTTTCTTTTTTGATCTCTCCACATCAATCTTTCATCTAGATCTAGTTTGCATTTTGATTTAAATTTCACTTTTTAAGCTTGCATAAAATCAGTTTCCATTTCATACTTAACTTGCATGTTGATTTGATTCCAAGATCTCATCTTGTTCAAGTTTCCATCTCTGGTAGCTTAGTTCAATTTTTTGGTTTTGCTAACACCATAACAAGCCTTTGTCTTAAGTTCTTATGCATAGGTGAACAAGAAGATCAAAACAAGCAAAGAGTCCAAAGGCTAATAGCAAAACAAGAGCAAGCAAGCAAACCAATTCCTTGAAAAGCATTTCCCTCTTCTTCACTCACTATCCATTATTGTGCCTTCAAGAGAAGAAAGAAATCAAAAAATATTGTAACAAGTAAAATAAAAGCAAGTGGGATAATGGCTCCCACACCCCCACTTCCCCCATTTGGGGGAAGCCTGTATCGCCCATTGTCTGATTTTCGCATTTTACTTTGCTTTATACCTGCACAATAAACTGCTAGAATAGTTAGAGTAGCTTCAATTTTAATAATTGCTAGATCTTATAAGTTCATAGTTTAGTTTACCATTTTTTCATTTCATATAAATTGTCATTGAAAAAGATCATTAAAATCTCTTGAATCTCACTGAAAAGTGGATCAAGATTGCTCTCTGTCGGAGAGTTCATTGGTTGGTTTTGATTTTATTGCTAACCCCCTTGCTTTCCCGAGTACAGTCTTAAGACCCGAAAGAGACTCTTGGGTAGTGTAGATTTCATTTTCAGTATTTTTGCATCTCATAAATCTCTTGAATTTCGTTCTTATCGGATCAAGAGTGCTCTCTGTCTAAGAGTTTCCTACAATGGTTCTTGTTTCAAACACTTAATAAAATTGGAATTTACGATTTACTATACTGCGTATGCTTACCCACTTGTGGGATACTCAGAAACAATATAGACTTATTCAATTTTCCACATTTAAACCGCTCAAACCATAATAAAACATTCTCCCAAGAACCAACGAAAATCCGACGTTGATCGTCAAATATTCAAAAGTGGGCAAATTCTGCTTGGGGACGCTGGAACCCCTGTACCAAGATCTTAAGGGCACCGTTAGGCTACATCCTTGTTGGTGTAGTGTTGAACACACTTTGGAGACTCGGACAACCAACATGTCCTTGTACAGAGCCACTTAGATTATTTTCCGGACACATCTCTAGTACCGTAAGGTATATCTTGGAGATTCCCTTCCTTTTTTTAATCAACTCATCCCCAAAATTTACAATAAAATATACAAAGAGCATTTGCAAAACATTCTCAAGCACACCAAGAACACTTGTATTCAACATCCCAAGCACTCAAAAGACATTGACTCCATAAAGGCACTGGTCCTGTAAATTCAATATTTATTTGCTTATTATCTATCTGCAGCACTTATCTTTTATGCTTTAATTCATATTATGCTGTGGATGCCTTATTGTTAATTTATCATTATCAAGTGGTTGTGCATCTTATCATTTTGCAAGTATATCTTTAGAATGTATAAACTATTATTGTAAATCTTAAAAAACTCCTAAACAACACCCATCCGCATCACACATTTCAAAAACATTTAAAACGCAAGAGCCTTAGAAACTCTTTGTAGCGTCTACCCCCCTTGGCTTCGTTAGGAGTTTGCCTAAACGAAGGAGTCGGGATTAGGTGACAGTACCTGACTCTTTGCTTGCCCCCAAGGCCACACCTTTCCCACTTGGGAAACAACTTTTGAAAGATTTCTGTTGGTAGTGTGCACATCCGGCGGGCAACAGGGCCTAGGAAGCCCTGTACTGCATAACACCTTTTCTATTTTGGTAATGTATTTTAGATGTATATCATTTTCACAACCTTTCAAATTTTTCTTTTGAATTGTGATGACCATTAATGTATTTAGGAACTTTATTATTTATATAAATGGGTTTGTCATATAATTTTTGTTGTTTATGGGAGATCATGTATAAAAATGTATGATGTTTTACTTGCTTTAAGAGAACATGTTTATTTATGATGGATACACATTGAATGAATGAATGCTTAAAACCACACAAAATAGCATGAGGCATGGAACTCCTTGAATGTGTGAATATCATCAAGAGTAGGAGGGATATCTACCATATATGTAAGGGGAGTTTGAGGAGTGAAGTCAATGCAAAGAAGCTTAAAGTGAACAATATTGCACGAGCAGAGGTGAAGGAGGCGCATAGGGAGGAGAGGGAGGTTAGCCTTATGGAGAAGGAACCTGGAAAATGAAAGGATCCATGGAAGAATAAACTAATGACATTAAGGGTTGCGTTGGAGATGTAGATTACCACAACATGGATAATGATGTCAGATTGTTCTTAACCACATGGGTCTCTCCCATGGTGAAGTAAAATCTCATCCAAAAAGGTGCATCGAATCACCATCATCACATCCAACCATGAAAGCCTTCGAATAATGTTGGAGTGAACCCTTGCATCCATGAGAAAAAAATCAAGTCGATACAATTTTAGACCCAAGAGTTAGTGCAAGATCTACTACCTTGGCAGGCTCAGTCATTGACTTGTTAAATCCAATATAGGTCCATTTCGCTTTTGAATTTCGGTGAAGCCATGGGTTGAAACAATGGAAGTGGTAAGTATGTTAAGGGAAAATTTGGGATCTACAACCACTCATTTGATGGCGGTGTCTAGTGAATCTCTATTAATAAGGGCTAGAGATGTTGAAAGCTTATTCATTATCTAGAGACATATCATAGAGATTGAAGGAGAGTGATGGGCCTTGCAATGATGCCAAATTGGGAGAGAACTCCATTAATGCTCAAATGGGCAATCCATGATGCTTGCGACAACAATGTAAAATTTCCATGGTAGACATTTCAACATTTTTGTTTGATGAGGTTTGGACTAAAGAATAGGGTTGAAGGGGGAAGATTCTAGTGGAGGATATTGGAAGTTGACATGGGTTTGATTAGTGAAATTACATGGATTTGACCTATGTCTTTGAGTGGGTCAAGTCCTCCAAGTTGAGGTTGGGGTGTATGCTTAAGTTTTAGTTTTCAACAATTTCTAGTGTCATGAGATGACACTTTGTTGTGCTTCCATGATGTAGTGTGGGGCTGAAATCAATTTCACATAATGGAATTTATCAAATAGAAAAGCAATGATTTGAATAGAAATCAACACAATAAAAGAAATATACACACAAAACCCATCAAATCGTAGTTATGTTGCACTTTCAACTCCACTCAAACCTTACATCACTTTCAACACAACACATTCAACATAAAAACAACATCCCACCCTCCTTCAATGTCTGCCACCCTTGCTTTTATTTGTTACCCATTATGATGACTTAACCCTAAGAATTTTTTTTGAAAAAAATGTGTTACACGATTAAATTAAATTAACTTATTGTGTTGAAAATGAAAATGACAAAATAAAAGGGGAAAAGCGAGGGTTTCTTCTATCATTTGTATGATACCCCCACTCCTCAAATCTAAATTCTTTGCATAGGGTACACTTATAGCTATTTAATCCCAAATTGTTAATTGTAATAACAATTGCTCATGCATGCAAATATTTTTTTTAATCATAAATGACATGGACACTTCTACTTTGGGTAGGCTTTGCTCTCTATTGCCCCTAGTCTCTCTAATCAAATAATTTTTTTAGTCAAGGGATAAATTGCAAGAAACCCAATATTCTTCTTTGATAATGACAGGTAGTAATAAACATGATCATATTCTATTATATGGTTGACAATAATAACTTTGTTCTTTAGATTATTTCTCCATACCTCTCTACCATATGTTCTAAGATTTATTACATAAATTATAAAGTTATAAGGTAATTGATTGATGTCATGTTTATTTATTTATTTTTTAATCTTGATAATGATAAACTACATTAGAATTATGAGGATGCAATTTCATATTGCCGATGTTTGTCGGGTTAGACCAAATTGAGGTCCCAAACCACCACACCAACCTTCCACAAGGAATCTTTGGCCTGCAAGTGGGATATGGTGGTCATTTTGAACTTTAGAACACCAAAGATGGTTCTGGGCTATGTCAGAAGGTTTGGCAGATTTGAAGGTTGAAGTTTGGATTCAAATGAATATGAAAGCTTTGGTTTATGTTTGTCGAACCTCTATTCAAATTTGACATAGATTTAATGGGTTTTCAAGGCATCAACATTATAGGTTGCCACCAACTGCGAATGGAGGTCATTGAATTGCTTGAGTTCGACAAGTGTGAGAACAACATTGCTTGTAAGCATTTTGCATTGTGTTGATGTATGCCATCTATTGCTTGAGTTCGACATGAGTATTGTGATTTGTGTTGATGTGCGCATTGACAAGTTTGTAGATTAGTGACACACATGAGCTCTAAGTTATAGATTAGTGGGAATCATTGTCAACACGATTACCTTTCATGATATACTCATAGGTTGCTGACAAGGTTACGACTATCACGAGAGTTTTCTGGGTTACTCATAGGTTTCCGAGGTTACAATTCACAGGTTGCCATGAGAGGCTAGTTTTATCATTTTTTTATAATTTAGTATTTACATTATAGCACAAAACTTTTACAAGGTATTACAGAACAATTAGACCTCTCCTCAGGAGAAAACAACCCAAAAATCAATGTCATCAGGTCTCTTAGAGAGAGAAAACAACCCTTAATAAAAAAATTAGAAGTATCAGGCCTCTCAGAAAGAGAAAACAACCCTTATTAAAAAAACTTAGAAGTATGACATAGATAGACATGTGACTTCCTATAAACTGCACTGGAAAGTGGGAAAAAGTCTGATATAGTCTAAGCATACTAGGAGATGTAATATCAGAAAAAGAGCCTTTAAACAGTAGTATGAAAACAAAACCAAAACCATCTAGTAGAGGCAGAACAATGCCAAGAGTTAAGGCAGAGAGAAAACGCTACTCGACAGGGTCAGGGCGTGCCCAACACTGGGTTGCTGGAGGCTCGCTTTCTTCCTTGATGTTACTTGTAGCCTCGCGCTTGGTACAACTAGTGCTAGCAGTCGTGGCTTCGTCCATCTTTTTCTTGCCTACCACTGTCTCAATCGGGCTCTCCTCCTTAACCATGGTAGTCGAGGTTGCTTGAACCTTGTCCTCTTCATGGAGCACTTCGTTCCTAGCATTAGAGTTAGAGTCAAAGTGAATTCGCCCTTTTGCTTCAATAGTGGCAAGCAGAGGTGAGGGAGCCACCTCTCCGTAACTAAAATCTGATTTCTACCTCTCTTTCTTATCATAGAATCTCTGCTGCTTTCCTCTCTGTAAATCTGATTCGTTCTTTAAGCTGTTGGTGAGTTTATCATTTCATTTGCATACTAGCAAGAATTTTTTGTCAAGCCCCAAGGGTTATTTCAATTGATACATGCTCTTATGTGAAAGTTCATGGAGGTATTGGGATCGAATCTCATTGAGTCCCTTGGGGTTACTAGCCACTATTTCTATTGATGGTTACTACCATCCTCCTAGAAAATGATAGAAGAGGGGAGAAATCCATGGTGTGTTGGAAAGGCACGAGCATCCTCATGTGGGATGCTTAATACACAAGCGAGAACTGTATTTATCCAGAAAGGGGAAAAAACTTTTATCAAAATTAGGGCCTTTGCATATGCAACAGAAATTAGGGTTTTGAACTATTTGATTTCATAGAATATAGATCTAATCTCCTTTGCCATTCAAAGGAGAAGGTCTTCTTGTTTGTCGGTTGTTTCATTGATCATTTTGGAATGTTTGATGCTCTTAGCTTCTACTCAAATGAAGAGAATACCTTTGGGATCTTTTTGCAGGGCAGTTGCTCCCTTCCTCTCTAATATCCTGATTTTGCTTATAAAAGAAATTAAGTAGACCACCATTTTGTTGTTACAGGACCAACCACCTCATTGGGTTGGGAACCATTATTTGGCACAAACACAAGCGTGTTTTGTTCATTGCATGTTGCATTCTTTCAAAAAATGGTACAATCATTTCAACTAAGTGTGGATGATCAAATGCATCAACTACAACTCCCAAATTAGTAGGAAAAGGTGTGGAACCAAGGTTACCATTGATGAGATATGTAGCTGTGGTAAGTGATAGATCCAAGAATATAAGGGTAACCACTTGTATAGGTGCAATTTTGCAACAAGGAATTTCAAGGCTGTTATACAAGAGATATCCCAAATGCTTCTTGAAAGAAAGTTTGAACTCTTGGAGTCTGTTACCCCTTAAAAAGCATAGGCATTTTGAGTTATCCTTGCTAACGATGCAAATCTGAAGATGAATGTTGGATATTCAAGACACCTCCCAAATTTTATTCCCAAACGTGTCCACTTCGCAGCCAATTCCAACCTGAAAACAAGCCCCCAAATGGTAGTGCTCCACAAGGGAAGCGTCCACACATGTGAAACAAGGGTCTTCTACCCAAATTGTTCCATAGAAAGCATACAAATGGAGACAAGTTTCTTTCAAATAATTGAATGTTCCAATACTATGCCAAATAGAATCTGAAATGATGTATTCCAAGGATCAAAGGCTGCAACTATGCTAGGAAACCGCTCCTATGCTGAATGCTTACTGAAACAAGGCACAAAAATATCTTAATCTGCAGGACGTCACCCTTTTCTAGCTGAATTTTCCAACTGAAACTTGATCTAAGGTTCCTGTTACAGGGCAGACTTTATACAATGTTCATAACGAGAGTTTATGCTGATGCTTACTGCTGATTTAGGTCCCAAACTTCAGTTTTTCATTGCTGCTATGAGGTACAAACTTCCCAAATTGAAATTTTAGGGCTGTTTGCAGCCCATTCACTGTTGATTTCACCCAAAAATTAACCGATATCTGAAAGTGATGCTCTTTTACACCTAATTATGAGACTGAGATATGCCCAGCTTGCCCAGAATGCTAGGAAACAACCCAGAATGGACTGCTGCTACAAGGGTTTATGCTTCTTGCAGCCCAAAACTCATATTTGATGCCTTTTACCATTGTCATGACTTCAAAAACCAGCCCAGAATTGATTTTGACTGTTGATTATTGTTGTTGTTGTGTCCAAAATGCCTTTTTAAGGTATGAAATTCACCGAGCACTGCCCAGAAGTGTAGATTAGGGCATATTGCTGCAGAATGGATGCTTATTAAGGTCTGAAACAATCCATAAACTGCCCAGAATCTGTTCAACAATGCCCATACTTGCTAAACCAACTTACTTACTATTGTTTTGGGGATTTGGGATTAATGTGTCTTTGGGGAATGGATAGCCCCCCACTCCCAGCCTATTAACTAAAGGAACCCAATTTGAATGTTGTCAGTTGTGCTCTCTCCCTATCAATCATCTTGATTGATGTTCTTGAGTAGATGTAATAAAACTCTGATCAGAACAAGTTATCTACCATATTGAAGGATGGTTGAACATAGGAACTCTGACAATAGCTGTAAATTTTGAGATTGAAGATCTATTTTATACCCTTTTATGAGGAATGGAAGAAAGTCAAGCAAATTATTAAGGGTTTTTCCATAACCAGAAGTTTCCAGAAACTTAGAGTACATTTCTGAGGCATTTACAGGGAAAGGATAAGTTCTTCAATGATTTAAAGTCAACACAGAAGGAAAATACCACCCTGGAAAATTATCTCCAATAAAATGAACAATTCTGTGGGAATAGGGGTGTAGCTCCTACCCAAAATAGAAGAACAGAAAAAAAGATTACCTACTTGTAAGAAATACCTAGAGAATAAAATGTGTCATTTGAAAGAAGAAATAGAAAATATCAATTTCTGGCATGAAGATCAAAATTGCCAGTTTTTTGCATCCCAAATCTTTAAGGACCACTCAATTCTAAAGATGATGCAAAATGTTAATTAATGGAAGCAGTAGCCTGCCATGATTGACAAGCCTGTATTTATATTCAATATAAAAAAATCATGTTTCCAACTTTCTTCTGACGGACGTTGCATCTATATTGAATAAAATAAGAGAATTAAAAAAAAACTAGAAGATGAGCAGGCCGATGTCAGTAGCATACTTACCACTGACACCATCCAGGTTGATCAAGATAAAAATCCAAATGAATTGCAAGCTTCAACAGCATTTTGAGTGCCACCATCACCTCCAGTATGAATAGAAGCCTGAAAATAGCACAATTCAAGTGATTTACTTAGAATATTTGCTGGAAATTTGATCCCCTTGCTTTGTTTTTTTTCATTTTGTAATTCTTAATCTTTTTGTAATTTTGTTTTTAGGCTTTTCTGGAGCCTTTTGGAATCTTTATATACCTAGCTTAGGTTTTAAATCCTTATTTTTTCATTTCTTTTTCCTTTTTCTCTTCTTTTCTCTTTTTCTTTTCTTTTCTTCCAACCTAGTTCATCTCAGGCCACAACCTGTCAATGGAAAAAATGAGGTACTTGTTACAATCATGGGATTTGTCCCCAAAAATAAACCCCGTGGTGAATCTTTGATGGTGTCACAATTCATAAGTCCAGAATGAATTTCGCAGGTGCAGTAAATCCATAAGGTTTAATCAATAACACTTGTAATCTTTAATTCTAACAAAGATACTTACATGGTTCCCTGAAAAGAAATATCTTTTGCTTTCTATTGAGATGTTGGGAGGACCAAGGGTGTAAAATTTGTGTGACAACTCACAAAATTTGAAAAGGCCACAACTTCCTCATATAGAGTATCATAGGATCTATAACCATGCATTTTGGAGGGTATGATGAGCCAGAAGTGAAATCCATGCAAGCAATAATTAAAACCTTCTTTAATTCCATATTTTGAACACTTTAAAAAAGTCTCCAAAATGATGACTTAAATGCTTGTTCAAGGTTGGATTAGATAATTGATTTCAATGTTGGATTGTAGCTAGCCTAGATCCATGTTTTCGGACGAGGTGAAATAACCATGTTGGATTTCTAGTCTTTATCTATTTATTTTGGATATCCAAGCGAATTAGCCATGCGGTTCATAGCACCTATATTAAACCTTGCTATCTTAAACACTAATTATGAGGACGAGAAAATAAAAAAGAGAATAAAAATGATGATTGGGATGCCTCTAGTTTAAGCCATAATAATCAATATAGTTCCAATGAATGGGTGTGAGCAGATATAATGAATATGAATATGAGAAGATATAATGAATATGAGTGCCAAGGAATGCATATGAATCATTTAGTATGTCAAGCAGCCTATGTTTGCCATGTTATGCCAATTTCTCAACTATTTCAGAGTAAAAGAATTGAAGATGGAGATGGCAACGATGATAAGATGGAGATGACGATGACGATGATGATGATAGTGACGATGACAATGATGATGAAGATGGTGATGATGACATTGTTGATGATGTGATTATATGTTGATGAAAATGATTGCAAAACTAGGCGCATTATACTGGGATGGTGCTAAAGTGGATGCAAATTGCATCCATTTTAGCATCCCAAATCAAATACATTTAAGTTGTCCTTGTGGTAGGTTGTCTAGGTGCAAAACTAGGCACATTATATCGGGATGGTACTAACTGCATCTCCTTTAATATCTCAAATCAATTACATTTAAATTATTCTTGTGCTAGGTTGACAATGATGATAGTGATGACAACGATGATGACAATGATGATTATCATAATCATTGCTGTCATTGTAATATAGTTCATCATCATTGTTAGTATCATCTAGGTCATCATCATCAATGTCACCATCATCGTCATCATTGTCACCATATTCATGTGCACCTAGTTTATATGTTCCCATCTATCCTTAGAGATCCTCTATTTGTAGTGTCCAATTCAAAAGACGTGACATGAATATGTCGATCCAATCGGAAGGTTGAGGTTGCAGACTCTCCATTCCAAGCTGTGAGGTCGAAGGCATAACTATTTCATACAACCTGTAGCAAGTGAGAATCACCCTGGAAATTGATAGAGGTTGTATTTGAAGGAGGATGGGATAGGTTAGAAAGTTGGAAGATAAATAATCGGGTCCCAAAACAAAGTAATTGCAGATCTAGAGATCAAGTTGAAAAGAGTGCAACAAAAATGTTAAAGTTAAGTGAGGAGTAGAGCATGTGAAGGATAAAAGCCCCACTATCGTGTTGTGATCATAGATGATGAAAGGTGAGTTAGGAATATTAATTTCTTACCAAATTGATGTTAGGAAATGAGATATCATGAGTATTGATATCTAGGTTTTCGATCTCTGTTAAGTAATAGAGAAATCGGGCAAGATCAAGAGAGGTGTGGCTAGGGCCAGAGGATTGCCCAAATTGTGTAATCAGGTCCAAGAGGTAAAAGTAGGGAATATGGGTGCACAAATGACGTGTAGAAATTTTTGCATATTATCATCCAACAAAAACCAAAGGGCATCCCTCTCTATGAAATCTAATGATGCGTAAATATTAGCTAACTTGTCAATTAGGTCTAGCCCGAGTGGTTGTGGAATGGAGTGTTATCCTCCCCACCCATGTTCTATTCTCATAGGTGACATGTTTAGCTCATACTGAGTATATTACTATATTGTTGTAATGGATTGGAGCCTTGTTGTTGACCTAGCCTTATACCCCAAAGAATCCAGGGTTTACTTTGGGTACCATTCTCAGAACGAGGGGAAGTTCCCAAGGGTTTTCCCCGAGAATATTTCTTGAAAAAAAATATTAGCTAACCTCCATATATGTCCATCCATATTTAGTAAAACCCATACCAACCTTTATGTTAGGTTAGTCCAAAATGAAATAACTACCAAAACAATGATTGGTGCAACCAACAATGATACACTACCTCTTCCCTCTGCGTGGTTTGAAACAAAAGCATCAGAACTAGACCAAATATAATGCATGGTTTTAATTACCAAATAAATAATGATTTTGATCTCTTGTAAGCACAAGGTTTCAATTGAGAAAACATTAGTATTCATCTTAAGAACTAGATATCTCCTAGATAAGTTATTTATACCTCTAACATTCCAAGAGATAATATTCATGGTTAATTGGTGGTATGAACACCCATATCATCTTGTCCATCTACCTAATAAAATTCCCCAAATCATTCTTCATTATAGGGAGAACAAAATCATCTAGCTTGTGCTCCCAAGGACACCAAAATTTAGTTGGTACTTAAATTTGTTTATGTATGCAAAACTGGAGGCAATGACCCGACCCTTCAACTCTCTCAAGAGGTACCAACAAATGAATAGTGATTTTGATCTCTTGTAAGTACAAGGTTTCAATTGACAAAACATTGGTATTCATCTTAAGAACCATATCTCCTAGATAAGTTATTTATACCTCTAACATTCCAAGAGATAATATTCATGGTTAATTGGTGGTATGAACACCCATATGATCTTGTCCATCTACCTAATAAAAAATCCCAAATCATTCTTCATTATAGGGAGAGCAAAATCATCTAGCTTGTGCTCCTAAGGACACCAAAAATCTTAGTTGGCACTTAAATTTGTTTATGTATGCAAAAATGGAGGAAATGACCTGACCCTTCAACAACTCCATCAAGTGGTACCAACCAAAGAAGGAATAAGGATATTTTCCCTTGTTTTCAATGGTTTGCAAGGCATAACTAAATATATTGAAGAAATAATGAATCTAAAATGGCCAGATGAGACAATATTTTTAAAATGAATTAAAATATAAAAAGCTAAAATATTATAGAAGAGAAAAACTCAAAATGTTAAGCTTGTTGAAGCCAATAAGCCATGTCCATCCCATGCCTCCAAGATCCCTCTTCCTCTTCCCCTCTTGCTCCCAATGTGATTGCTGATACCAACCAAGTTGGTCTCCCAGACGAGTCCATTGCTCCTTCATTAAAATTTAACACCTAATTTGGATTAGAATTGTATTAAAATTTACATTAACATAGGCATATGCATTTGGCAGCAAGAATTGAGATTTGAATGGTAGGCTAAAGTATGTTAGCTATTACTTGTATATCTAATGGTTCTGGTTCTTGTTATGTAGAATGTATTGATTTGTGAATATATTGTTCAATTAATTGCTAAGGGAGCCATCTTGGGGATCTGGGGTCCTGGCTTGCAACTACAATGGTGTCCCATTTACCTTCTTTACACAGAGAAGTGGGTGTAAGATCACTTTGTACCAGAATGCCCATATGCAACCAGGCTTCCTTCCTCTGAACCTTCTGGAAGGGGGAGTTCCGGGCAAGGAAGCTAGATGTTGGGAGGACATATACGCTGCCATATCCAATACCAAGAACTTAATTTACATCGCAGGTCAGGAAATTTTCATAGAACTTCATTTACACTGCAGGTAAGGAAAATTTCATAGACTATTTTATCCAACCACTAATAGTTTTTATTGCCCCTATAAGTCAACATGCTTTAGCCGGTTTCATTATAATATCATAGTATTTATACCAGTATAGACACTGAACCAATATAAAGATATAGCCATAGTAATAATTCAAGTTACTGACATATACGAGTTAATACAATCTGAATGTTTGGATCTACCTATTTTTTGTTTTTTAAACATTAAAAAATTAGAATACAGGCATGTGAGAGTTGGGATTTACATGAACTTGGTACCGTGTTTTACCATGTTCAATAATCACTCTTCCAAACTTATGTTCTTTTATCATATACATCTTATATTCCTTTCCCACCAAGATTTCATTTTAAGGTTTTCTTTCATGCAGGTGATAGCCACAATATTGGTCACATTTGGAAATTGAAGAGGTGCAATATTTGCGTGTGCTTCCACGGTTAAAAGCAACCTACATCTCCATGTTTTCACAAAGCATGCTTTCTAGAACCGTCTGTGGATTAATTTTGATTCAAATTGTACAACCCATTTGCACATGCCTATTTTCCATCTTTGAAGTGTCTGAAACTGTGTACATATTTGTCATATCTTTGTGTGTTTAAAGGGATGGGTAAGTGCATGTGATTCATGTGCATCACTGTTAGTTTGCAAATGTTTGAACGTTTACATATCTATACCTCTGATTTCGTCTAGATAACGAAGAAAGGTGGGTTACCAAATTGGGATTACTTTTGATATAGTCTAGATAATGAAGGGAGGAGGTGGGATACCAAATTGAGATTTTGAGCACTATGGTTCATGAACAGAGTTCTCAATCCTTGCTAGCAAAGAGAAGCATGTTGATTCATGCTCTCCTTAAAAGGTAAGGTTTCCTTCTACTACTTACAGTGATGTACTTTATGTCTAACATCTCATGATCTTCAAGTTTCCTGAACTTTTCTAAAATATGTATTAATAATCCTATAATTCTCTGAAACATGGTGTAAATTACTTTAGGATTCAATCTATGCAAGGGCGTTATATTTTTGACATACCTACATTTTCTAACGATACTGGAATGAAGGTTGCAAATATATTGAAGGAACTCGAAAAGCTGGAGGTAACTTCTTTGTGAGCATTACTACATTTGAATAAGAAGCTTCTTACTTAGTGCAGTAAGCTTCTGGTTACTTCATTTGCATTTATGTTTGTGTTGGTCACACATGATCATTGATAAGGTTATTTCATTAATGCCAAGAAATTCAAGATGCCTCTGAAACAAATATGAAATTATGTGAATCTGAGGTAGAATCCAGGGCTCAAGATACACCATTTCTTGTATCTGATGTAGATACAGGCCGGATATTGCCCAGTCCTTGGATACAACCTGGATATGGCCTGGATACACCTGGGGCATAACCTTGGCATTATGCATCAAAATAATCTTGAAAAAAGAAAAAGAATTTTGGTAGACTGAATACTATTGTTACCAGCCATGGAATCAACAAGAAATTGGGAAGGCAAAAGAGCAAAGTGTTTGAATCGGATTGTAAAAAAATTAGCAAATACAGAAAAATAAAATATATATTTTGAATTAAGAAAAGTGTTTTTTGTTGATTGCACCAAGTAGCGAGGTGCTCTACAGCCCAGTATGGGGGAGATGTTGTCACGGAACGTAGCATTATGAACTAAAAATGAAAAGTAAGTCAAAAGTTTCATGTTGGCTCAAAAATAAAAAATTAAAACCAAATAAGAGGTAATTAAAAAATTCCATGTTGGCTCATAAAATAAAATTCAAAACCAAATAAAAAATTATTAAAAAACCCATGTTGGCTCATAAAGTTAAGATAGTAAGAAAATGTCCATTAAATAATAAATCTAATAGGTAATCATCAAGATAGTAATAAAATGTCCATTAGATAGTAAATCTAATGGACATTGTAAACTCTCTTAAATCTCTTAAAGGGAAGATGGGAAAGAAAATGAGTCTATTTCCAAGGAGTCTCTTTCCAAGTAAATCTAATTATTGTTGTTTGAGTTTTCTAAAAGGTTGTTTGATTTATGTAACAAGGCTGTTTGATTTTTATTGTTTTCGTATGTGTATGAATCAACTGTGTATGCCTCCTCTTGAGGTTTGTGCATAAGTATGGTGTCCAAATGTTTGTTGTATATGCAAGAGTTAAAATTCAAATTGAATCCAGAAAGGTGGAAGATGGTGGTTGTAAAAGTTTCATATATTGGTGTCAACTGTCAAATTGTAATATTTTTTTACAATGTAAACTTTCATGTTTTGGTGTATTTGATTAATTAATGCTTGCTTTAGTTTTCAGGTGAAATATCTTGGTGAGGAGGGAGAGAATACTCCACTAGCTAGAGCTGCAGCCATATGATGCCCCTGGGACCTTGTGGTAAGTTACAAGTAAATTTTTTCCTTAGCTAATAATGAAAATTCTTGTGTCTTGAAATGAAACTCCTAATGGAAATAGCCAAGAAGAGAGATTCTGAAATAATTAAATAAGTGCTTCTGATGAAGTAAACGATAATAATGAAGCCTTTGTAGTTTGAAATGGAAGCTTAGGAGTTCGAGTCCTGAATATGATCATAAACTTAAGATTAATAGGAGTCGTTGATTACATCTTAAAATTTTCTAGGAAGTTATGTTATAGGTCAATATGGGCACAAATTTTGATTATTACTCGATAATCTCCCAAATTCTGTTGCCTACTATCTTGGAAAAGGACATATGGCATTCATTTAGTCCTCATGAAGCACCATTGGAAGATTGTGCCAAGTTATATGCTTTCCATGTTTGCTTGGATGTTTGTTGGTCTTGAGCCTATTCAAATGCTCTAAATAATCTTGTAAACTAAGTGATGAAGATATATAGATCTACATGAAAACACAGATGATAATAACTATGGACTGGTTATTCAGTGCTAGCAAGTGGGCTTTTTCTTTAACATCCCTAGGTGTCTTATGTAATGCCTTTTGAGTTTCATCTTTTTGATTTCATATATGTGACCTGTTTATAAACATGAGCTTTATCCAAAGAGTATATGGCAAAATTATGACTATTGCTCTTTGAGGTTATGCTCAGCTGTAGGTATTCAGATATTTTCAATTGTTTTAGTATTTTTTCTTGCCACTCTAAAGGGCTTGCTGTTGGTCTTCTTGTGACTTTAATTGTATTTATTTCTATAAAGGTGCTTGATCTGTTTGGTGGAAAATGATAATAGAAATCCCAAGTCCTTGCTGCCTGAAAAATGCAAGCTAGAGACCTTCATTTCTTTAAAGCAGGTGATATGTGGTGGAATTTTTGTACTTTCCAAATTATGTGTAATCTGTACTTGCTTCTCTATTTTACTTTGTAGACATCAGACTATTCTTACACGGCTTGCACATTGGGAATACATAAAAAAGGTTGCAATACATGTACCTTTCCTATGTGCTTCCATCTAAGTAATTTTTGTATTAAGCATTCTCTGCTATATTGTGGGATTGCAATCTCTCCATGTCGCTAAGGGTAAGCCTCTTTTATTCTATTGTTACCTCCATAAAATACTCATTAACATTTCCATCTTTTTATACCTAGAAACAAAAGGACAAATTTGAGGGTAAGCCTCTTTTATTCTATTGTTACTCCCATAAAATACTCAAACTTTTCCATCTTTTAATACTTAGAAACAAAAGGATAAATTTAAGACGGCAAGAGTAATTTACTTTGAATCTATTCATAATTTCATTACCCACCTCCATACTTAGCCATGGAAACATCAACATCAAAAAGGATTCCAAGATATCTCATGATTTGAGTTGACTAAATAATTTTTCATTTTTTGAGGATCTTATTTGGATAATATTCTTGTTTATTAACATTAACTTCTTTCCCTACAACTACACCCTATGCGACATTAAGGGCACCAACGTATTGTACAGTTCCCTTCACTGAATCCTACGCCAGCGATAGTATTACGGCTGAATGTTCATTGGTTGAACACTTATGTGGTATTTAACTTGTATGTCAATAATGTTTTGCACAAGTTACCTTAATTTTATTATTTATTTATGTGTAACTATGTTGTTTATAATGTGTAATTGCTTTCAACATGCTCGTTGCATGGAAGTTCCAACTTAAGTCCCCTAGCTGAAGAGATGCAAGAAATGACTAAGGGGCTTGAAAAAGTTAATCAAGAACTCATTACAATAGAGACTATGGCATTGTGTCAGTAGGATTCTTGAAGGTATATTATAATGAAGGTCAAATTCAACTTCTCTCTTATGTTTTGTCACTATTTATTTGTTAGTGTGTTGTACTACTTTGTTATTACTGGTGGAACATCGGTAAACATGAAATTATCATTTTAGTTTTCTCTTGGGACTATTACTTGCATTTTCAGTATGAACTTTGAATCTATTTAAGGGTGCTAGCTCAATGGAAGAGCACTTGCCTTACAGGCAGGAGGTTGGTGGTTCGATTCCTCCGTGCCCTATTTATATAAATCAATAACTAATTAGATGACCAGTTAACAACAATCAATGACTAAATAAATGACCAGTTAACAACAATCAATGTCTAAATAAATGACCAATTAACAACAATCAATGACTATATAAATTGCCAGTTTACAACAATTAATGACTAAATAAATGACCAGTTAATAGTAATCAATAACTAAATAAATGACCAAACGTATTATCAAACAATGATAATTAATGACCAAATAGTGACAATTGGTGACCAAATAAATGACCAATAGTGACAATTGGTGACCGAAGAAATGACCAATAATGACAATTAATGGCCAAATAAAAATAGCGACAATTAATGACCAAATAAATGACTAAATATATGACCAGCTCATGAAGCAATTAAAACAATTTATGACTAAGTGATAAATGACCAATTTGGTCGGGTGATAAGTGACTGCTAATTTACGACCAACGGTTACCACCTCAATTTTAATAATTTATCTCCAATTTTTAGTCATTTTTTCAGTCACTTATTACTTATTTTGTAGTAGTGAACGCCAAGTTTAGTGTTGGGATTGTTCTCCACAAGTGGAAAAAAATTACACTGAAGTCGGGTGCTAAATCCGACGCAAATTCCAGTTTTTGTTGTAGAGAGCATGTGGTACAAAAAGGATTGGAATGTTCTAGTAGTAGCATCATGGTCCAAATATTGTCTCTATGCTCACAAAACCTAAAACTAATGCCACATGTAACCACATCTCCACTACATGTGCAATGGCCACCATTAGAAAATGCAGCCCCGCATTCCCGCTAATGCAACTCCATTGTTGAGAATGCAAAGAGACTTCTTAATTAAGAGGTCAACCCAACATCGAAGATTTATATTACAAGAACAACAAAGCTCAAATTGTCAACAGTTTGCTGGATTCCAAGACCTGAAAAGCTAGCGATCGTGACGAGAGCCCAACCGATACATTAGGCTCAATCCCTCCCAAGCTATCAACAATACAGGGGCAGGGACAAGGAGTAAGGGAAAGAGGCTAGGGCAGAGGCAAGGAAGGGAAGGAAATGTAGAACTAAGCAAAGCATGGAGATGAGATGAGGTGCTCGACAAGATATAAGGGCCTCTATATCTGCCATTGGAGACAAGGCGAGGTGCTCGTCTTACCAAGGCGCTTAACCTGTCATTCAGAGATGAGATGGAAAGATCTAAGGGCATGCAGATCTTCAAATGGAGGATTGCATGCATGTAGTGTGGAAGTCCTTTAGTTTTGTTTACCTCACACGCCATCTCCAAGTTTAGTGTTGGGATTGTTCTCCACAAGTGGAAAAAAATTACACTGAAGTCGGGTGCTAAATCCGACGCAAATTCCAGTTTTTGTTGTAGAGAGCATGTGGTACAAAAAGGATTGGAATGTTCTACTAGTAGCATCATGGTCCAACATATTGTCTCTATGGTAAAACTAAGGCCACATGTAACCACATCTCCACTACATGTGCAATGGCCACCATTAGAAAATGCAGCCCCGCATTCCCGCTAATGCAACTCCATTGTTGAGAATGCAAAGAGACTTCTTAATTAAGAGGTCAACCCAACATCGAAGATTTATATTACAAGAACAACAAAGCTCAAATTGTCAACAGTTTGCTGGATTCCAAGACCTGAAAAGCTAGCGATCGTGACGAGAGCCCAACCGATACATTAGGCTCAATCCCTCCCAAGCTATCAACAATACAGGGGCAGGGACAAGGAGTAAGGGAAAGAGGCCAGGGCAGAGGCAAGGAAGGGAAGGAAATGTAGAACTAAGCAAAGCATGGAGATGAGATGAGGTGCTCGACAAGATATAAGGGCCTCTATATCTGCCATTGGAGACAAGGCGAGGTGCTCGTCTTACCAAGGCGCTTAGCCTGTCATTCAGAGATGAGATGGAAAGATCTAAGGGCATGCAGATCTTCAAATGGAGGATTGCATGCATGTAGTGTGGAAGTCCTTTAGTTTTGTTTACCTCGCACGCCATCTCCCCGTTGCCTCCCGCTTTACCTTCCATTAAGCTCTTCTCTACATTGAGTTGAAATATGTTTTTATTTGCTTAAATTTCCCCATGCTTGTGCTCATATCAATTCAAATTTCATTGTGCTTGTGCTCATATAAACACAAATTTGTACAATAACATACTTTGTTGGATGGCTCTCTATTTCATAGTTGCTTCAAGTCGCCGCTATTCATAGTACCTTATCATCCAGTTGACAAATGAATAATGTCACTTTATACCCTATCGATACGGATTCAATTTTCATGTAGGTTGTACTTTTGTGCGAATGTATGCTATCTTACAACTATGCAATTAAGTGCTTGTTTGTTTCTCCTTACTTGCTCGAAGTGGCGATTTGCTTACCCTTGCTCGTTGATCTTCTTTCCCTGTTCTAACATTTTGAAATTGAAAAAACGTAAGAACTCTACTACTCGATGGCTCTTATTCCATGACATATTCTATTATAGTGTGCCTAAGCCCTATGCACCATGGATTTGATCCGATAGCCTTAATATATTTGTGGGACTTTTTGCAACAATAACGGTGTCCAAAAACCTGTTGGACAGTGGATATCAATTTTAAACAACAACCCAATATATCATTGTTCACAATACTTTACTCAATCATTCCCATTGGATGATAGAGATCAAACCATGCTTAATGGCCAGGGTTCAACAATGATACCTTTAGTTATGTTGAGTTGGGTCTTCCCAAAACCCTGTTCAATGGACTAGATTAAGTATGATGGATGTCTAGGGTTCCACTACAACTCCTTATTGAAGGTTCATAAGACTCCAACAAGGTTTCCAATAAGTGAGCAAACCACACGTGAAATTACTCCAATTGCTCATACGTCAACTTCACAGGCGATTAGACATTAACGGCTCATGAACTAAGGGTAGAGTTTGTTTTAATTAAAATCTTCATCGATTACTACCACAAATTCGTTCTACTCCAAACCACCTTTCTTCCTATAATCTCTACATGGTTTTCATTCATGGGTTCCTGATATATTGCAGAGGCATTGTGCACCCCATGCAACAATTGGTGAGCCTCAGAGACCATAATTTGATGCAGAGTCGTGTATTTACGATGGATTTAGCCATCGTTTTTATTGTAATGTCAAGGCAAAGTGGTGACACACTATGGTTATGCTCTCGAGTATCATCTTGTATTTTTGTTCATTTGAAATATTGTGGAGCCATTTGAAATTTTTTGTACTCAGGATTTTGATGTATTTTTTTTCCCTAAAGCAAATGAATTTGAAATATCTTCTAGATATGGTTATGTGTGTAATGGTTTTGCCTTCGCATTTGACATTTGATTTATTGGAATCTATTCTTGCAATGCCCAATCAACTTTCCTTTCAAATATGTAAATGGATAAGAATTAACATGAGGCTCTCTCATTATTTAAGAAATTGTATGTGCTTTCTTTCGATGCTTCTCCTTCTACATGCCATTAAATATTTCAATGTAGTATGGGATAAAGATGTCCATTGGAAATGTGTTTTATGTGATGCATGTTCGATGCTTTGCTAATATTTGTTTGTCTTTAATCGAAGCCACTATGGTAGTATGATTAACAAAAAACATAAGAAGATTAAGGGTTGAACCCCTTTGGCTTGAGATTCATCTCTAAGCTTAGAGTGGAAATGTTTACAAGTATGGCAGTGTGTTTAACAAAAAATCATAAGAATATCAAGGGTTGGACTCCGTTGGCATGAGATCCATCTCTAAGATTAGAAAATGTTTATACTTCTAATGGATGCCCTTGAACATTTAGGGAGACAACACTGAGTATTCTATTACTATGTTCATCAGTCCCCATAATAGAGTTTGGTTTCCAACTCACCACTCTATTCTATTTAGTCTCTCCGCTTATGGGAAGGATGATTTGATGTGACATGATGTTATTGATTTAATGTGAAAGGAATTTCCCACCAATCGCACCAAGGAATCCTATCAACACAAGTTCATCATGAAAGACAAATACTCTACAATCTTACTGACGCAATATAATGTCTGATGTTAACCCAAGGATGTTCCATCTACGTCTAGGCTACGTTAAAGTGATGCAAAAAATTGTCGAACAAGTGTCGAAAAAGGATCCAAATCTAGTAGTGGAGCCAATACCCTTATTATGTCAAGTCATTTGCTTTATCTATCCATGGCTAACGGGTCATCTTCCATTTTGCATTATTATGGTTTTTATTGCTGTTTTCTAGTTTTTTCATTGCTTTTGATTTTTCTTTGCTCTTATACATGGAAGTTGCTATCCATCTCAATGGGTAACAACACGTGTCAAAGACCATAACAATTATGGAATCAATGGTAACATTAATTTCTGTGCACGTCACCATTGGAAAATTCAATGGCGATTTATTCTGCGCACATCACCATTGTAGAATTTAATGGTAATGTTTAATTTTGTGACTGTCACCATTAATGAAACTACGACGAATATCCTTAAAGGCTTGTAACAATTTTTTTATAAAATTGAATAGAAATGGTGATGGTCCTTTATCATGCATTGTTAAAGTTTTTCAAATTGACATCACCATATATGCAACAATCGTGAGGTTCATTAAAGGCTCGTCACAATGAGTCACTCTTATTCATGGGAAATCATGATGGTTGTGGATTGTCTACATATATGCATTAATAGTGAGAGTCCTCAACGTCCCATCATCACAAGTTACTATTGTTCATAGGAAATGGTGATGCTCATTGTTGTCCCCATATATGCGTCAACAGTGAGGGTCATTAAAGGTTTGTCACCAACAAATCACTATTGTTAATAGGAAATGGCGATGACAATTGATCGACATCATATATGCATCAATAGTGAGGGTCATTAAAGACATGTCACTATTTTTCGTAGGAAATGGCAACGGTCACCGACCATCACTAATGATGATTATTGGTGATGGACCAAGGCCGTCTTCATATCTCCTTTACTTTTGGCTACGCTACCTTTGGTGAAGTTTAGTTTTTGGTGATGTTGCTTGTTATCATATATGTATCAATAATGGGGGTCATTAAATACATGACACTATTGTTCATAGGAATTGGCCACGATCACTAACCATTACTAATATTGATTATTGGTGATGGACCTAGACCGTCTGGCTTATCTCCTTTACTTTTGGCTATGTTTCCTTTGATAATGTTCTGTTTTTTGTGATGGAGGCCCTTTTGACTGTCTCCAATGAGGTTATGGTGACTTTTTTCTCCCCTCACCAAAGGCCTTTTTTGTTGTAGTGTCTCATCTTTTCTAAGCATTGCACTAACTATTGAACTATCAATCTTCTACATTCTTTGTTACATTGATCTCTTAATTGGGCTACCTTTTACACATTTTTCCTTCCCCGTTACTATTTCGTTGGGTCTTCCACTATCCAGCGCTACAAATTGATCAATCACCCCTGTAATCCCGATGGGATCATTATTAGCATTATACTATTATTTTATTTAGCATCCCGTTTCTTATACTAAGATGGGTTAGGGATCTTGTTTGTTACAACTTGATAATATGATATAAAGGGACTATTAAAAATGGGTTGATAAAAATGGATACCTACAATATCCGGTGAAACTAGGGGTTTTCTTAATTGGAAAGGTATATTGGGAGAGGGGTTCAATAATACAATTTTAGGAGACCTATTTTCCAATATTTAGTAAAATCAGGGATATTCTTTAATATCATGTGAACGATCGTGCTATGTAACAAGTTCACTAAGTAAACCCCATGTGGATCAGACATTGTTGATGGCCAATGGGCATTGACTAAGGATTTATAAGAAACCATTATTCCAAGATGCATTCGTCACAACATTTCCACCTACTGCGATAGCAAAGATTTTGAGATCTTAGTCTTGAATTCAACTCTGGTATGAATTTTTCTGAAGTAAAACAAAATCTGATGACTGTGAAAACCTCTCTCTGGGGTGCAACCATAAAAAAAAGATTTTTTTACACTAACAGAATCATTTGAGTTTTTCTACAGTTATCTGTAGGCACATTTAGTAAAGCTATGAAACTCAAATTTGACAGAAGGCCAATGGACCTAGCATGGGTGGTTGAGAGGAATTTTATTTATCCTCACCTAGGTTGAAATCCCACTTATAAGATGTTCATTCTTCAATAGTGTTGCAACTTTGGAATTGAAAAATAATGACTAGCTTAAAATTTTCAAAAGGAGGCCACATGTGTAATACAATGAAGCCTTGAAACTATTTCAACCCCATTTGTTTCCAACACAACCCTTAAAATCATATCAAGCTAGTTATTGCACAAGTTTTTCTCTAAACAAAGGCTACAAAGAGGCGAGAAAATATAGATACCAAACATAAATAACAAATATCGAACATCCTTTTAGAAAATATAATTAAAAAGATTGGAATGCACAACACCTAAGGAAAATCAAACTTGAAGAAGATGTTGGACAACTAGTTACATACCTTTGTTTGAAAATCATCCACACCAACCTCCTTTGTTAGATCACAACTTGGTATTTCTTGTAAGTGCAACAATGGTTTTCTTGACTCCCATCGACCTTAGTTTGCTTATTGCCTAACATAGAAATAGTCATTTCCATGGTAAGATGAGTTAGAAGGGGAACCCAAAGTTTAAAAAAAATGAGATGGCTGAGATAATTAATTTAAAAACTCAAACATGAAGGTGAATGAAACAAAAACATATGTTGTAAAGGTTCAAAATTTATATACCTCATGCTCATCCATGGTAGGCATTTCTTTGTCCATTAACCCATGAACATATGTTCTGCCTTGCTTGAAGTAGTCCACTACAACCTTTCAATTATTAGCTTCTGCATAGTGAAGGTTGAGGGTTTGAAGCACTCTCCATTAAATTATTTGAGGTTGATTGACTGAAACCCATTATTAGCAGGGCCAAGTTCAACGATGCTTTAACAAAATACAAATCATCTTCATCCTCTCTCCTTTAACCCTTACGCACCCAAAAATAGATATTGAGCTACACCCATCACAATAACCCCAAACAAATAAAAGCTCATGGATCGTATACAAGTGATAAAACCCAAATACAAGATTCTTATAAATTCATTTAAAGTGAAGATTCTCAAGATCCCAAGTGTCTTAAGAACATTCTCAAACCCAATGCATTTTTAATGTAACAAAGATTGCACTCTTACTGATGTAGAAAGAGAGAATTGCACACACCTTCAAGGATAGATCCCTTCATAGGAAAATTCAACCAATTTCCAGCTTGTAGAATGGCCCTTTCAAAGTTTCTTTTAAAGTTTCAAGTAAAAACTTGTCACTTATTAATACATAAATATATTATATGAATGAAAATATATATATCAATAAAAATATGAGATTAAGGATGAGCTCAAATAAAGATAAAATAATTTACATTAATTAATAAAAAAATTATCATGAAAGTTGAACTTTCAAATATCAATTTCAATATATAAATGACAAAAAATCCAAAAAACTGGTTAAAGTACATCTCTCTAGTGACAATGACACAAATATAATAATTCAATAGTTCATACTCTTTACAATGATATAAAGATAATTCAATAATTCATACTCTTTACAATGATACAAAGATAATAATTCAATTGAATATGATGTTTATTAAAAAATGCTTATAAGAACTATAAGAATTTGGCTTCCTCAATTAACAACTTAATTACAATGGTGTTTTAACATTTAATTCCACATGAATATACCAAATCAGAAAGCTCTTTTTACTCCTTTTGTTATTCATATTGATCCCATCTACTTTTTTCTATCAATACCGATCCCTTTGATTTGGTTCCCTGCAATGATTAACAACAAAAAAAGTATATTTAAGATTTTAAATATTTTTTGTAAGAAGAAAAAAATAAATTATAATACTCAAAACTATTATCAATTTAATTTTTATTAACACAATCTTAAAACCTTTAATATAACCTTAGTCATATTGTTATTTAATTTCAAATAATTTATACATTTCTTTTAACTACACTAAGATTTAATAATAATTAAAATGAGGTGCAATGAATTGAAATAATACTTACAATTAAGATTTAATAATAATTAAAATGAGTGCAATGAAATAATACTTACAATTACGATTTAATAATAATTAAAAATGGGGTGCAATGAAATAATACTTACAATTTTTGAAATCGATTCTGAAGAGAGGATTTCATATTATCATCTTGCCATATTATATTTTGCCACCATTCTTGTGTCCCACATACTGTAGTTAAACTTACTAAATTCTCCATTCCGTTAGGGAGACTTTTCAAAGATGGGCACCCCCGTATCTTCAGAACACGAAGCTTAGGCAATAATGCTTCATTCCACATCCCGTTATTGTTATTGGATTCTCCCGCAATGCTTTCTAATCCTCGTAACTTTTGAAGAACTAACTTCTCCAACATTACAAATCCTCGCGCCCTGCCAGAAACACCTATGCCCAACTCCTTCAAATGACGCCACCTGTGCAACTTCAGATACTTCAGATTGGGCAACCGCTCCAACGGAGAGAGCTCCCTTAGATGGGGACACTCCCACAATTGTAAGCATTGAAGATGTTGAAACTTGGAAATGTAATTAGGCAGACTTAACCCTTGGTAGTTGAACATGGTGAAACTCTGAAGCTTATTCATCTTCTGCATGTCGTGAGGAAGATTGTCCATTACATCATCTTCGGCATAGCCTATATACCTCAACCATAAGTGTCTCATGTCCAACCAGGTTCCCATTAAGCCCACTTTAATACCTGATGACGTTATTCCCTCTTTCACGTCTACCTTTACCTCTATACCCAGCGTTGTCAGATTTCTGAGACCCTTCAATCTCCAGATGCTTGCTTCTGATTCTGCTTCCACATTTAATTTAACTTTTGATGCGAGGAGCGTGCTCAATGAAGTAAGTTGACAGAATTCATGCGGAATCACCGTTAAACTTCTACACCCAAATAAATGAAGCACCTTGAGATTTTTAAGTTGTCCAATCTTAGATGGCAATGATTGGAGGCGTCCGCAACCATCAAGATACAAAAATTGAAGGGAAGACAGATGGCATATCTCTTGAGGCAAATCCTGGATCTCTGGGAGATAACTTAATCTGAGAAGCTGAAGCTGTTTTAGTTGCCCAACTGACGATGGGATTGAACTTATTCTGGCGTTGTGGGACAGATCGAGAACCTTGAGAGACGTCAGGCTGACTAGAAATCCTGATGGAACCTCTTTAATTCGATTCTCAGATAAGAAAAGACTCACCAGTTTTGGGCACGTGAACTCGGTGGGCAGATTTTCAATATAATTCTTGCAAAGTGATATCCTCTTGCAATCCTCATTGTTAATCTCTGGGAAATCTCGCAGCTCTTGGCGTGCCCTGAATACACAATTTTCCTCCTTCTCGCCAACGTGGATCGCCATTTCACGAATGGCAGGGTGAACTGTTATCTGTCGTGTATATACAAGCCTCCAGAAATTCATGGTCTCCTTATTTTGAACATTTTGGAACAAAAAACGATCGACAAAAAGGTCAACATAGCTGCGTTCAGTGGCCATGTCCATTAAGTGGCTCTCCTGGTTGCTCCCCACGAGACCCTCTGCAATCCACATATGCACTAAAATCTCCACAGGCAGTTTAGAATCTTGAGGAAACACAGCACAAGATAGGAAGCAATTCTTGACGGTTGAATTGGGCAAAGCATCATAACTGAATCGTAAGGCTTGATAGAGATGTGGATCAACGCGGCGAGGAGTATCTGGAAAAGAAGAATCTGCAGCTTTCATGAAATCTAAAGAATTTTGCCAATGAAGTACATCAGTTTTGCCGGTCATTGCTGCGGCGACCACGGCTATTGCCAAAGGCAAACCTTTACACTGTTTTGCAATTTTGTGAGCACATTCGTGTATATCCATAGAAACAGAAATAGTGTCATTGTTGAAAGCTATTCTCCGAAACAACAGCCATGCCTCATCTTCAGAGAGGGGTTGCATTTCAATGGATTTCTCTGCTACCTCTTGAAATAATGACCTCAACGCTGGTGATTTGAGAATCGGCGTAGCAGTTAAAACTAATGAAAAGTCTGTCTGAAGGCCTTGAAAGAGGTAATGAAAAAGTACCTTCCATTCTTTGATTTCTGTGGACAGTCTCACCGGCTTCCAATCGATACACCGTTGTCGTTGTCGTGGCTGAGAGAGGAGTATGGTTTTGGCCTCTGTAAGGGATTTATGCAGCTGCTGCAGCCTAAACTTGAGGGTCTCCGGGCCCACTTTCTGTTGATCTTGGAAGAAGGCGCTAATATCGAGCAGAAGGTTCTCCAAAGGCTTCAATTCAGTTTGCAGAATGCGACTGTTTTCCTCCTCGTGAATGACATCCTTCATCACTGGAATGACTGGAGCGATGACTGGAGCGATGACGACTTGGTTACCACTCATTAATACTGAAAAGTCTTCTTGGAGGCCTTCAAACAGATGATTAAAAAGTAGCTTCCACTCTTTGATTTCTTTGGACAGCCTCCCCGGGTTGCACATGAGCCAAGCGAGACACCGCTGTGGAGGTTCGGAGCGATGGAATATGCTTTTGGTCTCTGCAAGGCAATTGTGCAGCAGTTGCAACCAAATCTTGAAGGTCTCCCGGTCCGCTTCTTCTAGATTTTCGAACATAGTGGTCTCTGCAAGGCAATTGTGCAGCAGCAGAAGATCATGCATTGGCGTCATTTCAGTTTGAAGAGTGTGAAGCTTTCCCTCCTTGAGAATAGCATCCTTCAACCGTTGGATGACTGGACCAAAGACAACATTGCTTGCAGCGGCATCGCCTGTGACTCCGGTGACGATTTCCATGGTTTCTTAATGTTGCTGTGGCAGAGCTCTGATTGATTGAGTGGGAGGGAGGTGGATTTAGCGTAGGTGATGCAATGCAATGAACGATGAGCCAACGAGCGCATGGAGCATTTATGTGGGCATGCAGCAGGGAGTGGTATCGGGCATTCTTCAAAGAAGGTTAAAGCTTAAATTCGATTTCAGGTACCTCGCATTCTTCACAAATTGGTAAAGTTAAAGTTTATGCGATAAAGATAAAGTAATGAATTCTCTCTTCGAGAGAGAAGCAAGGTATCGTCAATATGCTTATAATTTCTCTTCGAACGCAAAGGTTCTATACCTTATGGGCCATTAGAAAAAAGAAAAAAACAATATCTTTAATTATTACAGGAAGATATTGAAAGAGATTGGAATACTGTAATTTTTATTTGAAATGAAGAGATTGTAAAAAAAAGAAAAAAACAATATCTTTAATTATTACAGGAAGATATTGCAAGAGATTGGAATACTGTAATTTTTATTTGAAATGACGAGATTGTAAAAAAAAACAAACAAACCTGGAGCTATGGAAGGGAGTTGGATAATGAAAGGATGGGGCATTTTTATTTTAAAAATGATGTAAAAATAAAAAAGTTATGGTTTTAGAAAAAAAGAAGAATAAGAATAAAGTATTTTTATTATAAAACTAAATACGAATACTAATCGAGTGTGTTTCATTATTATAAAAATTTTGAAGTCATTTTCTAATGATCCAATTTTAAAAGTTTTAAGTTATTTTTTTAAAATAATGGGACAATAAGTGAAGAAAAGATTACTCACAAATTTGTTTAGCTATAGTACCATCTTTTTATTAAAATTAATATTATTTGTAAGTTTGAATTAGTTATAATAACATTCTTTTGTTAAGTTAATATTATTTGCAAGTTTGTTTATTCATAGTAATATCATTTTTATTATAAATAAAAAAGTTATTATTTTTTATGTGGAAAAATAATATATTTATAAGTTATTCAATTTCTGTTAATGTTAATTAAGACATAGTTTTGTAAATTATTTGATTATTTTTTCATTAAAAAAAATTATGGGTAGATATTTTGATGTTGTATATAAACTATGATGACAACAATAAAGATAAAGATAAAGATAAAAATAGGCATTATGGGTTCCTTACTTCCAAAAAAATTCTTGGAGTTGTAACCAATCCATAGAGTGGTAATGGTGAAGTTTGTTCCAAAGGTGTACACATAATGACCCCCCTCTTAATAATGAATTTTGAAATTGTGGGAAAAATATTTCACTATATTTTTTCCTCAAGATGGAAGTGTTGTATAAATGAAAAAAATATAGTCCGCAAGATGAAACAAACATCAATATAGTAGGCATGGTAAGGGATGAAACAAAATGAAACCATGGTGAAGTTACTAACTACATAGGCATTGTGGAAAGTGAAATTATCGAAATAAGTTAGGCATTGTGGAAAGTGAAATTATCTAAATAAGTTTGTAGAAAAGAGGGATGAGAACCTTGAAATAGTAAAGAAGGAAACATAGAAAGTTAATAAAATTGAAGAGGAAATAACATTGAATGATATGGTTGTAGAAGTAAAATACAAAGATTTCCACTTTTTAAATTTTCATCATGAAATTGGAGACTCCTATGTCCAAGAGGAGGATGAGAGTGAGGAGAAGGTCCATACAGATGATGGACATAAATATGATGATTCCATAGTAGCAACATCGTGAGAAATAGGAGAGAAAACAACCTTAGGAGTAGAAAAGGTGGTAAACGAAGCTACAAAAGTGAAAGAAACAAGTCCAAGGAGAGCCCTTGTTTCATTTGACCATTTACTTTTTGATGATTGTATACTGGCATAAAAAATGGAATATAGGTTGAAAAATATGATAAGAAAGGGGGAGGAAGTTTCAAGGCTTCTAAGAGACGTTGTTAGAAATAGGATTGCAAATCAATAAAATAAAATAAATGTGGAAATAAACATAGAAGAGCAAAATGCAAGAGAGACACAAGTATACATGGTTCACTCGATATAGGCTGCATCCACAGAGAAACATCCAATCCTTTATTTTTATTCCATCCATCAAAATGAAGAGATACAACCCACAGCACATGCGCTACAACCTCATCTTCACTCTCTCACAATCTCTCTCACACTCTACACACTACTCAACCATAATACAATGTCCGCTTTAAAAGAGGGTTTCCTTCTAGGGAAAAAATACACAAACAAAATCACTACAGTCATATTTGTAACTTAATGACGAATGGTCCAGATTGACTACAAAATTGCAATCTTTTACAAGGAAATTTTTCCAAAATTTTCTCGTCGAGGGTACTTCCCCCAAACCTCCCTATGGGGGTTCCAAAAGGTCTTCACTGCTTCCCCTTAGACCCTCTTGGCAACAATATTTAGGGGGAAATCCCCACTATACTCCCCATCAGGGTCTGGGATCCAAACATGGGTGAAACAAGACTTTCGAATCATGAATATTATAATCAGGCTCCAAAACCAACAACGAGGAAAGAGGAATTAAAGATGATGGAAGCAAGTTGAATTTGAGAGCAGTGGATATAAGAAATGATCCCTATGATAATGTCGAGATAGTTTGGGCTGGGGATGGGCATGCCTTTCATTGCATGCCATAAGAAGATCACAATGATGTTATGGATAAACTTATAAGATGCATGCAACAATAGGACATTGTAATTGGTTTTCAAGAAGTTTTAACATCCCATATATGCATGCTTAAGGAAGAGGATGAGGAAGAATATCTTGCATCTAGTATGAAAGAAGATACAGTGGTGCATGTGACTAATTGCATACTTGAGGAGGAAAATTTGATAGAAGAGAACCTTTCCATTCATGTAACTAAGGAAGTACATGAGAAAGGAAGACATTTAAGAGGTTTTGTACCTTAGAGCTTTGAACAAGAAGAATGCCACCAACACATGTTGAAGTGGTATTGGGCCATTAGTAGAAATTATACTAATGAGGGGGGGTGAAGAGAACAACTAGAGGGCCCTTATTGTTCCCACCAAGAATCAAGAGGAAATTGTGCTTGTTGCAAAAGTGGTCCAAGAAAAATGAGTAGTGGAAATATTCACAAATGGGTAAAGTTAAAGTTCATGTGATAAAGAAAAAGTAACCAATAGTATTCTCTCCTCCCAAGGGCCACTATGGATCAATACTAACAATACCTTTAATTATTCCAATGTTATAAACTTTAGAAAATTGTAATGTTTTTACTAAAGTGAAGAAATCATAAGAAAGAACAAAAGAAAAATCAAACCAATGGTGGAACTATTGAAATGAGATAGGTATTCTCCCCCCACCCCAAACAAAACTATGGCATTGCAAATAAAAGACAAACCTTATGCCATTATAGGAAGAAAAAAGAAGGCAATAAGAATAAGAAGTTTTTTCATTATTGTAAAATTTAACAAGAATAAGAATGGAGTGTTCTTCATTATTACAAAACCCTTTAATTCATCTCCCAATAACGGCATTGTAAAGTCTTTATGTTATTTTTGGATTAATAGAGAAAAAGAAAAAGAATAAAAGTGTTTAACAATACTCACATACTTTTATTGAATTAAATATTATTAGTAAGCTCGCTTCACCATTGCGACATCATTTTTGGTTATAAATAAGAATTTATTACTTTTTATGCAGAAAAATAATATATATTTTTAAGTTATTTAACCATTAATGTTGAACACGTCAAGATTTTACAAGTTGTTTTATTGCCACAACCTTTTTGAGAAAGATGGCATGAGGTTAAAGATAAGAAAGGGAAAAAGGGTAGAAATGAGGATTAATTTTTATTAGAATAGAAATAAAGTGTCCCTTAAATCTATTAGTATACCATGCACATGACAGATTAAATTTCATTCAATCCATCAATAAAAATCACACCATTTTTTCATTGGAAAAAAATTATGAGTAGAGACTTTGATGTTGTACATGGAGTATGATGACAAAAATAAAGAAAGACATAATAGAAAAATATTTGTCTATTTGGCCATGGCCTTTTGGCCATAAGATGGGTTGGGGTACTATGGGCTCCTCACCTCTCAAAAAATATTTATTTATTTATTTATTTTATTTTTATTTATTTATTTTATTTATTTATTATTTATTTATTTATTTTTATTTTTATTTTTCCTGCTTGCTTGGAGTTGTGACCAATCCATAGAATGGTAATGGTGCCCAATAATCTAGAGAAGTTTGTTCCAAACGTGTAAACAAGATAATGAACCCCTCTTCATGTTGACTGTTCTAAGTCTATGATAATGTATCTAATCAGTTACTTTGTTATGAGAGTTCCTCCTAAGGTAGTGATATGAAGATGGATGGGTGAGGTGTGGGAGCCATAAAGTTGTCACTACACCTATAAGTGTAGTCTGACCAACATTAGATTTCTACTTTACACAACATTAGACTCGTGATTTAGTTCACAAGTGACTCCTTTTAAACTAACCCGGGGTTAATTTTTACATGCACGGAATTGTTATCACCTAAATCTCACACACATGCGACATTTTGGAAATTATTGCAAAAGGATGTCATCAACATACAACATGCGTCTCGTTAGCATCATCTTCATCAAATTCAAAATGAGAATTGAACCTTAGAATGGAAAAATTCCTCAATTTTGTACAAATGTCTGACTTTTCTAAGGAAATCCGCATGGATCTGTGTGGGTAAAGTCTCAAAAGCCACATAGTCATGCTGACCAATAGACCATTAAAATTTTGTGGCACATTCAAGGCTCACAACACATTTGGCTCCATAAATTCAATTTGGTCTCTTCACATTGGGAGCATTCAATAACCCCATACTTGTACCTCAAAGAACACTTCATGAGATGGAGCATTCACATGGAGAACTAGATGTTTGAAGACCTCCATTTGGTAGATAAAAGGAAGCCATGAACATGCATTTTATAAAAGAAACTTAGAGCAATGTTATGTTGCAAGAATAAGTTTGAGAGATCATCTTTCACACTCCTTCTTATCATCATTTGGCATCACAAATATCCCTTCACTTCTTCCTCATGAAGCAAGTGTTTATCCTCATCATTCCAAGTTAGTTAGCAAGCAATTTGATAGAGTTCAAAAGGACCCATACCTAAGAGGGAGTGTTGGTTACCATTGAAGCTACATTCTTCTAGGTGACACCTTTTGTATACACGATTTTCCATTGGACAATACTATATGGTTGAAGCTAACTTATTCTCTTTGTTTTATGACATTTTAACACTTGATAACATTTTATTTGACTTTTATTTGTTGAATTTGGCTTTAGACTGTTAGTCTTTGGTCTACTAATCATCACTTGAACACCGTTTCCTTGGTTGCAACCTACAAGGAGAGGAAGAATTGCTCACCCTTGCGACATTTTTCCCAAAACAGTATTTACGACTCCATTTCTTATTTTTCTTAGTTTTACAAGCTCAAGGCCCATTTCCATTCATTTTTTGTCCTATGCAGTTCTTGATGTCTATTCCACATTGATCCACATGAATTTTTATTTGACTACTATGCAACTGACCTGTATGACTTTATATTCATTCACCCATGTGGATAATATGCACAACCTTTATAATCTGTAACCCATGCAACAACTTTGGGAAAAACCACATACTTGTCTCTTTTCATCTCTTTCAACTAAATAACACTCCCAAGAGGTCCCTGTGTTAAAGTTGAAACATACAGTAACAATAACATGTAAATGACAACAGCAGTAGTATGACTATTTAGACAAAATTATAACAACAGTAATAGATCTAACTCACAATACAAAAGAACAAGAATGATTACTTAACAAATCAAATAACAAAATAACAAATCTAGAAAAGGATAAAGAACAACAAACGAACTTTACTCCTATATTTCAGCAAAACACCCAACCAAAGGGAAACCAATCATGGAATCCTAGGCCTAATGAAGAACAAAAAATTCCCAATACACTTGCACCAACAAACTTAGTGAACCAAGATAGTACAACTGTAACATTAAAACATAATTTTCATCTCTTTCAACTACTACATTAAAACATAATTTTCATCTCTTTCAACTTTAACACTCCCAAGAGGTCCCTGTGTTAAAGTTGAAACATACAGTAACAATAACATGTAAATGAAAACAACAATAGTATGACTATTTAGACAAAATTATAACAGCAGTAATAGATCTAACTCACAACACAAAATAACAAGACTGATTACTTAACAAATCAAATAAAAAAATAACAAGTCTAGAAAAGGAGAAAGAACAACAAATGAACTTTACTCCTATATTTCAGCAAAACACCCAACCAAGGGGAAACCAAACATGGAAGCCTAGGCCTAATGAAGAAAAAAAAATTCCCAATACACTTGCACCAACAAACTTAGTGAACCAAGATAGTACAAATGTAACATTAAAATATAATTTTCATCTCTTTCAGCTACTACATTAAAACATAATTTTCACCTCTTCAAACTTTAACACTCCCAAGAGGTCCTTGTGTTAAAGTTGAAACATACCGTAACAATGACATGTAAATGACAACAATAGTAGTATGACTATTTAGAAAAAATTATAACAGCAGTACTATATCTAACTCACAATACAAAAGAACAAGTCTGATTACTTAACAAATCAAATAACAAAATAATAAATCTAGAAAAGGAGAAAGAACAACAAACAAACTTTTCTCCTATATTTCAACAAAACACCCAACCAAGGGGAAACCAAACATGGAAGCCTAGGCCTAATCAAGAACAAATAATTCCCAACACACTTGCACCAACAAACTTATTGAACCAAGATAGTACAACTATAACATTAAAACATAATTTTCATCTCTTTCAACTACTATAGTAAAACATAATTTTCATCTCTTTCAACTTTAACACTCCCAAGAGGTCCCTGTGTTAAAGTTGAACCATATAGTAACAATAACATGTAAATGACAACATCAGTGTATGACTATTTAGAAAAAATTATAACAACAGTAATAGACCTAACTCACATAACTTCATATTCCAATTGCATGCTTCATGCAGGAGCATCAACCAATGTTATAGCTTTGAAGGGCATGTAACAATTAGGCCTGACCACCACAACACCTATAAAAATGTGTGTGCCATAGTTTCGAAACCTGTTTAGGTTCATAGTCTTATCAAGGACTTAAAAGGTAGTCTTGTTGCATATCTAGATATCTCTGTATTGATGGACGTTGTAGTTATTGATGTACCTGGCGTGTGGGGATTGCTTTTATATAGGATATGGCCCGTGAGTTTGGTTGGTAGTCTACAAATGGAATTATGATATGCCAACATCCCAACTTTTGATGGATATGTCACACTCCATAGGGGACCAACCATGAGATATCAAGTAAAATATCCCAGGGAACCCATGAATGAAGTGTTGTACATTGATGAAGAGTGTGGGAACCTTAGTGTTTATACAAATTCCTTAGCACCTGAAAAATTAGAAACCAATAACAAGGAATCATACTACTACCTACCAACACATACCATGTTGCAAGATACTAAGACAACGACTTCCAAGAGGAAGCATCCTACCAGCTACCTAGTTGGAAGAAAATAAAGCTTGCCTTCACAAGCTAAGCCAATCTCTCAGTCCACTTTTTGGCCATCATTGCCCCACTTTAAATGGAAACTAGGAAAAATTATACCTAAGCAAAAAGGAACTGATATGCACTCTTATGTTTGTATCCTATGTCAACCATGCTCATAATGTGTACATTGCTACTGTATTATATGATAATATTGTGTTCACGTAAGAAACACTTCTTGCTAGAAATTACTGTTAAGGAGAGTTAGTCCCAAAGTCAGTTATTTAAATAGCTTATGTGTGCCATTAAATATTGTATGTGCCATTAAAACAACGCACTGCCAAGAATATCATACGAAATGGAAATTTCACCTCTTTTCCCAGATATATACATATTTTGACATGTGGCCAACAAAGGTTAAATTGAGTGAGTCTAGCTCGAGAAAAACAGGATTAAATTGTCATTAATCATGAGCCAAATTTTGACTTGTGACCAGTCACTAGTCAAACCAAGTCTGAGTCGAGAAGATCCTGAAAAAAATCATTTGGAGTCCAATCAGAGTCAAATTCAATGAATTGCAAGTTTGACTTGTGATATGAGTGGTAACTATGTTGTACAGTATTGTGGGCTTCATAACCAACATGCCAAAGTATCCCTCAAACAATCAAGGCAGCAAAATCGCAGAAGAAATATGACAAAATCAGATCTGATGACTTACGTGATGGGAGGAACCTTCTTGTACTTGGATTTTAAATTTCAGATCAAATCTTGCCTCTCAGAGGCAAGTTGTAACGTACCCTCCCATGGACCCAATGCAGGGAAGGGAACATGATGCCAAATTCTAGGCTTTCACATAATCTCAGCCAATTCATTAGAATCATATGAATAAAGCATTTGTGTGCAGATGCAAAACAAATGAAACATGCACAATAGAATTAAACTACATCATCCATGCACACCTTTCATATGATTTCAACATATTAAAAACAATCATCAAATTATAACATTTCAGCAGTAAAACACAATAAGATACTCATCTTGATGTAATGCTGTCCCAAGCAACTAGCTATGTCGCTGCAATGTTCCACCCAACCATAGGTCTCTGCCCAGCCTATATTCTTTCAGCACTCAGAGACCACCCCCGAGTTGGGCATGATATCTACAAGGAAAAGGGGACTCTCAAGCTCAACACAGACCAAAGCAATGGATACTCAACTCAACCCCAACATTCTCTTGCACACAAAACTCAGATATGGGCTTGGAAAACACGCTTTCAGCAATGGGACTTAGAAACTAGATGGACATGGGTTTTCCCCAAAATGTGGGCACATAAAAAACGGATTTGTGAGAGGGAATCAATCCCAGGGAAGAAAACCGATTTCTCCATAGATGTATGAGCATTAAGTGGGACAAAACGGCCTCTATAAACCCCCAAATTGATTTGTTCTCTTCCCCACTATTAACCAAAACAAAAACGCCCTTCCCAGCTAGGAAAATGAAGGAAAACACAGGAAATTCATGGAGGAGAATGCCCAGGAAGCTCCAAACTCGTGAGAGAGCAAAACTGATGGGTGAATAATGGCTTGGGGAGCAATTCATGGCTCTTTTCTTACCCAAGAAGCCAGACACGATTTTCCATGAAGGGTGGCTTGCCCATACCCGAATTTTGACAGCCATACCTCTCCATTCCCCAAGGCATTAACTACCTCAACCAACTCTTGGGAGAGTAAATGTTTGGGTACAAAAGTCAGCATGGTAGTTTGAGGGTTGATGGGTTCTCTCATTGACACTTGGCTTGAATTGATTGGCTCAAAGGTTTGAATATTTCCCTTCCAATTCCTTGTAAACATCATGCCCTCGTCTCTTGTTGCATTGCATTGCTGGTTGTGGGAATTTATATTAAGATGCATATTTACAATTCCCATGGTTCACTAGCACATGGGTAGCGTAATATCCAATACCTGCCTCTTCAAGGTCAATCATTCACTAGCGGGGCCTTGGCCTTGAGCTCCACGCTAGGAATCATACATAATATGCATACAATATTTACATTATAGCCCAAAATATTATAAGGGTCAAAATGGGGGACGTGACATTCAATAACTGGAGCAAACTGGCCCTTAGTTAAGGGCATAAACATACCTGAGAGAGGGACCATAAATGCTGATAAAAAGGACATACAAGTACAGCAGAAGAACCAACCACTCACAATGAATATCAGCCCCAAAAAATCAACCAGCACGCCAAAGTATCCCTCAAATAGTCAAAGACAATCCATGCAACAAAAATGCAGCCACAACAAGCAACAGTATAGATTCGCACGCATGAAGGAGGGAGAACGAAAATTGTCATAGAAACCCTCATAAAGGAAAGTGCTAAGTAAGGACAGGTTCAGTGTTGCAAGTAAACCCAAAAACCAAATAACGCAAAGCTAGAGACAACCTTCAAACCCTTGATGTTATAAACAAGAGTGCCTACAAACCCTATATCAGTCTTGCCAAAATAGAGCTCAAAGTGCCATAAAGACATTGCTCTTAACAAAGGCTATACTAGTTCTTATATTCTCTCAAATACCTCCTAGAAGGTCCTTCTAATTGATGTTAGGGATTCCCTTAAAATTAGGCTAGGCATGACGTCATCACTTTATAAGTGAAATCAAAGTGGTAAGTAACCAAATTAAGGAGGGAACATAGCTAAAAGAGGGGTCAATGAAAAAGCTAACCACAAGAGGGCTAACCACAAGTCAACACACAAAGAGGGCTAACCAAAAAAATAACAGAACAAGTGGGCTAATCACAAAGTCAACATAACAGAACAAGTGGGATAACCACAAACACAACATAACAAGTGGTCTAACCACAAAGTCAACATAACATAACAAGACTCTCTCTAAAAGATATGTGGTCCACATATGTCCCATGCAACGACTAAAATTTTACCATCACTATATAGGAAGGGTTCAACCTGGAAGATGTGATTCTCTCATCCTCATTTAGGTTCTGCCAGAATCTGACTTTCAAAAATCAGAGAACACAATAGAAATATCAAGTACCTGATTAACAACTCCAACTGAACATTTTTTTGAGATTCTCACCACAGGTGAAACATTTTTCCATCCATATGCATAAGGCTTTCAGAGCCTAAAAATGTAGAAATTTACCATCCATTTTTTGTCCCATATATTGATGATTTCATGCCTAAGGTTTCAGCCATAAAGAGTGTTTTAGGTGCTGGGAATTTTATGGTGCATCAATGTTTTTATGACAACAATTTATAATCACCTATTTCGTGGAATGTATTGGCCCTTACTTAAGGGCATAAACCTATATTATAGAATTGGAATGCAAGAAACCATACTCAGTAACTCAAGAAATGGTAATTCAAACAAAAAACCAACCGATTTCTTAATGTAATGTTCAATATCACTACAAAGATCACATGAGGTATAGACATTTAAATAAGAAAAATATGTATGACCTTGACAAGAAAAAGGTCCTAAAAGTTCCATAAGCCCAAGTACAATAATTTATTTTCTCGATTTCTTTTTCTTTTGTAGTATGTAATTCACAAGGATATGTGCCTTCTTCCCCTTCAACTGTTGTGGTCTCTGTATGTCTCGTTAACGACCTAACTCTACATTGAGGCTATTGCAAGGGGGGAGGGGAAACAATTGCATTAAGAAAGAAATGTTAAATTATCATTTTTAGTTATTATTATTACATGTGTTTTATATAAATAATAAGAGCAGTAGAGTGTTATTTACCTGCTTTAGTAGTGGAGGCAAGTTGAGTAGTTTCGGATGTGGCGATATGCTCCTCATCTTGTCTGGGCTCATCCACTACATGATCTACAGTTGAAAGAAGAAAGGTTATAATTCATACACCATTCACAATTGAATATTTTTAATTGTAATACATAATACAAATTTTTTAAAACACATGAAATACCTCTAGTACCAAGCTGAGCACCACTTTCAAGTGGCACTCCACCATCATTGGGCTCATTTGTTGATTCAGTACTTGGGGCATTTATATTTAAATTGATTTCCTGGTTAAATGAAACAAACACATTACTTTATGGCCAAAAATAATAAGCAATATTAGATTGTGCAAATAATAAATTATAAATCCTCCTCGTTGCTTTTATTTACACGAGCGCCAGGTTGGGTGTCAAAAGGTTGTGCTTGCCCCAAGCTTCTCCTATGTTGAACCAAGGATTTATGGCTGTGGTAGTAGGCATGCCCGAGGCCTTCCTCTGTAGGATCCTTTTTGAATTTTGTACCCTACAATTATGGATAAGGGCATGCATTTTTATTATTTTGCAATATTAAATTAAAATTGCTAACAATTTTTATAGTTTGGATGCAAATTATTTTATTCTATACTTACAAATCGTGCAACCACTTTCAAGAAACCACCCGGGTCAAGTTTATGTTGCCCATGTTTATCTATCCTAGCCTTGGTGGCTTTGCATGTATCTGGGAGCCTATATTTAAAAGATTCAAATACTTAGTTAGTTATCGCAATGATGATAAAGCATCATAAATACATTATTAAAAGTGCCTCATACCTTCCTAGTATGGGTGGTGTCTTTTCTTATTTTCGGAGTGCCTTTTCTTGTGCATCACGCATGAGGGCCTTCCAGTCCATCTCTGGTATCGGTGGAGGGCGCTCATAGTTAGGGTCATTTTTCAAATGAACCCTACATTAGTCATGAAGATATCTTAAATACAAGCTTGCCTTTGCGGCAACTCCAACTTTGTTTACGGTACCCTCACCGAACATGCTAACCAACGTTTTCATAAATTCATCCTTTAATTTGGAACTTTGGAAATTCCACCTTGTTCATATGGTGGGCCAAAATATATCCAAGGTGAGATCATTCGTGGGTCCATAAAATACATCGTTTCCTGGAAAACAATATTATCATTAGTTTGAAATAATTGATAATTATATGTAAATTTCAATTGGATTATACATAATATTGAAAATACTTCTTAAATACCTGTAATCTTATTAGTTCTCATGGGGGCAAGGTTCTCGTTTACCAAAAACGAAACCTTTAATTTTCCCATGCTAGTAACATGGGTAGCTCCATAAAAGCTTCCTTCACAATCTGCCATGGCATCATGCTCTGCATATGTTAATTTTTGAGCATCAATTCAATATGATCTAGGATCTTTACTGAGAGAATAACATGTACAGCATATCAATCACAAGAAGCAATCACAAGAGACAATAGACACACAGAGTTTCCTTGGGGAAAACCAATAAGGTGAAAAACCCCGATAACTTCCTCAGAGATAGATAGAGCAATGATACAATAACCCAAGCATAAGAGATAGACTCCTAGCAACAAATTCTCCTCCTCCACTAGTGCACCACTCTCCAATGAGTGTAAGAGTGAGAAAGTGAATTATCAAATAGAGTGCCTCCCGCACTCTATTTATACTTGACTTGACTTGCCTTATAATAACCTTACTAGGTCGGCCTCAACTTAACCACATAACATAATGCTGACAGGGCCGACCCTCAATAGGGTGGTCTAATAACCCTTTAACCCACATGACTTATATACAGGGCCGACCCCATCAAGGTGGTCTAATAACCCATCAAGTATAATTTACGACACCTACAATATAAATGACGACATTTCCGTATAGAGGAATAATAACATCTCTATAGCAATACAATATACATATGTGAAATACATTCCGAAGTTACAAATACATCAACACTCCCTCTTAACTAGGAAGGTATTTATCGACACAGATCTGCTAGCACAAGTCTTCTTCTCTGGATCATCGTCACTGGATCATCGTCATCGAATCATCATCATCGTCACGATTGCTGCTATCTTAATCAATCTCTGAACTACTCGTCATAGGAAGTTCTACAGGTCCAACCCTTTTTCATGTTGGATGTAGGCCCACCACCTGTAGGTCTTCATCATCAGTGGCCATACTGTGGAACCTAGGATTTATTACGTGCGTCAACAAAGCCTAGCGCAGACTATAGGATCTTTTACATGTTGACCTTCAAAAAACCTACTCAGAGCATCCTAGGATGTTATGAGCACACCGCTCTACCAGTTTGGATCTCGATAGAGCATCCAGGTTGTTACGAGCACACCGCTCTACCTGTCCAGATTTTAAAGGATATTTTCTATGTGAACTTTTGCAAAAAATACTCAGAGCATCCCAAGATGTTACGAGCACATCGCTCTACCTGTCCGGATCTCGATAGAGCATCCCAGGCTATTACGAGCACACCGCTCTACCTGTCCGGATTTTAAAGGATATTTTCTATGTGAAACCATAGAAAAATCTACTCAGAGCATCCCAGGATGTTACGAGCACACCGCTCTACCTATCCGGATCTCGATAGAGCATCCCAGGCTGTTACGAGCACACTGCTCTACTTGTCCAGATTTTAAAGGATCATTTCTATGCTACCTGCACAACTTGTCCACGACCACAGAGTATCAACCTGATACTCACCATACATCATCCTGATGTACATCATCACATGATCAACCTGATCATCATCATAGCATCATCCTGATGCATATCATTTGGAGCAACATCCCGAAGCTCGTCGTCTGTGATCATCCTGATCATCATCATAACTTCATCCTGATGCATATCATTTGGAGCAACATCCTGAAGCTCGTCGTCTGTGATCATCCTGATCATCATCATAGCATCATCCTGATGCATATCATCTGGAGCAACATCCTGAAGCTTGTCGTCTGTGATCATCCTGATCATCATCATAACATCATCCTGATGCATATCATCTGGAGCAACATCCTGAAGCTCATCATATGTGATCATCCTGATCATCATCATAGCATCATCCTGATGCATATCATCTGGAGCAACATCCTGAAGCTCGTCGTCTGTGATAATCCTGATCATCATCATAGCATCATCCTGATGCATATCATCCGGAGCAACATCCTGAAGCTCGTCGTCTGTGATCATCCTGATCAAACAATATATCCACCTGATGCATACAAAGTATCTACCTGATACATATCATCATACATGATCCACCTGATCATACAATGCATCCACCTAATATATACAATGCATCCACCTGATACATACATAAGTACATGATCCACCTAATCATACATAAGTACATGATCCACCTGATCTTATTAAGCATCAAACATGATGCATATACAAATACATGATCAAACTGATCAAAGCATCCAACATGATGCATATACAAATACATGATCAAACTGATCAAAGCATCCAACTGATACATATACAAAGCAGTAACTGGAGCATCGTCCTGACGCTCATCACACAGCGCTTACATCCACAGTCATGGGAAGGATATCCTCTCACCATGCTTGGAATGGCTCCTGCAGATGTGTCCCATCACTTCTTCCTCGAAGTATCTTCTATCTGAAGAACACCAAGCCTCTCTCTGAAGTACTCAAACTTCACTCTGGCTAGTGGTTTCGTCCACACATCTGCAACCTGCTCATCCGTCGCAACATATAGGAGCTTCACTGCTCCTCTCTGCACTATATCCCTGCTATAGTGATATTTGATCTTAATGTGCTTCGACTTGTTGTGGAACAGCGGGTTCTCAGACAGCTTCACATCGCAAAAGATACCGGTATCCTCTAATGGGAGATCAAATAACTCAGACAGTAGCTTCCTCATCCATACTACCTCATAACTAGCTGAACAAGCTGTAACATACTCTGCTTCGGCTGTACTTAGTGCTACACATGACTGCTTCCTGCTAAACCAAGAGATCATACATGATCCCATACTGAAGCAGCACCCAAAAGTGCTCTTCCTATCTGCAGCACTGCCTGCCCAGTCCAAATCAACATAACCCTGCAGGTTAAACTTTTGATTCGCATCATACTTGAGCCCATAATCAAATTGTACCCTTCAGGTACCTCAGAACATGCTTTACAGCAACTAGGTGAACACCTCTGGGATCTGTCAGGAACTGGCTCAATGTGTTCACTGCAAAGCAAATATCTGGTCTCGTTTTCATCAGGTACATCAAGGACCCAATCATCTGAGGATACATTGTGGCATCAACCGGATTAGATGAAGCATCACACAAAAGCTTCAAGTTTGATGCCATAGGTGTGGCCATGGCCTTGCAGTCCATCATCCCGAACCTCTTCAGGATCTCTACTGCATACTTCCCTTGTCCAAGGAAGATTCCATCTACACTCTGCCACACCTCCATGCTTAGAAAATAGTGCATCATCCCCAAGTCCTTCATCTCGAACTCAGCAGCAAGCTTCCTCTTGGTGTCGGTAATCAACCCATCCCCACCTGTAACAAACAGGTCATCCACATACAAAAGTAGTATCATAGGATTGCCTTCCTCAACCTTGTAGTAAAGGTTGGAATCCGCTTTACTCTTAGTAAATCCCAAACTGGATAGAAAGCTGTCTATCCTACCATACCAAGTCCTAGGAGCTTGCTTCAAGCCATACAAGGCTTTCTTCAACCTGCACACATATGACTCCCTGTCATGTGTCTCAAAACCAAGTGGCTGCTCCACATATACTTCCTCCTCGACTACACCATTCAAGAAAGCTGTCTTGACATCCATCTAGTGTATATTCCATTTCATCACTGTAGCCAGAGCAAGTATTGATCTAATGGAATTGTATCTGGCCACAGGAGCAAAAGTCTCTTCATAGTCAATCCCTCTTTCTGGGAGAAGCCACGAGCTACAACCCTCGCTTTGGATTTCTCCATGCTACCATCTGCAGCATGCTTGATTTGGAAGTCACAACGAACATCCCTTTAGGTCTTGGGACCACATCCCAAACATGATCGATTGGTACTTCTCGACCATGGCATCCTTTTACTATATCCCGTATCCTGGGAACTTCAGATTCTTCAATATCTTCAATAGACAGTTTGAACTTCGTTGCTGGAACAAATGTTGTAGTCCTTCTTTTGTAGGTGATGGTATACGATCTTTTCTACAAAACAAGTTAAATTGCATGATTAGAAACATCTCATAATTTTTAGAAAAAAATTCTTACACATAATGAAATATGTCATACAGTCATGCAATTATTTTAGCCAATGCTTCAATACAACATTTATCCATATCTCGTGACTTTCTAGATGCCTTCCAATCTCTACTAGAACATTGTTTAAGAGTGTGCACAACTCCCAACATATCAGCAAAGAGGTTTCATTCTAGATAAGTAGCAATGGAATGTTGTACAGTGCCATAGGCCACTTACCCATTAGATGTATATTAGTAGTATACTGTTCATTAATGCAATTATTCTAATATGCATACAACCTAAGTCTAGTATATTCATCTTTGAACAGTATTATTTAAACAATCAAATATACAAGAAATGACAATTCAAATACTTATCTTTGTCTGTTTGTTGGGTGGACTCCCTCTCATTCTTTGTTTCCTTGTAGGAACTACTGGAGTGTGCTCCCTCTTGATCTTTGCTTCCTGGATTACCTGTCCTTGAACTTATATGCATCCTCGATCACTATGCATGCTTACTAGTATCATCATTGTGTTATCCTCGAGATCTCATACATAATCATACATTTATTAGTATAATCTTAATACTATCAAAACAAAATAATCTTAAGCATGTATAGTCATGATCATTTCAAACATGGATAATAAGCATTAGTATTCAAGGTTTATATAGGACTTTTTCTAGTTAGTCATATCATTAATCAAAGTGAGGAACATAATATTCATAAACCCTAGATTACTCAAACTTATAACTTCATGAATAATCATTATCAATCATACAAAAGTATAAGATCCTTACATAGGGTAGGATTCTAACTTGATATAGGAAAAACATACCTGGTCATCATATTTGCTAGTTATATCTAGCAATGTTTTCTTGTTCTCTTCAATGACCTGTATAACTCATAAGTTAACCATTGTAGAGCCAAATTATACATACCTCTATGTGATCCATGACTATGGATGAGTCTTTGTCTTCATGTCACCATGGTCTTGATCTAGGACTTGATTTGTACCTTCATGTTAGCGGATAACATTCTCCTCATACAACACCATAGTGCATTAGTACAACCATAATACAATCATAAGTGTCATAACCCTAATCAATGAATGTCTTCTATCATGCATTCATACTTTTACTAGGGTGATAAGACAAGTCTAAAATTAAACAAGATTGTTACTAAACTCAATAACATGAAGACAATCATATTATAAACTTAATCATGAACAGATTTCAAAACATACCTGTAAGTCATACCTATCAGATTGATTGTAGTAGTTGTTGTTGTTGTTCCTTTTGTTCTTAGGACAATCTGAGGAAAAGTGTCCTCTTCTTGGTGTGGGCTGTGAGAGCTTGAACTTCATTCTCCATCTTTTCTTCTCGAGCTATAATTTGAGCTTCTTCCTATGAGCATTCTTCCCACAACCTACTGAATGAGATAAGTTTCTTCCTAGCACAAATTCCTTGGATGAAGGAATCCCATGATCTAGGAAGGCCATTAAGAGTGGTCATTACCACTTCTCCATTCTCTATATCTTCTCTCATAGCTTCAGGTTGTTCTTTTATTTGGGAGACCCTTGAGAAATAAGACTGCATAGTCTCTGCATTCTGGATTTTGATATTCTTCAATTGATTCCTCAAGGTCATCTTCGGATTTATGTTCTTCCCTTCAAATAGTTTGGTTAAGGAATCAAACATCTCCTTGGGTGTCTTTAGAGATGACACATGTGGTATGAGATGGTCTTTGATAGAATCAGCAATGATCCTCTTATCCTTGACCAAGTTCTTCTTGTGTAAGGCCTTGACCTCTTCTCCCTTTGGAACTGGAATCTCTTCACTTATGTAAGTGTCCAACTCATTCTCTTCTAGGATTAACCCAATCCTATACTTCCAGGCTTGGAAGTTATCAGCCCCTTCAAGCTTATCCTCAAGCTTGGTGTGGTAAGACATTTTCAATGAGAAACTTCAAATGGAAATAAAAGATTTAGGTCTTACCACTTGGTTTTCTGAAAACTAGATCTGGAGTTGGATTAGGGTTTGTTAGAGAAACCCTAAAAATTCAAAATTTGAATTTCAAACTTATGAAAGGATAGAAATATGCGCCTTGATGAGCTGATCAAGCTGGTATACTCAGATTTTGAAAACTACAAATTTTCACCCCTCAAAATTGCCTTTTAGATTTCCGGATTTACTTGGGAGGACCTTGAATTAGGGTTTGATTTTCACGGATCTTCACCCAACCAAAAAGTTCGATATTGGTCTCTAAAATTCGATTTTTTAGAGGATCTTCTAGCCATGGTCTCAGATTTCAGAAATTCCAACTTTTGTAGAAACCCTAATTTTCGGCTTCACTAGATAGGACCCCAAACTAGGGTTTGATTTTCCCGGAGCTTCACCCAGCCAAAAAGTTCGATCCAAATCTCTAAAATTATATTTTTCAAAGGAGCTTCCAGCCATGGTCTTAGATTTCAGAAATTCCACTTTTTGTGGAAACCCTAATTTTTAGGGCCAAAACTGAAAGTGTTCATAATTGAATTCTAATTGGACAGAAAGATGCGCCTTGCTGAGGAGAGTCAATCTAGCCTTTTTCCTTTCAAGATATGTGGAGAGAAACCCAAAAAACAAGAAGCCCTAGCTTCTGCAACTGCACAGTGTATTCTTCTCAGGTTAGCTCTGATACCATGTTAATTTTTGAGCATCAATTCAATATGATCTAGGATCTTTACTGAGAGAATCACATGTACAGCATATCAATCACAAGAAGCAATCACAAGAGACAATAGACACACAGAGTTTCCTTGGGGAAAACCAATAAGGTGAAAAACCCCAATAACTTCCTCAAAGATAGATAGAGCAATGATACAATAACCCAAGCATAAGAGATAGACTCCTAGCAGCAACTTCTCCTCCTCCACTAGTGCGCCACTCTCCATTGAGTGTAAGAGTAAGAAAGTAAATGATCAAATAGAGTGCCTCCCGCACTCTATTTATACTTGAATTGAATTGCCTAATAACCTTACTAGGTCGGCCTCAACTTAAACACATAACATAATGCTGACAGGGCCGACCCCCAATAGGGTGGTCTAATAACCCTTTAACCCACATGACTTATACAGGGCTGAACCCATCAAGGTGGTCTAATAACTCATCAAGTATAAGTTACAACACTTACAATATAAATGACGACACTTCCGTATAGAGGAATAATAACATCTCTATTGGAATACAATATACATATGTGAAATACATTCCGAAGTTACAAATACATCAACAACATCAACTACATTGTGTGCAGATCCTAGTGCGTGTTGTTCAGGCCGAGGTGTACTACTAGTGGCATCATGGCTAGGGATTTTAACGGTCGGAGTGACTGGCATGCCAGTCGTAGGTGAAGCAACGACGCTGCTACCTGCACCGATCCTACTAGTCCTCTCACCATAAGGATCATCCTACGCCTTCAAAAACACCTATAAAACAAATAATTTTGATATAAAGTGATAGTATAATTATAATCATGAATAATTAAAAACATAAATTGGATAATTGAAGATGTTTCTTACCCCAAGCTCACGAATCTCATGCGTCAAGGTAACCATTCTATCTCTTGTATCTTGTGTCTTTGGAAAATTCAATATTAAAGTAGTGAATTCCCCATTTTTTATTATTAAAAGCTTCTTTACGGTGTGCACAGGGTTGGCTAACAAATATATTTCTTCTTCACTTGGCACTTCCTCAGTAGCATCTATGGAATTCTCTGATGCTAGTGCCTTTCCACTGTCGCCCTATTGATCAACATGGAAGCATACATAATAATGCACATAATGCATCCACCATTTCACACAAATTGGTTATGAGCACATTCACAAATTGGTTATGACAATTTGAAATGAACAAGAATCTATGCATTTTGTCAATTATTACTTTTTCTCCTTATATTTGTATTAGAAATCAAACAAAAACACAATATTCATAGTAATTCCAAATACAAACAATATTGGATCTATAATGAATGAAAGTAACATTAACTATGTCTCAACTATAACAAAACTAGTGTTTTTCAAGAACCATGAATTATTCAGATGTTGCGTTTACTGACATAACACATGGAAACATTTTACAGTAAATGTTAAATATAAAATACAAGAGTCATTGCTTATAGGTTGGGTAAAATAGTATACGTACCGCAGTATATATTCGATTCAAATTATATCAATCAACAACTCTTTCCCTGCAACTATTGATTTTGTTCTACATATGAATATGTATGGTTTCCTTCACGCCCCTCAAATATGAAATTGGGTTGCTTATTTGTTGTCACGGGTCATGTACTATTTATAAACCCTGCAATATACCCCACTTCTTCTGTCCTTCCTTCAATATACAATGATTCTCCTTTGTTCTCATCATTGTCTTTTAGTTGTAAATAATTTGCACTTATGCCATATCTTCACATACTTTTTGTATATTGGACTAGGCATATCCAATCTATGTAGTTGTAACAAAGTCTGACATACTCCATCAATTCAATTAATCCGCCATCATGGATCTTTATTCCGACCATGGAAAATAGCCGCAAACCATGCAATGACGATGGAACAATGCGGTATATCCTTCCATCGACACAAAAATCAGTGTTGATTTGAAGAAGATCCTTGGGTACCCATCATTTCACTAGATGTTTGTACATCAATGGCACCTCAATGTCACCTATTCTCTCATCACCATAAGAACATGACCCCCCTTTAGAAAGAAAAAATATGAATCGTCTATTGAATTTTCTTATGATATTTTTAGCTCTAGTTGATCTCCACTCGTTAGATGTACTAGATGTCCCACTTTCCTCTGTTCTACCTGAACTTCCCTCGCTCGACGACGATAGATATGAGAAGTACCTATTTGGTTAAACATCCTATAACACTCCATCGAGTGAGAGAAACAATTAGCAAGTGTCATAACATTGGTTGTGACAAAAAATATTTAGGAAACCACGAGATCATAATTGAAAATATAATTGAACATCATAAAATCCTTTGGAACAATCCTAGGAAGCAAATTTATGCAAAGGATGCAATGGATGATCTATCGAATATCCTCTAAGACCCTAACATAAAATTGTTGTGAGATGAACCTTAGCAGCATTACCCATATGCTCATCTTCTCCCTTGAAACATTGGGAGGAGTTGAAATAATCTAACTAATCCTCGGGAACAGGATTATCTTTGTGGAAGAATTAGGAACCACCAAATAATGCAACAACATTATCGATCCTTTGCACTTTTGAAAATGAATGTAAAGAAACTTCATTGAATCAAATAAATATAAACCTTCTTCTTAATCATTGTCACACATAGATATTTAACCCACAGAATCAAATTTGATATGTGAGGCTCTGACACTAAAAAAATACACAATCAAATCCTTTTGTGTCAGTCCATGTCTCTCTATTGGTGGAAATCAACGTCAAGGTGGTGGGAAGAGAGAAATGAGTTCAAACAAATGAAAGTCACATTACAAGAAATATGAACTCAGGGTGACTAGGTAAATAAATGGATTAGTAATAGGGTGCCACATTGTGGTCGGCTGATGACATGGTGACTTGACTAAAAAAATTTCTAGGTGCATAGTCATGGAAATACATGCATAAGACCTCATTTTTTGACATGATAGAATGGGGGATCATCGATTTATATGAGAATTCAAGATAAAATTATCCCATGCACAATGACTTAAATGTTTTAGGTTCAAATCCAATGGTCATGACATTGGATTGTATGGTGTCTAAGTGATGTTCTCAAGACACCATAACTATAGCTATAGAGGTTTGGATTAGGTAAATGAGGATTGGTTGGAAGGATTATAATCCATAGAACCAAATTTAATAATATTTCCAAGGAGAAAAGGCCAATTCACCATGCATTTCTTTTGGACAAACTCAACCTATCAAAATATGTTGCATTCAAAAAATATAATTAACATGAAGAGTTTAAAATAACATGGCATACGTCATCATGCTTGAACCCTTACATATATCACCAGTACAATTGCATGGGATGTATGGCCTTCAATTGCATCATCCAAAGGGAATATACTCGTGTTCCAAAAGGGAATGTAACAATTTAGAATATTCTAATCTTAGGAATTTCTTTTCTGTGGAATCTGAAATATGGATTGCTTATACTTGACAACCCTTCTTTAAAAGATTGCTTAATTGCAATGCTAAAATATACCTCGTTGAGACTAGATGGAGAATACCTATCACTTCTCTTGGCATTCCCTTTTAATCCACACATCCCAGGACTTTTTTATAGCAATATACTTTGACATCGAGCAATCTAAAAACATGTCTCACTATTTTTAATCCATCCATTCAATAGGCAACATTTGCATAAGGCATGCCTCCATATAGATGGTTTTTTCTAAATGAAAACAAGAATATCAAACACTAGAATTCAATTTATGGATAAATTAGGAGACTCACCAGATTGAATATTTAGAGTTAAGAGAAACTTGCCAAGATGACATAAAGATTTGAGGTTTGGAAAAGTTGACCCAAAATTGGCAAAGAGGTCAAAAATTTGTGTGGGTGGTCTTAAGTGCTTACAGTAGCATTGACCTACTTGTGGTTATTTGTTGGACATAAATAAGATTATGTTATATTTTCTCTCCACATATCCTTCACTCATCTATGTGTACCTTTCTTAATTTTCCATATTTATTAAATTTATTTTATTTGATGATTACTATCTTAAGTTGCTCTTCTCTTCCCCTTTTTAATAATTCGTTTGATTGTCTAATACCAACTCCATGGTTTCACCCAAAATCACTTAGGTTTTATCCTTAGGGTTAATGGTAGGTGTCCTAGGTTATCGCCACCACACACGTGATGTTTTGACAAGGTTAACTAGCATTCAAGATATATATATCTCAGGTGTTATCATATGATATAAATAACAAATATGGAAACCCATTTCTACTCATGGATATCCCTATATTTGATTGGCACTCTCACATGTATCAATCACCTTGTAAAAAATATGTTCCCAATGGGTCATTGTTCATTTTCTCACAACTTGGAAAGGACTTTGTATCCTGCACACTCATCAATTGTATCTCTTAAGTAGTACCAATTCAAAGTGATGATTTACTAGTAACAAAGAAAGTAATAAAAGTAAATCTACATTTTGAGATTTCACAATATGATGAAACCCCATGTTGTGCCACCTTTGTAGCTCATTGTCAATCTATGGGATGGGTATTATCAACCCTACATTATCCCTATATTTTTACTAACATTGGCATTGTAATTATTTTTAAGAGAATAAGGTATATGTTCGTGTTGGGGCATATTTTGAGTACCTAAATGATGGAATAACTATATAAAAACTCAGCATACTTGTAGAGGACAAAGATTACTAGTGAGTGATAGCCTCCCCAAGTTATTAAAAGTAGGGCGTAAGCCTTAAAAAATAGTAATATGAAAGTTGTTCAGATGGACATATAGATAGTAGGGGTTTGGCTGTTCGGAACATAACATAAATGCCATTATACATTAAGTTTATAGTGTTCAAAATGAAGAAAATCAATCTACAATCAAGCTCGGTATATAACACTATTTGTAAATAAGGTGCAGAGTAAGGTAAAATTGAAAATGAGTGAGGGTTTTAAATCAGGCCCACCTATGTTTGGGGAACACGTTACACCCCTACATCATCCATGAAATATGAAAGTTAGAAGTGCATCTGTAGCATGCACATTGTCTTAATCCATGTGCATTGCCTCTTTCTGCAAACTACATGTATGCCATTTCTCTATGTAACACTACCATATTTTTCCAACATGGGTTATGTTGTTCAATGCAAAATGATTACTATGTGAATTTTCATGCCTAAGATTTTTGGTTCCTTCGCATCATAGAGTATGGTCCTTGGCAAAAGAATTACAAGGATATGAATCTCCTCATGAATGCTTCCCATAATTTCTATGGTGATGCCATTTGAGTCTTCTTATGTATTCGCTTGAAAGTGCATATACCCTATACCACTAGTGTTTCATTGTTCTAAGATTCCCACATTTGGTGAATTCCTAAATGGAAAATGAGCAAGGGTTTTAAATCAGGCCCACCCAAATCAACAAGCAAGTTGATCAATCCCGTGGATTGGGATGAATTTCAATTGATTCAGATGGGAGAGAGAGACACTAGTCTAAGCCTAGTCTTGGCTAGGTTTTTCCTATCCAATGAGAAATAAATATTAAGTGAAAAAAATGATTTGCAGGAAAAATTGAAAGGAAGGACGACCACATACTGAAGAAATTTCCAATCATAATCCTGATCCTGCTCTTGATTGTCCAATCAAAACCCCCTGCTCTTGCTCCTGTTCATGCTTGTGCAATGGAAACCCCTGCGACGCCATTTAATGACGGTTAAGTCCAAATCGAAGTCCACATGCCCACCAACAACGACATCGATTTACAAACCATATTCTAGGTCTGAATCAAATGCGACGGAGGTGGAATTTGCCCTCGACAAAATGGAGAAATACCCTATTGATCAATGTTTGAATATCATTTCATCGTTTCCCTTCGAGCTACATTTCCTATCACAAAAACCAGATCGCAGGTCTGAATAAGACATGGAGGAGGTGGACTTTGCCCTCGAAAAAATGGAGAAACACCCTATGAATCAGTGTTGGAATATCATTTCATCGCTTCCCTTATAACTACATTTCCCATCACACAACAACATTTTAGTGAAAAAATAACATTTTGATGTTTTAAAGTTTTAGTATAAATACCCTCCAATAACCTTTTGAAATTTTAACAAGTTTTATTTCTATTAATACCCTCCAATATTAATGTTTTTATTATAGAATTTAATTTTCAATTAACAAATATTTTTATTGAGAACTTTAATTTCCAGTTAAAACATAACAATAGAATCATTTACCCGTGATTTTTTTGTTGATCATGTGCTTTCGAGATTGAGGGTGGAACAAAACAAGCTACGAACAGTGACATGGACAACTCAAAAATAACATGTGTGAGCATTATGCATCCAAAGTACATTAAGTGATAAACTTAAGAAATAAACCAAACAGGGAACCTAGAATCCTTTCCGAATTTTAATGTCAGTCGACATGTAATGCAACATACACAATTTTGCAAGGTTAACATGTTGCGTCAATGGTGTAATTGAAATTGTGACATTTTTATATTCAATTAAAATATATGTTTTTATTAATGAATTTAGTTTCCAATTAGAATATAGAAATAGACTTATTTAACCATGTTTTTTGGTGATCAAAACAACCTACTAACAGTGACACAAATAACTCAAAAGTAACATGTGTCGACATTATGCATTTGAAGTACATTAAGTGATAAATTTAGGAAACAAACAAAAGGTGGAACCTAGAATCCTTTCTAGAGGTTAATGCCAGGGCACATGTAATGCAACATGCCAAAATTTTCAAGGTTAACATGTTGCATCAATGGTGTAATTGAAATTGTGACATTTTATTCCAAACGACTTGAGTTAAAAGGCCATATAAATATAATATGCCCTATGTAGAGGCAATTCATTAATAAAACACACTGCAACAAAAAATGTAATATGATGTTCTCTCCTTCCTTTGTCAAAAGAAGTTTAATAAGGATGTTTTTCGAAGTTTAATAAGTATGTTTAATAAGGATTCATTTGACTCATTGGGCTGTTAGAATATAAGGACAACTGATTGGTGCATAGAACAAGGTAGAATTTAAGAATATTTTTAAGCACACTAACCAACCTATGTGGACTTAAACTTCCTCAGTTTAAGGGAATTGGTTATACATAGGTGCTTGTTGTAGCAAATGTACTTGTGAGTAGGTTTGGTCTCATTGATAGAGTGGGTAAAGATAGATAACTTATTTTCCATAATTGTTTAATTTATATTATTATGTATGAATGTGAAAGCAAGGGAAATAATTGAAATTAGATGACCAAATCCCTTGAAATTTGTGATAGGTCTGGATGTTAAAATTTCAAAACCATGCATTTTTCCAAATCTTCACACAATCCACAAAACCTTCCTCAAACTCAATCAAACATGTAAATTAATACTAGGAACTTGAAATATATGGATTCTAATTGATATTAGGTACCTCAATTCCATTCATAATCCATCAAATCAAACATATTAGAAGAAAAATATGAAATGACATAGGGGAGTAAAGAAGATAGATATTTACATATACAACCTAAACATAACAACAAGATTTAACAACTTGATTCTCATTGACGACACCTTTGTTTCCCAAGTATGGGTTTCTCCATCTGCGCCACTTATTAGTCTCATATATGCAAGCAAGTCCTATTTTTAATCTTTAAGAGAAACATAATGAGGATTTAGACCCAAATCAAAACTAGACAATGTTATCAGAACCAAGGGAAGTGATCCTCCAATTAATTATCAAGATGTATCGAAACCTACAACATTGTTTTGTCAAAATCGTTTCGTTGAACTTGTGATTGCTCTATGTTTTTGTCATGAGTTCATATCTTATTAAATTCCACATGTCTAGGATGACAAATACGAAAGGCCATCAAAACCACAATGCCATAATTCCTCCGTAACATCGAAAACATAACTGCCATTGTTGGTTTGGCAATTAGACTCAAATATCAACAAAAAACTTCTTGGGCATTTTGTTATAATACCAATGATCTATCGTCACACTACCGATTCAATATCACTATAGATCCTTCCAGCTTACCCAAAATTTCCATTGCGAGTTCGTTGGACATACAACGAAAAATGCTATAGTCTAAGGAAATTTCTATAACAACAACAAAGATGTTCGTTCTAGGTTCGTCAGAGTTATCATGAACTTTCTTAGATTCATAAAACAAAGATGAGCCAATTGCCAGGAGGTACTTGGGTCCAACTCCTCAAGATCCACAAATGTTGCTTAGATTAGATATTTATCATGAATGTGGAACTCAAGCACCTACATTTTATTGTTGTTAATGCTATCCTTAGGCCATACAATTTTTTCATAATCCCTTGGCACTTAGACTATCTTTTTTTATTATCCTTTAGGGCTTGAAATTGTTTGCTTCCATTTTCCCATAGGTCACTATGATGTGATAGATTTTTTAGATGCTAGTAATATTATTAGGGTTAACATGGAAATATCTAAGTAATGGTTAGAGGCTAGTCACACACATTAGATTCAGTCCCATGGTATGCATAGATAGAAACCCTAACTAGACCTTTGAGAAAAAACCAATTAGAAAGTCAACAAGAAAGGGTCAAATAGGTTAATCCATTGTGACGTTTTTTGCTCATAAAGAGAAGATCATGCATGATGACCACAAGCATATCTAGTTCCTCTAAACATGCAACAAGATTTAGAATGCAGAACACGTAAAGTGGATATGAGTGAGTGCAAGCTAATGATGGTCTCTTTTGACACATTCGATGCAACAGAATTTAAAAAAAGCAAACATCCCTTGACTTGCATGGATATTTTGATATACATGTGCAATGAATCTCGATCTCTGTCAGAAAATGAAATGTAGGAAATTGAATAACATTTTCCAATATATTATTTTTATATATTGAAGTTTTTCACAAATATTTGAATTTTGATTTTTACTAACATTGGCATTGTGATTCTTTTTAAGAGAATAAGGTAAATGTTCATGTTGGGGCAGATTTTGAGTACCTAAATGATGGAATAAGTCTATAAAAATTCAGTATACTTGTAGAGGACAAGGATTACTAGTGCAAGGGTATTTTTCCAAATTTTTTAGGATTGCGAAATATTTTTTGAAATTATTAAAGTCAGTGAACCACAAAATTTCATGTCAAGCGATGGTGCAATATTTGAAGGTATAATCATAATGATAACGTTTTTTCTTTTAAGACTGTAGAGGTTAGTTTCTAGTAGTGCACAATATAAATTTTCTTTTCAATCTATTAAGAAATGAAAAGGTTATAAGTGAGACATCAATGATCTGTTTTTATTGTGAATCAGTTATGTCACTTGAAAAATAGAAAAAATAGAAAGAAATAATATTTCTTTTAAAAATATCTATATATTTAAAATCAACAGAAAGAACTCTATTAATGTTTGTAATTTTATCATCTAATTACAATATGTGTACCATATTGTAATTGTTCATCAAATATTGACATATTGAAAATGAAGAAAAACATTGAATTTGCTATGGTTTATGATGAAGCTTGTGCAATTTATCAAGTACTTGGTTCTCGACGTTATCGTCCTTGCACTAGATGCGTGGATGAGCATGTCAAAATAATTTTGAAAGAAATACCTAAAAGACATAGTACTGCAGTGAGTAGACATGGGAAACAATGACTATTGAATGGGGCCAACATTGAAAACTTTTCAAACTGTTTATGAATGCATTGAAATTTGACATGGATTGGCAGTTCGCATGCCTCCACAATATGGGAGGGTTTGTTAAGCCCTAAATATGGGCACATTCCCCCCTATATTGTGGTTCATTACATTAGTTTTGATGTCGGCTTTGGTCCATTAGTGGTAATTTTCATTAGTATGGTTATATTAGCTATGTCGGATTGGGTCAGTTAGTTGGGATTGTACCCCTTAGTCTCCTATATATAGGAAGGAGACCTTTCACTTGGAGTATATTGTCTTGTCTTGTGTACTTAGTACATTGTGTAAGGAGTTTGCCCCCTTGAAGCGGCTTGTTATTTAGCTATTTTCTTCAATCAAGTCGTGGAGTACCCTTTCTGATCTATTTATGCTCTTTTTATAATCTTTTTGGAAAGTTGTTGCTTAACATTTGGTATCAGAGCTCTTTCCTTGGCATTGGGTTCTTCAAAACGAGTCATATTGTAATTTTCGCTATAAATTTTTTTCTACAAGGATTCAAAGAGAGAGATTAAAAACCCACTTTTGAAATAGGCCGAGATATTTGTGGTCTGAAATTCAGGTCTCGAGACGTCACATGTTTAGATATATTGGCCTCGGAACCTTCCACAGGGAGAAGTTTCAGACCCATAGGAGCCGAAAGTGGAATTTTATCTCAGTTGCAAGTTGGCTCTAAAACAATCTTCCAATCAGGGTTTCAAAAGGTATGCCATTTTTAATTTTGATTAGAAGGATTTATTTGTGGGGCCACATAAGGTTTGATATCCATTTATATTGTTCAAAATTCCACCAAAAGGAAGTAAAAGGTCTCACACTCCAACCAAACCACTTGAGGATCCATCTTCGACATATGATGAAAGGGAAGATCTATCTTTTCGAGTGTCCCAGTTGGAAGATATGATTAAAGGGTCTGCGAAAAAAGTGGATTTGGATAATTTAGAGGAGAAATTGAATAAAATGGAGGAAAATATGAAGGGTTCGGTGAGGACAATTGATTTACTCAATTTAGAGGAGAAGTTGAACATTATTGCTAATCTCATTCAAAATTCAAGGGATACTCTTCCTACAGGTGATGTGGTGTTCCAGGATACTATGGAGGATAAAGATAATTCTCATGTTGAGAAACCTTCCATGAATAATAATATTCCAAGAGGAAATCATTTTGGTAATGGAAGTCATCAGGGGTGGTCACCAAGGGGTACCCAACTTCCCAAGATTGACATGAGAAAGTTTGATGGCAATGATCCAATAACATGGATATTCCAAATGGAGCAATTCGTTATATTTAGAGCATCATTATATTTAGAGCCTGATCAATTTGTATGGTATCAATGGCTTTGTGACCGTAAAAAGGACTCTATTATATCTTGGTCTATATTCACCGAATAGTTGATTTCACATTCTGGCGATATTAATAGCAATACCTTCTTTATCTAGTTAATAAGTCTCAAGCAAAAAGGTCCAGTTGTAGAGCACATCAAACAGTTTCAGAAGCTAAGTCTTAGAGTGAATAATATTTCAGAAGATAATTTGTTGGATCTCTTCATTGGAACCTTGAAGGATAAGATTCAACATGAGGTGCATCTCTTTGAACCACCATCCTTGGAGAAGGCCTTCATGATGGAAATGAAGGTTGAAAGTAAAAATATGACGATGGCTACTAGAAAGAGCACGTTCAACACATACCGAGAGAATACTGTTAATTCTTCTAATCCACCTCAAAGGTTGACAACTCAAAAAATAGAGGAAATAAGAGAAAAAGGACTATGCTTTGATTGTGTTAGCAGGTATAGTAAGGGGCATAAGTGTGGTGAGAATAAATTATTTTACATAGAATGTGAAGAGGACGAACCAAAAGAACAAGAACCATCTCCAGATTAAGAAATAGAAGATACTAATTCAAAAGAGATTACTCCCACCATATCATGTCATGCATTGGATGGAATTAACACTCCTCAAACTCTCAAGATGGAAGGATTTATCAAAAATAAAAAGGTAACAGTGATGATTGATTTTGGTAGTACTCATAATTTCATTCACTATAAATTAGAAAAATCTCTCAATTGCTTTGTGTATCCAGCACCAGAGTTTCAAGTAATGATTGCAGATGGAGGAACTATCAGCTGCTCAGGGAAATGCCATAATATAAATATTACTATGGGAGAATATGTATTGAATAGTCCAAAGATTGATATTCCAATGGGTGGTGCTGATGTTGTCTTAGGAATTCAATGGTTACAATCTTTGGGAACTATGGCTTTTAATTTTTAGAATATTTTCATGAAATTTTTATGGGAAGGAAAGGAATATGAATTAGATGGTATCACAGGGAAACCAAGCAAGTTGATAATCTCTAATGGTATGGAAAAATTGATGAAAAAGGGACATCAAGGTGTAATTGCACAATTATGCTCATTAGATGTTCAAACATCTAAACCTCCTATTTCCCCAAATCTCCAAAGGGTCATTAATAAGCATTCCAAGGTATTTGAAGATATTCCAGAGGGTCTTCCACCTATCCGAGATTTCGATCATGCTATTCACTTAATCCCAGGAAGTGTTCCCCCTAACATCCAACCTTACAGATACCCCTATGGACAGAAGAGTGAAATTGAGCGTATGGTTGAAGAAATGCTAGAGTCTGGCATAATTAGGCCTAGCCAAAGTTCCTACTCTGCACCAGTGGTAATGGTACACAAGCCAGATGGATCATGGCGTATGTGTACAGATTATAGAGAGCTCAACCAGATCACCATTACAGATAAGTTTCCAATTCCTATAATTGATGAATTGCTAGATGAATTACATGGAGCAATTGTATTCACAAAGTTGGATCTTTGTTCTGGGTATCATCAAATTAGAATGAAAGATGAAGACATCCCAAAAAAAACATTCAGAACTCATGAAGGTCATTATGAATTTCTAGTCATGCCATTTGGTCTCACAAATGCACCTTCCACATTTCAGGGTTTGATGAATTCTATTTTCAATCCTTTTCTTAGAAAATTTGTGCTAGTTTTCTTTGATGATATACTAATCTATAGCAAGTCTTGGGAAGAAGTCTCCATGGATTTTATCACAGGTCTACCCTAGTTAGAAAGAAAGAATGTTATTATGGTGGTTGTTGATAGACTCACTAAGTATGCACACTTTTGTGCACTCACCCACCCTTTTAATGCAAGAACAATAGCTGCAACCTTTATGGAAATTGTTCAGAAGTTACATGGAAATCCGAAGATTATTGTAAGTGATAGAGATCCAATTTTCACTGGAATTTTTTTGACTGAATTACTTTCTTGTTTGGGTAATCAATTGTCTCACAATTCATCTTATCACCCTCAATCTGATGGGAAAACTGAGATCGTGAACAAGTGTTTGGAAGGATATCTTCCTTTCTTTGCATTTGATAAAAAAACACAGTGGGTGAAATGGTTGTCTTTGGCAGGATGGTGGTATGATACTTCATTCCATACATCATAAAAAATGTATCCATTTATGGCACTTTATGGGTACCAGCATCCATCTATCACATCTCCATTAAAGTAAAATATAAAGTTCAAGCTGTGGAAGATCACATAGAGCACCAACAAGTAGTTCTCTAGATACTTAAGGACAACCTAACTATGTCAAAAAACATGATGAAACAACAAGCTGATCAACATCGCAGTGAAAGGAGTTTTGAAGAAGGGGATTGGGTATTTCTCAGGCTACAACCTTACAAGAAGATGTCTCTGAAGCTATTAAAGAAGGACAATAAAGTGTTGCAGAAGATTGGTAGTATGGACTACAAATTGGAGCTCCCTTCATCTTCAAGAGTATATCCAATTTTCCATGTTTCTTGCTTAAAAAAGGTAATAGGAGACAAGATCCCAATTCAAACAATCTTGCTGGAGCTTGATCAAGAAGGAAAAGTCATATTGGAACCTGAACAAATCACTGAAACAAGGACTAAACAACTATGAAACCGGGCTATTACTGAGTACCTCATAAAGTGGAAGAACTTACTAGTTGAAGATTCGACATGGGAATATGAGTCCTTCATATAGAAGCATTTGCAACTAATCAAGCGTTGAGGACAACACTTCTCTGAAGGGGAGGGGCATGTAAATCCCTAAATATGGGCACATTCCCCCCTATATTGTGGTTCATTACATTAGTTTTGATGTCAGCTTTGGTCCATTAGTGGTAATTGTCGTTAGTATGGTTATATTAGTTATGTCGGCTTGGGTCAGTTAGTTGGGATTGTACCCCTTAGTCTCCTATATATAGGAAGGAGACCTTTCAATTGGAGTATCTTGTCTTGTCTTGTGTACTTAGTACATTGTGTAAGGAGGTTTCCCCCTCAAAGAGGCTTGTTATTCAACTATTTTCTTCAATCAAGTTGTGGAGTACTGTTTCTGATCTATTTCTTCTCTTTTTATAATCTTTTTGGAAATTTGTTGCTTAACAGGGTTTACATACTCAAATATGATGGAAACACCCAGTACTTTGCATCTCCGATCTCATCCTACTTTCATTTGAACTTTCTCGGATTGATGTGCCTGGAATTCCTGACATACCCATCTATGTCGTGGTCTTGTTGATCTTTATACTCATCCCCTATGTCGTTCAAAATGAACATCATGCATTCCAATTAGGCCCATGATATTGGTGGCAATAAGAAAGCACCAACCGACATTTCATCAATGATTTCAAACTACTCTGGTGAATGGAGCGCAAAAAACTTAGATGAGAGAAAAAAACAAAGACAAAAAATATCTAATGAAGCTTGTGTAATTTATCAAGTACTTGTTTATTGATGTTACCACCCGTGCACTAGATGCGTGGACGTGCATGCCGAAATAATTTTAAAAGAAACACCTAAAATACATAGTACTACAACGACTGGATATGGGAAACAATGACCTGTGGATGGGGCCAATGTTAAAATTTTTTCAAATTGTTTCTGAATGCATTGAAATTTTACATGGAACGACGGTTCGCATTCCTCCACCATATGGGAGTGTTTCCAGACTCAAATATGATGAAAAACCCAGTACTCGACATCTCCAATTTCATCTTACTTTCATTTGAACTTTCTCGGATTGACGTGCCTGGAATTCACGACATACCCATCCACATCATGGTCGTATTGATCTTTATACTAATCACCTATGTCATTCAAGATTGAACATCATGCATACCAATTATTCCCATGATATTGGTGGAAAGAAGAAGGTGCTATCCGACATTTCATTAATGATTTTGAGCTACTCTGGTGAATGGAGCGCAAAAAACTTAGATCATGAGAGCAAAAAACAAAGACAAGAAATATCTGATGAAGCTTGTGCAATTTATCAAGTACTTTTTTATCGACGTTATCACCATTGCACTAGATGCATCAACGTTCATGTGGAATGAATTTTAAAATAAACACCTAAAAGACATAGTACTACTATGACTAGACATGGGAAATAGTGACCTGTGGATGTGGCCAACATTGAAAATTTTTCAAACTGTTTCTAAATGCACTGGAATTTGACATGGACTAGTGGTTTGTATGCCTCCATTATATGGGAGGGTTTCCAGACTCAATTATGACAGAAACCCCAGTACTCGACATCTTCAATCTCATCATACTTTCATTTGAACTTTCTCGGATTGACATGCCTGGAATTCCCAACATACCCATCCACATCATGGTCGTGTTGATATTTATACTCATCACCTATGTCGTTAAAAATGAAGATCATGCATTCCAATTAGTCCCATGATATTGGGGGCAAGAAGAAGGCACCAGCCGACATTTCATCAATGATTTTGAGCTACTCTGGTGAATGGAGCGCAAAAAAATTAGATGAGAGCAAAAAAAAATACAATAAATATATGATGAAGCTTGTGCAATTTATCAAGTACTTGTTTATTGAATTTATCATTCGTACACTAGATGCATCGACGTGCATGTCAAAACAATTTTAAAAGAAACATACAAAAGACATAGTACTGTAGTGACTAGACATGGGAAACAATGACCAATAAATGGGGCCAACGTTGAAATTTTTTCAAACTGCTTCTAAATGCATTGAAATTTGACATGAATTGGAGGTTCGCATTCCTCCATGATATGGAAGGGTTTCCAGACTCAAATATTATGGAAACGACCAGTACTTGGCAACTCCGATCTCATCCTACTTTCATTTGAACTTTCTCAGATTGACGTGCTTGGAATTCCCGACAATATACCCATCCACAACATGGTCATGTTGATCTTTATACTCATCGCCTATGTCGTTCAAAATGAACATCATGCATGCAAATTAGGCCCATGGTATGGGTTCCGAGAAGAAGGTGCCAACCGACATTTCATCAATGATTTCGAGCTACTATGGTGAATGGAGCGCAAAAAACTTAGATCACGAGAGAAACAAACAAAGACAAGAAATATTCGACGAACCTTGTGCAATTGATCAAGTAATTTTTTATCGACCTTATCTCCCTTTCACTATATGTGTCGACATGCATGACAAAATAATTTTAAAAGAAACACCTAAAATACATAGTACTACAGCGACTAGACATGGCAAATAGTGAAATTTGACATGGAATGAAGATGACAAAAACGACGATGGTATAAACTTGAATGAGATTCTCTTGGTTTCAAGAATAATATATTCTCTACTGAACAAGGGAAACCACGTGAAGGTGGAAGCTCATATGGTCCCTCCCCCCCCTCACTTCACTCTCAATTCCTCAATAACCAATCTATCTACTATTAAATATTTGAAAGAAACATAATTAATAACAATCAAACATAGAAACTAAGAAAATACATATTTAAGGTAAATGAAAGAGAACAAACCAATTGAAAGCATATGAATACATACCTTGTACATTTCAATATTTTCATATCATTAATCTTCTTCTTCATCTAACTCATCATCTATATCATTTGGTTTAGAGTTCTTGTTCAAAAGATTGGCCATATCAGCATCATCATCATCAATGTCGTATATTCCAAACATATAATCATCTGAAAAATAGTCTCCTACATTTGGTTTGACTTCTTCAAGTTCTTCGTCTTACACATCCTCAATAACATCTTCATTTAGAACACTGTCTTCCACATCTCCTTGAACTTCCTTGACGTCTTCATCTGATTCATGAACTAACTGCTCCTCTACGCCATCTTCTTCTTCAATATCATCTTCTTCCGCTATAGTATACTTTACCGACCTTCCTCTTTGATCATATCTAACAACATATCACCCACCCAATTTACCCGTAACCTCCGAGTAAAATACATGTTCGCATTGGCTTGGAAGAACATAGGGCTCTGATCCTGGCTCAACATTATTAGTCCTTGCATTAACCATGGTAAAACCATTAGCATGTTGAATAATAGTTCTCTCAAAATCACTTTCATTTATTCTTATCTTGTACCATTTGACGTCGAACATAACTAATTTGAATGAATTAAAGTCACACTCAAGTATATCATGCACATACCCATAGTATCGATTTTCAGATTCTCGGGGATGTCTGTAACTCCTAGAATGGACATTAATAACCTGAAATACTGTTGTTATCCCACTATCAGAAGTTTTCCTCTTTTCATCCAACTTTTTGATGCGAAATTTGCGACCATTACACCATATGGCCCTGTAGCATTTCAACTACAATATGACAAACACAAAAAAAAACATTTTCAATTCATAAACATATTTATACTTGGAAATTATGCAAATTATGAAAAAAAAACGTCATATGCATCAATAAAATAATATTAAAAAAAAAGTAGCATGGGTGAAAATACTTGCCTGTTTATTTTTTAAACCATGCGCTAAACCAATTCCCCCCTGAGTAAGATTTGTATCTCGTTTAAGTTCAACTTCTTTGAGTAATGTAGACACACCTTCCCATGTTAACCTACCATTGTTAGAATTTTTACATCGTTCAACCCATATATTCATCCAATCAAGATGGTTTGCAATGTAGTGATATATCGCATCCCACTACACCAATTGTATTAAAATAAAACAATTAACATACAATTAGTTACCATGGTATACCTTCATATCAATAATGAATTATGTAGGATGACTAAAAATTAAATAAGTATGACATACATTAAAAAAAATCAAATGTATTATAATTATCCAATATCTACTTACATCTCACTTTTCTCATTCTACCTTTCCCCAATAGGTTCTCCCCTTCAAATTTGTTGTTGGAGTTGACCTATTAATACTTGCAACTATCCTCATGATTAATAATTGCAACTATTTGAGGACTATATTGATTGATATAAACCATGGTTTGATATACCATATATCCATCTAACAAAGAACCCTCAGGATGTGCTCTTTGTTTGACCAAAGCCTTGAGTGATTTCAAGTGCCTCTCAACCATCCACATTGACCTTGTGTGTACACGTCCACACTTCTCAATCTCCTCAACTTGGTGTATGAGGTAGTGTTCTTGTGCATTGAAGAATGACAGAGGTAGATACTTTTGCATTTCACACATTAGACAAGGAATTTGTCTCCTCCAATACTTTATACCTTCTTGATCTATTTCTTGAGATGAAAACCATCTACAGATGATGCAAGCAAATCACAGGTTTCAACAAAAAAGTATATAGTACATTACTACTAAAACACATGCATGTAGTCAAAATTAAAATAAGTTGTACAACAAATTAATGAACATATTACACTTTACATATAAATCGCCACTTACCTCATGTATTTTCCCAGATCATATATAACTTGTTTCACATTATTGTCAAATTTTTTTGGGAGAGATAGAGGTAGAACATATTGTATCAAAAAAATTGATCAATCATTATTTATTCCCAAATTAGTAGAGAAACAAAAACACTAACAAGATCATGTTTCACCAATATACAAATATATATACCAAAATAATTACCTTAATTAAGGTATGCCAAGAATGAGTTTTTACCCCCACCTAATTCACCTTTCTTTGTTAGGATATGCTTCATGTTTGAACAAAATCTAGTGGGAAATTTAATTATGAAGCAAACAAGACAAATGAGATGTTACAATGTTAAAAAAAATATTCTAAACAAATTAATACATGGAGCAAGCATTGCCAACAGTATGTGATCCTTCTTTATTGACATCCATGGAGGAATGTTATTGTTAATAACAAAAACATGCCATAGCGAGTAAGTAGGTTTGAGCTCTCCAAATGGATTGACACCGTTAACTGCCAATGAAAGCCTAAGATTACAAGGTTCTTTTTTAAACTTTAACCATCTTTATTCTATATTCGTAAATATAGATTTACATGCATTCGAAGAACACCATCTTCACTTATGTGATTTGCATGGTAATCCATTAATTGTGCTATGATTTTGCACCTGAACAATTGCCGTAAACATGGAATTATGGGAATATAACGAAGAACCTTGCGAGGCACCTTTTTTGTTACTTTATCGACTTGATATCTACTCTCTTCACATTTCGGGCATTTGTATTTAGATGCATGTTCTTTATAGTAGATAATATCATCATTAGGACATGCATGAATAGCTTGATACTCCATTCCAATATATTTCAGTATGGCATGTAAATCTCGGTATGTGCGAGGTAAAACATTTGATGGCGGTAACAAAATATCACCTATCAATCTACAACATAATAAAGCAATACTACTTGTTAATGTATAGAATATTAGTCATACACATCGCATCCAAATGTTATAGATGATGATCAACTTACATTAAAAACATGGGAAAAAAAACTTTGTCATCATTTACTAAATGTGACAAAATTAATATATTACATACCATAGGAATTGAGTCACACATGTGTTTGACATACCATTTACAACCTTTAAGTTCAACAACAACAATAAAGAAGAGATAAGACTTATTTTCGAGCCTTCATAAAGAGGTTTACTCGGCCTTTGATGTACAGGTATATCATAAACAACATCAAACTGATTTCCATTGTCATCGTTTCCAACATTATTAAATGTCTCGTAGATAAATCTATTTGTACCATTTTCTTCATCTTCTTCAAATGTGTTATTGGAATCATTATATTCTTCCATAGGATCTCATTAGCTCGATCCTCAATATTTTCTCCATGCAGTTCTTGATCAACAGGCGCTTGTACAAACTACACCTCTTCCTCCTCGAGCAATGCCCTAGGGAAATTTATCTTTACAATGACAAACAATAAAGTAATATTAGTATATATAGAAAATATTTAATGATACAAACATTTACATATATAATATAGGAAAACAAAGACAACTTAGGTGAGAGTGAGAAACAAAGACAACAAATCAATGATGAAGCTTGTGAAATTTATCAAGATAATTAAGAATACAATTAAAAAGATGCGCCGACGTGCATATTGAAAGAATTTTAAAAGAAACAACTAAAAGACATTGTACTGGGACTAGACATGGGCAACAATGACCTCTGAATGGGGTCACTGTTGAAATTTTATCAAATTGTTTCTGTATGCAGTGGAATTTCACAGGGACAGACTGTTTGCATGCTTTGATGATATGGGAGGGTTTCCGGACTCAACGATGACTCAAATCATTATGAAATTTTATATATTTAATTTATTATAAATGTTTTATCAACTAACATTACTGTTTATGAAAAAATATTTGGACTATAAACATATTTTAACCAAAAATAATATATAGAATTAGATTTAGAATTAAAAATTTAAAAAAATAAAAATATTATCTTATTAAATAAGAATAAAGTAAATTCTGAATATAACCCCTAACTCTTTAATCCCCTAAAATATATACAAAAAATAATAATAATACATTATTTTCTTCTACATTTAACATATAAACATTTACGAAAACAATCTACAATATAAAGACATATAATGAATAACTTACTAATGGATGATATTCATGCCTGCCTTCCGCGTGTCCATACAATATACAATGTTTGACAACCGTTGTTATTAGAAGTCTCCTTCATTTCAAGCGCTTTCATATTTTATAGGGGCAATAACATTTTGCATACTGATGAAGATCCCACATTTCGTTGGCCTCCTTGAGGAATGTTCCGTGACAAGTTCCCTCACCAAACCTTGCGTGATGATTATCTTCAATAACTTTGTATTATGAACAATACAAAATAATACCTACAACATTCAAAAACCATCGGAAGCACATCAACAATGTCGAAGCTATTATATTGATACAGACCGCCAAGTACTTAATTATAGACATTATCAAACATATAGTGCATTAAATGCACTATACGACAGATATCTGACAGTTCTTGAATTTTAGTTGGATATCCGACAGTTCTTCACTTTTAGTTGGATATCTGACGATATCGGGCATTATAAAAGAATACAGTTACCATCTGACATTTTTCTTCTATTTTCATATACTGTCGGATTCCATAGTCGGATTTTCCACCCATATGTATTAGTGCTAAGAGAAGTTCTAGGATATGAACCAATAAATTATGACTAAGGAATGGGAATGGATGATGAAATTCCATTCACCTAAAATTTTCCTTTAATGGAAAAGGAAATTCCAGTAAGTGGACCTATCATGAGGCTAATGATAATGGTAGAGTAGTCATGCAAAGGCTACCAATCAAGGAATGAGGGCATCCCCATGTGTGAATTTGTGGTGTGATCCATAATTGTGGCAAGTATTTTCATGGGAAAAGAAAGCAAGTCTCATAGGTTAATGAGGCACAATGACATATAATGGACATTGAAGAGACTCCATATGGAGTTGGAATGGAATAAATTGTAGAATTATTAAGTGCTAAGAATTCCAATAAAGGTCAAGTTGGACTTCGCCATAATTGATCAAAGCAATTGGAGCAGCAAGACAATGTGAACAAAGTGCAATGAGAGTTGTTGTAATGACCAAGGGAAACTACATAAGGGCTAATAAGATGGTTGTAGTATAAATTAGAGAATGATCTCCATAAGGCGACATTGATAAAGAGGGAAATTTCGCACCTTACATTATTTTTGTTTAAAGCATTAGAATTGTATGCTTGAGAAGTAGTAGGTATAAATGTTATACATGCATATATGTATTGGGTTACTACTTGGTGAGAAAATTATATATAATGATCCCATGTGTGCTTGGAATAGAGGCCATGAATTGAATCAACTATGATATGGAAGAGGAATTCCATGCTAGGATGAGGAGTTAAAAAAGGAGAATTCCTTAACCCTTCTCTTGCTGACATATCTATATTTTATGAGTTTACATACATAAAGTTTTGGCATAGCAATGTTGGAAATGCAAGAGATTAGATAGTTGGAATGCATATGCACTAGTGGACATATTAAGAGAAAACACTTAGTGCATGTGAATGTGCTTGTGCATGCATATGATATTGCATATTTGGGTAGTATTGTTTCACATATGCAATGAGCCACTAATGATAATTATTGTGGTTGATGATAATTATTATTGTTGGTAATGGTTATAGAACTAGAGACAATAGAAGAATGGATGAAGATGTTTATGATGTTGTTGCATGTGACCAACAAGCTTGTGGAGAAGGGGTTGGGGAAAAAAATCTATGATCAAGAGGTTGGTGAAAGGACCATGTAGTCCTTGGTGATGGGCCAACTAATTAGGTAACATCAAATATGTTGATGTTATCCATGCAAGTAATGTTTTATTTATGTTGATTGCATAAGTGTTGAAAGGGGATGGATAAGAATCCCTTCAACCATATTTTAATCATCATAAAATGGTATGCATGTATTATTGAATGCATTTATGTGAATGGAATTGCATTGAGTATGGTGAGGAATGGGGTAGTAAGGGAAAGGAACCTGATACCATGTGTCTGTTTAAAATTTAGAATGCATTCATATGAAATAATAGTATGCCATGTGTGAGACCGTGAGGGTGTTGGGTTGTAAAGTATATAGTGCTACACAAGTATCTCGTGAATTCCTTGTTGGTTTTAATGTAGGATGAAACCTCTTTTCCAACAAGTAGGGAGTGATTGAACTACTGAAATTGTATTTGGGTGAATAAGGAAGGCACCCAAATAGTTAACCAAGTTATTGGGAAGATGGCTTGGTATTTTGTTGAAGCATTGACTAGGATGTCTAACTTACCATGGTAGGACACTTATGTAGGCACAAAAATGTTTTAGATAAATTCTGGAGTGCATTGTGTGCATGAGAATAAGTGAATTAAGCAAATTGAATTAATTGTTGGGAAGAGGTTCCCTATGCTCTTGAGAGACTGTTAAGCAATGGAGGGAGTAGCTTGTCATGTGAGTATGCCGGTGTGAATATGATGACATGAAATTATGGAATTCATGAATCAATGTAGGGGTGCATTGATTGAATGTGCATTAAAATATTATGTAGTCTTGTTGTTGTGTATGCATATGTGTGACTCCATATGTGAAGATTCATTATGTGAATGCATGGCTATGATATATATATCACTAGTAGAAAAGGGGGTGGTAAATGACTATGTGACTAAAAAAGTTAGTCACGATAGTGTTTTTAAGCTAAATATGACTAAATTTTAGCAACACAACTAAAAATGACTAATTCAATCATTGGATAAAAATATAACTAAATAATAAGTCACACAAATACAAATGACTAATTACTCCTATAGACTAACATTTCAATATCAACCCACTTATACTTATTTATCTTTCTCATTAACTAGTACTTGATTATTATTCTCTTCATAAACATATGATGATCTTCATTTCTTGTTGGAATCGATTTAATACTGAGAGGGCGGGTGAATCAATATTAGCGCAGTTATGAACATATTTTAACTTCTTTAATAGATTAATTTGAACTTAATCTTGATCTTCAATTATGCATCCATCATATATAAACATTCATCCACATTTGCACCAAAACAAAGAACACAGAACACAGAACACAGAACATAGAACAAACATAATTTTTACATGGAAATCCAAATGGGAGAAAACCACATAATGCTCTTTTGTAATGAAAAGATTACATTCAAGGAAGCACCGAATTCCTGTGTTTACTAGCACCAACTGGAAGGAGGCACTGATCCCCTGGTTTTACAGGCACTGAACTGAAGGAAGCACCAACTTTGTGTGTTCTCCAACACCAACTAGAAGGAGGACACGATCTCCTGATCCTTGCCTCGTCCTATGGCCTAGATATAAAAAATAAGATGTTTCCTTGCTGCACTACAGATATGCTCACACTTCTGATCTTCAGATATTAGTTCTATTGTGCACACCTTCTATATGCAGTTGTATTGCTATCACTTCCCTGCATACATCACTTGAATTTTCATTCCACTCAATACTTCACTTCTATTGATGATTCATTTCATGTACTATGTGCTACTTCAACTGGTCCTATATTATGCACCAAGATTCACTCTTTCATTCTGCTACTACACAACTGCACTTACCAACTAATAATGTGCTTCAATTGATTGCTTGTTGTTTTGATATTGTGCACCAGTATCCGATGGAACTGTGCACTTACTTATGTGCCCATTCGGTTTAAGTGCCACAATATTTCAGACAATCTGCAACAAAATATGCATCATATGATTCATCCTTTCGGTTTAACATGATTTTTTCAGATCATCCTCATCATGACGCTCATTCTTGATTCCGTTGTCACTCTGTCATTGCACATCTGATGGACTTATTTACTTCGCACGCTTCAATTAAATCCTTGTGCATCAACTAAACTTATGTGCATCTTCTGATAAACTTTAGTACTGTCTTTGTGCTTCTTTATTAACACATCTATGATTTTTTGTGTGCTTCCTGCATTGCTGTCATTTGATACTCACGCACTTGTCCATACTCCTGTAATTCTGTCTTTCTGTATTTGTGCAACCATCATAGATCTACAACATTATTTTGCACACCATCAGTTGTATCATTCCTATGCATGTTCGCACTCGACTCTCTGCTATATCATGTTGTTATGTTCGTGGAGCCCTTGATAGCTCGAATATAAAACTGTATCTTCCACTTGTAAAACTCTTCAACTTGTCATCAAGCTTACACCAAATCTCCAACTTGCTTCCTTATTGATAGATGTCCTTCATGGATTGTATGTCCAGAAGTTGGTTGTGGTATTCCTTCTTCTTTGCTTCACAGATTGTGCTTCTGCCACATGTTATCATATGCACCATTCATGTGTCCTTTATTTGTGGTTCTTGCGCATACTTGGTCCTTGACTCTTAGTGGGACTTCAACCGTATGGTACCAACACTTGTGGATCTTGTGCACTTACCATGTCATCGACTGTGGAATTTGGTTATATACTGACTTCAACCGCTACACCTTTCTTGGAACTTGTGCGCGCTCCAATAATTGAAAGCCTCTTTTGATTGGTAATGACTTGCATGCTTTCAGGACTTGCATAACTATTCAACCATCTCTTGTTCCATGTTGCTTGTGCACTCCTGATATTTGACCATACAAAACTTTCACATTACATAATATTCTCTTGACTTGCTTGCACACTTGTACCTTTGCTTAACCAACTCTTTGTATTGCTTTTGGCTGTGTACCTTTGTCCAACCAACTCTTTGGCTTTAAACTTGGATGAGTATGGCTCGGTGGACTTGAAATCTGCGGATGTACTACATGTAGTAGGATACATTCCTTATGTACTTCTTCACAATGGATATGCATGATGTATCATTGGACACACTTCTTCCAACCAAATGCAACTTCTAGATATACTTCTTCATACTTGAATCCATATTCTTCTCTATCTTGCCTACATATATACTTCTTCAAAGTGGCTTTTCTATACTTCTACAAACTGCCATAGGAATATTGCATCCACTTTGATATCAATTGACATCAATCATCAAACTGAATCAACTGACATCCTATTTCACAATAGTTGACATCAATGACAACCAAAGTTCAACAATATCCCCCTTTGGCATTGATGTCAACACCTTATGAAGTTGTGCATAATCATATTCTTGAACTTGTATGATTCATCTATACTTGTCACTTTACTCCCCCCATGTATATTCTCCCCTTGTATACTTTGTCGGTTCAGACTTTGGCATTTGCGCATACTGCTGCCAATACTTCTTCTGCATTATGTTACTTCTACACAGACCGCATGCATTATGATTATTTACACTGCTCTACTGCATTCTCGACTTCAACTTCTTGTTCTTCAGCTTCATTGTCTTTTCTCCAATGATATGCTTCACACTCTTTCACTTCCTTGCTTCTGCATGCTCTTGTCTTTCCACTTCATGTTTTTTCTCCTCAGTTGCATTAATTCCCAACTTCATGCATCCTCTCCCCCTTTGACATCAATGGCATAGAGGTTCCATTACTTGTGCAAATGCAAGTTCTTCTTTCTTCTGATTTGCGTTAGTATTTACCTACTACTCACAGGGATGACTCCCCCTGTCTTCATGCTTCATTTAAGAAATGTTTGCATTGATATCCTATAGACATAATTTGCTTTCATATTTATCTTTGATTTCCTTTCCCTGTATAGGTCCTATATTACTCTTTTATCTTGATTTCATGTTTCTGTCATGATTTTCCATCATTCATTTGCTCAGATCCTCAAGTAGTCATCTTGTTTGTGCTAGTTGCACAGAACCAAGACCCATCTACGTTCATGATTCTTTATTTATGTTCTTATCATGTTGCGAGTTTTGAACCACACCCATTTTTCCCTTGAGATATTCAAATGTACTTTGTACTTCACACAAGAGGTTTTGTAAAGATATCCACAATTTTCTCTTAAGTATAAACATATTCTAGTTTGATAACATTATCAACAACTTGGTCTCTTACAAAGTGATACTTGATGGGAATGTGCTTAATTTTGCAGTGCATAACAATAATTTTGGAGATACTGACCATGCTTGTATTTCCACATAGAATCTGTATTGGTTGATTCATATTTACTTGCATATCCTTCAAGGTTTTTTTCATCCATAAAACTTGTGAACACTAGGTAGCCGCTGCAATATATTTTGCTTATGTTGTAGATAATGCGAATGATGACTGTTTCTTGCTGGTCCACGATACAAGACAATTTCCTAAGAAAAATGCAGATCCATTAGTACTTCTTCTATCATATACACTTCCTGCCCAGTCTACATAAGTGTATGCTACTAAGTCTATATCTTTGCTCCGTGGATACCATAAGCCAAAGTTCATGGTCCCTTTTAAATACTTGAAAATTCTCTTGACCGCTTGAACATGTGTTTCCTTAGGTGCTGCCTGAAATATTGCAACAAGTCCAACAACTTGCATGATATATGGCCTTGAGGCAGTTACATATATTGGGATGTCAATCATAGATCTGTAAAGCCTCTTATCAACTTCCTTAGCCTCCTCTTCTTTACTCAACTTGTATCCAGTGACCATGGGTGTACAAACTAACTTGCAATCTTCCACATTGAATTTATTCAGCATCTCCTTTACATCCTTAGATTGGGAGATGAAGATACCATCATTTAATTGAGATATTTGTAGTCCAAGAAAATAACATAACTCCCCAAGCATAGAAATTTCAAATTCTTTCTACATATATTTGGAAAATTGCTGACTCATTATGTCATCATTGCTTCCAAAAATGATGTCATCAACATAAACTTCTACAACTACCATTTTTCCATTATCAATTTTTATTTAAAGGTTGTTGTCTACATTGCCTATTCTGAAACCTTGTTGTTGCATATATTTATCCAATCTTGAAGACCAGGACCTAGGACCCTGCTTAAGTCCATACAAATATTTATTTAATTTTAAAACATAAGATTTATTTACTAAAATTGAAAAACCATCTGGTTGTTCAATGTATACTTCTTCTTCAAGATCTCCATTTAGAAATGTTGATTTTACATCCATTTGATAGACTTTGACATTTTTTGTGCAAGCATAGGCCAAGAATATTCTGATTGCCTCCATCCATGCAACAAGAGAGAATGTTTCTTCAAAGTCTATTCCTTCTATCTATGCATAACCTTTGCACACCAGTCTTGCCTTATTTCTTACAACTTTTCCTTCTTCATTTAGTTTGTTTTTGAATACCAATTTTGTACCAATACTATTCTTGTTCTTAGGTCTTGGAACAAGTTCCCAGGTTTCATTCTTTTCAATTTGATCTAATTCTTCATTCATGGACTTCATCCAACTTCCATCAGTTTTAGCTTCTTAAAATCCTTCTAGTTTTATTTGAGATAACAATGAAAAACGAACTTCCTCAATTGAATCTCTTAGACTTCTTCTGGTTCTCACTCAAGAATTTTTGTATCTAATAACAAAATATTCCGAATGACTCATTTGGACATACCTGGAAGGGGAATTTGTATCATGTATTCCATCTTCTAATTCGGGATGATATATTAACTCATGTGAAGCTTTTGTTTCTTGATTTTCTGATAGTTCCTCATATGGATGTTCTAGTATGGATAGATCATCTCTTCTTCTATTCTGATATGAGTTATTACTTCATCAAATTTCACATCTGAGCTTTCAACCATCTTTCTGAGTCACATATTATAGTGTTTGTAAGCTTTGCTTCTAGAGGCATAGCCAAGGAAAATTCCTTCATCTGATTTGGAATCAAATTTTCCAAGATTTTCATCATTTCTTTTGATGTAGCATTTGTTTATGAATATCCTGAAATGCTTAACTGTAGCTGATCTTCCTTTTTAAAGCTCATATGGTGTTGAACAACTATTTGTCATGATCAGACATCTATTGAGAATATGGACAATTGTATGAATGGCATGTGTCGAAAACATATTTGACGACTTAGATTCGTTCAACATTGTCTTGGCCATTTCTTGAACAATTCTGTTTTTTCTTTCTGCAACCCCATTTTTCTCTGGAGTTCTAGCAACTGAGAATTGTCTTTTGATTCCATGTATGTCATAGCAGTTGTCAAATTTGTTTGAAGTATATTCTCCTCCATTGTCAGACATCAAACATTTTATTCTTAATTCAGTTTCATTTTCAACCACTTCTTGAAATGTTTTGAAACATTCTAATGTCTCTGATTTTTCTTTAAGGAAAAATATCCACATCATTCTTGTGTAATCATAAATTAAAAGAAGAAAGTGAGACTCACCATTCAATCCTTTGGTTCTCGTTGGACCACATATATCTAAATGAACCATTTCTAAGGGTCTTGAAGTAGTATACTCTTTGTCTTGAATGTAATCCTTGCTTGTTTCCTGTGTACACAATGTTTGTAGAATGAATTTGATGGCTTAGTAATTCTTGGAATATCCCTTACGACTTGTTTTCTTTTGATTCTGGCAAGCTTTTCAAAATTGATGTGTCCCAATCTTCTATGCCAAATCCAATTTTCATCAGTTTGTCCCATGTAGCATTTTTCTTCCCTTTCCTCATCCAAAATACAGACATTGTTAGGAGTTTTGGAGGTTGTTGCTACTACTCTACATGTATTTCTATTTTTTTATTTTGCATTTTTATGAGTCAAAAGTAAGTGTGCGTCCTTGATCGCACATAAGGATGACACTTAAAAGATTGTGTTTCATGTTTTCGACTAGAAAAATGTTTTATACCTTGGTCCTTTTGCTTCCTAGGCTTGCTAAGCCTTTACCTAGGATTTTGTCCAAACCATTATCCCCAAAATAAACACTGCCTCCCTTATCTTCTCTGAACTTTAGATTTTTTTTTATCTCATGTCATGTGATTAGAACATCCACTTTCTATGTACCACTTCCCATGTACCACTTCCCCCTTTTTATTTTGTGCATGTAAAGCAAGGCTGCAAGCTTCCTAAGGGACTTGATCCTTCTAATCTTTAGTTGATTCAGTGGACTGCACAAGAGGAAACTGATTTTCACAGTTCCGACTATCATGACCATGATTGTGACATTTTCTACACTCATTATCTAGGCTCAAAACGTTGAAGGGATTGATATTTTGGATTCCTAACCATTTTCCTGATACTGTTATGTTTGGGATTCATTTAATTACATAGACCATTCCTCCTAGCATATGCATGCACATGTGCTCTATAGTTTATTGCTTTATGACCAAAATTGTGATAGTAGAAACAATTCCCCCAAAAACAATTTTGATACCTGATGGGATAGGTTCTCTTGAATTGAGTAGGCTCAGTTTTCATATGAATAGGATTCTTGTGCTCCTCTTCACACCAGGGTATTTTTTAAGGATTCTAATATTACACTTAAGTATAGTATTCTAGGCGATTATTTTGGATTGGAAAAAAATAGATATATATAGGTAGGCGAATATTAAATACAAAACCTACAATTTACTACTGAAATGTGTAATTTTGGTGAATATTATGATAAAAAAACGTATTTTATGTAAATATAAGTGATATTAGAGACTAAAAATGACCAAATAGCGAATTTATTTTTTTAAAAAAAGCCCAAAAAATAGCCAATTCGCAAAATTTTGCCCCTAATAATTACCCTGCTTCACACTTTTGATTAATTTTTTAGAACGAAGTCTTGAGCGCATTTGCGTAACTCGTAACAAAGTATGATTCTTCATGGGTGTTGTTTTTATATTCCAGTTGACAACTTACCTTTTGTAGTTCTTCTTTTAGAGTGACAATTTTAGCTTCCAACTTCTCACACTTTTCTTCTCTCAATTTTAACTGCCTGTTAGCATCTGCCTCCAACTTCAGAAGTGATTCCTGTAGGAGCTTTCTTTTCTTCCTTGACTTCTTCAATTCATCCAATGCACTTATCAATTCTCCCTCGATTTCTACTTCAGCCATCTTCTCATATTTTGAATCCATATCTCTTGAAATTTCCTTTAACAAGGAGTAATTCAATTATGTGTAGAGATCTATCTTCCATATGTTAAGCTATTACTAAAGACACTTTCTCTAATACCAATTGTTGGAATCGTTTTAATACTAAGAGGGGGGAGTGAATCAATATTAGCACAGTTATGAACATATTTTAACTTCTTTAACAGATTAGTCTGAACTTAATCTTCAACTTCAATTATCCATCCATCATATATAAACATGTTAGATTTTCAATAATTTCATTCAAATATTATCCAAGATCTTACTAAGAGAATAACATGCACAGCATAACAATCATAGGCACAAGAGACACAAAGTTTCTTTGGGGAAAACCAAGAAGGTGAAAAACCCCACAACTTCCTCAGAGATAGAATAAGCACCAATATAAAGATCACAAAGATGAAACCCCAAAATATAGATGTCTTCAGCAGCTACTCCTCCTCCAGTTGTGCACACTCCTCTCTCTCAACTATGCGAGTTGGATGAGTGAGTGAATGAGCAAATAGAGTGATGCACTCACTCTATTTATACTTTAGCTTGACCTGCCTTTTACCCTAACTGGGCCGACCTCTCCTAGGAGAGTCTAATAACCCCTTGCAACTTAACTCCGGGTTGACCCCTTCAAGGTGGTTTAATAACCCATCAAATATAAGTTATGACACTTACAATGTAACTTGCGACACTTGCAAATACAAATGATGACACTTCCAATCGAAGGAATAATACATCTCCGTTGGGGATACAATAAAGTACAAATGTAATACATACAATATACAAGTGAATATCTTCCGAAGTTACAAATACATCAACACTTCCTCTTAACTAGGAAGGTATTCTCTTGACATAGGTCATCAATACATATAGGCACAAGTCTTCAATACTGGAATTGGATCATTGTCACTGGATCACTGGAGCATCATCGTCACTATTGCTGTACTTGTCATCTCAATCACTAGTGCTATCTCTCAATTCTTCTCGTCATAGGAATTTCTACAGAGCCAACCCTTTTTCATGTTGGATGCAGGCCTAGCCTCCATGTAGGTATTCATTATCTTTGCGAGCGGCCTATCTGGTGAATCTCAGGGCTGATTATGTGCATCTGCAAAACCTCGAAAGAGCATCCTAGGACTGGTTACGAGCTTACTGCTCAACCTATAGGATCTCCTAGGGACCTATTATATGCAGACTTCGTAAAACCTCGAAAGAGCATCCTAGGACCGATTACAAGCTTACTGCTCAACCTATAGGATCTCCCAGGGACCTATTACATGTGAACAAGCAAAACCTCGAAAGAGCATCCCATGATTGATTACGAGCTTATTGCTCAACCTATAGGATATCTTAGGGACCTATTACATTCTATCTGGAAAAACCTCGAAAGAGCATCTCAGGACTGATTACGAGCTTACTGCTCAACCTATAGGATCTCTCAGGGCCTATATATGCCACTGCAGAACCTGCACCAAATCCACGACCACGAAGTATCACCCTGATACTGATCATCCTCACATGGAGCATCATCTTGATGCTCATGATCATCCTGATCATCATCATATAGAACATCATCCAGAGCATCGTCCTGATGCTCATGATCATCCTGATCATCATCATATAGAACATCATCCAGAGCATCGTCCTGATGCTCATGATCATACTGATCATCATCATGTAGAACATCATCCGGAGCATCGTCTTGATGCTCATGATCATACTAATCATCATCATGTAGAACATCATCCAGAGTATCATCTTGATGCTCATCACACAATACTTACATCCATAGCAATGGGGAGGATCCTCCTACCACCATGCTTGGAAAGGCTCCTGCATATGTGTCCTGTCACTTCCTCCTGGAATTATCTTCAATCCAAAGAACACCAAGCCTCTCTCTGAAGTACTCGAACTTCACTCTGGCTAGTGGTTTGGTCAACACATATGCAATCTGCTCGTTCGTCGCAACATACAGGAGCTTCACTGCTCCTCTCTGCACCATATCCTTGATATAGTGATACTTGATCTCGATGTGCTTCGACTTGTCATGGAACACCGGGTTCTTGGACAACTTTACACAACTCTGGTTGTCACAGAAGATACAAGTAGCATCCAACTGGAGATCAAATAAATATGACAGTAGCTTCCTAAGCCATACTGCCTCACAACTATCCAAACAAGCTGTGACATACTCTACTTCGGATGTAATCAGTGCTACGTAAGACTGCTTCCTGCTAAACCAAGAGATCACCCTTGATCCCATACTGAAGAAGCACCTCGAAGTGCTCTTCCTATCTGCAGCACTACCTGTCCAATATGAATCAACATAACCCTCCAGGTTAATCTTTTGATTCACATCATATTTGAGCCCATAATCAATTGTATCCTTCAGGTTCCTCAGAATATGCTTTACATCAATCAGGTGAACATGTCTCAGATCCGTTAGGAACTAGCTTAATGAGTTCACCGCAAAGCAAATATATGGTCTCGTGTTCGTCAGGTACATCAAGGACCCAATCATCTGACGATACATCGTGGCATCAACTGACTTTGATGAAGCACCACACAATAGCTTCAGGTTCGATGCCATAGGTGTGGCCATGGCCTTGAGTCCATCATCCCGAACCGCTTCAGGATCTCTACTGCATACTTCCCTTGCCCAAGGAAGATTCCATCTGCACTCTGCCACACCTCCATACCTAGAAAATAATGCATCATACCCAAGTCCTTCATCTCAAACTCGGTAGCAAGCTTCCTCTTCGTATCAACAATCAATCCATCATCACCTGTTACAAACAGGTCATCCACATACAATAGGAGTATCACTGGATTTCCTTCCTCAACCTTGTAGTAAAGGTTGGAATCCACTATACTCTTGGTAAAGCCCAAACTAGATAGGAAGCTGTCAATCCTGTTGTACCATGTCCTCGGTGCTTGTTTCAAACTGTACAAGGCTTTTTTCAATCTGCATACATATGAATCCCTGTCATGTGTCTCAAAATCGAGTGGTTGCTCCACATACACTTCCTCCTCGACTACACCATTCAAAAAACCTGTCTTGACATCCATCTGGTGTATCTTCCACTTCATCACTGCAGCCAGGCTATAGGTGAAAATGTTTCTTCATAATCTATCCCTTCTTTCTAGGAGAAGCCACAAGCCACAAACCCTGCCTTGTATTTCTCTATGCTACCATCTGCAACATGATTGATCTCGTAAATCCATTTGGAAGTTACAACATACTTCCCTTTTGGTCTTGGGACCACATCCCAAACCTCATTCTTCATGATCGACTGATATTCTTCGACCATGGCTTCCTTCCATTCTTTCTTTTCTGCCGCTTCTTCATAATTGGAAGGTTCTTTGTTCATTATGTCACATTGTAAGGCTACATAGCTGGTGTGTGACCTTGTCCTTTTTATTTCTCTGTGTTCCTCTTCTGGAACACCATACCTTTCTGCATCTTGGATGAGCTCTCTTGCCCATGCTGGTTTCCTTTTGTGAGAGTTCTTCTCATGAGGTGGATCTACAGGTTCTTGTGGATCTTCCATCTCACGATCCTCTTCTGGAATTGTTTCGTTCATAGTGGTGTCATGTATTCTGGGTTCTCTTGGTTCTTCACTGTCATCAATAGGTAGCTTCCTTGATTTGATGTATGCTGAGTCTTCATCAAAAGTGACATCTCTGTTGATATCAATCTTCTTGAATCCTGGAAAGTAGATTCTATATGCTTTTAAATTTTCAATGTAACCCACGAAAATACCCTTCTTTCCTGAAGGATCTAGCTTTGTCCTCTTTTCTCATGGAACACATGTGTAAACTGGACAGCCAAATATCCTGAGATGGCTAACTTCTGGTTTCTCACCAGAGAAGGCTTCTTCTGGTGTATTGTTGTCAAGTATCCTTTAAGGTGTTCTGTTCTGGATATATACAATTGTCCTTGCTGCTTCTGCCCATAGATACATAGGCGGATCTTGGTCATGAATCATTGCCCGTGCTGCTTCCATAATAGTTCTATTCTTCCTTTCTACAACTCCATTCTATTATGGATTGTAAGGAGTGGTAAACTCCCTCTTAATCCATGAATCTTTGCATAACTTCTTGAATTCTTCTGAAGTGAATTCTCCACCATTATCAGATCTGAAAGTCTTGATCTTCTTTTCAGTGTGGTTTTTTATCAAGGCTTTGAATTCCTTGAATTTGCTGAATACTTCATTTTTTTTCTTCAAGAAATAAATCCAAGTCTTCTTAGAGAAATCATCAATGAAAGAAACATAATATACCTACCCACTCAGAGAACTGGATGACATCGGACCACATACATCAGAGTGGATAATTTCCAAGATTCCTTTTGCCTTGCTTTCACTGCTTGGAAATGCCTTCTTTGTGTTCTTTCCTTTTGCACATCCTTTGCGAACGCCTTCAGGCTTTGACTAGATTTCAGGAAGACCATCTACCACTTTGCTTGCAATCGGGAGTGCTCTATAGTGCACATGTGCAAGCCTTCTGTGCCAAAGTTCACTTGGATCCATGGATTCATGTACCATGGCATGTTCAGGTTGCCCCTTTAATTTGTACAATCCTCCCTCTTGCTTTTCAATCACTACTGCATCATCTATGGTATTTCATTTTGGCCACATGATTACTTGGCCATCCACAAATGCAACTCTCATCCCCTTTGCATCCATAGATGATATGGAGAGAAGATTATTCTTGAGTCCAGGTACATATATAACTTCCTTCATCTTCAAAGACTTCCCAGAGTCTAACTTGTAAGAGGCTTCACCACTTCCTTTTATAGGGTATCGATAGTCATCCCCAAGTTTCACCTTATGAGGTGACTCATGTTCATATAGGTCCATGAAAGATTCCTTAAAACCGGTCATGTGTTTGGAAGCCCCACTATCAATAAGCCAATCATTACACCCATGTGTAATAGTACCTGTGAGAGAGGAGATTAGAACATACTCTTCGCCACTAGAAGAGTCTTCACTTTCTGCCTTATTCTTCTTCCTGGGAGGTTCATCATCCTCTGTAGTATGAGCATGATATCTCTTCTTGTTGTGCTTCTTCTTGTTGTTATTGTTGCCTTTCTTATTCCTGGGACAATCTGAGGCATAGTGTCCCTTTTCATTGCATGTGAAACATCTATTGTGGGAGAGATCTTTCTTAGTGTTCTCCCTTTGATGATGCTGAGAAGATAATTTGAAATGAGATTTCTCCCTCTTGAACTTACTTCCCTTGGTGTGTGCTGTGAGGGCTTGTCTTCACTTCCAATCTTCTTTTCTCGGGCCACAAGTCTGGATTTTTATTGTGAGCATTCCTCCCATATTCTATTGAAATAAATCAATTTCTTTATTGCACAAATTCCTTGGATGAAGGAGTCCTGTGACCTAGGTAGGCCATTCAAAGTGGTCATTACAATTTCTCCATTCTCCACTACTTCATCCACCACTTCAACTTGCTCTTTTATTTGAGAGATCTTAGTAAAGTAGGATTGGATGGTCTCTCCATTTTGGATCTTCACACTCTTCAATTGATTCCGCAAGGTCATCTTCTGATTTATGTTCTTTCCTTCAAATAGCTTGGTCAAGGAATCAAACATCTCCTTGGGTGTCTTTAGGGAAGACACATGTGGTATGAGATGGTCTTTGATAGAATTTTCAATGATTAACTTAGCCTTGACCGAGTTCTTCATATGTAAGGCCTTAGCCTCATCTCCCTTTGGAACAAGAACCTCTTCACTTATGTAGGTATCCAATTCATTCTCTTCTAGGATTAACCCAATCCTATACTTCCATGCTCGGAAGTTATCAACCCCTTCAAGCTTATCTTCAATCTTGGTGTGGTGAGACATTTTAAAGAGTACTTCAAATGGAAATATAAAAGTTATTAGGTCTTACCACTTGATTGCTGGGAACTGGAGCTGGCTAGGGTTTGTCAGAGAAACCCTAAAAATACAAACTTGGAATTTGGAACTTCTGTCTGGACAGGGAGATGCATTTCACTGAGGTGAGCAAGTTGGTATGCTCAGATTTTAAAAATCCAAAAATTGACCTTCCAAAAGTGACCTCCAAATTTCAGATCTGCAATTTCTATCAAAATCTGGTTTTCTGGTCCAAATCCCGAACGAGGGTTTGATAAATCCTGGGGTTCTGCCCAACCAAAAAGTTAGATCCGGGGCTCAAAAGTTCGATTTTGAGGAGGGCTATCCAACCATGCAATCAGATTCCAAAAATTCCAACTTTTGCAGAAACCCTAATTTCCCGCAGTAGTGACAGGCTAAAAACTGAAAGTGCTCAGAATCAAATTCTGTTTCGACAGAAAGATGTGCCTTCCTTAGGAGAGTCATCCTAGCCTCTTGCTTTTGATGAACTGTGGAGAGAAACCCAAAAATCAAGAATCCCTAGCTTCCACATCTACACAGTGTCTTCTTCTTAGATTGGCTCTGATACCATGTTAGATTTTCCATAATTTCATTCAAATATTATCTAGGATCCTACTAAGAGAATAACATGCACAACATAACAATCATAGGCACAAGAGACACAGAGTTTCCTCGGGGAAAACCAAGAAGGTGAAAAACCCCGCAAATTCCTCAGAGATAGAATAAGCACCAATACAAAGATCACAAAGATGAAACTCCAAAAGATAGATGTCTTCAATAGCTACTCCTCCTCCACTTGTGTGCACTCCTCTCTCTCAAGTATGTGAGTTGGATGAGTGAGTGAATGAGCAAATAGAGTGATGCACTCACTCTATTTATACTTTAACTTGACTTTCCTTTTACCCTAACTGGGCCGACCTCTCCTAGGAGAGTCTAATAACACCTTGCAACTTAACTTTGGGCTGACCCCTTCAAGGTGGTATAATAACCCATCAAATATAAGTTACGACACTTACAATGTAACTCGCGACACTTCCAAATACAAATGACGACACTTCCAATCGGAGGAATAATACATCTCCATTGGGGATACGACTAGCATAGATCCATCTTAAACACGTATCTATCAAGCACCGAGAGGGATCCAATTTCTTGAGGTGTATTTTTTTTAAAAATTTAAACTCAATAAATTTGATCTCTCTTGATTGATAGATCAGAAACGAACATCTATTTTTTAATTACTTTTCATAATATTTTATTTTATGAATCAACATGGATTTTTTTTAAATACTTTCCATAATTTTTTATTTTATGAGCTGACATGATTTTTTTTAATTATTGCATAATTTATGTCCGGCAATATCGACAAACATTGGACTTACAAGATCTCCCTCATACAAATGTTATTATTTATGGCCGACAATATCGACAAACACTCGACTAACAAGATCTCCATCATACTGGGCTGTAGAGCGCCTCTCGGCGCAATAAAGTACAAATGTAATACATACAATATACAGGTGAATATATTCCAAAGTTACAAATACATAAACAAAACATTCATCCACATTTGCACCAAAACAAAGATCACATAACACACATAATTTTTATGTGGAAACCCAAACGGGAGAAAACCACAGAATGTTATTCTATAATGAAAAGATTACATTCAAGGAAGCATCGACTTCCCATGGTTACCAACACCAACTGGAAGGAGGAATCGACCCCCTGGTTTCACAGGCATCGACCTGAAGGAAGCACCAACTCCATATGTTCTCCAACACCAACTGGAAGGATGCTACACCATCCTATTCCTTTCCCCGTCCTGCCACCTATATATACAAAATAAGATGTTTCCTTGCTACACTATTGATACACACACACTTTTGATCTTCTGATATTAGTTCTGTTGTGCGCACCTTTTGTATGTAGTCGTATTGATGTCACTTCCTTGAATACATCACTTGACTTCTCATTCCACTCAATAGTTCACTTCTGTTGATGATTCATTTCATGTATTGTGTGCTACTTCAACTAGTCCTACAGTCTACGCCAAGATTCACTCTATCATTCTGCTACTCTGCAACTACACTTACCAACTAATATTGTGCTTCTATTGATAGCTTGACGTTCTGATATTGCACACCAGTATCAAATGGAACTATAGACTTACTAATGTGTCCGTTCGGTTTAAGTGCCATGGTATTTCATACAATTTGCAACAAACTGTGCACCATATGACTCATCCTTTTGGTTTAACACGATTGTCTCAGATCATCCTCATCATGAGACACATTCTTGATTCCACTGTTTCTCTATCGTTGCGCATTTGATGGACTTCTTTACTTTGCACACTTCAATTCAATATTTGTGCATTAGCTAAAATTCAGTGTATCTTATGATAAAATTTAGTACTGTATCTGCGTCTCTTTCTTAGCACATCTCTGACTGTTTGTGTGTTTCCCACAATATTGTCATTCGATCCTCACGCACTTGTGCATACTCCTGTAATTCTTCCTTCTGTATTTGTGCAACCATCACATATCTACAATATCATTATGGACACCATTAGGTGTATCATTCCTCTACATGTGCACACTTGGCTCTCTGCTAGATCATGTTGTTATGTTCCTCGAGCCCTTGACGACCCGAATATAAAACCGTATCTTCCATTTTCAAAAATCTTCAACTTGCCATCAATTTTACATCAAATCTCCAACTTGCTTCCTTATTTATAGATGTCCTGCATGGATTGTATGTTGACAAGTTGGCTGTGGCATCCTTCTTCTTTGCTTTGATGATTTTGCTTCTGCCACATGTCATCATATGTGCCATTGATGTGTCATTTCTTTGTGGTTATTGCACATACTTGGTCCTTGACTTAGTGGGACTTCAACCCTGCGGTACCATCGCTTATGGGTGTTGCGTACTTGATGTGTCATCGACTGTGGAATTTCCTCATATACGTACTTCAACCACTACACATTTCTTGGAATTTGGGCACGCTCCAATAACTAAAAGCCTCTTCTTATTGGTGATGTCTTGCACGCTTTCAGGACTTGCATAACTATTCAACCATCTCTTGTTCCATGCTGTTTGCACACTCCTGATATTTGACCATATGAAGATTGCGCATTACATAATCTTCTCTTGATTTGCTTGCACACTTATATCTTTGCTTAACCAACTCTTTGGTTTGCTTGTGCATGTGTACATTTGTCCATCCAACTCTTTGGATTTTATCTTGGAGGAGTATGACTTGGTGGACTTGATATCTGCACATTTACCACATGTAGTACGATACATTCCTTATGTACTTCTTCACACTGGATATGTATGATGTATCCTTGGACACACTTCTTCCAACTGAATGCAAATTCTAGATATACTTCTTCAGACTTGCATCCATATTCTTCACTATCTTGCTTGTGCATATACTTCTTCAAAGTGGCTTTTCTATACTTCTGCAAACTTCCATAGGAATACTACATCCACTTTGACATCAGTTGACATCAATGACTCAAATTGAATCGGTTGACATCCTCTTTGACATTAGTTGACATCAATGACAACCAAAGTTCAACATTTCTAACACTGCCATATTTAGTAATAAGAATTTAAGGTGGAAGTCAACCCTATTAGTATAAGTTCAACCATATTCAGTAATATTGGTCCAAAAAGTTGATCTTATTAATGATATATGATTCTTTGTGGAATTCTAAGTACTAATTGCCAGAACTATATTATATTATATATAATTTTTTTAACAATTATTTTTCTTGTAAGTAAGTACCCTCAAGGATTTGAACTTGTAAACTTCCATTTACAACTTCTCATCTAAATTATTCATTACCAATTGCTCTACCCTTCCGTGGGAATTTTTTTAACATATATATCTATATATATATATATATATATATATATATATATATATATACATATATATATATATATATATATATACATATATATATACATATATATATTGATTATATGTATTGTATTATATATAAATTATATTATATATAATATAATACAATATATTACATTATATTATATTATTTATAATACAATAATATTAGTTAACGAATTTTAATAAGTCAAATTCATTGGGGGAAAGAAAGCAAGGCTCCACACATGTAATTCCTAAAGTGAGTCTCTGCAGCATATCAAAATCAAGGGTGGTTATATAAGGTGAGTCTCCACAACATATTCATGATTATCTAAGATTAATATCTAATTTCTAAGTCGAGTCTTTGCTCTGATATGAGGATTTCTATATTGGGTGACTCAATAATCTCTAAGGCCAATCTCTACGACTCATTTGAGCGAGGGTTTTCTGCAATTAAGTGAGGGTTTAAGTATTCAATATACATATATGATCTGGTGATTTTTTAAGGCCAATCTTTAGCGTCTCTTTTGAGCGACGGTTTATTTGAGCAAGAGTTTAAGCAAGGCCAATTCGTAGATACACTAATATCTAGAGTTTGAGCAAGGCCAATATATAGCATATATTTTGAGTGAGGGATTTAGGGGCAACACCTATTTGTTATTAATTAAACAACTAGTTTAAGCCCTTATAGATACAACAACACCAACAACTGCAATTGCATCTAGAGATGAGATTGGGACATCACTTAATGTTGTCAATTCAACTAGGTCTACACACACACACACACACACACATATGAGTGAAAACTTGTCCAGTTGTTGGATATGATTGGAGAATTAGTTGGCCCTCGTCGATCCCTCTTTAAAGATACCCATCCAAATCCCAACAATGAGGATGGACACACACTGTGTCTCTATTCTATCTCTTCACATGCTTATGTCCTTTGTGACATCTAGAGATAATAAATCTAGTGGTTTCTTGTATCATGTTATTTAAGTAATGTGAGTGCTTAATCACAGTGCATACTTTCTTGATAATGGAATCCTCTGCTCATTTCATGGATACAACTTTTTTCTGTTTTGGGGTTAGATGGTAGTTGCAAAAACCCTAGAAACTATCGACCTCCCATTGGGGAAATTTCCTATTAGGAAATATTTTATTGAGGTAGGCAAAGTTTGTCGATTATTTGTCGAGAATGATCACTTGAGACTTCTTTGCATTCCTTCCACTTAGTTGAAGGATTCTGCGAGGTAAATTGTCTTTCCTTAACTGGGCCTATTTTCAGAAAGAAACCTACTTCATAATAATACCTAACCATTTATTGTCCCTTCCGTGTGGAGACAAGATGGAGCATCCTACTCAAATTGGAATTGATTCCGAGACCTTTTTTTTCCATTGATCTTGATCCTCCAAATTATATGCTAGTTCCCAATAGAAGGTAATTGCGGCTATACACTCTAGGGGAATTTCATAAGCGGTAGGTTCCGGATCCCACCTGATTATGAGGAGAAGGTCCTTGAATCATAGGGTTTCAAAGACACTAGGTACTATATTCCCTTCGGTGAGTATGATAATAGGGACATTCTCTCTTTTTAGGTAGACATACATTTACCTGTCTCCCCAACCCAAACTGTCCGTTTGACTAGAGTATGGGTTTGTAATGTATGAACTAGAAGAAACAAATTAATTGGTTCCATTTTGGTATATCGTGGGCAGACATACTGAGTCTGTTGGTTTGCTAAATTGAATTGTTTATTTTGTTACAACAGTGTGACATGAGTAGATCACAATTTACATGTTATGCAACCAAGTACCAGATATAGCATAAAAATAGTAGAAATAGACCAGAATAAAGTAATCCATGCCTTAATAAGGAAGAATTGAGATGAGTAACAATCTTCTTTGATGGAGGAACCTCCTTACACAATGTACTGAATACATAAGACAAGACAAGACACAATGATGACTAAAATGAAAAGGTCTCCTTCCTATATAGGAGACAAAGGGGTATAATAACAACTAATAGACCCAAGCCGACATCAATAATATGTAGTGCACCATAATAAATGGGGTAATGTGCCACTACATAGGGGGTAATGTGCCAATATTTAGGGCTTAACATGCCCCTCCCCTTTAGACAAGTGTTGTCCTTAATGCTTGATTAGTTGTGGATGCTTCTATATAAATGACTCATCTTCCCAAGTCGAATCTTCCACTGATAGGTTCTTCCATTTGATGAGGTACTCAATAACAACCCGATTTCGTAGCTATTTGGCCATTGTTTCAGTAATTTGCTCAGGTTCTAATATGACTCTTCCTTCTTCATCAAGCTCAAGAAAGATTGTTTGAATTGGGATCTTGTCTCCTATTACCTTCTTTAAGCAAGAAACATGGAAAATTGAATGCACTCTTGAAGATGAAGGGAGCTCCAATTTGTAATCCATACTACCAATCTTCTGCAACACTTTATAAGGACCATAATACTTGGGTGCTAATTTATTGTCCTTATTTAGTTGCTTGAGGAGCATTTGCTTGTAAGGTTGTAGCCTCAGAAATACCCAATCCCCTTCTTCGAAACTCCTTTCACTCTGATGTTGATTAACTTGTTGTTTCATCCTGTTTTGTGACATAGCTAGGTACCCATAAAGTGACATAAGTGGAGACATTAGATTTGATACCAAATGTTATGTAACTAAGTCTTAGATATAGGATAAAAATAGCAGAAATAGACCAGAAGAAAGTAATCCATGCCTTAATAAGAAATAAATGAGATGAATAACAATCCTCTTCGAGGGAGGAATCTCCTTACACAATGTACTAAGTACATAAGACAAGATAAGATACAATAACGACTAAAATGAAAAGGTCTCCTTCCTATATATAGGAGACAAAGGGATACAATAACAACTAATAGACCCACTAATGGACCCAAGACGACATCAATAATATGTAATACACCATAATAAAGGGGGTAATGTGCCAATATTTAAGGCTTAACATTACATGGATGGAGGTCTGAGTTCAATATCCTTTGAATATTTATTGTATCATAACCAAACATTTGATCAATTTAAATCTCCTTGATCTCTAGTAGAGTTATGATCAGAATTTATGGATATTGGAACCTGGTTTTTATGTTTTATCATCTTAAGTATCCCTTGAAATATGATATCAGTATTCAGAAATATTTCTTTCTAGGTTCACAATTTTAAACACCTATTTACCCCATCCACGAAGAAGGGCACCTCTGTATATTTGGATATGGTCCAATGCCTTTTGCTTCACTACAAATTCTCTTCTTCTTCTCACGCTTCATATTGTTAGAATTTGATGCAAATTGCTTCTCTTCCATTTCTTGTATTTGAAAGTGAAATTGATCAATTAAGTCTCCTTAGGATCTAACACCATCTCGATATTACTACTTATAGGTATGGATTTATTTTGTAGTAAACTTAATGTGGAATACATAGATAAATTGGATCTGATAACTATTTATTTTAATGCTCCATGACTCATTCAGTTTCATATGAGTTTTGGTAAACTTTACGGTAATGTGAAATCGTTGTTATCATTTTAATTCTATGAACACATCTAATATATTGTTCAAGCTTGAACTAAAATATCTTGAAATCAAAAAACAAATACGTACGATTTTCAATCATCCAATTGTGTAGTTGAAGTGGCAAGCACATTGAATGTGAGATGGGATATAATCTTTCCTCACATTATAGGTGGTGGAAGGCATATATATGGTTGTTTATATTGACTTGTGTTAATGAAGTATATTATTACATATTACTTGAATTCAGTGTTCCATCTGACTCGGACAATTTTAATGCCAATTAGCTCTAAAACTAGTATGCCAAAGAATATGAGAGGTATGGAATTAATACAAATTAGAAGCAATTATCTCTCTTTTTTTTAAATTAGGTATGGAAAAAGTTAATGTCATCTATGCAAGTAGGATGTATATTTAAACTTGTATGTTACCTAACAACCTAACTTAACTAATGTAGTCAACAAGCCCTAAAAGAGATGGGGATTTCAACCTCTAGCCAAAATTTCAAGAAGGTCAATATCTCTTACTGGTTATCTTTATTACTCCAACTAGTGAAATCATATGATATTAAGCATCCACACTTAAAATTAGTGTTAAGATTCCAAAAGCAAACAAAAGTATACAACTCGGTGATTTTTACATTTTACTTATGTTTAAAAGGTGATATTTCATAAGACAACATCACGTAGTTCATCCTGCGATAGCAGTGAAAATCTCTTCGATAATGAAACATACATACACACCTAAAGCATTGAGTTCAAGTTATTTGAGAAGCATGGCACTTGGGATACTCCTCCAGTCATGGCATAGTGTACTGCTGCAAAAACATTATTTAAGCATGGTAGCCTGGTGCATGGAAATGAACACTCTTGAGTTCCCTGGTGGATGAATTATTTTAGTGTTGGGAAATGATGTTACACATAATTTAGGTCCAATAAAAATATGATTTTTTTCTTCTTTTACGATGGATCTTTCTTATCAAATAAAATTGCATTTGATTTTTTTGGTTTCCAACTCTAACGAAAAAATTGGAGTAGTAGTGGATGAAATTAATTTTTTTTTAAAATTTGGATAGGCAGTTACGAATGCACCACATTAGACACTTTGATCAACCTATAATTCCCACTAGATATTAAGTTCTAAATAAGCTTATTGGAAGAGGAGTGTACAACTCTCATATGGCACAAAAATAATGGCAACAAATGGTATTAGAAGAGGAGTGTACAACTCTCATATGGCTCAAAAATAATGGCAACAAATGGTGTTGTTCATCTAATGGTATATGATGATTTAGGAGCCAATGAATAATGAGTAATCCCTAAGCTCTTCTCTCAATCCAACATTTAAAGATTATATCTAGAGCAATATCTCATCTCATCAACTCAATATTATACATGTGTTACTTATATTTTATGACGTTGAGCCTTATCATTTGACAACTATTGATAGAAAACATTATGTCGAAGTCTACTGAGACCATGAAGGAATAGATTAAAAAACTCAGAGACACAACATCCCCTCTTGTGTTGTTCATTCCCTATCAACTGGGATTATAGGATGTGAAGCTGAATGAAGGGATGCAGGAATGTAAGATTGGGTGGTGAATGAAGGGATGCAGGAATGTAAGATTGGGTGGTGGGGATTACAGGTGCTGGTTACAAATGGTCAATTGGAGACAATGACCAAAAGGAGAATGGAGACATTTTATTTCACCAATCCTTTCTACAAGAATCCAAGAATTAAACCTCAATAAGAGATTTGAGCTAAATGACAGAGCAATGGATATTGGGACAGTGCAAACACCAGGTAAGTTCTCAAACACCATGTAAAGTTGCAAAGTTATAGCTGGAAGGTAAATCTTCACACGCCTGTAGATATTGGGACAGTTGCAAAGACCAGGTAAATCTTCGTGCCCTCATTCATCTAAAAATCTGCTAATGAAAAAAAGGCAAGGCAAAATGCATAGATATACTTATTATTTAGTGAAAATTCTAGAACGAGTTGATAATGGAATAAATAAAAGAAATGCATGTGGAAATAGAATCAAGAAAAAAAAACATAAAAAATCAACGCCCAGTAATCTCCTTTTCTTTATTAACATTCTCTTGGAATTTCGAATTGGGTTAATCCCGAGTCAATAGATAGTTAGTTGGGTTTATTAACATTCTCTTGGAATTTCGAATTGGGTTAATCCCGAGTCAATAGATAGTTAGTTGAGGCAAATGATGGGAACATCGCAGCTATCATGGAGGTTAGTGAGACCATGAACAAAACTTCATCTCGTCAAATTGAACCAGATGTCACATGCAACACTTTAGATTACTAGAGGGATTTACCTTCCAGCTGTAAAGTTTTTTAGTCTGAAAACATTTTTTGAGAAATTTAGAGCATTCTATTTTATCCTCGTGGTTGTGTTTGTAGGCCTGCAGTCTGGCTGTGTTTTGAGCTTCTTGAGAATAATTCTTCCCACATCTGCCACTTGTAGGTAAGTATAATGGTTATACTTTGCTTCACTTCTTTGATAATGATCGTGCATGGAATATGCCATTTTTAAATCCTTTGAAAGGGGTTTTATCCGACGTTGTTGTCTTCATATTTCAGAGACCTCTGTAAAGAATAGGACTCCAAAAAAAACTATGGACAGGACCATCTATAAACAAAAATGTGGCGATGGCCATGTTGGATTTGAATATGATGTTCTAGATGAAGCTGCTTAATGTGATTTATTTTTAGAAAATCTTAATGTAGAGAATGTAAGATTACTAATATTAGTATAAATCTCTTGAGGAAGTTTAGGGCTTTATAAATGAGTTTGCACCTCAAGTGATTTGATCCCTAGTCTCACTGCTTAAGATGGATCTACCCTAGTTTATTAATATGCAATTATTATAAAACTAATATTGAATTCATTATTATCTTATCAACTTAAAAATACATTTATTTTACATTATAATCATTCAAGCACCAACTATTCCAATTTGGATTTCTTACAAATAGACCAAAGTTGCATTAATTAGTTAATTATGAAGTAAAACAAAGTTTCACCAAAAACTAATATCTAACGGCCAACTATTCCAATTTGGAATCATGTTGTAAATGCTAACACATAAATACTAGCAAAAATTTCATTAATTAATTAATTATGAAGTAAAATAGTTATTTACCAAATTTAATGGTAGAAGTGCCAATTATTACATGTTAAGGAGTTATTCAAGGAGAGGTTTGCACCTCAGGAGATTTGATCCCTCTTGGCGCTTGATAGAGCCTAGGATTTGGATCTATAGGCCAAAATTGCATTCATTCATTGGTTATGAAGTAAAATAGTTACTTACCCAAATTTAATCGTCCAAGTGCCAACTATTTCATGTTGTAAATTATAACATGTATAAATCTTACAAATATACACAAGTTGCATTCATTAATTAACTGTGAAGTAAAATGCTTTTAATTTAACTAATTATTGGTTAATTTGCAATTATCATGAAACTAATATTTTACTTTTTATTCTATTATTAACTTAAAAATACATAATCTGCCAACTATCCTAAACAATAACACACAAACCCTACAAATATGCAAAAATTGTATTCATTAATTCATTATAAAGTAAAATAATTATTCTTGTAACTATTTATGAAAAAAAATATTTAAAATGTGAAGATGCATGAATGAAAATTAAAATTGGATTTCAATATATACTATATAAATTTATTTTTTAGAATCTAGAGCCGACATGTAACAATAGTCTCATAACATGCTATATCATCCTTTTTGTTTATTACTCTTAAGATTCAACCTATTCTCTACATCAATGCATAGATATTGTAGTGCCTCTTAACCTCTAGATTATATGTGGGTTGGTTATCATTAATGGAAGTGATAGATGTCAAAAAGCAAAATGTTTTACCACCTTTTTTCTCATAACACATCCACACCACATGGTAAACACGATTAGAAAACTTGGAAATTGATACCTTAAGTATTATTTTTTGATTGGTCCACAACTTGTTACCTACGAATGTAATCCATATAATATTCTCATTTTTCTACTTTATTTAATCTTTCGGCTTAATCCTTAGTCCATGCTGGAGATTCCATATTTGTTGTAATGTCAGGTTTCATTTGAAGTTTTTGTATTCTTGTTAAGAGAGAATACTAGAAGCTTTGTGCTTACCATCACAGTGCTTAGATAAGGCCGACGAAAGAAATCTATCAAAGTATGAAGAATGCCATAATTTGTTTACATTAACTAGTAATTATGTTTTTGCAAATATTTGGTTGGTAGATACTCTATGGATCATTAACAAAAAAAATTATGTTTAGGTTCTTAGTTGTAACTTTGATTCAGTGTGAACTTTGATTCTTCTATTTAAGGGTGCTATCTCAATGGAAGAGCACCGTAGAAGGTTGGTTTTTCGATTCATCCATGCCCTATCTACATAAATCAATGACTAATTAAATGACAAGTTAACAACAATCAATGAATAGATAAAAGACTATTTAACAATATACTAAATAAATGACCATTTAACTACAATCAATAACTAAATAAATGACTAGTTAACAAAGATCCATGACTAAATAAATGACAAATTAACTGCACTTACTAACTAAATGACCAATTAACTGGACTTATTAACAAAATGACAAATTAACAACAATCAATGACTAAATCAATGACCAGTTAACAACGATCAATGATTAAACAAATGACCTGTTAACGACAATCAATGACTAAATAAATGACGAGTTAACAACAATTAATAACTAAAACAATGATTAAATATACGACCAAATTGACCAATCAAAACAAGCAATAAATGACTAAATTTTTTTAATCACATGTTTAATTGCATTATAAGTGACAAACAATAAATCACTATTATTCATTTATATTCAAATTTTAGTCAACTGTCTTTTTCTACGGGAAAATTTTAAGGACCCATAATTTTCTTAAAGTGTAGAAACCTTGGTTAATCTTACTAATTCCTAAATGTGCAACCATAAAATGTTTGGTGATTTTTTTGCAAAAATATTCAAATTTCTAAAGATTTTATATAGTTTTGGGACAATTTTGATGATTTTTATAGTAAAAAAACAATTATCCCATGGAATTTGGGCCAATCATTTAAAAATAAAATAAAATTGGTGAATCTTCTTTGGGAAAAAAGGTTGAAAAATAGCCCATGGGATAAATTTTGCCCCTAAAATTTTCCCTAATAGATGAAATGATGAATTATTGGTAATTTTGAGATTGGATGTAGTGGAAGGAATTGCATGAAGAAGGTAGTCATATTTGATGGCTACAAAATTGCTTTGTTGGGAGGACAAAGTTGCATGAAAGAATATGATTGTCTAATCATGAGTATCAAAAGTTTTATGTGATTGCATAGATAATCTGACTGTATTTTGCAATTTTATTGTGATAATGATACATATAAGGTAAATGTATTTCATTGCATTTGAGATGTTAACAACTCATAGTGTTTGAATGATTATTTGTTATAATTCTAAGATCACTTCAGTGACTGTTGTAAATGTTGTAGTGAAAAGATTATATGCATGGGTACTCACAGCTTGTTTAGCTGATTGAAAAATGTAGATTGCATGTAGAATTGTCTTGGATATGGCAATGTGTGTAAGTCCATAATAAAGGTTGGAAACTACTATCTGAAAAAGCCAAACATTATGAGAAGGATATCATGGTTGTCAAATTTGATTTTTGTAGGAACAAATTTGTAAATTTTAGATTTGAATTTTTTGCTAATGATTGCTAATGATTGTTTGGTTGATTTAGTATTGTTTCAAGAGGACATGTTGTAGGTGGATATCCAAGTTATGGAAACAAGTGTAAACCATAACGGACAGAGTGCTACCACTTACAAGATCCAAACAATATGAGGATGGCCTCATGGTTAAATAAATATGAATTATGTGGTAGACAGAATTGTAAATTTAGATGTGAATTTGGTTATTAATGTTATTAGTTGTTTGTCTATTTGTGAATTGTGTAAGGAGGACACATTGCAGGAATACCATGTGTTATGTCCTATAAGAGCCAACCATTATGACAAATCTGGTTTCTGTATGAAACAAATTTGAGAAATTTCTAATTGAAATTTATAAGAAGGACCTCATGCTTGGGAAATATGGTTGTATGAAATAGATTTGAGAATTTTCGATTAAAATTATTATGATGTCATATCATGGTAGTTGTATGTGTGTAATACAGGTGAGATGATAGATCTATCTAGTGAGGATAGATAAATGCCATTGAAATCTAGGGGAAAATGCTACTATTATGACATTGGAACCCTATGATATGTCTGATCTCCATGAGCTATGCTATGTTAAGGGTTTCTAGTGGGATGCCCTATCAATAAGTCCTATGAGTTGGCACTCTTCTTGTGCAAGAAATATTGGGAAAATAATGGATTGCACGAGGGAACCGTGGATCGGTGAAGGGGATTCTTGAGCGTAAATGGTGAGTGACTGCAAAGAAGATGCAACTTGAATGAATCTAAGTGAGAGGTTCATGTTATGTGCTAGTTGGGATCAAGAAGGAATTAGAGGTATATGCATATACCTTGGGTATGTCAGAGAAGATAGTAAGTTGGATCTCACCCATGGCATCCATATAGAGAAAAGATATGTCCATATAGATAAGTATGGTCTTATTGAATACTTTATATTTCATTATGGATATACATACTTCGATTATGAAACTTGAATATTTTCCAATCGATCAAGTGTTGCTTAAAATAGCTATGACAAACATGTTTTTCCTTTGATGAATGTAATAGGTATGCGATGAAATGCTAAAGATATTCGAGGTGTTCCAAGGTATCCCAAAGAAATGCTTGAGAATTATTGTCCGAGATAGCCAACAACAAGACAAAGTGAGCATGAAGAGAAAGGAATTGCAAATGCAGTTGAAAAGAAGGACATGTAACCTTGTTAAAAATAAAGAGAACATCGGGGACATTGTTATTCCAAGGGGGAGGGGATTGTAATACACCTAGTTTTTTTTTAACTTAGAATGTATTTACTCAAAATTATGTAAATGATGCAAATATGTTAGGACTCATAGTGTAGAGCTCAAGGCCAAGGCCCGACTAGTGAATGGCTATGCATATGTAATGTAAAAAAAATTATTTGGACTCTGTGGTTCGCTTGTCATGCTAACTTGAAATATATGTAAATGTTATGTTGGAAAATAATAAATTGGTCCAATATGGCTATGTAAATAACACTAGAGGGGTTATGATTCCACTAGAGAGGAAGAGGAAAAGGGGGCCTATGGGAGATTAAATCCACTTTTTCTAAGTGTCAACCTTAGAACTCATCAAATTACTATCATGTGGTTAACCGATCCAATTACTCCCTTCTTGACTATTAAATCCAATCATTGAATGCATGTAAGAGGTTGGTGGAAAAATTCATCTTATGCAACGATTGAAGCATGGGGTGATTGCAATTTTGTGACAATTATGTCAACTGTTAGAAGTCTATTTTTTCTATGGTCAAAGTTATGTTAGTTGTCTTGTCACCATTCCCTCCTATATTTTGGAGTCTTTCCACTCATTTTCCATTATCATGTAGATTTATACACTACGTAGATTCTCTATCTTGTTATTCATACTATTACCAATTATCAAATTATGTATAACCCAAATATTCGAATTTGGAACCAAAGTTATGGATTTGAAGGGGAAATAAATGGTTGTAGGTGAGCATTGAGGTTGTACATGGTAGGAACCTTTACCCATTGAGTTCTAATACATTTTCATGCTTGAAAATCCATGAATTAGGGCTACAGGTGGTTCTCCAATGGCATATAGTAGGTTGGACTTCTTCTATGCACACATTGGTAAGCACCTGGAAAGATGGATAACCTGAGAGAGCCATGGATTGGTGATGGGGAATCTTGAGCCTAGAAGGGGATTTTTTGGGGTAGGTCTTGTTGGATCCAAGGATGTGATGGCTCAGCGAGATCCTTGTAGAGATCTCTATGAGCGTTTGGATAAGCATAGAGAGCAAAATGGGTTTTCAGATGACATAGAGAAGCATGTAGGTGTGTCCTTCACCCTAGTGGCCTCATAGCCCAACTTGGAGATGGTCTCTCAGTAGAAAGAAAAAAATTTGAATATAGTTCCTATGGTTGAGTGAAAATTTGCTCTTACATAGCTAGTTTATTGGATATTCATTGTTTGAGATAATTATTCACTTTGTATTTGATGTGAAATGATTTTATTCTTATGCATATAATAAGTATGCTTATAAATACATGTTTTGTGTGTGTGGATAGAGTTATTTCCGATGTTTTTATATTATGCATATGCACACACATTTGAAAGGGTTATAAATTTGTAAGATGTCCATTGGGCGAAATTTAGAATCCCATCCATTCATGTCCCCCTCTGTTGGTTGGAATGATGGATGGGGATGTCACATATGACTACATTTGCCAATTAAGAACAAAGCACAATAAGAAATGATCAATAATAAAATGAAAACCATAAATTAAAGCAACCTAAGCTACCTATAATAGAACAAGTCCAAATGGATTTTCCTAGATGTTACCATCTAGGCATATCACCTTTTTAGGTAGAGCCCATTTCTAGGTCCTAGGATGTTTCCCTCAAAGTCTTTCAACTCATAAAATACCTTGTTCAAGACTTGATTCACTATGTAAGGACCAAGCCACATAGAATTGAATTTTTCGGACCCAATTTCATCATGGTCTCAGTCATAGACTAGCATCATGTCTCCTTGAGAGAAGACATGAGGATAGAAAAACTTGTCATACTGAGCTTTGACATGATTTTTGTGCACTTCATTGGTAGTATCAGCATCCCTTCTATGTTCGTCTAATTGTTCCAAGTAGTACACTAGGAATTCCTGTAATTGGATGGTGTTTGGTAGGAGCTTGATGGCTAGTTTCAATGATGGGATCTCACACTCAATAGGTAGCACCACCTTGACTTTGTGCACAAGATGAAAAGGGGTAAAACTTGTATCAATATTGACAAAAGTCTAATATGCCCAAAGTGTAGGATAAATCATGATATGCCAGTTGTTTCGATTTGTTCTCGCTGTGTGTTGGAACATGGTTTTCAATGACTTATTTACGAACTCTACTTGTCTATTTTCCTATGGATAGTATGGTGAGGATAAATCTTGTCAGAAGCCAAGATTCTCAGCTATTTTTGACATCATTTTATTTTGGAAGTGACTTCCATTGTATGTGACAATGTCCCTAGGTATACCAAATTAGGCTATGAATTGGTTAAAAATGAAGCGTGATATACGTCAAGTATAAGTGTCTCATGTCCAACCAAGTTCCCTGCATAATGCCCACTTTAATTCCTAATGACATTATTCCATATTGCATGTCTACCTTTACCCATACTCTCAACATTGCTAGATTTTTGAGATCCTTTAATCTCCAAATACTTGTTTCTGATTATGCTTCCACACTTAATTTAACTTCAGTTACGTCGAGTTTGCTCAATGAAGTAAATTGAGAGATTTCATGTGGAATCACTATTAAACTACTACACCCATCTTAAACAAGCACCTTGAGATTTTGAAGCTATCCAATCTTAGATGACAATGATTGGAGGTGTTGACAACCCTTAAGATACACAAATTGAAGGGGAGAAAGATGGAATATCTCTTTAGGAAAATATTGGATCTGCAAGAGATTACTTAATCTGAGAAGCTTAATTTGTTTTAATTTTCCAATTGATGATGGGATTGAGATTATTCTGTCATTTATCGACATATCAATATCCTTGAGAGACGTCAGGATGACTATAAATTCTTATGGAACCTCTTTAATTCAATTCTCATATAAGAAAAGACTCACCAATTTTGGGCGTGTGAACTCGGTAGGAAGATTTTCAATGTAATTCTTGCAAAGTGATATCCTCTTCCAATCCTCATTGTCAATATTTAGGAAATTTTGTAGCTCTTCGCCTGCCTTGATTATACAATTGTCCTCCTTCTCGCTAATATAGATCACCATGTCACGAATAATCGGGTCAACTATTATACTTTATGCATCTACAAGCCTCCAGAAATTCATGGTCCCCTTATTTGGAACATTTTGAAACAAAAAACCATTCACAAAAATGTTAGCATAGTTGCAATCGATGTCCATGTCCATTAAATGGATCTCCTATTTGCTCCTAATGAGACCCTCTGCAATGCACATATGCAATAAAATCCTCGCAGTAAGTTTATAATTTTCAGGATACAGAGTAGGATATAGGAAGCTATTCTTGATGCTTGAATTGGGAAAAGAATCATAAGTAAATATAAAGCATTGGCATAGATCTCGATCAGTGTGAGGATGAATATCTGCAAAAGAAGGATCTACAGTTTTCATCAAATATAAAATTGTAGAGTGGAATTGGGAGAATTTGGAAGAAAAAAAAAGAAACAGAGGGTCTCCCATGGCCTCTGAAGGCCACTTGGGAGGTTAGGGAATGTGGCAGAGTGGTATCAGAGCTTCAGCTACAGCACTGGGGCTATTAGGGCCGAGCTGTGCATGAATTTACGGTCAAGAAATGCGCCATGGAGTGGTTTTGATGAACGCTATTGATTAATTGATTGTCCAAATGAATAATTCCATATTTGAATGGATATGTTAGGGTTTATTTACATGCTTGTAATTTCTAATAGATGCCTCTATTATGTACATTGGTTGCAACAATTAATCATTGAAACGTACAGTAGGGCAGTGCACAAAAAGGCGAGAAATGGTAACCTTCCACGGTGCGTAGGATCCGTTTGAGACAGAGGACGATGTGCTAGGTGAGAATGTGCAAGAGGCACATAGATAGGCCGAGTCTGATGGAAGAAGGGAACAAGTGACGCCCACAAACTTGGCCGAGACCATGGTAAGATTCAAGGAGCAGTTGATGAAAGCAGGAAGAGAAACACTAGCTCAACGTGGCCATCTTGCAGAGCCTCACGGACATGTATCAAAGAATAAATGGTGGGTTTAACCCAAGAAATGAAGGCCGAGAAGAACATAACGCAAGAAGTCACTCTAGGGGTATTTCTAGGCGAAGGACTCCAAGCTCTAGAAGGGGTTCTGTGAGCAAAAAACACAGAATGCCCTCTCCTAGGTTTTCTTCAAGTAGGTCAGATGAATCCCAAGGTCCCCAAGGAATCCCAAGACATACTTCTAGTAGAAGTGAGAGCAGAAAGAAGCACAGAGTATCCCCCAGTGCGAATTTAGGAAGGCAAGGCCTCCCACTTTTGATGGATAAAGCAAAGAAGGTCAAGAAGCAGAGGCATGGCTTCTTGGAATTAAAAAGTACTTCAGAATGCATGAGTATTCAGAGAATGAAAAGGCTAGGGTTTCCATCTATAACCTTAGTGGAAGAGCTTCAATTTGGTGGGAACACCTCATGCAAGTGTGAAAGGAATTAGTGAAAGAAGAATCAGCTAAGAAATATTTAAAAGACACTTCCAGGAGAAATACCTATCACCTAGGTATTATGATAACAAAAGAAAAGAGTTCAATGAACTCAAATTAGGGCAGAATACCATGGATGAGCACATCCACAAGTTTCTGGAGCTGCTGAGGTATGTAGATTACATCAAGGATGAAAGAGTGAAAATACAACGTTTCCTTGGTATTCTACCACATAATTACAAAGACATGATAGAGTTTGTAAATCCACCAAGCTTGGATGAAGACATCAGAATGGCAGAGCATTGCTATGAGCAGAGTAAAGGTAAAACATAGTTGCATCCAGCATGGAAAGGTAAGCCTAGAGGAAGGTTTGAACAAAAGAAAAGTGGATTCAAACCACCATTCAGAAATCATCCCAGAAATGTTCCACATGACTAGCAAGCAAGAAGAGAGTTCAAGCCAGCTATAGCAGCAAAAAAGGCACAAAAAGGGCCACTCCAATGTTGGGGATGCAAAGGAAACCATATGCTTAAATATTTCTCGCATCAGAAGGAAAATCCAAGGAAATTGCACATCATAGAAGGATCAAATACAGTGGGAGATATGGCAAGGGAAACAAATAGGATTTATGTAGCACTGGATGATCACCAAGCATACCATCAATCAATAGTGGTGGAGATTGAAGGTAAGATTTCTAAGCAATCTATTTCTATTTTGATTGATCCTGGGTCTACTCATAGTTATGTGTCTCCTGAGGTAGTTGAAAGTTTTTGTCTTGGTAAAGTAAAGCATAGTAAGCCTTGGTTAGTTCAATTAGCCACAGGTACCAAGAGAAAGGTAAGTGAAGTAGTGAAGGAGTTCCCTATAAAATTGAATGAGCTCCTCACACATGCAGAATTAAATGTCTTACCGTTAGGATCATATGATGCCCTAATTGGCATGGATTGGTTGGAAAGACGAGGCAAGTTGGACTGTTATGAGAAAGCACTTGAATGCATTGATGATTAAGGAAGGCCAAGGTTGGTGAAAGGAATTCCCAAGCAAGTTTCAGTAAGGCAGATTTCATCCTTACAACTGAGAAACTTCTATGAAAAGGGTTTCCAATTATATGTTGTGCACATATTAGATTCAACATAAGATAAAGGACCCAAGTTAGAAGAATTTCAGTTGTTACAAGAGTTCCAGGATGTATTCGTAGATGAAGTGGCAGGGCTGCCACCGAAGAGAGACATTGAATTTTGATTAACCTTATTCCAGGGGCAGCACCAATCTCTAAAGATCCTTATAGAATGAGCACACCATAATTGATAGAATTGAAGATGCACCTGGAAGAATTAATGGACAAAGAATATATCAGACCTAGTGTATCTCCTTGGGGCGCACCTGTGTTATTTGTCAAGAAGAAGGATGGGACATTGAGGCTGTGTATTGATTACAAGAAGCTCAATAAAGTGATAGTTAAGAACAAGTATCCATTGCTAAGGATTGATGACTTGTTTGACCAAATGAAGGTGTTGGAATATTTTCACCATCATTTATGTATTTGCATGCATGCATCAGTATGGTAGTCTCCCAGCACCTAGTCCTTAGTTTTGAGCCCCTTGGAGCCTGTTTCTAGCCATCAGTAGGCCTCCTACCTACCTAGTGCGCATTGTTTTCATCATCTGGATACTAATGCGCCCTACTACACACATCTAGGACCTCATTAGTCAGTTCATACATTGATCAGTCATTTCTTGCATTGATTTTCAAGTTAAATGACTGTAGCTCCTAGTTGTCTATATCAGAGTGCCACTTGACTATTAACAGTCTCTCATGCGCCCACCTTGGAGTCCCCTTCCCTAGATTAGTGCCACATGCATCAGTTAGAATCAGTTAGACTCATTTGAATAATCTTTGGCTATCAGTGGCCACTACCACTGATTGGGTGATGGTTCCAATGCAGTCCAAGCCATGCTATTGAGGAGTATTCGAATGACCTTTGGGTTAATCGAATTCATTCTATTGTACTCTCATATTTTTTCCAGCTTACAGCCAATAAATGACATTACAACAATTTTTATCATTCTTTTAGTTTCATGTGTGAATATTGATTCAATTCTTCTTCTCCTTCTCTACAATTCTTGAGTGAAATTTGTGAGGTTTGTTCAAGCTGAGTGATCTACCCTGTAGAATTTCACATGGTATCAGAGCTTGATACAGCTATTCGAATTGCAGGAGTTTATTTAACAATTGTTTTTCAGTAGAGCACCAGAAGCCTCTAGATTTCCACAACAAATCTTGGTGCAATTGTCTTGAATTCACTAGAGCAATCTAGTGAGGTCTAGCCAGGTTTCAAGGATCCAGTCACATGTGCTCACTGTCCTAAAGTAGTGTTCTTTAGATTCTGCAACAAATATCTAGCAATAATTCATTTGAAATGAAGAGGAAACTGCATTGGTGCTTTTTAAGGCTCGACGTTTCGATCTCTCTCTGAGATCATCATCAGGAGTGCCTACCAAACAAAAAGATGGTCAAGAGGCCAAAGATCCGCTTATATATGGTTCGGTTTTGGTTTTATGTGAGTGTGAGGTTAATATCGATTTGGTTGGTTAGGTTGGGATACAATTATTGAAAGTATTATATTTTTTTATTAGGGTTAATGGAGTTAGGTATTAGTAATTTTTAATATTAAAAAATCCAAGTGTTTTATAATTAAGATTGATTAAATTAAAATATTTAATTAAGATAAATAAAAATTGAAATTATTTTTATTTTTATTTTTATTATTAAGAATAATATTATAAAGATAAATAGAATCATTACTTTTATTTATTTTCTTTTTATTTTATTTTATGACTTAAGGTTTAATTTTTAATTTAATTTTTATTTTCAAATTTTATTACTAAACTTTTACCTGTAAGATTAATAAAAATTGAAATAATTATTTTTATTATTAAGAATAATAATATTATAAAGATTATTAGAAATTTTATTTATTTATTTATTTTTTAATTTTTAATTTCCATTTTTGAAAAATGTTTTGAATTAAGGTTTAGTTGAGATTAAGAAGTTTTTTAATTTTCTAAGGTTTCATTGATGACTCTAAGGTTAAGGGTGGACTAGGGTAACCAACAAAGTGGGGGGAAAGAGATATCCTCTTTGGGCCTCAGGGGTTCTGCGAGGAGTGTTTTTTGAGTGAGTGTAGAAGGGGAAGCCATGTGTCACTAAGTTTTGTGCCGTCATCTCTATTTAAGCAATCATTAGTCATGCTGATTTCTATCTTTTCTCTTATTTTTCGTTTAGTTAGGTTGTCTTCTCTTACAATGACCCTAGCATTCTCAAGACAAATGTGGTGTTTGGTAAGGTGAGCGTGTTCAGCAAGGGCAAACTTCTTGTGTCTATCATGCCTAAGGTCTGCTTCATGTTCTTTAAGTCTAGTTACTATGGATCTACCGGTTTCACCGATGTAGGGTTTAGTACAGGAACATGGGATGGAGTAGACACCTTTAAAGTGTTTTGGTTCTATGGGGTCCTTAAGAGAGTCTACCATCCTCCTAATAGAATTGGGAGGGGTAAATAAAACCCTAAACCCTCTCTTTCTTAGGTTTTTGGACAATCTATCTGTGGTTCCTTTTATATATGGAAGGAAGATTCTTTTTTCTTCTTCCTTGGTTTGGTCATTTTCTTTTTTATTAGTTTTATTTTTATTTGTATTCCTTTTAATTTTAGATATTATTTTCTTTATTTGTTTGCTGTCATATCCATTCATTCTAAAGACTTGGTGTAGGTGCTCCAATTCTTGATCAATGTGCTCCAATTCATTTGTTTTGCAGGTTTATTCCATCATTCAGATTCGAATTCAACAACTATCATGGATCTAAAAATCACATCCTTCAACTATTTCAAATGGAAAGCAAAGATGGACATCTTCATGAAGTCCAAAATCCTTTCTAGAGTGTTGAATGGGACAACAGTCGAACCCATTGGTACAGTTGAGAAATCAAAGTATCTTGATAAACTTGATGAAGCAGTTGGACTTCTACTCCTCAGTATTTTTGATGATCTACATTAATTTCATGTCATTGATGATATATGAGTGAAAAAATGTCCAGTTGTTGGATCTGATTGGAGAATTTGTTGACCCTCATCGATCCCTCTTTAATTATACCCATCCAAATCCAAACAATGAGGATGGACACACTTTGTGTCTCTATTCTATCTCTTCACATGATTATGTCCTTTGTCACATCTAGAGATAATAAATCTAGTGGTTTCTTGTATCATGTTATTTAAGTAATGAAGTGCTTAATCATAGTGCATACTTTCTTGATAATGGAATCCTATGCTCATTTCATGGATACAATTTTTTTTTATGTTTTGGGGTTAGATTATATACGCAAAACCCTAGAAACTATCGACCTCCCATTGGGGTTGGCAAAGTTTGTCGATTATTTGTTGAGAATGATCATTTGAGACTTCTTCGCATTCCTTCCACTCAGTTGAAGGATTCTGTGAGGTAAATTGTCTTTCCTTAAATGGGTCTATTTTCAGAATGAATCCTACTTCATTATAATACCTAACCATGTATTGTACCTTCTGTGTGGAGACAAGATGGAGCATCTTGCTCAATTTGGAATTGATTCAGAGACCTTTTTTTCCCATTGATCCTGAGCCTCCAAATTATATGCTAGTTCCCAATAGAAGGTAATTGCGGCTATACACTCTAGGGGAATTTCATAAGGGGTAGGTTCCAGATCCCACCTGATTACGAGGAGTAGGTCCTTGAATCATGGGGTTTCAAAGACACTAGGTACCATATTCCCTTCGTTGAGTATGATAACACTGGGACATTCTTTCTTTTTATGTAGACATACTTTCCCTCGTCTCCCCAACCGAAACTGTCTATTTGAATAGAGTATGGGTTTGTAATGTATGAAAGAGAAGAAACAAATTAATTGGTTCCATCTTGGTATATCGTGGGAAGACATACTGGGTCTGTCGGTTTCCTGAATTGAATTGTTGATTTTGTTACAATGGTGTGACATGAGTAGATCACAATTTACATGTTATGCAACCAAGTGCCAGATATAGCATAAAATAGCATAAATAGACCAGAAGAAAGTAATCCACGCCTTAATAAGGAAGAAGTGAGATGAGCAACAATCATCTTTGATGGAGGAACCTCCTTACATAATGTACTAAGTACATAAGACAAGACAAGATACAATGATGACTAAAATGAAAAGGTATCATTCCTATATATAGGAGACAAAGGGGTACAATAACAACTAATAGACCCAAGCTGACATCAATAATATGTAATGCACCATAATAAAGGGGGTAATGTGCCACTACATAGGGGGTAATGTGCCAATATTTAGTTCTTAACATGCCCCTCCCCTTTAGACAAGTGTTGTCCTCAACGCTTGATTAGCTATGGATGTTTCTATATGAATGACTCATCTTCCCACGTCGAATCTTCCACTGGAAGGTTCTTCCATTTGATGAAGTACTCAATAATAGCTCGATTTTGTAGTTGTTTGGTCCTTGTTTCAGTGATTTGTTCAGGTTCCAATATGACTCTTCCTTCTTCATCAATCTCGGGAAAGATTGTTTGAATTGGGATCTTGTCTCCTATTACCTTCTTTAAGCAAGAAACATGGAAAACTGAATGCACTCTTGAAGATGAAGGGAGCTCCAATTTGTAATCCATACTACCAATCTTCTGCAACACTTTGTAAGGACCATAATACTTGGGTGATAATTTATTGTCCTTATTTAGTTGCTTGAGGGACATCTACTTGTAAGGTTGTAGCCTCAAAAATACCCAATCCCCTTCTTCGAAATTCCTTTCACTCTGATGTTGATTAACTTGTTGTTTCATCGTGTTTTGTGACATAGCTAAGTTTTCCTTAAGTATCTGGAGAACTTCTTGTTGTCGCTTTATGTGATATTCCATGGCTTGAACTTTAGATTTTCCCTTTAAGAGAGATGTGATAGATGGAAGCCGGTACCCATAAAGTGACATAAATGGAGACATTAGCTCTAATACCAAATGTTATGCAACCAAGTCCCAGATATAGCATAAAAATAGCAGAAATAGACCAAAAGAAAGTAATCCACGCCTTAATAAGGAAGAACTAAGATGAATAACAATCCCCTTCGAGGGAGGAACTTTCTTACACAATGTACTAAGTACATAATATAAGAAAAGATACAATAAGGACTAAAATGAAAAGGTATCCTTCCTATATATAGGAGGCAAAGGGGTACAATAACAAGTAATTGACCCACTAATAGACCCAAGCTGACATCAATAATATGTAATGCACCATAATAAAGGGGGTAATGTGCCACTACATAGGGGGTAATGTGCCAATATTTAGGGCTTAACATTACATGGATGGAGGTTCGGGTTCAATATCCTTTTGAAGATTTATTGTATCATAACCAAACATTTGATCAATTTAAATCTCCTGGATCTCTAGTAGAGTTATGATTAGAATTTCGGGATATTGGAACCTGGTTTTTATGTTTTATCAGTTTGAGTATCCCTTGAGATATGATACCAGTATTCATAAATATTTATTTATGGGTTCAAAACTTTTAGACACCCATTTACCCCATCCACGACGAAGGACACCTCTGTATATTGAATACAATCCCATGCCTTTTGCTTAACTGAAAATTCTCTTCTTCTTCTCACGCTTCATATTGTTAGAATTTGATGCAAATTGATTCTCTTCCATTTCTTGAATTTGAAAGTGAAACTGATCGATTAAGTCTCCTTAGGATCTAACACCATCTCCATATTACTACTTACAGGTATGGATCATGAAGCAACAATGTACAATATTACAACTATAATAATGTACAGATCATGAAGCAACAATGTACAATATTACAACTATAGTAATGTACTAAAAGTTCAGAAGCCCATGCTCGAATGATTTTGCTTATATTGCCTCGTAACTTTGTCCAATTATTCTGTAGCTTACTTAATGTGGAATACATAGATAAATTGGATCTTATAGCTATTTATTTTAATTCTCCATGATTCATTCAGTTTCATACGAGGTTTGGTAAACTTTACGGTAATGTGCAATCATCGTTATCGTTTTAATTCTATGAACACATCTAAGATATTGTTCAAGCTTAACTAAAATATCTTGAAATCGAGAAAGAAATACGTACGATTTTCAATCATCCAATTGTGTAGTTGAAGTGGGAGGCACAACAAATACGAGATGGGATATAATCTTTCCTCACATTATAGGTGGTGGAAGGAATATATATGGTTGTTTATATTGACTTGTGTTAGTGAAGTATATTAGTACATATTACTTGAATTTAGTGGTCCAATAAACTCGGACAACTTTAATGCCAATTAGCTCTAAAACTAGTATGCCAAAGAATATGAGAGGTATGGAATTAATACGAATTAGAAGTAATTACCTTTTTTTTTATAAAGTAGGTATGGAAAAAGTTCATGTCATCCATGTAATTAGGATGTATATTTAAACCTAGTATGTTACCTAAAAACCTAACTTAACTCGTGTAGTCAACAAGCCCTAAAAGAGATGGGGATTTCAAGATTTCAACCTCTAGCCAAAATTTCAAGAAGGTCAATATCTCTTAGTGGTTATCTCTATTACCACAATTAGTAAAATCATATGATATTAAGAATCCACTTAAAATTAGTGTTAAGATTCCAAAATCAAACAAAAGTATACAACTCGGTGATTGTTACATTTTACTTATGTTTAAAAGGTGATATTTCAGAAGACAACATCACATAGTTCATCCTGCAACTAATAGAAAATAGCAGTGAAAATCTCTTCGATAATGAAACATACATACACACTAGTTTTTAAAGCATTGAGGTCAAGTTATCTGAGAAGCATGGAACTTGGGATACTCCAGTCATGGCATAGTGTATGGCATAGTGGCATAGATTGGTGCATGGAAATGAACACTCTTGAGTTCCATTGTGGATGAATTATTTAGTGTTGGAAATGATGTTACACATAATCTAGGTCCAATAAAAAGATGATTTTTCTTCTTCTTTTATGATGGATCTTTCTTATCAAATGAAATTGCATTTGATTTCTTTGGTTTTCAACTCTAACGAAAAAAATGGAGTGGTAGTGGATGAAATTAGAGATTTTTTAAAATTTGGATAGGCAAAACTGATACCTTGCAAGGTTACGAATGCACCTCATTCAACACTTTGATCAACCTATAATTCGCACTGGATATTAAGTTATAAATAAGCTTATTGGAAGAGGAGTGTACAACTCTCGTATGCAGTTATGAGGCCCAAAAATAATGGCAACAAATGGTGTTGTTCATCTAATGATATATGATGATTTAGGAGCTAATGAATAATGAGTAATCCCTAAGCTCTTCTCTCAATCCAACATTTAAAGATTTTAGCTAGAGCAATATATCATCTCATCAGCTCAATATTATACATGTGTTACCTATATTTTATGACGTTGAGCCTTATCATTTGACAGGTATTGATAGAAAACATTATGTCGAAGTCTACTGAGACCGTGGAAGAATAGGAATAGAATAAAAAACTCAGAGACACAACATCCCCTCTTGTGTTGTTCATTCCCTATCAACTGGGATTATATGATGTGAAGTTGAATGAAGGGATACAGGAAGGTAAGACTGTTGTTTACTTTACTTCCTCTATGGCTATTGGTGTTGCTTCCATAGTAGGCTTTGATGTTAGTGATGTTAATGAATCATCTTTTGGAAAAGTAGTTTGGGAAATCATTAAAAATATTCCCCATTTTATTTGAGATTTGAGCTAAATGACAGAGCTATGGATATTGGGACAGTGCAAACACCAGGTAAAGTTGCAAAATTATAGCTGGAAGGTAAATCTTTACACAGCTATAGATATTGGGACAGTTGCAAACACCAGGTAAATCTTCGTGCCCTCATTCATCTAAAAATCTGCTAATAAACAAAAAGCAACGCAAAATGCATAGATATACTTATTATTTAGTGAAAATTCTCGAACGAGTTGATAACGTGAAAACCCCTGGCCATACATTGAATTTTCTTGTCTAGCACCAGAGGGATTTACCTTCGAGCTGTAAAGTTTTTATCGAACGAGTTGATAACGTGAAAACCCCTGGCCATACATTGAATTTTCTTGTCTAGCACCAGAGGGATTTACCTTCGAGCTGTAAAGTTTTTATCGAACGAGTTGATAACGTGAAAACCCCTGGCCATACATTGAATTTTCTTGTCTAGCACCAGAGGGATTTACCTTCGAGCTGTAAAGTTTTTATAGTCTGAAAACATTTTTTTGAGAAATTTGGAGCATTCTTTTTTATCCTCATGGTTGTGTTTGTAGGCCTGCAGTCTGGCTGTGTTATGAGCTTCTCGAGAATAATTATTCCCACAGCTGTCACTTGTAGGTGGTCTTAACTTGTTCTGTGTATTGGACTTTACAGGATCTTTGTATTAAGTATTTATTAGACCACTGGAATTCTCTCATCATTGTGATTGTGATGGGTTTATTGCGTTGATGCAGTGAATCATGGTTGGATGAGATCGATGCTCCGGGAGGATGAAAAATACTAAAATCATTTGACAATTAAGGCCTTTCCATGAAATGAGGTTACATACTTACCCATAGTTTCAGATGATCAAAGAAGAACAAGTTGGCCACATAATGGTGTGGCCAAAAATCCATTTCTTTATTCCTTAACATCTGAAGGTAAGTATAATGGTTATACTTTGGTTCACTTCTCTTATAATGATCGTGCATGGAATATGCCATTTTTAAAATCCTTTGAAAGGGGTCTTATCCATTGTTGTCCTCATATTTCAGAGATTTTTATAAAAAATAGGACTCCAAAAAAACTATGGATAGGACATCTATAAACAAAAATGACTGCGATGTTGGATTTGAATATGATGTTCTAGATGAAGCTGCTTAAAGTGATTTATCTCTAGAAAGTCTTAATGTAGAAAAGGTAAGATTACAATATGAATTTTGGGTCAAATATTGTTTATTACAACAATAGTCTCATAACATGCTATATCATCTTTTTTGTTTGTTATTCTTAAAATTCAACATATTCTTTACATCAATGCATATATTGTAGTGCCTCTTAACCTCTAGAGTATATGTGGGTTGGTTAACATTAATGGAAGTAATAGATGTAAAAAAGCAAGATGTTTTACCACCTTTTTCTCATAACACATCCACACCATATGGTAAACAAGATTAGAATACTTGGAAATGGATACCTTAAGTATTATTCTTGGATTGGTCCACAACTTGTTACCTAAGAATGTAATCCATATAATATTCTTGTTTTTCTAGTGTATTATAATATTCTTGTTTTTCTAGTGTATTTAATCTTTCGGCTTAATCCTTAGTCCATGTTGGAGATTCCTTGTGCACTCCCTTTCTACATTTATATTTGTTGTAATGTCAAGTTCCATTTGTCGTTTTTGTATTTTTGTTTCTCAATCTCTATCCATACATGGACAGAGGAATTATAAGAGAGAATACTAGACAAAATTAATTGTTGTTTAGGTTCTTGGTTGTAACTTTGATTCATTGTGAACTTTGATTCTTTTATTTAAGGGTGCTAGCTCAATGGAAGAGCGGTTGGTGGTTCGATTCATCCATGCCATATCTACATAAATAAATGACTAATTAAATGACAAGTTAACAACAATCAATGAATAGATAAAAGACCAGTTAACAACAATAAATGACCAGTTAATTACACTTACTAACTAAATGACTAGTTAACTGCAATCAATGACTAACTAAGTGACTAGTTAACAACAATCCATGACTAATTAAATGTCCAATTAACCACACTTACTAACTAAATGACCAATTAAGTGCACTTACTAACTAAATGACCAATTAACCACAATCAATGACTAAATAAATGACCAATTAACAACAATCAATCACTAAACAAATGACTAGTTAACAACAATCAATGACTAAACATATGACTTGTTAGCGACAATCAATGACTAAAACAATGATTAAATATATGACCAAACTGACCAATCAAAACAACCAATAAATGACAAACAATTTAATCGCATTATAAGTGACTTGCAATAAATGACTATTAGTCATGTGACTAAATTTAGTAATTTATATGCAAATTTTAGTCAATTGTTTAGTCATATATCTCACTTTTTCTACTAGGGAAAAATTAAGGACCCATAGTTTTCTCAAAGTGTAAAAAACCATAAAATGTTTGGTGATTTTTTTTGTAAAAATATTCAAATTTCTAAGGATTTTATATAGTTTTGGTACAATTTTGATGATTTTTAGAGTAAAAAGCAATTATCCCATGGAATTTGAGCCAATCATTTTTGAAAAAAAAACAAATTGATAAATCTTCTTTGGGAAAAAAAGGTCAAAAATAGCCCATGGGATAAATTTAGCCCCTAAAATTTTCTCTATTTTCTACTAGTGTGTGTGTGTGTGTATCATTGCAATTAGCTAATATATATATATATATATATATATATATCATTACAGTTAGCTAATCGATGAAATGATAAATTATTGGTAATTTTGAGATCATTTCATGACAAATTATGGATGTAGTGGAATAAATTGCATGAAGAAGGTAGTCATATTTGATGGCTACAAAAATGATCTGTTGGGAGGACAAAGTTGCATGAAAGAATATGATTGTGTAATCATGAGTATCGAAAGTTTTTATGTGATTGCATAGATAATGTGACTGTGTCTTGCAATTTTATTGTGATAATGATGCATATAAAGTAAATGTATTTCATTGCATTTGAGATATTAACAACTCGTGGTGTTTGAATTATTATTTGTTATAATTCTAGGATCACTTCAATGACTATTTTAAATATTGTAGTGAAAATATTATATGCATGTGTACTCACAACTTGTTTGGTTGATTGAAAAAATGTTGATTGCATGTAGAATTGTCTTGGATATGACAATGTGTGTAAGTCCATAATAAAGGTTGGAAACTATCATGTGAAAAAGCCAAACATTATGAGAAGGATATCATGGTTGTGAAATCTGATTTTTGTAGGAACAGTTTTGTAAATTTTATATTTGAAATTTTTGCTAATGATTGTTTGCCAAATATGATCCCATGGGATAACTTTCGCCCCTAAAATTTTCCCTATTTTCTACTAGTGTGTGTGTGTGTCATTGCAATTAGCTTATATATATATATATATATATATATATATAATAGATGAAATGACAAATTATTGGTAATTTTGAGATCATCTCATGACAAACTATGGATGCAGTGGAAGGGATTGCATGAAGAAGGTAGTCATATTTGATGGCTACAAAAATGACTTGTTGAGAGGACAAAGTTGCATGAAATAATATGATTGTGTAATCATGAGTATCAAAAGTTTTATGTGATTGCATAAATAATGTGACTGTATCTTGCAATTTTATTGTGATAGTGATGCATATAAAGTAAATGTATTTCATTGAATTTGAGATATTAACAACTCATAGTGTTTGAATTATTATTTGTTATAATTATAGGATCACTGAACAATGACTGTTGTAAATATTGTAGTGAAAAGATTATGTGCATGGGTACTCACAACTTGTTTGGCTGATTGAAAAAATGTAGCTTGCATGTAGAATTGTCTTGGATATGGCAATGTGTGTAAGTCCATAATAAATGTTGGAAACTACCATGTGAAAAAACCAAACATTATGAGAATGATATCATGGTTGTGAAATATGATTTTTGTAGCCAACAAATTTGTAAATTTTATATTTAATTTTTTTGCTCATGATTGCTAATGATTGCTTGGTTGATCTAGAATTGTGTCAAGAGGACATGTTTGTTGAAATATTGTAACTTTGAAGAATATTCTATTTGTATTTTATTATTGTAATTTATTCGGAGATGTTTTATTCCTCCGTCGGGATGTCATTATTTTATTTGATTATATAAAGTCATTGAGGTAAATCCTCCCTTGTAAATCGGGGCAATAGATCCTCTTTGAGTCAAATGTAATGGGGTTTTTAAGTCCCCTAGAGGAGTCGTTCCAATCAACATTAATTGAGTGATAAAGTTAGTTGAGGCCAACATGTCAAGTTGTAAAATTAAAGTAGAAGTGAATGTATAAATAGAGAGCTAGGCTCTCTCATTTATTCATTCATTCACACACACGCTCACTTGTGTAATTCACAATGGAGAGAGAGAGATAGAGAGAGATATATATCTGCAAGGAGAAGGAGCACTTGTTTGAGGTTTTGTCTTTGTACTTTTGATCATCTATATCGAGGAAGTTTTACTGGGTTTTCTTCCCCTAGAGGGTTTCCTGGGATAAATTTGTGTCTCTTGTGTTTATGTTGTGCTTGTTATTCTTTTAGTGATCCTGTATATGCTGTTGTTGTGAAATTGAATTGAATACTGATGTTATCTATCTTAACATATTGAATCTTAACATGGTTTTAGAGCTAGCCTGAAAGAAGGAAATGTATGGAATTTACGACACTTGTTTCACTTGCAACAATTTGAAAGCTAGGGATTTGTATAGAAAAACCTAGTCATCATGGAACTTTCACTATAAATAACTTTTTAGCAAAGATTAAGGATTTGAAATTTGGACAGGGAAAAGATAACATGTTACTATACCTTGTGTACGAGTTTCAGCCTCATATTCGTTGTACCTTGTGAGATATGATATGTACAAATTAGGGTTACTGCCTCTTCGAGAATGCATTCCTAAATAGGTGACCTAGGAAAAAAGGTCATATCTCGGGATAGGAATATCCAAATGGAATTATGTAAAACGTAACAGTTAGGTAACAGACTGTAGTTTCATAGGTTCGAGTATAAGAGGCCAAAGTTGAAACAGTGACACATGGCACACCATACAAGTTAGTTATTCTGTTTCTTCCCATAAATAGGTCATGTTGGGAAACTTAGCATATCTCTCTTGTGGAGAATCAAACGAAGCTAAAATATATGGGGTTAGAAAGATGACAGGTTTGGATACCACAGGCCGAAGTTTCAGACCCTGAGGATCCTTAATTTCAGAGATATACTAGAAACAATAAGGAACATTTGAAATAGCTCAACGGAGGAAATCAAAGAAGAGGAGGAAGAAGCTCTCACTTAGGGTTTTCAGTTTTTTTAGGTATGGCATGACCTGATACAATGTTGGAGACACCTGATGCAACATTGGAAACTTTTAAAATGGATTTGGAATCCATTCATCATAGATATTAATATTCCATCAAAATGTTGTGGGAGGAAGGAGATTGAAAATTAGGGTTTCCAAGTCAGAAGAAACCCTAGCAAGGTTGGGAGACTCATAGGGAAGCAATGAAGGAGGTTTAAATGGCATTGGTATTCTATCATCCTAGAACCATGAATATATATAATATGTTTACAAGTGATCTACCTTGGACAATTAGGGTTTTACCCTTACAGAGAAGACTACAAGCAATCTCAATAGGTATGACTTGAGGAGATGCATGTATGTTTTGAAATCTGTTTTTTTTTATCTGATGATTAAGTTCATGATATGTTTGTATTCATATTATTGAAGTTAGTACAATCATGATTAATTTTATATTTGTCTGATCACCTTAGTAAAAGTATGAATGCATGTGAATGATAAAAGACATGCATTGATTAAGGGTTATGACACTTATGATTGTACTAATGCAGTTGTGGTGTTGTATGATGATGATGTTGTTTGCTAACATGAAAGGTAGATGAAGAAAGACAAATCAAGTTCTAAATAAAGAATATATGGCCACGATTACATGAATACAAAGACTCATCCATAGTCTTTGATCACATAGAAGCTCTACTTACGAGGTATGTATGTGTTCTATTATGCTTAACTTATGAGATATGCAGGTTACTAGCACAATGTCTCTAAATCATTGAAGAGAACAAAGAAGATATTGTTTGGGTATGTTAGACATAACTAACAAGAATGCTAATCCATGTTTGTTTTCCTATATCGAGTTGTAATCCTACTTTTTGTTAGGATCTTAGATAAGTATACTTTTGTATGATTGATAATGACTATTCTTGAAGTTAGAAGTTTAAGTAATCAAGGGCTTATGCATATTATGTTTCTTAGTTTGATTAATGATATGACAAACTAGAAGAGTCCTATGGTCAAATATGAATATGCATGAGTAAAAGAAGTACTCAATGAAACCTTGAATACTAACGCTTATGATAAATTACCTATGTATGAAATGATCATCATGACCATACATGTTTAAGATTATTTAGGATTATAATGTTTTGATAGTATTGAGATTATACTAATGAATGTATGATTATGTATGAGATATTGAGGATGACAAAATGATGAAACTAGTGCACACTTAAGCATGCATAGTGGTACAGGATGGATAGAAGTTCAAAGACATATAATCATGATGCTATCATAAAGGGAAAATAGAGACCAAGAGGGAGGAAACCACACAAACATAAAATATTAGTATTTGAGTTGTTATTTGAATTACTTCTTGAATCTCTGAATAGTTAATGATATTGCTCGTAATAGTTGTACGCATATTTGTATTCCTAGAATCAGGAAATATATCATGCATAGTGTAAGCATTCATATAGCATTGAACAATATACTACTAATATGCAGATGATGGGTAAGTTGGACAAACATTCCATTATTGCTTGTCGAGAATGAAACCTCTTTGCTAACATGCTGGGAGATGTACACGCTCTTGATAGTATGTTCTGGTAGAGATGGAAGGCATCTAGATAGCCACTATATGCATACATGATATGGAAAAGTGTCGTGACAAAGTATTGGTCAAGATAGTTGCATAACTATGTGAATCATATCAGTATGCATAATAGGTTATCATTGAAATGTCAACATGATTTGATTATTATGAAGTGTTACTAATCATGTAATTGAATTTGATTTGTAGGAAAGATCACGTGCTATGATCTACAAAAGAAGGATGATGAACACTTGTTCTGAAGAACAAGTGATAACTATTCAACAAGAAGACTTACAAATCAAACATACTATAGAAGTACAAAGCAAGGCCCGTGGCTAGAGGATTCTCTTAGAAAGAGGGAGAGGATCATGATGAAATGTTTGCTCCAATGGATAGACACACTTCCAGAGATAGATTACACCCATGGATGACAAGGCCCTTCTCTTGAATAGTGTAATTGAAGAAGAAGTGCATATCGAGCAAACTCCCAAGATCTGAAAGAGAATCACATGATTGGCGAAGGCTTTGTACGGGTTCAATAGGTACCCAGGATCGATAATCATTTGACAAGCTTGATGATCACCACGTGTGATGCGGATTTCAACCTTTGCTACAAGGTTGAAGATGGTTTATATATACATATGACATGCTTCTCTCAAATGGATGCAAGAAGGAACTCACCATAGATTTCAAGTGATCTTGAGGCTCATATCAGTAGACCCATCTGACGGGAGATGGCACAGATAGATATATAGAAGATCACTCAATGTGGAGTGTGAATGATGTTCAATCACAGAGGGAGGACAATACTCATATGTAGAAAAATCCACTTCAGAGGAAGTAGATCTCAGAGTTAAAGAATATTGGCATGATTCTTGTGATTAGATATGTGGCTAAGATCAGATGAGATTTTTCCTTAGCCAAGGAAAATAAGAAGTAGAGATCTGGGATGATGGACAATGGTTTCTACAGTTTACAGACAGATGATTGGTTCGTTGATGTATCTGATGAATACCAGGCCATATATATGCTTTGCTGTGAACACCCTGTGTCAGTATCTAGTTAAGTCTAGACGTGTTCACCTGGTAGATGAAAATCATGTGATGAGGTACCTAAAGGTACGATAGACTTTGGTCTATACTATGTTGGAGATCATGACTACAAATTGTATGGTTATACATATGTAGATTGGGATAGAAGTGTATCAGACAGGAAGTGAACCTCAGGTGGATGTTTTTGTCTGGGATCCACCATGATCTCATGGTTTAGCAGGAAGCAGTCTAGTGTTGCTCTCAACATAGCTGAAGTAGAGTATATAGCAGATTGTTCTGCTAGTTGCGAGGAAATATGGATTCAAAAGTTGATGTCAGGTTTGTTTGACTTGGAGTTGGATACCACACTGATTCTATGTGAAAACCAGAGTTGTATAAAAATGATGGATAACCCAGTGTTCCATGACAAGTCAAAGCACATAGAAATCCGATATGTTTACATACGGGATATGGTATAGAAGGGAGCTATAAAGATACAGTATGTGAGAATTGATGAGAAAGTTGTTGATGTGTTGACTAAGCCTTTGTCTTGAGTGAAGTTTGAGTACTTCCTAGACAAGCTTGGTGTGGTTCAAAAGGACCTTCTTGAAAGGGGGAGCAGTGCTGATATTGATGATGATGTTGGAGTGGGATTGTATCATCCCTGGACACATGTCCTAAAGGGATCCGTAGACTCTTGTCTCCGAGAAATATGTTGATGATGATGTTGCAATGGGATTGTATCATCCCCGGACACATGTCCTAAAGGGATCCGTAGACTCTTGTCTACGAGAAAGATGTTGATGATGATGTTGCAGTAGGATTGTATCATCCCTGGACACATGTCCTAAAAGGATCCGTAGACTCTTGTCTCTGAGAATGTGATGATGATGATGTTGTGTTGGTAAATCCTAGATTTGATCTAGGTCACATACAGTATGAAAAAGGATTGGCTCTGTGGTGGTAAATCCTATATTTGATCTAGGTCACATGCAGTATGAAAAAGGACTAGCACTGTGGTTGGGATTGCATATTCCCTGGACCTTAGTCATAAAGTGATCAAGAGACTTCTGTCCCCGAGAATGTGGTTGGAGTGTATCTTCCTTGGACCTTAGTCCTAAAGTGATCCAGATAATTCCGTCCCTGAGAATGTAGACATGTTTGCATCATCCTTGGCATTATTTCCTAAAGTGAGAGGGACTGATCATCCTGTAAATGGGGACTGATCATCCTGTAAATGGATCAGGATTGCATCATCCTTGGAATTATGTCCTAAAGTGAGAGGGACTTATCATCCCGTAACTGGATCGGGATTGCATCATCCTTGGTATTATGTCTTAAAGTGAGAGGGACTAATCATCACGTCACTGGATCAGGATTGCATCATCCTTGGAATTATGTCCTAAAGTGAGAGGGACTGATCATCCCGTAACTGGATCAGGATTGTATCATCCTTGGAATTATGTCCTAAAGTGAGAGGGACTGATCATCCCGTAACTGGATCAGGATTGCATCATCCTTGGCATTATGTCCTAAAGTGAGAGGGACTGATCATCCCATAACTGGATCAAGATTGCATCATCCTTGGCATTATGTCCTAAAGTGAGAGGGACTGATCATCCCATAACTGGATCAGGATTGCATCATCCTTGGCATTATGTCCTAAAGTGAGAGGGACTGATCATCCTGTAACTGGATTAGGATTGCATCATCCTTGGAATTATGTCCTAAAGTGAGATGGATTTATCATCCCGTAATTGGATCATGTGTGTTGCAGGTTATGCTGCTACGATGATATTGTTGATCGAAATATCAAGATGATGATATCGTTAATGATCGAAAGATCCAGATGTTGATGATGGTATTGATCGAAAGATCAAAATGATGATGTTGTTGCTGATCGAAATATCCAGATGTTGATGTAGTTGTTGCTGTAGACAATCGAGTGATTGCGTGTTACATAAGATGAAGACTCAATAATGTAGAAGATGATGCTCCAGTATTGAAGCTGTTCCAGTTGCTGATGATGTTGAAGAAAATTTCCGATGATTTATAGATGTATCACTATGTTGTTGTTGATCATGATCTATCTCCTTGCACCTACAGTTGATGTCACTGTTGTCAGTAGAATACCCTTCTCGTTAAGGGGGAGTGTTGAAATATTGTAACTTCGAAGAATATTCTATTTGTATTTTATTATTGTAATTTAGTCGGAGATGTTTTATTCCTCTGTCGGGATGTCATTATTGTATTTGATTATGTAAATACATTGAGGTAAATCCTCCCTTGTAAGTCAGGGCAATAGATCCCCTTTGAGTCAAATGTAATGGGGTTTTTAAGCCCCTTAGAGGAGTCGGCCCAGTCAGCATTAATTGAGTGGTAAATTTAGTTGAGGCCGACATGTCAAGTTGTAAAATTAAAGTAGAAGTGAATGTATAAATAGAGAGCTAGGCTCTCTCATTTCTTCATTCATTCACACACACACTCACTTGTGTAATTCGCAATGGAGAGAGAGAGAGAGAGAGAGATATCTGCAAGGAGAAGGAGCACTTGTTTGGAGTTTTGCCTTTGTACTTTTGATCATCTATATTGAGGAAGTTTTGTTGGGTTTTCTTCCCCTAGAGGGTTTCCCAGGATAAATTTGTGTCTCTTGTGTTTATGTTGTGCTTGCTATTCTTTCAGTGATCCTGTATATGCTATTGTTGTGAAATTGAATTGAATACTGATGTTATCTATCCTAGCATATTGAATCTTAACAATGTTGTAGGTGGATGTCCAAGTTATAGAAACAAGTGTAAACCATAAGGGACAGAGTGCTACCACTTACAAGATCCAAACAAAATGAGGATGCCCTCATGGTTAAATAAATTTGAATTATGTGGTAGACATAATTGTGAATTCAAATGCGAATTTGGTTATTAATGTTATTAGTTGTTTGTCTATTTGTGAATTGTGTAAGGAGGACACATTGCAGGAATACCATGTGTTATGTCCTGTAAGAGACAAACATTATAACAAATATGGTTTTTGTATGAAACAAATTTGAGAAATTTCTAATTGAAATTTATAAGAAGGACCTCATGCTTGGGAAATATGGTTTCTATATGAAATGGATTTGAGAATTTCTAATTTAAATTATTATGATGTCATCTCATGGTAGTTGTATGTGTGTAATATAGGTGAGATGATAGATCTATCTAGTGAGGATAGATAAAGGCCATTGAAATCTAGGGGGAAATGCTACTATTATGACATTGGAACCCTATGATATGTCTGATCTCCATGAGCTATGCTATGTTAAGGGTTTCTAGTGTGATGCCCTATCAATAAGTCCTGTGAGTTGGCACTCTTCTAATGCAAGAAATATTGGGAAAATGATGGATTACGCGAGGGAATCGTGGATTGGTGAAGGGGATTCTTGAGCGTAAATGGTGAGTGACTGCAAAGAAGAGGCAACTTGAATGAATCTAAGTGAGACATTCATGTTATGTGCTAGTTGGGATCAAGAAGGAATTAGAGGTATATGCATATACCTTGGGTATGTCAGAAAAGATAGTAAGTTGGATCTCTTCCATGGAATCCATATAGAGAAAAGATATGTCCATATAGATAAGTATTGGTCTTATTGCATACTTTATCTTTCATTATGGATATGCATGCTTCGATTATGAAACTTGAATCTTTTCCAATCGATCAAGTGTTGCTTAAAATAGCTATGACAAGCATTTTTTTCCTTTGATGAATGTAATAGGTATGCGATGAAATGCTAAAGGTCTTCGAGGTGTTACAAGGTATCCCAAAGGAATGCTTGAGAATTATTGTCCAAGATAGCTAGCAACAAGACAAAGTGGACTTGTAGAGCAAGGAATTGCAAATCCAGTTGAAAAGAAGGACATGGAACCTTGCTAAAAAACAGAGAACATCGAGGACATTGTTATTCCAAGGGGGAGGGGATTGTAATACACCTGGTTTTTATTTATTTATATAAATTAGAATGTATTTAATAAAAATTATGTAAATGATGTAAATATGCTAGGAATCCTAGTGCAAAGCTCAAGGCCTTGCTAGGACTCCTATTGCAGAGCTCAAGGCCAAGGCCCGACTAGTGAATGGCTATGCATGTGTAATGTAAAAAAAATTATTTGGACTTTGTGGTTGGTTTGTCATGCTAACTTGAAATATATGTAAATTTTATGTTGGAAAATAATAAAATGGTCCAAGATGGCTATGTAAAGAACACTAGAGGGGTTATGATTCCACCAAAGGGGAAGAGGAAAAGGTGGCCTATGGGAGATTAAATCCACTTTTTCTAAGTGTCAACCTTAGAACTCATCAAATTGGTACCATATGGTTAAACAATCCAATTACTCCCTTCTTGACTATTAAATCCAATCATTGAATGCATGCGTGATGTTGGTGGAAAAATTCACCTTATGCAGTGATTGAAGCATGGGGGTAATTGCACTTTTGTGATAGTTATGCCAATTGTTAGAAGTCTGTTGTTTTTATGGTCAAAGTAATGTTAGTTGTCTTGTCACCATTCCCTCCTATATTTTGGAGTCATTCCACTCATTTTCCATTATCATGTAGAATTCTACACCACGTAGACTCTCTATCTTGTTGTTCATACTATTACCAATTATCAAATTGTGTATAACCCAAAAATTTGAATTTGGGACCAAAGCTATGGATTTGAAGGGGAAATAAATGGTTGTAGGTGAGCATTGAGGTTGTACATGCTAGGAACCTTTACCTATTGAGTTCGAATAATTTTTCATGCTTGAGAAGCTATGAATTAAGGCGACATATGGTTCTCCAATGGCATATAGTAGGTTGGAATTATTCTATGCACACATTGGTAAGCATCTGGAAAGATGGATCACCTGAGAGAGCCATGGATTGGTGATGGGAATTCTTGAGCCTAGAAGGGCATTGTTTGGGGTAGGTATTGTTGGAACCAAGGATGTGATCTCTGAGCGAGATCCCTGTAGAGATCTGTATGACCATTTGGCTAAGCATAGAGAGCAGAATGGGTTTTGGGCTAAGAGAGAGAAGCCTGTAGTTGTGTCCTTCACCCTGGTGGCCTTATAGCCCAGCTTGGGGATGGCCTCTTAGTAGAAAGAAAAAAAAATGAACATAATGCCTATGGTTGGGTGAAAAATTGTTCTTACATAGCTAGTTTATTGGATATTCATTGTTTGAGATAATTATTCACTTTGTATTTGATGTGAAATGATTTTATTCTTATGCCTAGAATAATTATGCTTGTAAATGCATGTTTTGTGTGTGTGGATAGAGTTATTTCCTATGTGTTTATATTATGCATATGCACACACATTTGAAAGGGTTATAAATTCGTAATATGTCCACTGGGTGACATTTAGAATCCCATATGTTCATGTCCCCCTCTGTTGGTTGCAATGAAGGATGGGGATGTCACATATGACTACATTTTCCAATTGAGAACAAAGAACAATGAGAATTGATCAATAATAAAATGAAAAACATAAATTAAAGCAACCTAAGCTACCTATAATACAACAAGTCCATAAGGATTTTCCTAGATGTTACCATCTAGGCGTATTACCTTTTTAGGTAGATCCCATTTCTAGGTCCTTGGATGTTTCCCTCAAAGTCTTTGAACTCATAAACTCCCTTGTTCAAGACTTGCTTCAATATGTAAGGACCAAGCCACATAGAATTGAATTTTCCAGACTCGATTCCATCATGGTCCCAGTCATAAACTAACATCGTGTCTCCTTAAGATAAGACATGAGGATATAAAAACTTGTCATACTAAGCTTTGACATGATTTTTGTGAACTTCATTGGTAGTATCAACATCTCTTCTATGTTTGTCTAATTGTTCCAAGTAGTACACTAGGAATTCCTCTAATTGGATGTTGTCTAGTAGGAGCTTGATGTATAGTTTCAATGATGGGATCTCACACTCAATATGTAGCACAACCTTGACTCTATGCACAAGATGAAAAGGGGTAAACCCTGTAGCAATATTGACATAAGTATAATATGCCCAAAGTGTAGGATAAATCATGATATGCCAGTTGTTTCTATTTGTTCTCAATGTGTGTTGTAACATGGTTTTCAATGGCTTATTTATGAACTCTACTTGTCCATTTTCCTATGGATAGTATGGTGAGGAGAAATATTGTCAGAAGCCAATATTCTCAGCTAGTTTTGACATCATTTTGTTTTGGAAGTGACTTCCATTATATGTGACAATGTCCCTAGGTATACCAAATCAGGCTATGAATTGGTTAAAAATGAAGTGTGATATACGTCAAGTATAAATGTCTTGTGTCCAACCAGGTTCCCTGCATAATGCCCACTTTAATTCCTGATGACATTATTCCATCTTGCATGTCTACCTTTACCCATATTCTCAGTATTGTTAGATTTATGAGACCCTTTAATCTCCAAATACTTGTTTCTGATTATGCTTCCACACTTAATTTAACTTCAGTTACGTCAAGCATGCTCAATGAAGTAAATTGAGAGATTTCATGTGGAATCACGATTAAACCACTACACCCATCTAAATCAAGCACCTAGAGATTTTGAAGCTATCCAATCTTAGATGGCAATGATTGGAGGTGTCGAAAACCCTTAAGATACACAAATTGAAGGGAAGAAAGATGGAACATCTCTTCAAGAAAATCTTGGATCTGCAAGCGATTACTTAATCTGAGAAACTCAATTTGTTTTAATTTTCCAACTGATGATGGGATTGAGATTATTCTGTCATTTCCGGACATATCAAGAGCCTTGAGAGATGTCGGAATGACTAGAAATTCTTATGGAACCTCTTTAATTCAATTCTCATATAAGAAAAGACTCACCAATTTTGGGCAGAATATTTTCAATATAATTCTTACAAAGTTATATCCTCTTTCAACCCTCATTGTCAATCTATAGGAAATGTTTTAGCTCTTTGCCTACCTTGATTACACAATTGTCCTCGTTCTTGCTAATATAGATCACCATGTCACGAATAACTAGGTCAACTATTATACTTTATGCATCTACAAGCCTCCAGAAATTCATGGTCCCCTTACTTGGAACATTTTGAAACAAAAAAAACAATTCACAAAAAGGTTAACATCGTTGCGTCCAACATTCTTCACATAGTGGTATCCAATATTCTTCACATATTGGTAAAGGTAAAGCTTCGACTTCAGGCATGGAATTATTCACGAATGGGTAAAGTTTAAGCTTAGTTCATGTGATAAAGGAAAAGGAATCAGTAGGATTCTCCTCTCAAGGGAAGCAAGGTATTATGCTTATGATTTCTCTCCACACACAAAGGTTCTATACATTATGGTCACTTACGGAAAAGAAAAAACAATACTTTTAAACACAAAGGTTCTATACATTATGGGCACTTACGGAAAAGAAAAAACAATACTTTTAATCATATTAAGAAGAGATTGGAATATTGTAATCTATATATTGAAATGAAGTGGTTGAAATCAAGAAGAAAAGAATAATCAAAATAATGATTGACTTATTGACAGGTAGGTATTCTCCCAAATAAAAGAAACGAAGAGACTGAAAGAAATAATAAAAGAATAATCAAACCAATGGTGGACATATGGAAAGGCATGTATTCTCACAAATAAAAGAGACGAGATTATTTTTTTTAAGGAAATTATGCTATTGTAAGAAAAATAAGAACCTTATGTCTTTTTAGAAAAAAGAAGCAAGAATAAGATACACGTGTTTTTCATTATTGCAGAACCGAGCAAGGGTGAATGATGTGTTTTTATTATTATTGTAAAACCCTTGAAGTCATCTTCCAACAATGGAATTATAAAGTTTGTAAAAGTTATTTTTAAATAAAGAAACCAAAAAAGGAAAACATATTGTTGGCAAGCTTGTTTATTCATAATAACATCTTTTTTACTAAAATAAATATTATTTGTAATTTTGTTTCTTTATAGTAGTATTATTTTTTTATTTTAAATAAAATGTTATTTTTTTTTTGGAAAAATAATATATTTATAAGTTATTCAATTGTTGTTGAACAAGTTAAAATTTTACAAATTGTTTATTATTTTTTCATTGAAAAAAATAATAGATATTTTTGATGTTGTACATGGAGTATGTAGATAATAGTAAAGATAAAGATAGGTACTATGGGATCCTCACTTCTCAAAAAATATATTGTTATGCTTGGAGTGGTAAGGTGTATACAACATAATGACCCCCTCTTAATATAGTATGTTTTGAGTTTATGATAGTTTATGTAATAGTTATTTTTCCAAGGATGGATTGGGAAGGTGTAACAAACATAAAGTTGGGACTATACCTATCCATCGATTGAACCAAAAGGTCAACTAAGTCGATGGATCGACAAATCTGTAGAGTTGACTAAATCAATGGATCGACTATGTCAATCCAATTAAGATCCAACCAAGGAATTGACTAGGACTAGGCACTAGTCGATGGTGCTATTCGATTCCTTGACTGGATAATCTTTCTTAGTAAAAAATTTAATTCATGGCCATTTATTCAAAATTGAATCTCTTTTTCTTCTCCTCCCACCTCAATCTCACAGTCAAGGGATTATAGGTTCCATTGCTTAGGACTCAACTAGAGAATGTGATTTTGTTTTCCAAATGTTTTCTAAGATTATAAAACTAAGTTTTCATCTTCTACCATTACACTAAGGGACATTATATTTTCATATTTTACCATTGTAAAGTGGGGAAACAAATCAAGAGAATTTTTGTATGGAAACAAATCAATCTTTGTATAGTGCAAGAGGAGGGAATGCTCAAAATATCTTACATAGAAGCTAAATCAATTCTTGTTTAATTACAACAGTAAATAAATCTATCATTTATATAGCATTAAAATAACCTTAATACTATATATTGAAGGGAAAATTAACTATGATTGCTAAGAAGTTATCTTCTTCCCTGTTTAAATTGCATAACAATGTTCCATTTGTAAAAATAATCCTATTCAAGTTTATATCTGAGAGAATAGGTTGAGCATAATATCATTCTAGATAATGTACCTTATTTCACATCAATGACAAATGTTATTATACACTACCTACAAACATTATTAATATTTTTACACATCCAATAGTGCTAACAAGTTAGTTGGATAACCTTTATCCCCCTACCACTGTAGATGGATTTGGAATGTAGAAGCCACCTCTTGGGAATAGCCATGATGCAAGATCACCCTAGTCCTCGCACAAGTGTTTAGGGCTATAATTTGGAGTGGTTTGGATATTGGGTGATGTCAGTTCCTTTTTCCTCTGAAATTCCCTCAATCATGAAGCAAACCCTCATATTTCATGACTCTAGTGTACTTTGGAGTGATTTGGCCTCTTGTGGTGTCAATATATATTGCCTTCAAAGTCACCCTTAACAATTGGATCTTCCCTTGTCTCATTTAATGGCATGTTTGGGAAATGTTTAAGGATACTCAAAGGTTGACGGGGCTCTAACATTAGAGCCCACTTTATGTTTTCATTAGTTCATTAATTGGTGGTTGAGTCTTTTAATTGAGGTTTAATTTCATTAAATTCTGGTAGGTATGGAGGACACTTAGCATTAGCTAAGAGGCGGAGCCTCATTTCCCTCTATAAGAGGTAGTTGGATTTTATGAGGGGGAGTTATTATCTTTATACACAAGTCTTAGAGATATGAAATTAATTTTTCCTCACAAATAAGAGAAGAAATACTTCAAGAGAATAAGATAGAGATGTAAGAAGAGGGGCATGGCTCTCTCATGAATAGGAGGCACCACAAAGTAGAGGAGAAGAGAATATAGACAAGAATAAAGAAATGGAAATGAAGGAAGAAAAGAAGAGTCAATTCTTTCACTAATGTAGAGTTACACATGATGAATAATACAGAAGGGATAATAAAGAAGAACAAGAGAGGATAAAGAGGAGATAGTTCCAATGGGGAATTGGGTAGAACTATCATTGATAGAGACTATTGGGTAGAACGATGTGGTTGTTCGAACAAATATTGAGAAGAAAATAGGGAAATAGATAAGGTAAAGAAGAAAATAAATAAATAGAGAAGAGGAGAAAAATTAGAGAGGGGAGGATAGTTGTCCAAGGTGAATCATGAAAATGGGTGACACTTTTTAGAAAAATGTAGCAGTGAAAACTTGGAAATTTGTATTTTTTTAAAATTAAAGCCCTAAAACATCATATACACCTTGTGAATTTTGATGTGCAACCAAAAAACAATTTGTAGTGAAATATATTGTCTTTCTGACGATATTTTTGTCAAAAAATGTTAATATCATTTAATGTGTCTAAGTTTTATTAATTAAATGGTTTCCCTTGCAAATTTAATGAAAATTTAACAAGTGACTTTTGCTCTCATCAACTAATTCAATGTTCAATGCATAATCTTCGAAAACAAAATATATAAATATAATATACATAGAGCATTGTAAATTCTATGATTTATTAAATTTTATTTTTTATTATTTTTTGAAGTTGGCCAATTAATATTTGAATCACAATTTATACACCTTTGTGTTCATGTTAAAGTTATGGGGGGTGTTAATAAATGGGGAGGGGTACATAAATTGGGAGGGGGGTGGGTAGTGGGGTGGGTGGGAGAGGGGGCTACGTGGAGATAGGGGGTAGGGGCGGGGTTAGTGGGGTTAGTGGGTAGGAATATGGGAAATGTGGTGTTACATGGGGGTAGTTGTTAGGGGAGTGGGGAAGTGGGTAGGGGGATGTGGGTAGGGGGTAGGGGGTAAGGGAGATAGTGTGTAGGAAGGAGGACAATGGTACCTTTGAATTGAAAAATGCTTTGGAAACATTCACGTGTCTGATGAATGGAGTTTTCATAAAGTATTTGGATAATTTTTTAATTGTATTCTTGGATTACATCCTTGTTTATTCATAGTCTGAACAAGAACATGAAAAGCATCTAAGATTGGTGATACAAGTACTCAGAGAACATTAGTCATATGCCAAGCTAATTAAGTGTTTATTCTATTAGAGTAGAATCCACTACTTGGGTCACATCATATTAGAAGAAGGCATCTAAGTGGATGCTAAAAAGATAAGAGACATAGTGGAATTGGAAACACCAAGGAATGTATTAGAAGTAAGATATTTTATGAGGTTAACAGGGTACTACTGAAGACTACTGAAGGTTTCTTAAAGTTATCTCATCCCATTACATCTTTGCAGAAGAAGGGAGTGAATTTTGAATGGAATTCCAAGTGTGAAGATAGTTTTTAGAGACTCAAGGAAATGCTTACCAGTGCACCAGTTCTGAAGATTCCATATCTTGTTGAAATATTTGTAGTATGCATTGAGGCATGTAAGCAAGGCATTGGTGGAGTGTTGACTCAAAATGGCCATGTAATCAGTTATGAATCTAGAAACATGAAAGAACACTAATGAAAATATGCCACTCATGATCTAGAGGTTGCAGCTATCGTTGATGCCTTAAAGACGTGGAGGCACTACTTGATGGGTAAGAAGTTTGAATTAATGCCTAATCATGATGGTTTGAAGTATTGTTTGAGAAGCCTACTTTGAATGCAAGATAGAGAAGATTGATACAATTGTTAGGTGAATATCACTTTGATATCAAGCACATCAAAGGTAAGGAGAATAAGGTAGTGTTGACACCCCTTTGGTGGCTGGAATGAATTGGGGGTCAAGTTAGGGAAAGTGATTTGAGCCAGAAACTTCAGAGAACTCTGCGCAAGGGTTTCCATATTTCCTAGTCGTTGAAAATGGCCACTCCCGATGGATTTAATCCTACGTTGGATTTACTCAGCTTTTTTCTCCTTTAGTAGGACAATCGAAAAACTAATTACGTAATCTAGTTAAAAAAGAAAGAGAGTTTTTTTACTCGTTATTACTTGAATAGTAACCAACCACATATATTAAGAGGCATAGTATATAGACTTAGGTTCCATGAGGGTCAAGTCAAACGAAAAGGAGTAGTTTGCCTCGTTAGAGGATCGTTACTTTAGGAGGTGGAATTGGTGCACTTGGTCAAAAGCCACAAATAATTCTAATGAAGATGGCTAATGGAGGTGTTAAAGCTTGTGTATGATGCGTTACATATAAAATTTTTGAAGAACCTATTGCCAATGAGTCAAATTTGCAAAGCAAAATTTCAAGGTTGAATTCAATGAGGGTAAGTGTCTCTTAAAGGGCAAGAGGAACCACTATAGAATTGTCGTAGAAGGTGTTGAAGGAGGCGTTCTTTAAAAGTCTATTGCTATAAAAGTGGGATGACAAGCTTTAATGATTGAGAATAACTCCAAAGTCAACTTTGGCAATAAAGGTATCATATATTTTAGCTATAAATGTCTTGAACGTTTGAAGAATTTTAATATTGTTTACAATTTGTGTCCATCTTGACATGAGAAATGTGTTTGTAAAGATTGCATTTTATGCAATCAACATAGGGATAAATTTAACAAAGATGGACATCCAATTTAAGCGGTGCATGGAAACTTTTTTTGTCCCATGAAATCTCCATCGCCTTCAATTGCAAAGTACTTTATAACATTTATTAATGAATTTTCAAGAAAAAAATGGTGGTACTTTCTCAAGTACAAATAAGATGCTCTTAAACCATTCAAGGAGTTCAATGCCATGGTTGAGAGGCAGAGTGGGAAGAAGGCTAAATTTCTTTGAACCAACAATGGGAGAGAAGACAACTATTATGATTTCTTTTGGTGTCACAATGCTGATGGTATTTATGATGTAATTTATTTGTATGATTTAAAATATATCATCAATATCATTTTCAATTCAATGCATAGTTACTTACATTTTCATTCCATTTTCCACTTCAATAGATTAGAAATAAAAACCACCGCTCAAATTATTTGCATGTTAAATTAAAGTCATTAATTAAATTTCAAAGAAACATACTGAAATATTATTGTTTAATTAATTTATGGTAGAGAAGAATAAAGTCCACAAGAATTTGTGTCTAGGAATCAATAGAGAGATAACAACTAATAAGTTACTCTTGCTAAAGCCAGGCTAAGTGCATCAAAGTTGCAACCTTCTCCTTTCGTTGGATGTCCCCAGATGTACACCCTCTTGGTTCCATGTGAATAATCTCTATTCTTGATCTCACTCACACAAATATCTAGGAATATCTCTTTCATATTCAATAAGTTTGAAAGGTTGTGGTTAACATATAATTAACATTCACCTTTTCATAACAAATATTGTTTTTGATTTTTTATATATCACATATAAACATAGTAGATACAATTATCTGGTTGGGTTGTTGCCCATTAATTACTTAGGAAAAGTTTGTCACATGATAATCTACCCCTCTTTGCTTGCCAACATATTATATAAAGTTGTATAACATGTCAAGACAAAATAAAATTTGTAGATCTATTACAAAAGCAACATGTGGCTTGTTCAGAAAAGTTTGAGTTTCCTGAATGGGGTGTTTGCCTCTCATTCTTTTGGACACCAACAAAGAGTACGCGAATCTGTCCCATGACTACTCATATTAGTATGAACATCCATGAGAGCTTCATCAACCTAATGTACGTTAGCAGCACCCTGATTGATTATTTTACAATTTGTCATTTCCTTAGTAAGAGAATGTCCTTTACCAAGCTCATGATTCATCAGGACCCCATTTTACAAGTGTTTAACAATCTTGTGCCCTCCACTGGAAACACCATTATTCAAATATATAGAATTCTTATGCCCATTATCAATATTATCCACTCAATCCTTATCTATCCTATGCTCATTATCAGCTACATAATCCAAGATACTGACATTATTCATAGGTGAAACACCTTGGAACCCATTGATAGAAGAACCTTGTGTGGCCATACTTCCATTGTTCATCCCATCTCAGTTCCATGTAGAGGGAAGCTTTGACAAAGATCCAATGCTAATAGGACATTCACTAATAGAAGAGAGCATCCTTGTATCATGCCTCTCTTCTGCAACTTCCAAAGAAGAATTTCCATGTAAAATTATTTCCTTTCTTGGTACCAAACCCTTTGCTTCTGAAAATACTAAACTGTTAGAGTTCAAACAAAATAATCCTTTTAAAATACAACCATCTAAAGAAGCAAGTGATTGACTTTGCTGAATTTTCTTTATTATTCTTGGGATCACTACCCTGATGTTCATGTTTATATATTGGTTGATTTGTTTCTCTTCTATTACTTACATAGAAGAGCATGTAAGCCTTCTGATCTAATACTATTTTATCACTAAATTGATTACCTGCAATCCATATTCACCATATTAGTAGTGTTTCTTTTGAACCTTATGCTTGAGCCCAAATGCAAATTTTTTATGGGCCTTAGTTGTGGCATTTGAAATTAAAGCAAATTCCAAATGATATTGACATAGTTTTGATTCAATCTTTTGAAATAATTAAGAATGGCACCTCATGTGGCCATAATCCCACTTTTCATCCCATCTGAGTTCCATGTAGAGGGAAGCTTTGACAAAGATCCAATGCTAACAACATGTTCACTAGCAGAAGAGGGAAGCCTTGTATTTTGCTTGTATTTTAGCAGAAGAGGGGAGCCTTGATCCACATCGCAGTTGGCATTATTGTCAGATGCCGACTTCGACAAGTCATCGACGTCGACACAACTCCGAAAATTTTGGACTTTGACAACTTCGTGACTTTGACAAGTTCTGCAACCTCACAGTTTCGCGACATCGACATGCAGCGTCGATCTGCGACTTGCGACTGTCGAACTTCGACAGACTGTTTCTTTGTCTTCCAGTCGACTGTAACGGTTGAAATGCCGAACCATTCTAACTTCTCTTGTAACTAAACGTAATGGGAAAGCACCCAAGCGTCTCAACACTCTCTATATAAGCATGTAAACTATTGTAATATACATGAGAGAATCAATCAATGATCTCATACCCATTAATAGAATATCAGTTCGCATTCCTGCATATTGTCTATGTATATTTTGTTATGTCCGTGTAGTGTATTCCTGCTTTGCGCATTACGTTTATTAAGATTCCGCCATAACAGAGCTGACTCATTTAGTCGAAATGTTGTCCCCCCTATGCTTCCTGGCCACGTGCGGATCATTGGTATCAGAGCACTCATCTTTGTTCATGCTTAAGTTTGCGTAGACACTTCCAGCGAAGTTACCGACTTATGCCTGTTCAAACACGCTCGCAATCTCAACAATCCAAGCAGACGCTACCTCTAGAAATGGAAGAAGAAACAAACGATAGACATGCAGCCGATGAGACAACACAACTTATTGAGAAAGTGCTGACTCAACAACGAACTGAAATGTTTGCCCAGTTCAATGAAATTCTCACTCGATTTGCTTCGACATCTGAAGGATTTTCGACGAGAACTCACTATGATAAAATCATCCCCTTCAAAGTGCAAATGAATTTGGACATGCTGAATCTTGAAGGCAATATTGATGCGGAATCCGTCGACAATTAGGTGCAACAATTGGAATCATATTACTATGTGAATCAACTCTCAGAAGCTGACAAGATCACCATTGCCGCCTTAAAGATGTCAACATCTGTGCACTGCTGGTGGGAGAACCTCTCGACAAAGATGGAGAAAAGCGAAGACCCCATCAACACATGGGATAAATTCGTCAAACACATCCGAAAGGAATTTTATCCGCCCAAGTACCTGGAGCAGCAATATAAGAAGTGGCAGTAGCTAAGGCAATGGAAATACCAATTAATACAAAGTTACACCGACGAGTTATATCGACTCATGGCTAGACTTGGCGTCAAAGAAGAAGAGAAATTGCTTGTTCTGAAGTACACCAGTTGATTGTCCCAGTATATTCAACAAGAGATGGAATTTCTGATTGTCAATACGCTTGTAGATGCATTCCACTATGCTAACAAACTCAAAACCAAGCAGAAAGGGAAAGCATGCTTCGCGACAAATCCGACATCGGAACGACCACCTGACAAGAAGACATCAACTGACTTCAACAAGTCGAAATCTTCTCAGTCGACACCGTCGAAGCCAGATCACAACAAAAAGCCTTTTCAGAAAAGGGAACGTAGCAAATAACTGCCCAACGGGAAATGGTGCGATTACCACCACTCATCTTGGCATGATACGTCTGAATGCAAATCTCAGAAGAAATTTTTGGCAAAAGTGTCGACATCTGAAGCGTTCGACAAGACGGTGGAAGAATTGGATCCAGACACAATGACCCTTTTGACATCGACATCGACCACTCCAGTCGCCTCGAATGTCGTCGACGAGGAGGAACGAGAGCACCTATTCCATAAATGGATATGGGTTCAGCACAATCCATTACATCTGATTGTGGATAATGGTATCCAGAAGAACTTCATTTTTGAAGATTTTGTAAAGAAACTAGGTCTTATCACCACTCTGCATCCTGAGACTTACAACATCGGTTGGATGAAGGATGGACAGGAACTATGGATCCCCTGACAATGCAAACTCGCCTACTTCATAAAACCTTTTGAAGACGAAGTACTCTGTGACATAGCACCACTCTCCGTAACTGACACCCTATTTGGGAAACCTTACCTATGGGATTTCCATGGAAGTTATCAGTCATGACTGCAGAAGGTGATTTTCAGAATACATAATCGATGGTACATCATTCCAGAGCAACGACCTACACCAACAGTTTCAATGATATCTGCTAAACAGACAAAGAATCTCATCAATCATGCTCAGAAGTTTGCGTTAATCATGATCAAACCGCAGCATTCTAGGAAGACTGCAGTGATGAGTCGACTCACCGACCAAAGCATCTCCCGATAGAAGCAGTTGATTGACAACATTCTTGACGAGTATCAGAGTTTATTCCAAGAGCCGTACGGAGTACCTCGACATTTCCAGGTAAAACACTCCATTGAATTTGATCCTGGTTCTTCTTTGCGTAACGCATCTATTTGAAAAAGATCCATTCTCGAAAATGAAGAGATTCACAGATAAATCCAAGATTTGATCGACAAAGGTCATATCCGACCCAGCTCCTCTCCTTGTGGAAGTCCAGTCGTCCTCGTTCCAAAGAAATACGAGACTTGGCGTAAGTGCATCGACTACAGGGGACTCAACAAAATTTTGGTAAAGAATCGCTACCCTCTGTCGCGGATAGACAAGCTCATTGACTGTCTGAAAGGTGATAAATTCTTTACCAATCTCGACCTCAAGTCGGGATATCATCAGATTCCAATCGAGCCCTCAGATGTGTGAAAACTACTTTCAAGACCAAGGAAGGATTGTTTGAATGGTTAGTCATGCCTTTTGGCTTAACCAATGCACCTGCGACCTTCATGCGATACATGGATAACATTCTTCGAACTTTCATCGGAAAATGGTTCATTGTCTATCTCAACAACATACTGATTTTCAATTGATCATGGGAAGAACATGTCGGACAGCTTTGGAAAGTCCTTGACACTCTCTAGCAACATTGACTTTACTTGAACATGGACAAGTGTATGTTTGTGATGAACATCATCAAATATTTGGGGTATGTAATTGACTTTGTAGGCATTCACGTTGATCCAGACAAAGTACAGATCCTCAAAGATTGGTCCATTCCTCAAAGCATTCAAGAAATAAGAAGTTTTCTTGGTTTGGTGAATTTCTTTCAATGATTCATACTCGACTTCAATCACATAGCCTGTACCTTGAATCAATTGACGAAGGGAAATGGAAAAACTATCTTCAAATGGACATCGACACAAGAAGAATCTTTTGAACAGCTCAAGCACAAGCTCTACACTGCACCAGTACCTGTGTTACCTGATTTGCATCATCCCTTTGAGATTGAGACGAGCGCGTCGGACTATGCCTTGGGCGTAGTGATCACTTAGTCTGGTCACCCAGTCGCTTTTCATTCCGAAACTTTTAACAACATTGTTAGAAGATATTCGACGTACAAAAAAGAACTGTACTATTACACCTAAATCTTTTCATTGTGAGACCCATGTCAACTCAATGCCTTAATCCCTGAGGAATTAGAACCTTTTCAACCCATCCAAATTGCTTTCTTATGGTTATATTTTGCACATGCTTGGCAGACTTGCGCCCACGCAACCCATATTTACAGACAGTGCGTCGCCGGCGCAAGACGTCATCTATGGATTTGCGCCGGCGCTATCGCGACGCAGTTCCCAAAAGGGAAGACTGCGCGGGCGCTATCGAGACGCAGTTCCCGAAAGGGGAGACTGTGATGACCGCCGAGTGCAATATCTCCCTCCAAACATGTCCAAAACCAAACAAAAATGAAGAAAAGCAAAAAAGTAAACCACTAAAAAGTTAAATAGTTGGGTTTAGGGTTACCTGTCGCTGACGACACTCGAAATAATCAATCACAGCTCCCGGAATCGACAAAGGAAAAACGGCTCCAAATGGCACTTCTCACCTCTCCAATTTGGTAAAAAACAATAGTAATTGATTTTCACTATTTACCCCATTTTATATTAAAAAAGAGCATATTCCTTTTTTAATTTATTCCATTGTGGGTTATTTTACTATAGTTGGAATTATTTATACTCGGTTAATCATTTTGACCTAGTTTCGAAGCTTGCAGGTGAAGTTAAGTACCTCATTAATGTTGTTTTTTACAATTGTGGTCATTCCGCGCGTATTATCAGGTATGAACAACTCGAGCGTCTTTATGTCATTATTTCGCTCGTAAAATTCAATTATTAATGACACCGAGCTAATTCTTTGTTCTTTCTTGTGCGCGTAAAACGATTAGAGTAAGTCACCGAGTTATAGTTTAGCACTTTTTCGGGCTCGTTAAACTCCCACGAAAAGGGAACCCCTCATAATCTTTCTTTAAGCTCTTTTCAGGATCTCGAAATACGAAAAGATCGCCAAGCAAACTTGATGCGTTCACGCTTGTAAATTTGAATGATCGTCTTTGTGGTGATAGTTTACCCTTTTTCGGACCAGGAGGCACTATTCACGAAAAAGGAATACTCCAACCAATCATGACTGGAAGAGTTCTCTCTCGGGTTGTTTTACCCTTTTCCGGGCGAAGATACTAACTTTACGAAAAAGGACCTTTGGAGTCTTCTTTAGTTATTTTCAGACTCTCTAAATATGAAATGACGCCGAGTTTACCTTCTATGGACTCGTTAAAATTTAACATTGAAGGGCCCGTCATGGGATGAACCCCTCCTATCCTAGGTTCGTAAAACGTTTGGGATTGGAATCATCCATGGGATGAGCTATACCAAGCATCTGTTTACCCTCCTCAATCTCGTTAAAAAACAAGAGAGGCACTCATCGATCATGATGGGGAAAAAGGGAAGATTTTGTGTTACACTATAATTTACGGCAGTACATAGTTTCTCTTGAACATGGCACTCATTTGCATTTTCATTCAGTACTTGGGTAATCCATTTGTCTTCGAGTCCTGTTGATTCCATGAGTCATGTCGCTCCTTTGGTTCATCCAAAGAATGCTTCCATCATTGGTTACATTGAGGGTCAGTGTCATTCTCGTCATGTCAATACTGCCAGGTCATGCCATGCCCATGTTCAAGAGATGTTCATTACTCATCATCTGTAGTCAATACACTTTCCGTCATGTTGGTCTACCCTGAGTTAGTCTTGCATGTTACTCTACCGTCCAATCTACTCTAAACATCTGTTATCGAGTTTCGTGTCGTTGATGGGGGATTCATCATGGCCTTCCTTCGAAGAATTCATCCTTGTCGACTTCAACACATCATCCAGGGATTGAATCTAGAAACCAATCAAGTACCTTGGGCCTGCCTGCCTAAATGGCAGGTTACCTCGCTTTCAACATGAGTTTACATCATTGGATCTTGATTGAAATATTTCATCGAGCGTTCGACCTCAAATCATTTATTCACGCTCGGTGATATGTACTATGATACCTTGGGGATCATTGACATCAATGGTGATTTCCCTCGCACTTGTTAACGGTATACATCAATGACCGGTAATCAAGTGGTTTCTACCATGTTGGACTCCAAAACATTGTAATCACATGGATAGATTCGTATCATTGCGGGTTCGGCTTGAAGACCCTAGGGGAAATCATACCTTACCCAGGTTGCGATGGATATTGTTTGAGTCATATTACACGAATCCACTTTGTATTGGTCGTGGCGGTGTTATCATCTCATCATGGATCTATGATTGTGTGTAGTAGCCATGATTGTGTTCAGTCAGTCCCTACTACCATGGATCTGCAATGCATTGGTCGAAAGCCATGATATGCATCATATGAGACTGGTCTCTCAGAGTCAGTTGTTTTGCAACAGCATCTTCCAGCCAGCAAGTCCTTGCCATCCATCTTTCAAAGCATTTCACTTTCCTCGTTTTGCCAGCTTCATGCTTTGGGGGGCATTATGTTACACCTAAATCTCGTCATCATGAGACCCATGTCAACTCTGTTCCTTAATCCCTGAAGTCTCCCTGATCAAGAAGTCATTTAGATCAAGTTGTTGCCCTTTGTCCACAATTTCTAGTTGGGTTGGCATAGGTTTCCTTCTAACAAGGAGCGCCCAACTAGGTCAGGCACAGATTGCCATCTGACAGACTGCGCCGGTGGCTCAGGTTGCCTTTGTGCAACCTGCGCTCTCCCTTTCGGGCGCAGTTTTCCCTCCTGCAACTTGCGTCGGGGTTGGTTAGATTGGATAAAGGTGTATTTCGAGCGATTTCTAGAAGTTGGAGGAGGTGGATCCCTATCCCTAACTCCTAGGTGAGTTGTCCTACGATTCCCTAACCTCAAGGGAGGATCCCTTAGTCCTCTCCCCATGATCCTCAACCTACTCTATACACTTGGTCCTATATATACAAAGCTCCTCTCCATTCCAAAGGGAGGATGTCTATAGCACTTACATGCTGGTGGAATTAACCTAGGTGATCCCTATCCATCTCTTGGGAGGCATACATTTCCTTTGGAGGCATTGGCTTGGATTGTTGGAGGAACATTGCAGCGTTAAGGCTTGGGTTGTAATCATCACTCTACTATGTATTTATCACTCTTTTTGTAGTAATATAATCTCTTTCCATAAATGTCCTTGTATTGATGATGCTTATAGTTTACTTCCTTAACTGTTTACTTGGATCAGTTAGTGTTTAGACGTACTTTTACTGCTTGTTTTGTCTCTATGTGCTTTGACAGGTCTTGCAGCTACGGATATGACGACCACGAATCTTGGAGCAATAAAGAGGAGAAAGATCTATGAATATGAAGGTAAGACATCTAATTACCTTGATCTCTAATTGATCTAGGAAGTAGTTTTATATTATGTTCTCATTTGTTCTAGATCCACTTGGAATAGGGAGATCACTCTCGCGTCCGCTCCAGTAGATTGTCCGATAACATGTACGCCATTGTGCAAGCTATCAATCAATGGAGGCATTACATCCTTGACAAGGAAACGGTCATCCTCACTGACCATAAGCCTCTACAGTTCGCTCCGACCCAGTCAAAACTACAAACAACTCAGTAGCTTAAGTGGATTAATTACCTACAACAATTCCAGTTGGTGATTAAGTATCGGAAAGGTAAAGCTAACGCCACCACCGATTGTCTAAGAAGACTGCCTATTACTCTCCTTTTTACAGTGATGAGTATGCAGGGGTATGACACCACTACTTGGCCTTAGTTGTATCAAGAAGACATTGAATTTTCACCAGTCTACCGATAGCTTCAGACTGACAAGTCATCGACCTCTGACTATTTCCTGAAAGACACCTTGCTATAAAATCTTGGACAGCTTTGTGTACCAAACAGTGAGCATCGACACCAACTCATTTGGGACGTGCACTACAACAAGACTGCAAGATACTTTGGAGTAGAAAATACACTTTCTATTTTACAGAAGTATTTATTTTGGCCTACACTTAAAACCGACGTCAACAAGTACATTCGATCATGCGTGGTTTGTGCCATTGCTAAGCTGCCTAATCGATGACAGGGATTGTACACACCTCTGCCAGTTCCTAGTCGACCATGGGAATATATTTCTATGGACTACTAGACGGGATATCCTACTACCAACCATCATCACAATGCGATATTAGTAGTAGTCGACAGATTTTCCAAGATGGTCGTTCTCATACCATGCAAGAAGACCACGACAGTGTAGCAGACTGCTCAACTCTTCTTCACACATGTTTGGAAACACTTTGTTTTACCCACAACCATTACTTCTGACCGAGATTCCAGATTCGTCAGCATCTTTTGGAAGACTCTCCAGCAATAGCTGGATACACGACTCTCATTGTCGAAAGATTTCCATCCTTAGACCGATGGATAGACAGAATTTGTGAATCGCTTGGTCTTACAACTGCTTCACATGTACAACCACAAGCATCGACGCACATGGGATGAAAGTCTTCCATACATACAACATAGATACAATCGTGCTCAACACATCTCTATAGGAAAGAGTCCATTTGAGATTTGTTACGCTTTTCAACCCTCATCACCTATCGACTTGATCAACTCCTCGACACAGCCAAACTCCGACACCGACAACATCTAGCGAGAAGTTGATAAAGCCTTGAAGTTTCTAGATCAAATCTGTGACATCCAGAAGCAAGCACATGAAATGTTGCAACGAGAAAACGAGAAAGCTAAGGACCGACACGACAAGCATCGTATCCCTCATTCATTCCAAATTGGGGATAGGATCTGGTTACATCTTAAGAAGGAGCGCTTCACTAGTCCATTCAAGAAGCTCAAACCTTTGCGATATGGTCCGTACAATATTCTTCGACAGATTGGCGAAAACGCTTTCCAGCTTGACATTCCTGCATGCCTGGTTCTGCATCCAGTATTCAATGTGAATCTACTTCAACCATACCATGCACCATTGTTGGAACAAAACGAATTACTGACAGCAGAACCCGACGACATCCATCCAGACGTTTAGGAGCCTCTTCCTTGCGACACCATTGTAGGATGACGAGTACGCCATACAAGGACAAACACAATTCCCTTGTTTCAGGTTGCTAAATCCGGACAGATCCCAGCATAAGGAAAGTGGTACTCTGCTATTGAACTAACCGACATGTTTCCTCACCTTCACGAGCAAACAATGGGGACCATTGTTTCTTAAGGAAGGAGGTATGATCCACATCGCATTTGGAATTATTGTCGGATGCCTACTTCAACACATCTTCAACAAGTCATCGACATTGACACAACTCCGATAAATTTCGACTTCGACAAGTTCGAGACTTTGACAAGTTCTACGACCTCATAGTTTCGCGACATCGACATGCAGCGTCGATCTGTTTCTTAAGCTTCCACCATAACAAAGCCGACTCATTCAGTCGAACTATTGTCCCCCTCATGCTTCCTGGCCACGTGTGGATCAAGCCTTGTATTTTGCTTGGATTTTAGCAAAAGAGGGGAGCCTTGTATTTTGCTTGGCTTCTGCAACCACTAAAGAAGAATTCCCATCTAAAAGTGGTTTCTTTCTTGGTAGCAATCCCTTTGCTTCTAAAATTGTTGCACTGTTAGATTTCAAACAAAGTGACCCTTTTAAAATAGAACAAACTAAAGAAGAAAGTGATTGAATTTCCTTTCCAGATACTACGTTTATTGATTGTTATTTATTATTCTTGGGTTCACTGCCCTAATGTTCACATTTAAATATTGGTCGATTTGTTGCTCTTCTATTATGTACATAGAAGAGCATGTAATCTTTTTGGTCTAATAGTTATTTCTCACTAACTTGATATACTTGGAATCCATATTCACCATATTAGTAGTGTTATTTCTAAACCTTATGCTTCAAGCCATATACAAAGTTTTTGTGGGACTCAATTGTTTCATTAGAAATTAAAACAAGTTCCAAATGATCTTGACATGGTTTTGATTCAACCTTCTGAAATAATTAGGAATTGCATTGTATTTTTTCAACATAGCATAGCTATGACAAGGAGATTCATAGAAAATAAAAGAGGACAAGAACACGCTTAACAAAAAAAAACTTTTAAATGAAAATGGAACAACAAAATTGCATACCCATTAACTGGCAAAAATGGCAAGAGCTATTAACTGGGATAAAGGAGATTGAAAATTATACAGACTAACTTATATTCTCCAAACAATTGTTCTATCAAAATTCAGGATACAACGCAAGTTCTTCACATTTGCAAATTTTTTTGCATGACCTTCATCTTTGCAAAATTATGGAATTAGTAACAAACAAAACTAAGATACTAATGCAGAAAAAAATGACCATAACACAATAAATAAACTCATAGTGTTGTAATTGAGTTGATAGTTAGAATTCTTGGTAACTAGCATGTAAGGTATGTTATGACAACTAAATTGAAACCCAGAATGATGTTCCTAGGAATAATAGTCTGCTTCTGCATCATTGTTCAAATAATCATTTGTTTATGATTATTCAAATAAACAACACTGCTTGTTCAAATGTTGTTGTGAGAACTTTGACCCGAGCATTATCACAACAAACTTTTGGAAATTTATGCCATCTAATTTTCAACACTAACTATACTAAATATTTGGAGGAATAATCATTCTCAAATCAACATTTCCCTAAATTATATGCCATGTGCCTTTGTTTACCTCAAAAGTGAAACTATGTTGAGAATATGTTTTAGAACTATTCATGCAGAGTAGAGAAACTTTGTAGATAAATAGCACCTAAGTTGAAAGCAAATTGAAACCCTATAGGGATTATGTGGAACATTTGAATGTAGAGAAAAATATTATTGTTGCATTTCTAGAAAATTTTCATTTGGCTGTATCTAAGTCCAAAAAATGCCCTCAATGGCATAAAGCATTGCATCCACTAAAGGGCCACATAACATAGTCCAAATGCATTTGGACTCTCCATGTCAAGTTAACATAATAAATAAACAATTTACCACCTTTTCTTTCTTGATTTATAATTACTGGATTTGGATGGGGATATAATTAAGTATACAAACAACCCCACATTTCAAAGGATGGATGTATGCAGTCCATAATTGGTTGCCAGTTTCTGCACAAAAGACACAAGATTAGATAAATCATAAGTAAGGTTGGGCATTAAGTAAGAAAACTATTTATTACAATAGTTAAAAGTGTTAGAGCATGTCTTATCTTTGCCTAGCATGGGTTGGAATCGCAACCATGCAAAAAAAAAGCAATAAAATAAGTATTATCCTTTCATAGTAAAGGATCACAATCAACACTACTAAAATTAAAACAAATACAAGTTGATTCCCTGGGTGTTCCCTGGAAGAGAGGATAAATAAAAAAATTCATAGTTTTTTGAAATTTGTCTTTGGAGGCACTTAACCATTCATACTTCTTTTCTGGTGGTCTTTCTGCAAGTATATCAAGAAGCGAAATTGGAGTTGAATAAGCCTCTTGCAAATCATGAAGTACTTCATTAATGATAACATTGCAAAAATAGAAAGGATACATTTGCATTGTAAAAGAGAGTGTGAATATAGAAAATAGTATCTGCGCTACTCATCAACAAACCTGTGACATAGACTTGGCTGCCTCAATTTGACATTTGACTCCAGAATGAAGGCGTGAGAAACATAAGCACCACTGCGAATATCAAGTGTTAGGATTTGTATAACAAATTTCTTGTTTATGGAATTTAGAAAGGTGTTGTAAGCAAATTTATTATTTTATACTTACACATCAAGTTTGTCCCAAGTAAAGGACCTATTACCACTTAAAAGAATGAGCATGTCATTGGGCCAGCTATCATCGATGAGAATCACATCATAGCCTGTACTGAAATTAATCATGAAAATTCCAAATTAGAGGTTTCTAATCCAAAAACATCAAGGAATTAATTACAAATTTCAAGATTAAAATATGAAGTACAACGAGAACCAGAAATCAACACAATCACCCACCCATGAAAGACGACCTAATTATTTATTCTTTTTAATAAGGTCATGCTTTGTTCTTGGTTCATAAGCACAATGAGAATATTGAGAAGTTTGCAAGCTATTTTTGGATTTATAAGATTGTTTAGCATAAGAGATTGAAGTAAATTGTGTTATAAATAGATTTTTTCCTTAATACACTATGATTTTTGCTGTGATGTTTGGCCCATACATTTTAATGAGTAACATGTAAATAAGGTTTCTGGATCTTTGATTCTCTTCCTGAAAATTGATTTAACAAAACTCAACACTTCATATCTCTAGAATCCAGCTTCAAAATGTTCACTTTTGTGCTTCTGGTAACAACTGACACACTGCACAATCTATCTTCTCATCGTAGTCGAATATCTTATTAAAGTCGAGTATGGTCTCCATCTTAATCTCCCAATAGATAGATAGATTCAGAGCTTTTAGCAAAGAGCTGTTCCAAGCAGAACATGCTCAAAACGATAACCAAACAAAGGCAGATCCCACAAGAAAATCATTTAACCAAGCATGTCAATAACTCCATGACAACTGCTCCCATGGTGTCTAAATGTTATATTACGTCAAGTATGTATTGCTAAGTGTTTCCAGCTTAGAAGAAGTGCTATTATTACACTCCACAGTGGAATAATTACTTCTGAACACCTAGTTTTGTGTTAGTTGTGTATTTAAAGGCACCTTGTACCCTAAAAACGTGAAAGAAGAGAAGCATACCCAACACCAAATCTAGCGACTTCAACTGCATCAATAGTTACAAATACGTTATTTTATGATATATCATTTATGAAGTCCATGCTTGGATAAATCCGACGTCTAATTCCAATTTTCCACAAAGTCATAAAACTTGTCTAAGTTAGGTTGAACAAAGTAAAAATTGGTAATTTGAACCAGATTATACTATTGAAAGAGACTCATTCAAAATAAACTTACCATAGAATTGAATAAAATCCGATGGAACAAAAAATGAGGTCACCATCCTGAATGCCATGAGTCACAAGATTCATGCAACTTCGTATATCCTACTATTGTAAGAAACATGGTGAAATAAAATATCTGAGGTGATGTTAAGGTTAACAGTTTAGAGGCCAAATAATAATGCTTGATATTGCTTGATATTATATGAAGTGCCTGAGGTAGGAAAAATGCATCAATGGATATACGGGAAATTTCACTCAAATGTTTAAAGAATGGCCAATATAATCTATGGCCAATGCAAGCTGGATTGACTGTTCTTAATGAATTCAAGAACAAGATTTACCAGTTTAAAACTGTTAAGAATTGTAATCTCACCGTTCCATCTATATTGTGTAGCTACTGCAAATACCAACTTGAATATATCCATCTTCCACACTAGAGAAAATGCCTTTGTATAATCAATTCCTTCCTTTTGTGCATAAAAATTTGCAACTAAATGAGCTTTATACTTATCAATTGTGCCATAATTTATACACCTTGTTGGTACCAGATTTGTCCCACAAAATTTTTGGATTATGGCAGCGCGCATGTAAAGAGGGATCTCTTTTTTCGATGTCAGAAAATTCATGCTTGTTCCAGTGTCAACATGGTCAGTTTCTTATCGCCTCAATCCTGCATCACCACAGGTAAAAAGATGGTCAATTTTGTTTGGTACTATCCCACTCACTTTATTTTTTCATAAAATAATAGTTTTTATTTTAACTGCCGTAAGTGCATTAATTTGTTGAGTGATTAGTTGGTTAGTTTGACTAGGACACTTTGATGTCCTATAGTATTCTATGTTCCATGGTATTTACTCGTGGTTTATGGTGTGATGTAATCCTATATAAGCTTATGGTTAATATTGATAAGGAAAGCTATTTCCCATGGTGTTTTCCTCTTCTTCCTTAAAAACTTTAACATGGTATCAGAGCGTATGGTCTGATCCATACCTGTATTTGGGGTAAGCCTTTTCACATAGTGGAAAGCACGTATACACATCTTCTGGAGGTTGCAGATCAATACGGGAACACATCAGCGTGGAGGAGTTTCTTCACAGCACCAGGGCCGAATCTCTATTTTTTATTTTTCCTTTGGAAGCGTCTATGCACCCTATCCCTATCGGGAACTGCATCACCCTTCCACCGACACATCTTTTGCTAAGGAAAAGTGTGTTTCTGACACACTCTCTGCATCAACTAAGCGCGTCGCTGACGCACTTGTTATTAAAGGAAAGTGCAATGATCATTGTTCACTTACACACATTTTTCCCGATGCACCCTGTGATGCACTGTGCTCGCAAGACAAGTCACAACACTGTGTTAAAGGACCATATAGTTTATCAAATTTTTAGAAAGAAAGAAGAGCAAGTATTGTTGACACTGACCCAAAAGATTGGACAACATTCCAACATTGTTAAGATTAGATCAAGTCTTGCAGAGACAGATCCAATAAGAGCCTGTGTAGAAAATGACAGAGAAGAACTGATGTTTCCATCAGAGTTTTCATCAAAATTTCCAAGGACCTCAAGTCTGAAGGACCGCTGATATCGAAGAAAAATTACCAAGAAGATTGAATTTTGAAGATGGTGCTAGAAGAGCTACCAGAACAAATTGAAGAGGTAATAAATCTGTTAACATCAATAGGATCATGACAGACCTTTGGTGGAAGCAATTACGATCAATGGGCTTTAAAAATAATGAATTTGTTAAGGTCACAAGATTTGTGGCATTTTGTAGTTCAAGAGGATCATATTAATCTAGCAGAATTTGAAAATTTAACAAAATACCAAAAAGAAAGAAGACAAGTTGTTGCCTTAAGTATCATACAAAATAGTATAGAATATTCCATTTTTCGTAGCATTGTCGAAGCTTATACTCCAAAAGAATCATGGGATATATTGAAGGCCGATTTTAGTGAAGAGGAACCAGTTGTAGAAGAAGATGACTTTGCAAACCAGGAAAAGCACCGAGAATCCCACAGTGAAGTGGAAGATAGTCAAGAAGACTGTGTTTATGACTTTGCAAGCCACACAAAGCACCAGAAATCCCACAATGAAGTGGAAGACAGTCAATAAGACTGTGTTTATGAGGCAACCAATGATCAAGTAAGCCCAACAAAGCTTGTTGATCCATCTCTGTTTGCTGATGACAGTGAAAACAAACCTGTCAATGTAGAAGTCCCCAGTGACGTGAGTGATAGTCTCTCAGAGAAAGAGACAGTTGATAGCAGCAATGATAGTCTCTCATAGAAAGAGACAGTTGATAGTAGCATAGAAGTTGCACCAACAGAAAGTTCATCACAAAACCAGAAAACCAGAAGTTTGAGGCAGCTATATGAGCAGACTCCCATTATTGATGAGCAACTACAGTATGCTTTGTTTCCCTGTCAGCCCACAGTTTTTGAGGGAGCAATAAATATTGCAACAGTTGATGAGAATGAGGAAGTAGCAATCATTGAAATAAGAGAAGAGGAAGACGTGAATGCTCTCCAAGAAGCGCCGAAAACCATTGAAATAAGAGAAGAGGAAGATGAGGAACATGAAGATGTGATTGCTTTCCAAGAAGAGCTGAAAATCATTGAAATAAGAGAAGAGGAAGATGAGGAACACGGAGATGTGATTGCTCTCCAAGAAGAGCTGAAAAATATTCATGTTTTTAACAATTCAGACAAAAAAATTCAGTGTGCAGGTAAATTGGACAGCAGCATAAAATATGTTGAAACAAAAGAAGAAGAAGATTTCCATTATGTTCCAGTACCAATGAAAAGCAATGAAACTATTTATTTTGTAGAAGCTAAAGATGACACTGAAGAACACCCACTTAGCATCAAGTTCAAGAAGACAAGAAGAAGCAATCCAAGTACACACCAAGGAAAAAAGTAAAGATGAAATTTTTGAACAAAATGTATGCCTAGCTGAGACATAGACCAACACCTACTTAGCATCAAGTTCAAGAAGACAAAGAAGAAGCAATTCAAGTACACACCAAGGAAAAAAGTAAAGATGAAATTTTTGAATGAAATGTAAGCCTAGTTGAGACATAGACCAGCAGGCCTCCTTTTGCATTGATAGTGCTGAGAATATTGTCCCCGATGAGATTAAGGGGGTGTGTTGAGAATTGTAATCTCACCGGTCCACTACCCGTCATAAGTGCATTAATTGGTTGAGTGATTGGTTAATTGGTTTGACTAGGACACTTTGTTGTCCCATAGTATTCTCCGTTCCATGGTATTTACCAATGGTTTATGGTGTGATGTAATCCTATATAAACTTATGGTTAATATTGAGAAGGCAAGCTATTGCCCATAGTGTTTTCCTCATCTTCCTGTGTTATAAACTTTAACAAAAACATGTTGCAAAAATACTATTGAAGCTTTTCATACCATATGTATAGCTTTTAGGACTCTGGAAAATGGACACGATTTCATTAGTTTTGTATATAGCTTGGTCTGTTACTCGATGAGAAAGTCTCCATAAAAACAGTGCAAATGAGTTGCAGCCACATAAAAACAGTGCAAATTAGTTGAGAAAAAACCCAAGCCAGACCATATTCACCAGAAACCCTTTGGCATAATATTTACCAGATTTCGAAGAGTAAACCGTCAAAGCACCGTTTTGAGTGGCAGCGCAATAGTCAATACCCGTTAAACATGAAGAAAATAAAGTGAAATTTTCGTAACGGAACTCGCATTGTTTGCCTCCAGCCAAAGATAAATGGTGCACGAATCGTGTGCTGAGGATAGAACAGCCAAACATGGAAAAACGAAGAAGAAACTTAAACCTTCCTTATTTTGAAACCTTCCTTCTTAACCTTGAGCTTGAAAACTTGGTCTATTAACTAACTTTGACAGCATTATAAAGATATGTGTCTAGGGTTGTATTATAAATCTTGGCTGCAAACCTTCCTTCTTAGTTAATTATCTTATACTTGAAACCTTCCTTCTTAGTTAATTATCTTATACTTGAAACCTTCCTTCTTAACCTTGAGCTTGAAAACTTGGTTTATTAACTAACTTTGACAGCATTATAAAGATATGTGTCTAGGGTTGTATTATAAATCTTGGCTGGAATACAAGGTTAATCATGTAATTCCCCATATTAAAATAATCACCTCGTTTGTAGGTTAGAGAAATAATTATATTGCAAGTTTAGGGAAATTGAATTCAAAGAACCTTATTACATAGGTTGACGAGGGGAGAGGTAAGAACTCTAGGTTTAAAATGAATCTAGTACTTATTTCTTCAATTTCTATATATTTAATTACATTGATAGGTGTTTATATCTTAGAATTTGGGGTGGACTTTAATTTTAATTATATGGATAGGTGTTTATATCTTAGAATTTGGGGTGGATTTTCATCTATGTTTTTCTAGGTTGAAGGAGGATTAGACAAGTATAATGTCCAAATTGATTTTATGGTCCTCGTTCAAAATTCAAAACAAATAATTATAGCATAAAAATATATATATAAAATAAATGGTAGCTCATGCATGGATAACTCGTAGCTCATGCATGGATAATAACTAGTGAGAGACAATTCATTTAGCTAAAGGTAATAGGTAGTTGAGGCATAAACAACAATGGTTGATTACAACTAAATATGGAGAACAAGTAACAGATAACTTGTTCATGACACTTAACTTGTGACCTATCAATATTCAATTACAAGTTAAGTGGTTATGCTAGTGGTTTATAACTTTTAAATAACTCTTTAAATAAAATTATGATGAAAAAACGACATTATATAGATTAGGCTATAAACTCAAGTGCAATGAGAAATTGATTTAGAACATTATATAATAATCATGTTTCAATGTGTAATATGAGAAGATTTTTATAAGGATATAATGTGCAGATGAACTCAACCTTTATCTGAGAAAGGTATTTTCATGGTTTTGTCCTAATTAGGGAGTGATACTCTTTGTAGGCTTAACTTGAGGGGATAGTGAACCATGGGTTTCATCTATGTGAGTTTTTATTATGTGTATTTATTAGGTTGATTATATTATGTGCATTTAGTAGGTTAATTATATATAGTGTGTGGAAATGAGTTTTTGATTGCTTTCAAAGGGTTCAAGTAGGCAATTTGGTCAAATGATAATGGAGGGAAACACAATTAAGTAAAAGTTCAAAATATATACTCACAAATTAATGGCGAGATGGGTGAATGGAAGTTCATGATTTGGGTGAGAGAGTGGATTTAACGTGCACATATATTTAATCAGATTGATTTTAATTTCTTTTTTATATAGATATAAAGTAATAGGTCCACAAAAGTATGGAATAACATTAAAAATGAATAAATAATATGATAAATTTAATAAAAATATAAAATCAAATGATTGTAATAAGTGCTCCTTGATGATTTGAACATATGTGAAGCCCAAAATTTTGACGATCATGCTAAAAAAACCTACAACTCATCATATTCATGATTATGAACCTGAGTTTTCCATCCTTGTATAAACGTTGCAAATCCCTAATGATATAGCATCCCAATCGACAAAAAAAGTATACACTAATGAGATAGAAGTTGGGATACGAATCTACATCCACATGAATGGAAAAATTGAACAAGGCCCATGGAAAGTAGCATACAATAATATACACATATTTAAGATGAGGTATCATATTATTGAATCTTAATTTGTAGAAATATAGCATCATGATGTAAGGAAACCAAAGACATCATGTTGAAGGTGATTTGGAATAAGAGTCTATAATTTTCTAGGAAACTCTCTAAGTAATTTATGATTTAGACTCATTTAGATCATATATTGGTTTCTGTTGTTGTGATTTGATCTATTATACTTCTATGTAGGTCTAAATCATATAATAGTTAAATAAATCTTTTTTCCATGATTTTTTCAGCATATTTTATATTTGAAAAATTGTAAAATTATAGAAAAATTGTTAAAATAGAGAACTATTATGAGTTAATAAAATAAGTGGGTGGAAACCAGTATCCACTTAAACCAGTATTCTCGAACAAGGAAAATGATATCATTATTCATCCAAAGGAGTATACTAATTAACGCACAAAAGATAAGAGAACCAACATGCAGGGGTTAAAGAAATATCAATGCAGAGGCAAGAGTAGTTCACCGAGGCAATAGTATATCCAACACGCATGGGAGGAATAACCAATGTGTGGGGAATGGGTAACCATTGCGCTGAGGGTAGGATATTTCAACAAGAAGATTTATTCCAAAAAATGTGCAGTAAATTATCACAAAGCATGCAATGGGTCTAACAACGTATGTAAAAATATTTTATAAAAAGGACCAATGCGAAGATTAAAAAAATAATAACAAGGGAAATAGCGGTAAAGCAGTCTGTCTTCAATTTATGTTTATAATTGAAATAAGATATATGTTTATAGAAAAGAAAATATTTATGATATTAGTTATTGTCTATTTATTATTGTAAATATTTGTAAGAAGAGTTAATACAACATTAATGCGACTTTTATGAATATAAAATTGATTAATAATATTTGTAAGAAGAGTTAATACAACATTAATGAGATTTTCATGAGTATAAAATTTATTAATATATTTAATAAATTGATTAAATTGTTTGGTTATCTTATGATCGGTAGCATTTATTACGAGCTTTTTATAATATTCTTGTTGGACATATATGGATTGGGTAGAGCTATTAATATGGCTATCATTTTTATAATTGAAAGGATATAAAAATAAAAACATATAAAAATAATTGAAAGGATATAAAAATAAAAAAGATATAAAAATAATTGAAAGGATATATATATATATAAAAAGATGAATATTGATATTTCAAGGCAAATCATGATAATGATAAGGGCTGCAGTGTTATACTTCTTTTAATACTCTAGAAAATTTCCAAGCTTCTTGAAACACTAAGAAAACCAGAGTTGGCCCAACATAATTTTTCACTACTATGGCCATTACTTCTGTAGGGATCCTGATATTCTACATATACCAATCTTTCCATTCTTGGTAGGTCTTCAAACTCGCGTCCTCATAGCCTAGAAAGGAAGGCAGGTCGTGTGGGTTCTTGTGCGCAAGTGAGGAGAAATGGGGGTTATAGTCATGGACCAGCAGACAAGCCTTTGCGTGCTGAGGAAATGGTAGATGTAACATAGTCTGTTGTCAAGCTAATTTTCACAAACTAAACAAGAAGAAGGCGGAATTGTAATGAACCAAAAAGTTAGGGGGTTGTTTCTGTGTAGATGGGAAATAGGAAGAAGGCATCGAGGGTTACCTGTGGCCCTCATGCGAAGGTTTTTGATATATATATATCAAGCATAGGTGATAAATGGTTGAAATTATTAGTGCTAGATTTAAATTGAATTTAAATTGATCCTCATAGAATTAATAGTTTTTATGAAATTAATTTTGGGTCATAATTATTATGATGATGATAGTTAAGGTCCATTTAGATTATTTTTGGTTTATAGGATTTTAAGAAAGAAAAGTAATGAACTACTTGGTTTGTTTTAAAGCTTTATTTCTATGCTAAGAAAGATGGAGAGGAGCATTCACAAATTATTATAATTTTGATGATATTATTTTAGCTAGGTGGATCTTCTTTTTTAGTCTATTTATAACAGAGAGATCATTTTGATTTTCAAGATTATGGTTAATGACCTCCTTGTAATATCTTAATTTTTTTTAACATCCAAATTTTAATCACACCATAGCTCTTTGAACTTTGAAGTAATAATATTTTTAATATCATCTATATTTTGCAAAGTGACATTTTTTACAATCCCACATCTTTAATTAAGATATGACATCTTTTTAAATATTTTGATACTCTCTCTACACATATCTATAGGAAACATTCTTCTTTAATAAAATTTTGCACCTTTTTAATTTTATATTGTGTATTTATCTAGTTATGTAGTTATATATATTCAAATGATGGTTTTTCTTTGTAAATGTTTTAAGCATCTTCAAAGTTATAACTTGCATCAATAATTTTTAAATTTCAAAACATCTTGTTGTAGAAGTCAAAAATCTAAAAACATTACTGCTTAATAACTTTTATTATTAAAAACAATATTTACATCAATAAAAAACTTTAATTTACATAATAGTTATTAGCCAAAGAAAATATCAACTTATAGTTTTTTTTTTCAACACGCTTTTTATTATTTAAAAAAATTATTTATAAACTTAGGCCTCTCAAATTATCACTAAAAAATGGATTAGTTTTGATGAGTTAACTTTATCCACATAACTAGTAGAAAATTGATTTTTTTTATTTTCATGAAAATTGATAATTTTTAAGTTGAAGATGTTTCTGTAAGTATCTTAAAGAGTGACAACATATGTACATGCAATAGATTGTTAAAAACTATAGAGTGGTAATCTTGTGTCTCCACTAGTTGTAGATTGGCATGCATCTGCTTGAATTACTAAGAATGTCATGCATACATTTATACTAGATCACTATTTCAAAATATGTGCTACAATTTAGTGGTCTTTTTATCCTTTTAACTCATCATGGCTATAGTGATCCAAATGATAACGCTTCTCTTAGAGCTTTTTGAGCATATAAATAAAATTCTAAAGAAAACTAAGTGATTCTTTAAATTTCTAAATGTTTGATAGACCAAATTTCATCTGAGTAAACATTTAATAACCATCATCATCACAAGCGTTACTGGCTAGGTAACTTGTCCAAAAACAATTGGCTAGGTGACTTGTCCAAAAACAATTAGTTAGATTCAAACTGTCCAAAATAAACTCATCTTATCAATCTCAATCCAACTAAACTCCATATACCCTACCCCAAGAATGAACTTTACATTATATACCTTGCCTCCAAAATGAGCTTTATATTATATACCCTCTCCCAAAAAAAAAATAAACAAACCTAGAAGTTTTATTTGGTAAGAACAATGTTAACCACTTTAACATTTAATATAAAAATTTAATATATTGGAAAACTATTCAAAAAAAATTACTGTAAGTTTGAAGCTTTATTGATTATTATTATTATTATTATTTCAACCAACAATAACCATGTTTACTCTATTGCCACCTTTCCCTTTGTTAAAATTTGCATTATTCATTTGTATTTAGTGACCACATGTAAATGTTTCTAGAAATCTGCTTTAAAATCATTTACAAAGTGTAACATTGAAAAAAAATCTATGTTCATTTATGCAATGCATTAAAGATACTATGATACGTAATTATAACCAAATTGTGAAAATGTTAAGGAAAAGATTAATAAAATTTTGATACTCAATTTTTTGTTTTAAAATATAATAAATAAATAATTTTTATTATCAATAAATATGAAAATTTCTATATATAAAATATTATTTATAAATAATATAATTCCAAAATGACATAAACTTTCTAAAATCTTATTTAAAAATACTTTACAACTCTTTAATTACTTAAAACAAACAAATGCATAATCTTTTACAAAATTACCTTTTTATCACTCCTTTAGCCCTACTTTTTTTAAATTGCACAAGAAATGCAATTAAGATGACTAAACTAGAGGATGAAATATAATAACATCTTTTGGAAAAGTAATAACGGACAACCTTAAGCTATACATTAGCGGAAAAGGAGAAAGAAGATTTGAGAATACATTTCCATGCAAAGGTGGTCATGAAGAACGAATCTGTCTGGTTACCTTCATGATAAATATGCAACCTTAAGTAATGTCATCTACTGGCCATCTTATCTTTTCAAGAGATAGGATGATCTATTAAATAATGTTTGGCAAGATAGCCCGTTTGCCAAAGCAGTGTCTTAAGCAATGTCTTTTATTGGTGCAAAGATAAAGTATCTATCTACCCTTTCACTTTCTTTGTTTCATTTGAGTGAAGCAAGCCACAATTTTCATGACTTTATTCATTCCAATAGTGATATCAACGTGAAGAATATGGTCACATATATGACATGAACATCAATCGAAAGGATGAACTCTAAGAGTGACAAGATCTTCGATGGGCGTTGTAGAGGGGCTAGGCAAAACCATACCCTTAGTCAGCTGAGATGGCGGGATGATCCTTGATCCCAGAGGTTGGTTGTTTTGGAAAATTCCATTTGACTCTTGACACCGAAATTTTAAATCACCCTACTCGTATGCTTTGGATGATGTCAAATTTTTGTCGCCCCCTCCTCCCATGCGTTGGGTTAAATGGCTTCTATTGCCTAGCACCGAGCGACACTTGGTATGAACATTAATTTGTTTTTTAAATCTCGCCATGTATGCTCTAGTCTGTACCTCTCGTACCTGAAACATTTACAGGTCAGAGGGAGACATGGCATGGAGCACTTGCGAGTGAAGACGTGACTGGGGTGACTAGGTACTCTCGCCAGGATCCGGCTGATGCAAATGCACCACCAAGGCCTGGGGCACAAGGCCCCATGAAAACGTCACTCGCACCGATCTAATAGACGATTAGATAAATTAAATATTAAAAAAAAAATTAAAATAGTAAACTATATACATAACTTTTCTTATTTACAAATATTTGAAACCCAAGTCCAAATCATACTATGTGTAACAAACAAATTATTACAAAAAAATATTAAAGCCATCCTAACTTTATGGATACCATAGAAAAAGCTTACCATTATGAAAAGCAACATTAAACTAGCATGCCCCCAAAGCAAGGGAAATGAAACGCCGAGAAGAACTTCAATATGTTGTAAAATGAGAAAAAATTGTGTGTACGTAGACAATATAATGTAATGTGTTTGGAATAAAGTCTAGCTAATTTATGGTAGGGATAGTAGTCGATGAAATTGAAAGGAAAACTCTATTGCAAGTACTAATAAGCAATAAATAGAAACACATGTAATCGATGGCAAGTAAAATGATTTGTACATTAATTTGTCATACAAAAATGTATACATATGTGAGTAAAACAATAAAGGGCTAGGTAGTGAGCAAGTTTGACTCTAAATATATTGGAAATCAACATCAGTATGTGATTTGGTATAATTGTGGTTGTTGCCCAGGAACATGACCTACAACAATTAATCTCGGAAATAAATGAACGACATAGACATAAACATAATAGAAAAGTTTAAACTTTTGTTACAAAGGAATTAATTCAAGCCTCATCTTCTTTGAGGTATTCTCCAAGTGACAAAATGATGTGCAAAATGACAAAAAAATATTTTAAAAAGAAATCCTGGGTAAATGACAACAGTAATTGTATGGATATTCTGCAATAAAAGTTGAGTGCAGTGAATGTCAACATGCTTTAGTATAAATGGAGAGTTTGTCGTAAGCATATGTTGATCAATTAGTCTTTGTAAAGGTAAACTCCTTATGTATTACATATTATTGACGCAGTATCCACACATGTATATGTTTGAAACTTTAACAGACGAAGGTCCTACTCCTACCTATGAGTGGTTTACTAATTTCATGGCCTTTCAACCAAACATGTGTTGTAGATGATCATATTTACACCTAATATATTTATGTCGTTGGTATGTTGTATAACTGTACAACAATCTATTGGTTTATTGGATTCTCTATACCCTTTTAATGTGTCATAAAATATTTATTTACGTGTGTAGTCGTACATGCTTTCATGTGATATTCATGAGATGAAATTTCATATAAGAATTGGTATTCAGATTGTTGTGGAGACTGCCTTATGCTTGCTTGCTAATAATAGTGAATGACAACTCAACGCCTACACCCAATATTATATTGTAACTATAAAATAAAATAAATGTTCCTAAAAGTTGTAATATTTAATTTCTCTTTCACAACTTCATTATATTATCAATTAATTTAAGAAACAGTGATAATAAGTATATATAAATAAATGTTCCTGATAGTAAGTGATATTATTAACTTTACTTACACATTCATTATCCCCTTCATGTACTTAATCTCACTTTTACATCCATTCTCTCTTCTTTTAATTGACTTATAACAACCACAACCAAATAAAAAACCTTAAACTTATAGGTTGCATTGATAATAAATGTCAATTTTTTTAATAAAAAATTGTACATAATAAACAATTTAGTAGACATTACAACAATATTTTCTTAAGGCTAATCATATGCCCGCACATCAAGAAAACATGTCAGGAGCCCTAACAACATTTATAGCTTAGAAGAATTATTCCGCCATCAATTAAGTATGTGTTGTTATGTGGATACATGAACTGACACATGGATTTCCTGACAAAGAATGATTCAAGGGTTTATTTAATAGAAATTAACAAAGGTGGTTCCTCATAGGCCTGTGACAGACGACGAAGCCTTGAGGGACAATGTCCTCTTAAAAAATGCCTTCGGCATAGTTAAAAAAAATTAATATTATTATTAAGAAATATTTTAAAATAATTTTTTGTCTACATTTTTTATGATCAGAATTGATTTTATTTTATTTTACTAGGGGAGGATAACAAACATTCCCCCTACCACCCGATCTACACTCAATTGACAATTAAAATTGATTTAAAACTTCAAAAAATTTAACTTACTCCCATCGTATATATCATAAGCATTGATTTAAAACTTCAAAAACTTTAACTTACTCTCATCATATATATCATAAAACTGTTAACTTTAAAAAAATCCATCGTTTGCTTTCATATCTCCATGGTTTGATTTCTTATCAAGGCCGTCGATTTTTTAAATGTAATAGTGACTCGCGCTTTTTTTATGTCCCCGAAGGGGATCATATATATATCATGCAAACCCTATTAGTTTTCCCCTAAGCCTATAAATTTTTCCTCTACTCTATAGCTTTTCGTTATTTGTATATAGTTAAAAAAAAATTATTTTTACAAATTTTTAAAACAGTGCTAATTTGTTAACTTTTGATTGGATGAGAACTGATGACGTCAGCCTCGATAACTGCTTCCCATTTCGGCGGCGAAAGGTGCATCATCCGTTATTATGTCTTTATTTAGTTTCATTTTGAACAAAACAATTTTTTTTGCCAATGTTTTACAATGTTCTAGCTTCAATTTTTTCCTCGTAATTTGATGCGGGGGTTTCACCCGCCGCATGTCCTGGACCGTGTTCCTCATAATTTGATGCGGGGGGTTTCACCCGCCGCGTGTCTTGGACCGTGTTGTCCTACCGTCCGTGCTCTGACTGCATTCGAAATTATGTCGCCCGTATAATATAATCGAACGGCTTCTGCCTTACCAGCTGGCACTCACTCTTCCGCCTTACGAGCTGTGCGTAAATTCTTGTGATGTTTAGAAATAGAAATAAATACAAAGTAATAAAGAAAATTATTTGGGCTTCTGCTTCTATTTTTCCTTGGTCATCTGTCCCCAGGGTTTGAAGAGGACGGGGAGGAGGGGGGTTTTGAAGAGGAAACGTGATCTGGATCTCCGGGTCTTCTTGCGGCCTGCTCGGGAATCGATCCTGACGTTTGGTAATGGCTTCGTTTGGATTTGCTTGTGAACTTCTGGGAAAATCGGTTGCTGATGATTGAGACTGAGTGACCGAGCCCGTTTTCTGAATTGAAGGGTAAGTAGGGTTTATATTTTTTTATGTATATGTTGATTTGTTATTGAAACTGCCATGTGATCGAGCCCACCCTGCTTACTGAGCGGGCATTTGAAGCGATGCCTGCACAATGAGCAGCTGTAGTGATGAGGAGGAGGATAAATTCTTTGAGTCATTGGATCGAATCGCGTCCACCTCTGGATCAGATACTGAAGAGGACGGAGATTCTTTGAACGCTATAAATAAATCTCAGAAATCGAACCCTGTTCGCAATGGCTGCACTCTCCCTCTTCCAATGGTAGTAGCAGCAGCGTTATCTTCAAAATACGATAGCAATTTAGATAGCATATTTATGGTGATGGAGTACATGGAACATGACCTAAAGTGTTTTATGGAAACAATGAAACAACGTTTCATCTTGAGTGAAGTTAAAAACCTGATTCTGCAACTTCTGGAGGGCGTTAGTTACCTCCACGACAATTGGGTTTTACACAGGTGACGTTTTGTTTGAATACTTTTTTCCATATTTTTTGAGAAGTTATCTTTGAAGTTGAATTAGAGCTTTGGCATATATCCATTTCCTGAATTCCCAAAGAAATTGACATGAAATTTTATTTCGTATGAACCTGGAGAAATTTAGATGTTTAAATTGTTGTATCTCTATTTTGGATAGGGATCTGAATACGTCGAATCTTCTCTTAAACAATAAGGGGGAGATAAAGATCTGTGACTTTGGCCTTGCTCGTCAATATGACATTCCATTGAAAACTTGCACACATATGGTGGTTACCTTATGGTACAGGTATTGTAAACAATAACTATTAAATTGTATTGTATTTTGTTGTGTTTCTGCTAAACTGTGCAAATTTGTTTCATAGTTTTTTTTCAATTTCCGGTGCCTATAGGTGGGATTCTAAGAGAAAAGTAAATTCTAATTGTTCAATTTTTGTTGTGGATTGTAGAGCACCTGAGCTACTTTTGGGAGCTAAGAGGTACTCAACTGCGTAAATTCTAATTGTTCAATTTTTTTTTTGGATTGTAGAGCACCTGAGCTACTTTTGGGAGCTAAGAGGTACTCGACTGCTGTAGACATGTGGTTTGTTGGCTGTATTATGGCAGAGCTTCTAGCAAAAGAACCTCTCTTTCAGGGGAAGAGTGAAATAGATCAACCAAACAAGGTATTCATCACTAGGCCTTTCATTGGTTTACACTCCATTCATTTCATTTAAACATTTTCATTTCTTGAAGTATTTCTTTATTTAAACATTTTCATTTCTCGGAGTATATCTTTATTTAAACATTTTCATTTCTCGGAGTATTTCTTTATTTAAACATTTTCATTCCAGTGAGTATTTCTTTATTGACGTGTTCATTGGCTTTTATTATTGTTGCAGATATTCAGGACATTAGGGACTCCGAATGAAAAGATATGGCCTGATTTTGTTTCTTTGCCAGTAGTGAAGTGTAACTTTGTGAAACAACCGTAAGTAACCAAGATTTTTCATCTTTTATTTGCTCAGTGAACAACTTTTAATGATTGACAATTGCTCGCAAGTAGAATGGTTCTAATTTGTCTAGTGAACACTGAATACAAAAGTGGTAAATATAAAAGTAGTTAAATTGTTATATTCATAATCGTAACCTTATGTTTGTTTATAGTGTTTATATTAAATTAAATGTGTTTTTGATGATTTAATCCAGGTATAATAAACTTAGGGAAAAATTCCAGCAGCATCATTTTCTGGGATTTGATCTTATTAATCGTCTTCTTACCTATGATCCTAGCAAGGTAATTGGTCGATCTGATATTCTTTTACAGTTTTAACGATGAATTTGATGTACAAAGCATAGGGATTTAGATTTTGTTAAAAATTATTTCAGTTTGTTATAGTCTCTCTATTCTCATACAATTTTGGTTTCAAATTGCAGCATATAAGTTCAGAAGAAGCTCTCAATCATGAATGGTTTAAGGAGTTTCCCTTACCAAAATCAAAGGAGTTCATGCCAACATGTCCACCTCTGAATGATCATGACAGGTTAATGACCGCACCCATTTTTCTTTTTCTCTATGATGGTTGACAGCTCATTAGGTAAATAACCTTGCAAGAAACAATGAGATATGCATTTTATCTTTTTTTAAAAGTCTTTACATATCTGGAGATGTAATTTTACACAAGTCATTTATGGTTATATATTTTCAGGCAAGGAAGGAGGTTCTTGAAGAGTCCAGATCCTTTAGAAGGCCAATGCAGCAGACAATTGCAACAAGGTGAAGTTGCTACTAGTGGCTTGTTTCGTTGATTTTTCTTGTCAGTGAATCCTATTTTGAGGAACTAGTGTATCATAAGGCAGAGTTTGTTTTTGGTGTATCCATAGACATCAATTCTGATGAGATCTTCAAGCCCGCAGGTGAAGACCAATACTGGCATTGGAAGGACTTCCATGGGGAGCTCCAATATTTTAAGCATTGCACAACCAGGCCCCTAATACCATGTCTTCAATTGAAGATGTTGGCAGCCCGATGAATTATGTACCTGTATGTGTTTTATATTTAAAATTTCATGGTCTCATGAAGCAACTGCAATGTGGCCCAAAGGCTTTCGTTGGATCTCAATTATGAAACTTGTGTAAATAGTGATTGGTACCATAGCATGAATTTATTTGGACCGGCCCTATGTTGCTGTTTGAAATGATATTAATAAAGTTTTCTAGCTATCAGGCTGTTTCAGGTCTTAAATGTGCCCTTTCATATATTTAATCTTAAGAGTTTTTGGTGCAAGAGAACGCTTGATGAAAGTGGTTATTTATTTTAATTTCCACCACTTCGATTTTACTTTTTTCCCAGTAAAAATTGGAATTTGTTTTTAATTTCCGGGAATTTTACTCCAGTGGACTGAGTGCGGTGAGCTAACTTACCCCGCCGAGTCACCGATATCTTTTACTTTTAACCATAAGTGAAATCCGTGTTCACAATGCCATGAGTTAACTTGTAAAAAACATTTTAATAGCAACGTGTCATTTCATAATAGGTTCAAAAGATGATGTTATTGAAAAGCCCAGGATTAGGGTAGGGATATTGACTTTTTAATAAGGTTGGATAGCAATGTGTTTTCCCTTTGTCAATGGTTTTATTTAAGGTGAGTCATTTTGACTATATTATTCCCTCTATTAAAATTTAAATTTGTATATTTATTTTTTTAATGTTTTATCATTTTGAAAGAAAGTGGTTTAATGTGTTGTATTTAATTAATGTTTATGGGTTTATGATTATTTATTATAACTAATTTAAAATTTAAATTTGTATATATATTTTTTTAATGTTTTATCATTTTGAAAGAAAGTGGTTTAATGTGTTGTATTTAATTAATGTTTATGGGTTTATGATTATTTATTATAACTAATTTAGATAGGATTTCATAATTGGTGTTAACTAATTTAACTTAGATATAGTTTCTTAAATTTGGGAAGTGTTCAAGGATTTTTCAAGATGTTTTAATTCAAAAATAAAAAGTTATTTCATATGGTTTGAGTCATATTCAAGTTTTAGGTAATTTTACTCAAATATATAACTCTAATCCTGTAAGGTACTTTTATAGTATGTGAGATTTATTTATTTATTTTATTGTAAAACCCTAGCTAAACAATACCACTTATTTGTGTTGGACAAAAGCATTAAAATCCAAAAAAATGACAATTTCATTTTCAACAAGGTTAAAGGTTTTGAAATTTGAAGGGTATTATGAGATGCCTTTTTAGTACTTTATGAAGGTGGCAAACCTTAACTCCGGTCCTTGAAACATGTAAGCTCGTCCAAAGGGTTGTGGTTTTGAAACATTTAGTAGTGTATAAGTTGTTATCTCTATGTCAATAATGTGTGTTGCAAAGGAGATGAATTAGTTGTGTGGAGCTTAGTGGTGTATATATTGTCATGCTTGTGTTAATTGTTTGTATTGCAAATTAAATGAATTTGTTTTTAGGAACTTAGTGGTGTGTAGTTGTGTTTGTGCAATTCTTTACATTGAAGAAAACAAAAATTGGCCTTGTACAGTGCAACAATGTGCAAGTTCTTATGTTTATATCAATTATTTATGTTGCAAAGTGATGCAAGGGCATTTATGCAAAGAGTGAGTTAATAAGTGCACACCCAACATTTTTATTTGTCATTTTAATTATTTTTATTTTTATTTTTATATCAATTATTTTATTTATTTATTTATTTTTATTTTTTTCTGGCGAGATAAATTTCCACCCCATCCACTCATTTTTTTCAAAATCTAACTAATTTGGTCATAAATGGCCATAAACCTTTGGAGCAATTTTTCATGGTCGAAGTTCCCATTGATCAAGTTGAACTCTGACTTCTAACATAATTCTTGTTAAATTTGGGGGGATTTTCTAGTAGACAAAACGTGATTTTGACCACTTGTTAACTTACTCCTTTAAGCAAAGGCCAAGGCCATCAACACAACATGGAGGTATGACATATGAACATGGTAGGATGGTAATGTGTTAGTGTGATGGAGTGAAGGTGTAACATGCAGTGTAAGTGTGGAGTTGGGAAGCATACAATAAGTAAAATGATGCAATAAGTGTGTATGACAGCATGACAAATCACTAGGGAAGATGAAAGACCATAAAAGAAACATGAATAGTGGGGTAAAGTGTTGAAGCATATAAGCCACACTTAAGAGTCAGAGAAAGATGTTTGAAATCACAATGATGAAGATGAAGCATTGTAGGATTATTTTTTCATAACAAGAAGTAATATTTGTATTACAAAATAGGGTCATGTCCAAACCATAAAACCTTGTAATACAAACTAACAAAAATATTTGCAACACACAAATAACAGGGTTCTCGTTCCAACAAAAAAAACTTGTAGTTATCTACCTAGCAACTATACCATCTATCCCTACAAGTATTCTACCTAACAAACTACCTCGCTAACAAAACATTCTAAACAATAAAATATCTTAAAAGGTTGGCCCATGCAAGGTGCCTTCAAGCACATAGTTTTCCTTGTTGTCCTCCTAGAAACACACATCCATTTTCTGATCACATTGTAGGGAATAAACCAACACTATGGCTTCTATTTTGAAATTGGGATTGTGTTGAGTCCTCGCACTTTTGTATAGTCCCCACACTTTCTGCAGGGACTATATAGTTTTCAACCAGTCTTATTAATAGCCCAGCACATGGCACAAATATTTATGTTTCCTTAAGTTTATTATAAAGTTATAATTTTTCATATTAAATATATTTTTTAAAAACCATTTATTTCAATGTTTATTGGCTATTCCTTGCTGACGTTCGCCTCGAATTTTGATCGAATTTTGATGCCTGGGCCTCGGCGGCGGACAAACGTCAACGAAGTTCTTGTGCAAAGTGTAATTAATTGAATCGGAGTTGGATCGGAGTTCTCGTGCAGAGTGCTTCTCGGGATGCATATAATTCTCTATGATCTAGATGTAACATGAGGTTATGAAATGTGAAGTCATAAAGTAAAGTTTTAAAACCGCGAAGTGATTACATAAAGTGGGCAACGTATATGATGGTTGCTGGACCCCTTTAAAACGATCTTCACGTACATGTTCCAAGTGAGGTTGGGAGCATGGTTATGAACTATTGTAAATCATAAAACATCATTTGCCTCCTTAAACATAAGGTGTTGTGGGACCCATTTATGGGAATTAAAATATTGTTTTTATTTTTATATTTAAATATAAAAATAGTTTTATAATGTTATAACTTTATTTTGCCTTACTATAAAATAACATTAAAATAACATTATGTTATAATTTTCAAAGCAGATATTAACGGTAAAGTGCAATGAGATGTTATAAAAGGTGTCGTGGAAAAATATTGAAGAGGATGTTTATCATTTAATGCCTAGGGCATGAAAGGGTTCCATAGCCAAACTTATTATATAAATTAGACCAATTCAACTTTTTATTGGAGGCAGAATGCAAGTGGAACCCCAACCCATTTGTTGGGGATGTTCAATTGTGAGATTTTTCATCATTTATCTTTAACTAGACCCAATGGAAGTATGAACGGGACTTTCATAGCAGGTGAGAAAATACTTAAGTTTCTTTTCAGCAAAATATCAGTCAGATTTTGGTTCACATTAATTGTTTTATGTTCAATGTTCACGATGGAATGAACATACAATAATATATAAACAATACATATAACAATATTATATATATTATATATAATACAAAGAACACATTGTAGCTCCACGATGGGAGCGAATAACCATAAGGAAAGACCATAATATAATGAAACAGGCAAAACATAATAAATAATATGATATAACGAAGGGTTTTGTTTCATGATACTATGAGTCTTTGTGCATGAATACTTGATATTTACTATATTTGAATATTATTTAATTTGGGATCTTTGTTGTATTGATAAAAACAAAGCATGCATAGAGTTATTAAATTTGCAGCCACAATTTCTATATTTTTATAGCTTTTGTCTTGAAGCAACTGCTTTTAGCAACTGCCATGACATTGCCACCTCGTGGCTCTTGTTTTAAACATTGACCCATTTGTCAAGTGCCATCTACTTCATTTTTAAAAAAGCACAGGTGTGAAGTGTAGATAAGTGATTTATACAATTAATAATGTTTTATGTAGTTTTCACAAGGAGCCCTTACGATGGAGCTCGGAAGTGCACGGCAACAATATCCAAGCTACAAAATTTTGTGTAGGACCTACCACCCAATAAAGCATATGCGTGGAATTATGAAATTTTTCATAGTTTCAACTTGAGAGAACCCTCCCCCGTACATCTTATACACACAATGAACTCATTTATCTACATTGCCATTGCAGTTGGCTCACTTCCAGTGGGAGATAGAATATTTCACACAATTTCAATGGAGGATAGAAAATATCTCACATTTCTTGTGATTAATAAGTACTTAGATGTATTGAAAGGGATAAGAATTAATAATACTCCTAACCAAATATAAGTGATCATATTTGATGCTCATAAAAAGATTGACGGGAGGAAAATGAATTTTGTACATTGATAGCGACTGTCATATATTAAACATTGAAAAGCTAGCCAAGTTACCAACATGAGACGTCAGAGATTCTTGTAATGGCTTAGCAAGAGCACGGTATTCGGATATGAAAGGTAGGAATTATATATATTTACACAAAATGACAGCTCTACATATATATATTGTCACGAACCCAAATTTCGTAAAATTTAAAAACTTTTCTAAGTGTCTAAAATACCACTAAATCTATGCGAAAATACAAAGTGTGGGTTTACTTTCTTTAAATACTGCTTTAAAATAATTAAAACTTTGCGACACTTAATACTGTTTACAAATGTTGTTATGCTAATCACGAAAAAGATATACGTTTTATTTTCAACTAAATAAATTCTGAACTTGATATGTCAACCATTTCTTAAATCTTGCGGGAAACACAAAAAGCTTCATTATGTCTTAATTAACATCTTTTAGAAAGCATGTATATCTTTTATCGCACCAATAGAACAACCTAAATGGTAACAACATATTCATAATCATAAGGGAAACATATTAGCAATATACATCATAATCAACTTTCTAATGGATCGGATACTTCAAAGTAGTCATAAACATTTTTAAGGACAAAAACAAGTACTCATTCATAAGACACATTGAGAAACACCATAGGAAACATAGGAGACAAATTATAACGTGGTTCACCCGTACACGGGCTAGTCCACAAAGGTGTGTGTGCATCTTTTATTATTCTTTAAAGGAAATCAAGGATTACATTCCAGCAACGTTGTTGCGATAAATCTCCTTCTAAAAATCTCGAAGCCTTCCATCACAAGGCTGCAATATATAATTACAATTTTCTTGAGAGTTTTCCACAATAAAAACTCCCTTAAAATTTTATGTGTAACATCATAAACTTTTAAGTAACTTATTAACCACTCATGTTGCAAGTGTCACAATTTCACTTTCTCCAGGGGATCTCTCTCCCTCTTAGAGATATTTTCGTCATACATGATTTATAAAACCTTATTACAAGGATTTTATTTTAACATGAATACTTAAGTCTCATTCACCTAACAAGTGATGGATAAGATGACTTGAAAGTCAAGAGACTATGTACTATAATACTTACTCCAAAAGCTTCTTCTCAATCAATAAATATATATTAATATTCTCTTTGTTAATAGTTTATCCAAGAGTAATTTCATTTTTCTTTAAACTAAGATGAATCCTCTTCTCCTAAAGCTTGACTACATCTACTACACTTCTACATGCCAAAAATAGAACTTTATGATAAAACGACCTTACTATACAAAAGGTTTTTCTAGTTAAGGCCATACAAACATGATGGGACAAGGTCATTAGGAACAAGCTTGTAGAAGTTGTCCTAATTTCTACCGAGACCGAAATAGCAAAGGCATGCTAGGAGTACATAGATATATGTGTATTAAAAGTGAAAACTAAAGTGCCCTATTTTTAAGAGATATATAAACTAAGATTGGTAGTTCCAATGATTTGAATATTTCATTAATATAATCAATAAAGTTGAACTTCAACTCTTTCTCTTTTTGGGACTTACTATTTTATTAGTAAAAAAGAGACTTATTATTTTAGCCACTTCCTACCCTTTCTCATAATAAACTAATTAAGGGTTACACAACTGAATTACCTTTTATATAAAAAGGGCAAAATATGAAAGTTAATTTATTAATAAAGGTGTAAGATACCTCAATACATGAACAAGGTCTATAATCTATAACATTATAGAAAAAACTTTCTAACTTAAACTATGACATCAATCTTATTCATAAAGGTTAAATTGTTGTTTCCGTGTCTAAACCCAAAAAGGTGGCAGCAACTCATGCTATGCATAATTGTGTTGGGTTACATACTAACTTCACGATTGTCGACAGAGATTGGAGTTCCAATCTTTCTGCCACAGAGACCTAGGTCTCCGATTTCACCAATATTTATATAATGGAAATAATTAAAACCCAAATCCTTGTATCCACAGCGATTTCGCTTAATAAAGGCATCCAATCGTGTTATATATATATATATATATATATATATATATATATATATATATATATATACAAATGCTGGAATGAAGGAAACAAAAGGACAGATATTAAGTAGAGGACTCCACGCATTTACTAGCAATACAAAAATCACCGTAATAGACGTTTATAGAGTTTGATGGCAGCAAAACATAAAAGCAAACGGAGAACAAAGGTTTCAAGCCAGACAAAGATGTAGAGATCAAAATTTTAATTCGGTGATCAGGTTTCCCTTTGAGATGTTTGCGCAAACCAAGGAGTAGGCAAGGCCGAGTTTACAATGTATAAATATAACTACAAAAAAGAAACGATGGATCAACTGCTATACGAGCTGTTCTTTCCTACACCAACCATTATTTCGGGGCAGAACTACACCAATCCTCTGGATCTCATTGTAATATCTTTACACAGTAAACGTGTCTATGTCTCAGATAAAAGGTTTGACACTCTGTTTCACAACTAACCAAGCATAATATAATTTTATATATATATTAAATAAAATAACATGAATCTTATCGCTATCTCTTCCACGAAATCTATAGGTAAGACATGGGCATCTACACAACTAACCCCAAGATATATATATAAAAAAAAATCAACGTTGATGTCAAACAGTAATAAAATAGCAAAAGACTAATTTCTGAAATCAAAATCAAGCTATGCATGTTTTAAGCGACCATGCAGCAAAAGAAAACAAAGGTGGAGTACTGAGATCAACCCTGCGCATCAATATTTAAAACGCGGCAAGAAGGAAAATATAACTGAGAACAAAATCAAACTCCATACCTATAATTTACACGGGAACGACAGTTCGCACTAAAACATTTTACTAACTGAGAGCTCGATTCCTTCCTCCGAAAAACCGCACCTCCCATACTCCAATATGAGGTTCAAATGTGAAAATAATCCAGCCTAAAACAAAACCGTGATGGCTCTTTTCCCTTCCTCTCAACCCAACACCTATCTAAAATATCTTAACGAGATCACTCCTTACCCCAAACTACCGTAGATAGTCTTTTCTAAAACGAAATTCAGCACATCACTCGAGATCTGAAACTGCACAATACACCCCCCCTCATTCAGGATCCTTTGCTATCTTTTAAGGAAGTCCATTTGTAGGTTTAAAGTGACAGATGGAAAATTCGAGGCGGTTTGGAGTTAATGTTCCCCTCCACTGAGAATACAACGGCAAAACCAGCTGGTCCTCCACTCCGTCCAGGAATAGATTGGGTTCAATGGAATCCCTATATTAATGGAAATGTGTTCCCTAAGCAGTCGTGGAGTCTAACTGATCAAGCGTCGATCTCTTGGAGAGATTGTGGAAATAAAAGCTTGTCTAAAAAAAATAGTTAAATGGTAAGTTTACCATTGTAACCCATAATTAAACAAATTTGGAAACGGAACTTTATTAAAGTCTAACTTATGGTTAAAGTAATTATCACTCTAATATAAATTAAAAGTAAATCTTTTGACTTTGATTCTTAAGTCGAATTGTTATAAGTGACACTCGATTACTCACTCAATTTACTAAATAAAACATCATAATATATATGTATATAAATTTATCTTTCAATTCTTTATAGATAAAAGAAAATGTGTCATGAAAATTCAGAGGTATATTATATTTACCAATAATGTCCCTCTTAATCAAAAAAATATAAAATATCTTCTTCCATCTCAAAGTTATTTATATAAGATAAGTATATATATTTAAGAGGTAATTTTCTCCTTTAAAATAACCTACTTAGGTTAAACTCTTTTGGTTCAATGTATATATTCATTTACTTTGATAATTTGATCATACTTTATCCCTTTAAAAAGAGACTAATGCTTACATGAAAATAATTTCTCCTTATCTTTTAGATATAGTTTTAGACTTTAATAAAAGTCATTTAATCAATAACTCTGCCTCCTTCTCTCTTAGGAAGGTGTATATATATATATATATATATATATATATATATATATATATATATATATATCCTTTTAATAAAGGTTTAAGGTAGTAATAGAAGTTTCTTAGTATGTTCATAGGTAGTTTATCTCCCTCTACTGAAGGCCCTATAACTTAACTCGTATGGCTTCTAGCCATTGACTTCTCTCCTTTCTTTAAAGTGTTTTGTTACTTTTTGGCTTAGTCGCAATACCATCCTTTAACCTTCTAGGCTTAAACTAAGACTTATAAACATAAAACTAGCTCGAGGTCCACTGGTGGGGCCTTGGCCTTGAGCTCCTCACCAAGGTCGTTTACATAATTCATAATTATATTTACAAGAGTAATAACAATTAGGGTCGAATTTTAGGGATGTTACATATATGAAACTACCGTGACTATTAATCAGTTTCAATCAAAGGTCAGAAGAAAACATAAATAAGAGAAGGGTTTGGGCCTGCGATCAAAGCAGTGTTATTTTCCCACATTTGTAAGTATCCGCTTGAATTTGTTTGACAGAACCTAAAAATGATTGAAATATTAATCCCTATTATGGTTTAAGAAGGATAAATAAGAGAAGGGTTCGATCCAGCGATCAAAGTAGTGTTATTTTCCACATTTATAGCAGGTGACGAGTGGGCCAAGCACCAATAACTATTTGTGAAGGTCGGGACCAAGCCCCAACCTAATAGAGACTTTCAACGTAAATTTTAACAAATTTCAAATTTAGATGAACCTATAAGAAGATCAGGAAAAAGGAACACACCATCTAAAATTAAACATGAAGGCCGCCAAAAAGAACCACCACAATCAAGAGCATACCAATCAAAAGAGAATGCCATATTTCATTAATATATACACAAACAAGAACAGTAGCTAGAACCCCCCCAAAAAAAGTAAGCATGAATATGTGAGTGACGTGTATGCCCGAATGCGGGTACACGAAACAACTGTCACTGCAATATTAACAAATGGAAACAAAAACTTAGCATGAATGCCAGTTGGTGAGTCGTAACTGTCTCTCCTTCTTCATCTTTCACCTATGATACTTTTGATTTTCTTTTCATGCTTCTTCCTTTGCCCTGTGCCTTTGTAAAGGAACGTTGTGAAGAGGTAAAATTGTGAACGTTTTAATGTCTGGGACCGTTGTGAAGAGGTAAAATTGTGAACGTTTTGATGTCTGGGAACGTTTTAATGTCCAGGATTACATTGTCATAATTTCAAACACACCATTAATCTAAATTCTTATCCCCAAAGAAAATCTCCCTTGCATCAAAATAATGCACCTTTTTAGACCAGCTAGAAAACGCAACACGTATAGACCAGGGTAACTTACCCTTTCCATTTAGAACACAATACATTCTGAGATAGTGACAACTTCTTTGATGTACCATTGTAAAGGTCTTCCAATGATACCTTCAGGGGTGAACAACATCCTCACCTCTCCTTTGTATGTGGCTTCCCATGTTGCTTCCACCTTAAAAACAAAGTAAAAGATCACCGCCATTGGAAACCATCAGAGAAGTATTGAGAGACCATAAGAAACAATATTGTAAAAATGTTGCAAATCAACATCGTACCAATATTGTAACAATATCTCCTTTTTTTTCAAGCTTGACATAAATAAAATTATGTCGAATACATACAATGTTTAGATCTCTTCCCAAAATCTCACGTGCAACGGTAGGCTTGAGTTTGTTGATCTCTCTTCGAATTTTTTTAGTGGAAAGTTTCCCCCATATCTCGTCTCCCTATAAGCCAAAAGAGAACTATTAGGTTTGCTGGGAATTGCATATCAGCATCCATATTCGTATTGAAACTTTATATGTTAAAAAAGTACATATATTATTATTATTATTTATAAAAAACATAAAAATAAACATATTCATTCTTAATCATCAATATCATCAAACCCATTCATTAAAGTATACAAAATGTAAATATATTCCAAGAATCCACATGGCACATGTAAAAAAATATCAAATATGACTATTTCTTAGCTCATACATACAATATTTTAATATTTTGTATATTTTAAAATTTGCATGTCTCCACGTCCAATTATTATATACAATTTAACTTTCACATCAGAAATAGAATACAATATTTTAATATTTTGTATAATTTTAAAATTTGCACGTAATTCCAAAAATTGCTCGGGTCCCACGAACAATACCGACAACCAACAAACTGCAAAGTAGTTCAATTGTTCGTCACCTTCACCGAAATGGTGATGTCTAGTTCTACCTACCAAGAAATCGTTTCTTAGAAAGCTAAATGCAGATAAAAAATAAAATTTTGAGATGTGCAGAGAATTCAGTGAGATAATTCACTATTTTGCATCTGTGATAATTCACACTCATGGAACACCGTACATGTCGATCTGAGGTCGATCCGGGGGTAGGGATAGCCATAGCCATCGCCACCCATCCCTTATTTAAGTGCATCCTCTCCATACTGGTCATAAATCTCTCTTTTCTCAGGATCACTAAGTACCTCATACATGGGTTTTGGTGTGAGGCATATGAGTCCAGAGGGAGTAATAGACGGAGGTGCCAAAAACCCCAACAGTGCAGAACTGAATCATGGGTATTCCCAACCTCTTCCCCACGTCCAGTGTCCATCCCAAGAACATGTCATTGATGATGCAAAGCGGCAGGTTTCCTTCATTTTCTTGAGAGATCCGACAGATGAGGCGCTCGAAATGGAGTTACAGGTGCTCTGAGGCTTCAATGAAACGAATGAAAAGATTGTGAGGGAGGGAATCCGTGTTTTCTGTCTGAGGAGGAAGCCCACGGGTAGCGCTTAAGAAAGGAAGCTCTGCCAGGCGGATATCCAGACCAGCCCCAGTGGAATCGATCTTGTGTTTCAGGATTCAGATGTTGAGGGGCGTATTAGCTATCGTGATGGCGAATCCGGTTAGTTTGGAAAGCATCTTGGCGAGCTACAAGAAGGGGATAATGTGGCCCTGTGCCATGAATGGGAACATCACCACATGGTGCTTGAACTCTTTGGTGGTGGTCGACAAATTCTCAGCAGCAAAAGGCGTGGGAGAATCCATTGCGGATAGAATATTTAGGCAACGAAATGGCCTGAGAATTAGTCGGATGTGCAGGTTGGGAGATCTTACAGCTCCTTCTCAATTATCACAGTTCACAAACTCGAGTGAAACGATGACGTGGTTACAAGAGTTTGTGATTGGGAAAATAACCAGCACCATATGTTGTGGACAAACGACATGTGGCAGCTCTTCATAGGCCGTCGACAGACGACGAAGGCCTGAGAGGATCCGACCCCTTAAAAAACGCCTTTGGCGTAATAATCCTATAATAGCAGGTTTTTTGAAATCCATAGGCTGCAAAGCCCACATATCCATACATTCTTTTTATGAGTCATTTAATCAAAAGGTCATTGTAAGTCATTTAAGAACATAGATATAAGAACGCCCATATTTAAGAACGCAACAAAGCAAAAGGCTTGCGGTTCATTTAATCTGACTTGACATCGGTCACTGTAGGTAATAAGTACTTTGACATTGAGACAACTTTGTCATACTTTTTAATTTTATGTTTTTTTCATTATTATTTCCTTGACATTTAGTTTTCCTTTGGGGACATTAAGTGGGCATTGGAAGAGCGGACAAGTGGCGGAGTGTATATGATAGATGTGTGTCGCCATCTCAATGGCTCTGATATCACTATTGCGTGTAAAAATGGAAACGTATAGCTGAGTGCTTAAATATACAAGAGTATATATATATATATATATATATATATAGAATAAAAGATGATCCATTATGATGCAGGAGCATCGTTGCTAAGTCAGCAATGTGATTACTTGATCACATGTTGTGACTAGCTGGGACGAACTGTTCTGATGTGGAAAGTCTGAGCTGTTTTGTGATGATATGTTTTATGTTATCATGTTGGATTCACGCATGCTGTAAATTGATGCGTTGTCTATTTTTGGTATGATTGTACTAGCGGCGAGCTAATACTCCCTGTGTGGAGATCAGGCCAGTTTAGGAAGTCGGCTAAGTGATGATGCAGACCCGTCGTCGTGGAGTCTGTAGGTTGTTAGGTTTGTTGAGCAGTTCGAGTTTCTGTTAGAGAGTCGAATGCATAAGTAGGGCGAAGTATAATGAGCTAAGGGTTGGTTGGTCAGCGCTAGATTAGGGTTCATTCTATAGGGAATGCAATTTCCATATTGTATGTAAGTAAAGTTAGAAGAACTGTGGGTTGAAGACATCTTTCTGTGTAATTGAATAAAAAATGCTTTGAGTTTCTGTCAGGTTGAGCTGTGTGCGTTTATGACCTGATTTCTGTGTGAAAGAACCTTTGTGTGGCGTTCATTTGATTTTTGTGTATAGAGAAGAACCCCAATGTGTTTGCAGACCAATCGCCAGTAAATTGTTAAGTAGGATTCTTGTTTGTGTGGGGTTTTCCAAGTATCCAGACGAGGGTTGAGCTGGGTCGATCGTTTCCATGATCAATTGGCCAAGAAATCGTGAAGAAGCTAAGTACATCTAGCTTGTCGAGTTGAATGGCTTAAATCTAAGATGAACAAAATATCGACGACGGGGAAGCGTTGTTCGAAGTTAAGTTGCGCAGAAAATACATTCCCGCAATCCTAAGTGAAGGATTCTGCCTTGATCGTAGATCAACGGCTGGGATCAGATCCGCAAGGATCAATGGTGAAGATAGTGCCCGCAGAAGAGAAGAAGCGCGAGACTTAGCGGCGAGGCGTTGCGGAAGGACTTTTCGGAGAAGTCAAGTGAGCACCCCGCAACCCGCAATCTGCAAGTTGCAGAAAAGGTATCACGGAAAGGAGTTTGCGGAAGGGCGTTGTGGAGATACTTTCCGAAGGACGTAAGGAGAACACCCCGCAATCTGTAACCTGCAATTGCGGAAAGATTGTTGCAGAGAAGGCAATTGCGGAAAAATGTCTTAGTTGCGGAAAGAGGGTAATCTCGCAAGAAAATTGCGGAAGGTCATTCTCGAGGGTTTGAGATCCCAGAAGGTTGCGGAAACCCTGTGTTGAAGGTCAGGCCTACGTGGCAGAAGGACTAGGCTGGTTTCTGGCCGAGTCAGAGACTGATTCTAGCGAATCACCCCAAATCCTGGAAGGGTGAGGGTTGAGTTGGCTGAGGTCGACCTGACGCCCCATCAATTTTGGTATCAGAGCAAGAAGCAAAATCCAGTAGCAGAAGAGCGTGGATTGTTTGTGTGACATAGCAGAGACATGGCTGCACACATGAGGGGAGCAAGAATGCATGGCAGAGGAAGATTAGAGATGAATGCCGAAGTCCTGGAGGAAATGAGAGAAATGCGAGCACGTATGGAAGCTATGGAGATGGGTCGGCGAAGAGATCTAGAAGCAGGAGACGTGAGTGATCCTAAAGAAGAAGAACAAGATGAAGCAGCACCTATGCAAGAAACATCGGAGTTGAGATACTTTCGGTCAATTCTTGGAGCAACTTCGAGGCCGAAACTTGAGTTGCCTACCTATGAAGGAAGTCTCTCTACAGAGCACCTCATTGATTGGATTAATGAGCTAAATAAATACTTTGAGTGTGATGAAGTTGAAGAGAACAAGAAAGTTAGATTTGCAGTGACCGTATTAAAAGGACATGCATCTTTATGGTGGGATAGTGTACAAGTTGGAATGAAAAGAAAGAAGAAACTGGTCATAAAGAACTGGGATAGAATGGTAGTTAAGCTTAGAGCAAAGCTCTTACCAAAAGATTACTAGTTGACATTGTACAGACAGATGCAGAACCTTAGGCAAAGATTATTAACTGTAAGAGAGTATACAGAGGATTTTTACAAAGTGAACCTGAGGGCAGGCTATGTAGAAGAGTCAACAGAGAAGACTGCTAGATATATCAATGGTCTTAGAATGGAGATTCAGGATGAGATCAGTATGATATCACCTAGGACAATGGATGAGGCATACCAATGTGCCTTAAGAGCAGAAGAGAAGTTGTTAAGAAAACAGAGCTTCCAGAGAAACAGAGGTTCGACCCAAGGGAGGGGGAAAACTGTAATGTCCCTTATTAGGAATTTTATTAAAATTGCAATTTTCCACTTTTTTTCCCTTGTTCGACCTTTGACTAGTTTTGATCTCTAGGTCCCAAATTTGCCCCAAATAATCCCAAATCTTCTGAGAAGGTGTATGAATGAGATTAGAACATAAATATGTGTTTCGGGGATGCCTTTGGACCTTTAAAATACTTCTGCAAATCCTCTTTCAATTCTGATCAATGTAGGTAACTTTACTAGTGATTTTCCTTTGACTAGTATTGGTCTCTAGGTCTCAAATTGACTCCAAATGCCTTCAAATCTTCAAGGAAGGTGTATGAATGATATTAGAACTTGAATATGATGTTTATGGATGACATATGGCCACCAAAAGACCTCTTCAAACTCTCTTAATATTCTGGACCAATTATGCAATTTTACTAGTAATTTGGGGTTCAAATCCCCCTGGGGTAAACAATGAAAATGGCTTCCCAAATGCCTCCAAACCCACTCAAATTTATGAACAGAGGTATGTAATGTGTTAAGTATGTTATTAAAGTCTCATATGCACCATTAATGGATTATTACAACTGTTCTCACCCTCTCCCATTCAACTGCAAAAATCCCCAATTCGACCCTTGGGGAAATGACACTATTTCACCTCCCAATACAACTAAACTGAGTAAAAATGATTCAAATGCTCAAGTACAGTACATGAAACTTGTAGAATAAATCCATGGCAGTATATTGATCACAAATATATCAGAGAATCATCCATTCATTCGAAATCATCATCAATACATTGGCTCACAACAAGGTAGTGGGGAAATGGCATTGTTCTTCCATTAAAAATGAGATTTATACATTTCTACTTGGAATTTCGACCTGAAACTTTTTGGAGATGAAGAAAAGAGTACTTAATTCATATTACAAAATAAATGGGGCATTAAAAGCTTTCCCAAAGAGTACAATAGCTCACCAAAAACGCCCTCCCTCAAGGATCAAGAATATGCCATCAAAACTGGAAATGGTTGAAGGAGTGAGCTGCAATAGAAGAAACCATGAGCTGCCCTGTAGCTTACACCTGCAAATAAAGACTCCATTAAAGCTCCAAATGAAAGGTCTGAATGGCCTTTCCAATTACCAACTTGGATGGGAATCTTTCACCCTCGAAATTGGCTAAGGCAAGAAACTAGTCATCCACTAGCTCTCCCTCTTCAAAAATGCAATTGCAAATTCTACAAATGATCAAAATCCATTCTCATACTTCATTTCTACATTTTATAACCAACATTATCCTTCTAAGGGTCGAAATCCTCTCAATAGATTCAATAGATTTCCATTTAGGAAATATTCCACATTTGCCACTTGTCTCCTAGTTCCAACCTTCCATCTTCTCCCAAATTTGATTTTGAGTCTCTTTGGCTTCTCCAACTCCCAAATTCGTCTTCCTTGAGCCTATTTTTGGGGCTGACATGTCATAGTGGTCAGATGTCAGAGGTCAGGTCTGCAATTTGTCATAGTTGTCATAGATGCTCCATCATTGGTGTCATAAGGGCTAGGGAATCTAGCCCAAGTGTCCACAAACTTCCACTTTGACTCTTTATCTTCCATGGAGGTTACCAATCCTTCCCAATTCGACCTAAGATTCTCAATGACATGTGTTATAACTTACCAACTCACCCAAGAGTGTTCACATTCCCATTAATTCGAATTTGCAAAAGAGAGATACCATGTATTATGAAAAATCAAGCTAGTGTGGGTCCCACATCCTCCATATGTCTCCAAAACCATTTGTCACCTAGGATTTCTCTTGAATTTATTTATTCACTCTATTTATTAAATACTTGAACCATTCTAATGTCTAAACATCATTTATTATCCCCCTTATTCCAAATCCCAAAGCTTCCACCCAAACCTAGGAAACTAGTAATTTTCCTCCTTGGCAATTATTTGACCCTTAACATCAATTTTACAAACTCTAATGAATATGGCTAATGTGATTAGGCCATTGTGACCCAATTCCAAATTTGGGACATGACAAAAACCGTTGGAAGAGGAAGGTTTGCAGCCCAGAGAGGAGTACCTAGTAATTCACACCAGCATGAGCACCAAGATAGAGGAAGAAACTCCATAGACAGAGGACCTTACCGTAGAGATAGGGGTAGAGGAAGAGGCAGAGAAAATGTCTATAGATGTTACAAGTGTAACAAGTTGGGACATAGATCTTTTGAATGCCCAGAGAAGGAAGACGTAGTACAAAGGGGAGCCTATGTAGCTCAGAAAGAGCAACAACAAGAACAGGAAACAATAGATGAGAACATGCTAGAAAAGGGAGAGTCTCTAGTGATGAACAAGACCTTATTGAAACCTGAAAAGGAGGAAGTGGAACCTATTCAAAGGAAAGCTTTATTCAGAACCATGTGTAAAGCAAAACGGAAGTGTTGTAAGATGGTGATTGAAAGTGGGAGCACTGACAACCTTGTTTCCACAAAGATGGTGGACAAACTGAATCTGAAGAGGACCAAGCATCCTATTCCATACAAAGTATCATGGTGCATAGAGGACATCAAATTCTGGTAAGTGAACTGTGTGAAGTTGAATTTCAAATAGGCACATATAAGGATAAGATTGTATGTGATGCTATGCCCATGGATGTTTGTCATATTCTTCTAGGGAGACCCTGGAAATTTGATCAAAAAGGTAGTACATGATGGTAGGAGTAACTGTCATAGTTTTATCCAAGATGGGGTGAAACATATTCTTCATCCTTTACAAGGAGAGAGTTCAACAAAGCAGCAGACATCAAAATTCCTGATGTTGACAGGAAAATAGTATTTGCAACAGATTGATAAGGTGGAACTAAATTATGTTGTAGTATGTAAACCCAGAGTGGTAGTGATGAAGACGAACATTACAGATCTACCTGAGGATATTCAAGAGATGCTAGGAGATTTTAGTGACATTGTGGTAGATGATTTTCCCAATGAGTTACCACCGAAGAGGGATATAAGTCACCACATTGATTTTATTCCTGGAGCGAGTTTACCAAACAAAGCAACATACAGACTGACACCGCGAGAGAATGAAGAAGTCAGAAGGCAGGTACAAGGATTGGTTCAGAAGACTCTGAGTCCATGTGAAGTACCAGCAGTACTGACACCAATGAAGGATGGTGAATGGAGGATGTGTACAGACTCCAGAGCAATTAACAAGATTACCATCATATACAGATTTCCATTACCAAGGATGAATGACATGATGGATTGCCTTAGTGGGGCAACATGCTTTTCAAAGTTAGATTTGAAGAGTGGATACCATCAAATCATAATTCGAGAAGGGGATGAGTGGAAGACAGCCTTCAAAACAAATGATGGGTTGTATGAGTGGTTGGTTATGCCATTTGGACTGTCCAATGCACCAAGCACATTCATGAGATTGATGAATGAAGTCTTGAGAGATTTCAAAGGTAATTTTGTGATAGTTTACCTTGATGATATTCTGATTTTCAGTCGATCGAAGAAAGAGCATTTGAAGCATCTGAGATATGTCTTGGAGAGACTGCAACAGGAAAAGTTGCTAAATAATGTGAAGAAGTGTACATTTCTGAAGTCAGAACTAGTGTACTTGGGTTTTGTTATCTCAAGTGATGGATTGAAGATGGATCCAGAGAAAGTGTAGGCAATCATTGATTGGCCTTCACCACAGAACATTTTTGGAGTAAGAAGTTTCCATGGATTGGCAAGTTTTTATAGGAAGTTTATAAAGAATTTCAGTGGTATTTGTGCACCTATCATTGAAACCATCAGGAAGGATCAGCAACCATTCCAATGAACAACAGAGGCTGAAAGGAGCTTTCAGTTCTTGAAGAAGAAGATTACTGAACAACCAGTATTGAAATTATCAGATTTCAAACATCCTTTCCAAGTGAAGTGTGATGCCAGTGGAGTAGCAATTGGAGCTGTACTCAGTCAGGAAGACGTACCTGTAGCATATTTCAGTGAAAAGTTGAACGAGGCAAAACAGAAGTATTCCTCTTATGATAAGGAATTTTATGCTATTGTTCAAGCAATAAAATATTGGAGACATTATCTGATGCCTAGTGAGTTTGTTTTGTTTTCAAATAATCATGCATTGCATTATATCATGCAACAACCTAAGTTGAACCAGAAACATGTCAAGTGGGTCGAGTTCATGCAAAACTTTACCTTTGTGATAAAGCACATAAGTGGGAAGTCAAATCGAGTAGTTGATGCTTTAAGCAGAAGACAGTTGATGGTGCAAGAAAATCAGATGCAAGTTGTAGGATTTGAACACTTAAGAGATTTGTATGAGACTGATATTGATTTTCAGAATGCATATAGGGCTTGTAGAAATCCTGTAGAGACAGACAGAGAGACATGGATTGAGTATATGTTACAAGATGGTTTACTCTTCAAAAACAATAAACTTTGTATTCCCAAATGTTCCATGAGAGAGAACTTGATACACGAGAAGCATAATGGAGGAATGGCAGGTCACTTTGGAAGTGATAAAACTTTTGGTCAGTTAAGTCATTTTTACTCTTGGCCAAAGATGAGATCTGAAGTTGAAAAGTTTGTGAGTAGATGTAGGGTATGTCAGCATGCCGAAGGAAGAAGCCAGAACACGGTTTTATACACACCCTTGCCTATTCCAACTAGGCCTTGGGATTTTGTGAGTATGGATTTCATTTTGGGTCTGCCAAAAACTTAGAAGGGATATGATTCTATTTTTGTGGTGGTGGATAGATTCACTAAGATGGCACATTTTGTTCCATGTTATAAGACTAGTGATGCCACACACATTGCTAACTTGTTTTTTGATAAAGTTGTGAAGCTACATGGTTTACCTAAGAGTATTGTATCTGACAGGGATGTGAAATTCACAGGTCATTTCCGGAGTACATTGTGGAAGATGTTGGGTACTAAGCTGAATTTCAGTTCAGCATATCATCCACAGTCTGATGGCCAGACTGAGGTAGTAAACAGAATTCTAGGTAACATGTTAAGAAGTCTGATTGGAGAAAATCCCAAGCAATGGGATAAGGTACTAAGCCAAGCTAAATTTGCATATAATGATTCACCAAACAGAAGTACGGGGATGAGTCCATTCCAAATTCTTTATGGAATGCACCCAAGATGATCATGTGAACATTGAGATTTGGGTTAGTTAGAAAAGAGGACTGCAGATGGAGAAGGTTTTGCAGCAAGTATTAGTGAGATACAAGAGCAGGTTAAGGCAAGATTGCAACAGAGTAACAACAGTTACAAAGCCAGAGCAGATACCAAGAGAAGGGAAAAGAACTATGAAGTGGGAGACTTAGTCTTAGCACATACGAGGAAGGAAAGATTTCCAAAAGGAGAGTACAACAAGTTGAAGATGAAAAATACTGGACCATGCAGGATACTCAGGAAATTTTCAGCAAATCCCTATGAATTGGAAATGCCATCAGGAATTGGTATATCATCTATTTTTAATGTAGCAGACTTGTATGCCTATGTGACAGATGATACAGGACAAGTGCCAGAGGTAGAAGATCTACAGTGGCTGAAGCAGATGCCTATGGCCCAGCCTTTAGAAGCTAAGCATATCTTAGAGACTAGAGTGGCGAGAAGTACCAGAGAGGGGGATTATTTGGAATACCTGATCAAGTGGAGAGGACATCTATGGAGGATTCTACATGGATGGATGCTAAAGAATTGGAAACCAAGGGTTTCTCAGTAACAAATTTACTGAACAGGGGTTCAATTATTTTAACCTTGGGAGTTTGATGCAGGAGCATCGTTGCTGAGTCAGCAATGTGATTACTTGATCACATGTTGTGACTATCTGGGACGAATTGTTCTGATGGGGAGAGTCTGAGCTGTTTTGTGATGATCTGTTTTATGTTATCCTGTTGGATTCACGCATGTTGTAAACTGATGCGTTGTCTATTCAAAATTTCCACTTTTTTTTAGAGTATATAGAAATTTATTTTCAAACATTTTTGTAATCCAAAGGATCAAAGGCCAATATTATAAGTTAAAGGCATCGTTGATGAGGATGAAACCAATTTTTTTTCAAGTCTAGTGGTCATCGAGCAAATGGGGGTTCGATGCCAAGCAAAGAGGCAATTTCCAATTAAAGGCATGTTATATTCTCAAAGGTCTAGATCCCAAAAGAAGGAAGTAGACACCATAGATGCACCCACCAAGAAAAGGACATGTCATCCCACTAAAAAAATCGACTGAGTAAGGGCTTATCTCAAGGAAATGAACAAAAATGATTAGGAAACCTTTATGGGGGGCCTTGATAGTCCAACATATTGAAATATCATTTGTAATTAACTGCATAGAACAAGTAACCAAGAAGTCCTGAAATGATATTCTATAGCACTTGACTCCTTTAGTTCTAGTGTGCTTAAACCCATGACTTTCACATTCTATCATATTTAAATATTTTGGTTTTAAATATGTAGAAGAAGTAATCATCACTTCCCATGAAGGTCACCCACCCCAAGACTCTATTTCAAGTACACTTAACCATGTGGATTTCATAGTGCAACTTATTGAAATATCATTTGGCATTGACTACATAGAATAAACAACCAAGACTTACAAGGAAGGTCACCCATTTATCCAAAATTGATATGCATAGTTACTATATGATTTTATTAAAGCTCTAGAATGGGAAAAATGGAAGTTGGGGATCTAGGAGGGTCAATCTAGGTTTGATATGGAAAAATAACACCAACATGTCATCATTGAAATTATCCTCTAGATTAGGGTCGAACAAGTGAAATTATGTGATATTTGGATTTAAAGATGATTCTCTCGGAGGTCCACACTATATTCTACAAGTCAATATCTCTCTAATGGTGGTTCATTTTCCTCATACATAGTTCATATGTGAATGTTATTCCCCAAGCAAGGAAACAATCCAATTGTTCCCCACAAATCCAAGTGGAAACCGTGTCATCTCACCATGATTCATCCATATAGATCTATTAATGTATGAGTATCCACTAGATACTTCTAGGAGCATTAGAGAATAAAATATTGAATCCAAGTTACCTAGAAAGGTAGTTAAATCGCTACCTGAAAGGAGGGAAAATATTTAAGCTCCTATTGTAGTGATTTGATGTTCTATAGCATAGTAGGTGCTAAGAAAAGTATAGAGATAGCATAGCAAAAGAGAAAAAAAGCCATCTCAATCTCATTTCTCTCTCTCTGGTCCTAAAGATAGACTGCATATCACAAGTCTGAAACATTGACAAAAATTCCTCTTACACATTGAATCTGAAAAATAACATTCAAAATTTAATACACTATGAAAATCTGAATCTAAAACAACATATTACATTGATCATAAATGGAGAGAACATAGTGAGATGGTAATGAATCTCTAGTTAAAATCCATTAGGCGATTTTGGATTTTGGAATTTCCTACCAAAATATAGACTAGTATCAAAGGCCTTCTCAAAGTCAACAAACCAACAATAAACTTTGTAACATTAATTTCAAACTTTTTCAATGGTGTCCCTAAGGGTATAACTAGCAATTTCCCCAAGTGATCTAAAATTTTTAGAATCTTTTTAACCAAAAACGTGCATGTGAAATTTGTATGTAAAACTCATAAAAACGGCTTAAAAAATGACTTTTAAATGCTTTGAACCAACACATAAGCAATTAAAAAGAGATATGCAAACCAGGAAATGAAGAGTATTACTCATGTTATTTTTTTATATTTTTGGTTCATAGTCTCTTCTCTAATAGCAATAGAATTTGTAGCACCATTTGAAGCAATAGCAGCACATGATTCTCCAATAATTATAGTGCTGGTGAAATCGGATTCATTTCTAAGAACTCCTTTTTGAGAGAATTCTTACTTTTCTTAGGCACTAAAACAAAAATTATTTTTTGAGTAAATATATGGGTTATCTATGCTCCTACCAGAACAAGACTTCCCAAACTGCATTAACTAAAACCTTTAGCAAATAATAAAGTTCAACTAGGCAGCAAGCGTAAGATGTTCACAAAGTTATTTCTATCTAAATCGAGTGTTGAACTCATACAAATACTTACCGTAGTTTCATAATAATGTAGATGGCTCCTGATCAGAATCACAACAGACAAACACATGTTAAATGCAAAATATGTGTCTAAAGTGGTCATCCTGCGTAATGTATTAATGGTAACGGTTAATATGAGCCAAGCAAGATCAAAACAAAGACTCTATTTTGATGAACTTATATATCGAAGGCAATAAACTTACTCTAGTCACCCTCCTATTCCTTCCCATCACTATCGACCAAAAAGAATCATCTCCTTCCATCTCTTGTGTCTTCAATTTATCGAATAAAGAGAGAAATGACAATGGAAAAGATAACAATAGCTTCCCTATGATGATGAGAATCTCTGAGTTTTTTAATTTACCTATACAGAAATTGAAATCTTTGCAAGCACATCGAAAGACAATTATGTCGTTCTCTATTGCATTCCTTAACCATATATCTGAATCTACAGCGCAAAGTCTGGGAATACTATGCAGTAAATACGGAATGACGTGCAGTAAATAGGGAATGACCATGGCCTGGTTTCATTGCATCAAGACATATTGCACATGCTCTTTGTATCATAAATATGTTCTTGTCGTCATGTGGGGGATGCAAAAGGATGGGAAAGCGTGAAAACCTTCGAACAACGAGGCATGAAAACCAGAGGACAATGATCTAGACAACACAACAGATAAACATGAAAATGAGGGATTAAACACATGGCCAAATAGGGTTCGCTAGACAGATGAGGAATTTGTTGTGTCTACGGACAATTTCCCATTGTAAGAATGTTGAAAATCTTCAAAGGTTCATCCTTATTAATTCAACCAGTGTGTGTTGCATGCTTTTGCCTTTTTTTTACAAGAAAAAAGTATTAACTTGCTATTCAACGTTGAATCAAAGTTACATTAGCTAATACAAAAAAACATTTCTTCCAGCAAAACTGAGAATCCTCCACATGATCAGAATATTGCATGTTTTTGCATATTCAACGAAAGTGTAAGAGTGTGAAAGTGTCACTGTGTGTGGATAATGCATTAACTACATGTTTTTCCAGCGAAAAAAACTACTATTGATATTCAAATAGAATCAAATAGTACAATGAAGATCATGATTCTACATTCGAATCATATAATAGAGCTCTGCACAGCCAGCCTGCTCAAGTTCTTTTCTATAGTCTCAAAAAATACCACTATGGCACGATCAGCAAATTACATCAGATCATGATAATTCTACATATATGCAAAATAAGTAAACTAGTAACCAGCAGCCCAAAAAAAAAAAAAACCAGAGAGTATATCTAGAGTCAATCAAAAAAATAGATGGACCCACAGTTCTGAAGACAACAATCAAACCATTCCTCCCAATCAACTGCCCTTCAATGCCAGTTAACGCTTGTTTAGAGAGTTTATCAGCAAGAGAATTATGTTCTCTAAAGATATGTTCAAATATAATATTCTGCTGCTTTGATATCTCCAATTGAGTCCGGAGAGCCCAATGTCGTAAATTCAGAACGTTGAGCTTGTATTCACCCGCTGCCCATTTAATGGTAACCCTGGAGTCACCATAAATCTTGATATTAACCAATCCAAAGATGTTGGCAACTTTGAGAACGCACCAGAGGGCCATTAACTCCGCTTTCATGTTAGAACCAGCTCCACAATTGAGTCTAAAGGAGAAGTAATGAGACTCGTTCAAATATATAACACCTCCGACAACACATAAACCATGTTGTGAAGCACCATCAAAAAATAGTATAGGATGATCCACTTTAAGTTTGAAGATGCTGATTCTGTCTGTCTTTAAACTGTGTTCATCATCCTTACAAGAAGAATTCATATTTAATGCAGTCATACTACATTGAATAACATCAGGAGCTTTGTTCTGAAAGATGGCGCAATTTCTGGTGAACCAAATTGCCCAAGGTATATAGATAGCAACATAGAAATGTTGCTTACATTGTCTATACCAATTCAGTAAGGACTGGTTAAAATCTCCAACACCCCAGCACTGTGAAATGTTCAATGTAGATGAGATTACATCCCAGATTTTGCAAGTGAACTCACACTGTACAAAGAGATGCTGCTTAGTTTCGGCTTCTTTTTTACACAGAATACATAAACTTGGACCACTCCAACCACGTTTACACAAATTTTCCCATGTCTTCAATCTATCTTGAATTAATAACCAACAGAAGCATTTAAGTTTTAAAGGAATAGACCAATTCCAAAGCCTCTTATACCACCAATCCTGGGGATAAATGTATTTGTCTTGTACAATTCTGGAATAAGCAATTTTAGCAGTAACGTGACCAGCAGCAGGGTTTCCTCCCCAAACTAGACGATCTGGCTCATGATTCAGACAAACACCAGCAGAATTTAAATTTGTAATATAAGCATCCCAAGATCGGGCTAAAAAGCCAGAAAGACACAGATCTCTTGAAGTCATCCACTTAGAATTATGTTCAAACCCCATGCTGTGTAGATGAATTTTATTCAAGGTATTCATACCTAAGATTTGCAAATATTGAGTGATAGATGATGGTAGAGAATAGTTATCTTCCATACCTAAGATGGGGTCAATCCCGACTCGAATCAATTCACCTGATCCAGCCTGCCACGCAAGGTCTGATTTGATCCAATGGAATATCTTCATAAATCCCCGCCACAAAGGAGAGAAATTCCAGCTTGGTAATTTTGGGTTTCTGATCCAGCAGAAGACATCCATTTTAATGTATTTGCAATGAATGAGCCTAGACCAAAGAGTACTTCCAAACAGACATCTCCAAAGACTTTTGAGTCTAAGAGCAATGTTGAAAGTACCCAAATCTTTAATGCCCCAACCACCGAATCTAAAAGGTCTAGCGATGGCATCAGCAGCTACCATGGAGATTTTGTCACTGTTTGCCGTCCCAAACCAGAGAAAATTGTAACAATATCTATTGATGGTCTTAATTATGGATGATGGAACTTCCAGCAATGTGAACCAGAATACAGGTATACTACAAAGTACAGACTTTAGTAAAATGAGCTTGCCCCCTCTGGACAAATATCTGAAAGACCAATGAGCAATTCGGGACTCAATTTTTCTTAGCAACCAATACCAGTCCTTAGTTTGGTAATTGTTTGGCTTAAGATAATATCCCAGATATTTAAAGCCTTGATCCAAGAGACAACACTTATATGGTAGAATCGATAATATGTCACTAAGATGCCCATCATCAGAAGATAAATGATAAAAATTTGATTTTCCAAAACTGACCTTCATACCTGAAGCACTGCAGAAAGCCTGTATGATTTCTTTGTAATGAGACCATTCCTCTATAGTGTCAACACCCGCCACAAGAACATCATCAGCAAATAAAATATGTGTAATCACGCATTCTTTTGATATCTTAATGCCTTTAATCTGTCCACCCAAAAATGCTTGATTGATCATTCTGTTGAACCCGTCCATGACCAGAATAAATAGTAGGGGAGAAAGTGGACACCCTTGTCGAATTCCCTTGGAGTACCTAAAAAATTCAGATGGACTCCCATTTACAAGCACTGAGATGTTCATGGAGGTAATACAAGCCATTATCCACTTAATGATCAAAGGAGGCACACCAATTTTGATGAGAATCAGTCTGAGAAAAGACCAGTTAACCCTGTCATAAGCTTTTTCCAGATCCATTTTGAGTAGCAGAGATTTCTTCTTATATATCTTGATACTATGAATCAACTCCTGTGAAATGCCTATAGCATCATGAATCTGCCTCCCAGCCAGAAAACCAAATTGCTCAAAAGAGATATGCTGTGATAGAATAGCCTTTAATCGATCTGCAATGATTTTTGAAATGAGTTTATATAGCAAGTTACAAAGGGAAATCGGACGATACTCACCAAAATGTTTTGGCTTATCTTTTTTGGGAAAGAGTGTAACAAAGGTAGAATTTAAACCACCAGAGATGTATCCATTAAGTCTGGAAAAATTCACCAAATCTTTGAGCTCACTCCCCATCAGATCAAAAAAATGAAGATACAGCTCCACCGGCCACCCATCAGGCCCGGGGCTTTTATCTTTTGCGAAGAATTTCAGAGTCTGTTCTATTTCTTCCAAAGAGACCTCATCTTGTATACTGTCAGCCTCTTGCTCGTTGAAGAAACGAGGGAATAGGGAGGCAATTTTAATCTGTTATGCTAGACAGCAATCTCCAGGATCACTATAGATATGACCAAAGAAGGATGCAGCTTCAGATTTTATATTTTCAAGCCCAGAATGTTGTATTCCTCTATCATCTTCAATTTCCCAGATATATTTCGAGTTCCTTCTGGCCGAAGCAAAAGAGTGGAAGAATTCTGTATTCTTGTCACCACAGGATATCCAGATGGCACGACTTTTCAATCGCCATTCTTTTTCAGCTTGAATAAGTAATTCTTCTTTCTTCTTCTCAGTCTGCCTCATAACCTCAAAGTCATCAATTGATAAAGAGCTTTGAATATTTGCTGAGATAGCTTCCTGCAACTTCTGTTCCAGAAATGTTAATTCCTTTCTATCTGCCATTTTCTTTTCTCTAATCCATTTGGTCACAGCCTCTTTTAATTCTTTTAGCTTATGACAGAATTTCAAAATCGGATTTGTACCTGAAACATCACAGTTGATCCAAAAATTTCTAACCATGTTGCAAAAGGAGTCATCTTCCAGCCAACTGGAATTGAACTTGAAAGGCGAAGCCAGTTTCTGTCCCACATCATCAAGCTGGAGGATAATGGGCCAATGGTCCAAAAACTTGTGATAAAAAACCCAAGACCTATAATTCTGGAAGGTCTTCAACAATTCAGAGCTGACTAGGAATCTATCCAGGCATTTATGAACCCCATCTTTACCGAACCTACCATTAGACCAGGTAGGGGTCAATTTATGTGGTTTGACATCCACCAAATCAGAATTCACTATTAACTGAGTAAAAAAATCAGCTAATTCATCCAACCTAGCAGAAGCTCCCCAAATTTCAGAGGCATGACAAGTAAAATTGAGATCACCTGCAATAATCAAGTCGTCCAATTTCATAAGGCCAGAATCCTGGAGAGCTGTCCAAAAAATTTGTCTCTCCTTATAAGGAGCATAGCAATTGAGTATAGACAGGGTGTGCTTATTTCCACAGCAAGATCCTTTTAATAAAATTCCCCAGGGTGTTGAAAAGGCCTTAAAATCAAAAATTTTAGGGTCCCAAGCCACGGCTAAACCCCCAGATAATCCACAGGAGCTAACAGCAGACACCTCCCAAACAGGTAACAACTTACAAAGATTGTGAATAGCTAGTTTTTCATCACACATGGTCTCTTGTAGTAATATGAGAGCAGGGACAGTAGAGTTGATGAGGTTGGCTAAATCCTGTGCCCTAGACACCTTAGTCAGCCCTCACACATTCAGAGACAACATAGACATTAGATAACAGTCGAATTGGGGGACGACGCTCTAAGCCCCACAGAAACATCAGGAACAGATCTATCAACCTCCTCTAACCTATGTGAAATCGGAATGTAGGAAGCTGATAGAGAAGCATTTTTGTCTATGTGTTTTTTCTTATTGCCCTTTCTAATTGTGACATTTTGAAATTGTAGAGAATGCATAGGTTTAGCCAGTGACCCACTCCCCGGGTTTTTAGAGAAGGATGGTAAAGGAGGAAATTCCTCACCAGCAGTCGAAAGCAGATAGCCACTATCAGCTAGAATAGCATCATCACCCAAAGAGGAAGTGTCATCTGAGCAATTAATAGGTCTATGTGTATCGACACACCCCAATTTCCCAGTATCCAAAGAAGATGAGCTAGCAGGGGGAAGCAAACCCAGATTCAAGCAATCAGGATGTGTAGACTGCTGAATCAAAGTGTTTGATGGAGGAGATTTGTCAAGTGGATGGTTTGTAAAATCCTCAGCAGATCGAGGTGAAGGGAACCCTAAGCCAGTAGAAACAGCAACAGAGTCATCAAAAATCTTACGACCAGCTTTTGGACAGAGGGACTTGTGCAATGAGTTAGCAATAGGTAACCCCGCTGTCAGGTCATGTTGCATCTGGATTTCGCCCTTGGAGATCCGGCTAGAAAGTAATTTTTCAGAACTTTCAATAAAGACAAGGTCATCTGGTGTTAATTCTGGATAATTAAGAGGAGTATTGATGAATAACTTACCCGATTGATCCATAGATGGCATCCGGTCACAAACCCTAGGCGAGGATGGCTCCAAAGGTGGTGAAATCCTATGCTTAATACTGGAGGGACAGGAAGCATGTACATGACCAAGTTGCTTACAAGAAAAGCAGCGGAATGGAATTTTGAAGTAGTCAAGAGTTTGCTTCCATACTTTAGACCCCTAGGCAATTTCAATCTCAGCTGGCATTCCTCCCCGCGTATCAATTTCTACCATGACTTTAGCGTAACGGCGGTCCATGCCATGGAGGTTTTGTTTGTCAAGGCGTACAAATCTCCCAACGGCATTAGCAAAACCCATGAGAATGTCTTCTGTCCAAAGTACAAAAGGTAGGCCTGGAATAATCATCCAGAGGTGCCTAATAGGTTGATACTCATGTATTGGATCGAAATTAATATGCCATCTCTTGATGTATAGAGACCCCTGCTTAAAAATCCAGATACAAGACAAAATTTTGTCGATGTGAGCTGCATCAGCGAAGGTGAACAATATCCACTGGTTCATGAGAAGATTTATCCGAGGGGCCATCCCTGTAATAGGCAACCGGTGTTTGGAAACCCAATCCATAATTTCAGACTTACTGCCCAAGGTGAACTCCAGCCTGCCCACCAAAGCCCATTCAGCCAGTATGCCTATTTTTTCGAGATTGTAATTCTCATTAATGTCATAGCGAATGATATCAGCTCTGGCTTTAAAAGTCTTCAATAGCAGCCTGGATTTAGCTTTCGACCCACGCAGCTTTTCACATTGAGGAACAGAAACCCCATCCCTGTCATGAAAATCCCCCAACGATGCCGACGAAGGGACCACGGGAGGGTTTGTGGAAAAGGGAGACTCCCCCATAGTTAAAATCCCCGCCAACTATAATACTGGGGACCCCCAGATGCCGATTGTATGTCAGAAAATAGAGGACAGCTGCCAGGGCAAGAGATACCAGCTCCCGGGCCACAAATAGCCAAAAAGGCACCGATAAAATTGGAGGGCCCTAAAATTAGAAGGGACCCAAATCCAATCAATAGAAGAAGCCAAAAATAGTAATGAAACTCCCGGAAAAAATACTAAAAAAGGCCAAAATCCAACTCGAGAAAGGAATAAAAACCAGAGCTTAAACTTACTGCAGGAAACCAAAAAAATAAAGCTGATAGTTGGATAGGTAGCCTACGACTTTAAAGAATATTCCCACTTTTTTTAGCCTTGGTTGGTACTAGACCGATTATGAAAATCGGCTGGACTCCAAGTCGTCGCAGGCCACCCACTCCTTCTATCAACCATCAAGATCAGGAAAACTTGCAAAATCGCTGAAAAACCCTAATAATCTGCGTTCCATGATTCCAAAGGCACAATAAGCATAAGTTGTCTTTGTAATACAGTCTGTGTACATCCATCAAATGTTCTTTTTTAATAAATTAATCAATTTTGATTCATATTAATAAATTGTAAATTTTGATTGTACATATATACTAGTTTTAAAATTCAATTCAATTATTTATTAATAATTTTAAAATTTTGATGATCTTGATTTAAGTTAAAATAGATTTTTATTTTTATTTTTAAAATTTTTATTATTATAATTTTTATTTATTTATTTTTAATGACTTATTTTTAATTTAATTTATTAATATTATAAACATTTTTGTTCGTGCGAAAAAAAGCATACTATCGTTATTCAATGCTGAATCAAATAGTACATGATGTGAACATTCATATGTTGTCTTCTCAAAAATCAATAGCATAGTTTACCGATAATCCCCCCATAAACAAAAAACAGACTAATTGCAATATCCATGAGCCAAAAAAGGAGATCCAAGAGTCTCTAATCTAGAAAGTACATAGTGCCTGAGTCTATCAGCAAGTTCTCACAGAATTCATCCCAGTGTAAGTAGCCCTCTTCTCCCTCTAATGCCAACTTACACAGCTGATCAGCCTGAGAATTGAATTCTCTGTATATATGTTCCAGGGACAAGGAGCTGAAAGATCTAAATTCAAGCTTAATTCTATTACACCAATTTACCAAATTCAGCACCTGCAAATCAAATTCACCCCTCACCCATTTAATAGTGACTCTTGAGTCACCGAAAACATTATGCATTGCTTAGTATACCTCATTACTCCAAGTGCAAGTATTCTCAATTTAGTTAGTATGACTAAGTAATTTATTGAGTAAAATTGAGTCAGTTCGGATCCTCCAAATTATTAATATGATTAGAATAATTATAATGATTAGAATAATAATAAAGTTATTTAAAATGTATAAGATAAACATTAGCATATATTTATTTTAAACCAAAATCATATGATTGGTATGTTTTTTTAATTCTAACAAGATGAAGTAATATAAAAAAAATAGTTTTATTGTTGTAAAAACAACTCGAAGACAATACAAGACAAGGCTTATTTCAATATTCATTAAATATTGATACAATCCTACCATTAAAAAAAAAAAAAAAACTTTAAAAAAATACCATTAAATTTATAAATCATTCATTAATCTAAATAAATTATCTGTCTCATGCTCCTACATAAAAAAAAAAAATCATATTATTCAATTCATTGATTTTTTTCTTTGGAAATATTTGCATTATATTAATTGAAATACAATCCATTCTAGAGAGACTATATAATCATATGTTTCCATATATTTCTCAATGAGAAATATCCAAAGATGCAAGATTGTATATTTCCATCACATAAGATTCATAAAAAATTCTAGAAAAAAGATGATTGAAATTGGCATCAGCCATACATAAAAAAACATAGAAAAAGTTATCGTCGGAGAAAAGATAGTTATCCATAGTTAAACTATAGAGAGATAATAATAAAAAAGTTGTTCCTGGAAAACATATATAAGCACTCGGAAAAGTAATAGCTCTCAAATAGTCTCTTCCATGAAAACCAATAGATCTCATAAAAGTTCTTGCCACTAGAGCTTATTGCTTTAAGACTGAAAAGGGCTCGGATCATGTTCCACCAGAGTATCATTTATTTTCCCCCATTGTCGATGCATCTCATATATCACCCTCAGGCCCAGTTTTGAGATTTGATCTGCCTTAGCATTTCTTTCTCTAAAAACATGATGAAAGCTGATATCTTGAAACCTATAATTAAGTATGAGCACCTCTTCATATATAGCAATAAGATGAATGCTTTTAGGTGGAGACCTCTGTCTTGTCATTCAATCCATTGATATAATTAAAAGGTCCATTGATTATGTGAAAAGTTCATCCTAAACACTCTCTCTCTCTCTCTCTCTCTCTCTCTCTCTCTCTCTCTCTCTATATATATATATATATATATATATTACTTCATAAGAATCCTAAAAATTTGAATTTGAAATTATAGTTAGTCACCATGGAACCTTTTAAAAATACAAATTAAGGATTATAATTTAATGAGATTAAATTGAAATATATTTCAAAATATGTAGTATTATGTATCTAAAAAGAAAGGAGGAGGGAAGAGTTTTCAGAGATGATAAATTTCCAAGGTAGATTGAGCAATGGATTGAGGTTCCTTTCAGATATTTTAGACATAGAAGAATTGTGGAATATAGTTAGGAGCTCCAAATAGAAGCAATGAAGACCAAGGCCAATCTATATCATTGACAATGACATATGACTCTATTTTTGTCTCTATATTTTCTTATTAGCAATCAAGGATTTCTTTGACATGGATTTCAGGAAAATGGAGGTGGTCTTAGGGCTTGGGGTTTAGCAAGGGTCCCATTTTTTTGTTTCCGAAATCAATTCCTTTTGTCTTGACCAAAAATAAATTGGTGATTGTGCATTTTTTTGTGTATTCAAGCATCGATAAGAAAGGGAGAGTCATTTTTGTTGAGTGGAAGTGTATTTTTGGTGTGGGTGCAGACCTTGACAATTTTTTTAAGCTATTAGAAAGATAGGTTTTCTTGCAGTTTGAGGCCAATTTTGGCATTGTGTTTGAGGGTCCTCGCACGAAGTTGAGGGACCTTTTTGGTGCAATCGTGCATTCGCAAAACGCGCGAGAATTGTGTAAATCCGAAACGCGCGAGCGTTACTTAAAACTAGGCATGAGCGGACTCCAACCCTGCCATGTCAATTGACATGTAGGCTAGGACACCAAAACGCGCGTGCGTTTTGGTTAATATAAACAAAACAAAAAACAGTCTGCGCACCGCGGCACTGTTTTACCCATTGTTTCTTCAAAACGCGAACGCTCGAGCGATTTTGTCTTGCCAAAAACGCATTGGAGAAGCTCAACGTGGGAGATTTGGGAGCTCAACAAGGGAAATTTCATCTTGCACGGAGGATTGGAAAGGTAAGCATCCAAATCCTTGCCTCATTTCATCATTAAAAATATAAATTTTGATGTTTCCCTAAACTAGAAATCTTTGTAAATGAAATACCAAAACTAAAAATTATAAAATTTGTTATTTAACATATCTTAATTCCTCCCTACTATCAATCCCTTAATGAATTTTACATCCACCCTGTTAGACACAATGGCTCACTTCAATATCATATTCATCCATGAACTATGTACCAATCACATGCCATGCATCAAGTAAACATATCAACACATTGCACAAGAGACACAAGATATAATCTTGGTAATTTTTTAATTTTGTAATTTTGTCTCCATAATTTCCTCATCAAATAGGAAGTCGACTTGTCAATGTTAAAATCAATTTTTTATTTGATTTCCATACACACCTCATAAATTATAAATATATATATGTATATATTTATTTAGACTTTCTTTTTCCCACCTAAACGTGGTCTTCATACCCACATCATCACCATTTTCTTTTGCTTCCAGAATGCCCACACTAGCTTGTAACTCACGCCCACAAGGGCCATATTTATGCCTTTGAACATGCCTGCAGCTAGACCTTCTTCAATTTCCTGCATGGGGGTCTTTGGCATGCCTCCAGGATGCCCGCAGCTTCCACAAACATGCCCACATATGCATCTTCAAGATGCCCGCATCTCACCTTGTCCACATGCTCGCATGTCCATCAACTTCATTCCTGGATGCCCGCAGATGCCATAAGGGATGCCCCCAATATCCTTTCCAAGTGTCAACTTCAAGGTTCTTTGTTCACTTCATGCTTCTTTGTTCATGTCACTTGTTATCTCCAAGTCATCCTTGTACAGGGTATTAGGACCAACTCCAAATGACCATAGTATGGGTCATTTGGCTCATTAGGTGTGCCAATGCCCATCACCTTGTCTTTTGTCTTGTCTTACCCATCCTTAACCAATAAAAATACATATCTTTGCCACATCATCATGGTCTTTATGCTTGCATGGTTGCCACCCTTATGCCCACAAGGACCCATAATATATGCCTGCAATGGTCATATGAAATGATATTTATGTTTGTAATGTATTCCTGAGATGATATTTATGTTTGCAATGTATTCATTCTTGCACAAAGTTTGTACATTTTTCATTTTTGAGAGATGTCATTATAGCACATGTATACATTTTTAATTATTTGTTTTTTTTATTCTTTGATTGTAGTGACGACCATGGATGCACACTCAGACATCCAAAGAGAAATTCGAGCCTCAATTACTATTGTTGATGACAGACATATTATGCTTGCATCCAATTTGGATGCAATGATAGAGACCTTTAGTAGGTCTGATGGTGCACTGGAAGATATTGCCACATTCAAAGAAAGAAAGAGGAAACAATATCAGGATGGACTTAGCTACAAAGAAGTCAAGAAGTTGAAAATCTCAAAACAACATATATTTTCCCTCTTTAGAGGTCCACGGACGGGTGAAATCCCGAATGCAAACAAAAGGCACATTTCTATTGAGTGGTGTACATATCAACCATTCATAGATAACTGGATCGATCGATGGTACATGGTGTTTGATGCACCACCACACAACAACAAGGAAATGCCCCTATATTTTGTCAGAAAGATGTACGCAGAATTTGTAATGGGGAAGCATGTTAACTATTTTGATATCTTGGAGTACCAAGGCATTGGGATGGGGATGCCTCAGCAACATCCCAGTGCGAGTCATATAGATCCCAATCGCCCAGTAGCTCCACCTCGTAGGAAGATACCCAGGCCAGATGTGTCGCCTGCACATCAGTTGGTCCCAGAGACACGGGAGTCCTTCCTACTGTTGGCATAGGTGGTTGTTCGCCATATCACGTATCTTCAAGGTACGTACCGAGTTGGGCCATCAGAGCCACCATCTATGGGTGGATTAGAGCCGCCACCTATCGGTGGGGTAGATCCACCACCTTCCAGTGGTGGAGGAGCATCTAGTAGTGTCCCTAGACCTTTACATCATGAGCACAGCCGAGAGTCGCACCCATGCACAGTATGCGGCCATCCTTGCTTTGGTCCTGCCCAAACAGATGATACCATTACTGGATACTTTACACAGGTAAGTAAGTGGTTAATAATCTAGTGTCATTTGTAAATTATTTTTCCTTACTATACACATATATATAGATTGCTAATATTTTTGATGATTTGAAAACTTGTAGTTTCTACAAGAAGGGCACGAGGTTGAAGACCTTTGCACCGATGATGCAGAGCATAGTCCACATGCTCATGCACCAGCACTAGAAGGTCCTAAGGGGAAAGATGGGAAAGAGGCTCATGCAGCAGCACCTCTTGATGACGATGATGTTGTCATACTTTCAGCGACAACATCTCACTCCGAGGTAACTATTTCAACATGACATTATTTTAATACATGAGTAAATCCAATTAACAATTTAGTGCCATTTGTAAATTATTTTTCCTTACTATGTACACATATATAGATTGCTAATATTTTTAATGATTTTAAAACTTGTAGTTGCTACCAGAATGGCATGAGGGGCAAGAGGCTCATGCAGCATAACCTTCTAAAAAGACAAATTAAGGATTATAATTTAATGAGATAAATTGAAATTTCTTTCAAAATATGAAGTATTATGTATCTAAAAAGAAAGGAGGAGGGAAGAGTTTTCGGAGATGATACATTTCCTAGGTAGATTGAGCAATGGATTGAGGTTCCTTTAAGAGATTTTAGACATAGAAGATCTATGGAATATAGTTAGGAACTCCAAATAGAAGCAATGAAGACCAAGGCTAATCTATAAACTTTAAAAAAAGACCAAGGCTGAGCAATGAAGACCAAGGGTGATTAAAAATAAAAATAAACTTTAAAAAAATACCATTAAATTTATAAATCATTCATTAATCTAAATAAATTATCTATCTCATGCTCCTACATAAAAAAAAAAAAAAAAAAAAAAAAAAAATCATATTATTCAATTCATTGATTTTTTTCTTTGGAAAAATTCACATTATATTAATTGAAATACAATCCATTCTACAGAGACTATATAATCATATGTTTCCATATATTTCTCAATGAGAAATATCCAAAGATGCAAGATTGTTTACTTCCATCACATAAAATTCATAGAAAATGCTATAAAAAAGATGATTGAAATTGGCATCAACCATACATCAAAAAACATAGAAAAATATATCTCCAATAAGGAGAAAAGACAGTTATCCATAGTAAACTATAGAGAGATAATAATAAAAGGTTGTTCCTGAAAAACATATATAAGCACTCAGAAAAGTAATAGTTGTCAAACAATATCTCCAATGAAAACCAATAGATCTCATCAAAGTTCTTGCCAATGGAACTTATTAGCTTTAAGACTGAAAAGGGCTCGGATCATGTTCCACCAGAGTATCATTTATTTTCTCCCATTGTCGCCACATCTCATATATCACCCTCAGGCCTAGTTTTGAGATTTGATCTGCCTTAGCATTTATTTCTTTGAAAACATGATGAAAGTTGATATCTTGAAACCTATAATTAAGTCTGAGCATATCTTCATAGATAGCAATAAGATGAATGCTTTTAGGTGGAGACCTATGTCTCATCATTCAATCCATTGATATAATTAAAAGGTCCATTGATTATGTGAAAAGTTCATCTCTCCCTCTCTCTCTCTCTCTCTCTATATATATATATAACTTCATAAGAATCCTAAAAAATTGAATTTGAAATTATAGTTAGTCACCATGGAACCTTTTAAAAAGACAAATTAATCATTATAATTTAATGAGATAAATTGAAATTTCTTTCAAAATATGAAGTATTATGTATCTAAAAAGAAAGGAGGAGGGAAGAGTTTTCGGAGATGATACATTTCCTAGGTAGATTGAGCAATGGATTGAGGTTCCTTTAAGAGATTTTAGACATAGAAGATCTGTGGAATATAGTTAGGAACTCCAAATAGAAGCAATGAAAACCAAGGCTGATCTATATCATTGACAATGACATATGACTCTATTTTTGTCTATATATTTTCTTATTAGCAATCAAGGATTTCATTGACATGGATTTCAGGAAAACGGAGGTGGTCTTAGGGCTTGGGGTTTAGTAAGGGTCCCATTTTTTGTTTCCGAAATCAATTCCTTTTCTCTTGACCAAAAATAAATTGGTGATTGTGCAATTTGTTATGTATTCAAGCACCAAGAAGAAAGAGAGTGTTATTTTTGTTCAGCGGAAGAGGGTTTTTGGTGTGGGTGCAGACCTTCACAATTTTGTTAAGCTATTGAAAAGATAGGAATTCTTGCAATTTGAGAACAATTTTGGCATTGTGTTTGATATTTTGAAAGATGATACTTGTAAGTATTTTATCATGGTCTCGTAGCACAAGCATATTCCTAAGTTTATGGGGATTTTGTGTATATAGAGAAAATGTCAAGGTATGAGTTAACTAGAGGGACTAACTGGACTAAATCAATCAAATTTTAGATCTTTGTCAAATGTCTTGATAGGAATTTGATTTTGGTGTGGGTAAATGTCTTTGATCCTATGGAGATCATAAAATATTATCTTGAATAATGTTAGGGGATATCCATTTCCCAATAGCACCTTATATTTGTGGGGAAATTGTTGTAGTATTCTACCCATTTGATTGATTACAATATTAATATTTGTAAGGATTCTACAATTTTATTAGTGATGCATTTTTGTGGAGGAACAGTGGGAGATGGGGTGTCATCTATATCCAATCTAGTTTCTTACTAGGATGCAACTCACTCAAAGGATTCCACTATGTCAATTCAACCTCTATTCATGCCAAGCCCTTATGTTGTTGAGAAATTTGATGAGATGTAAACTTTGGAGATCAAGTATATATAGGAAAATGAATATTTTTTAACCCATAAATATACCACTTTAATATGTCAATTTAATGGGTTCTGGCCAGTATTAGTCGATTTGTACTAGTAGATTCATTCCAACTGGACTAGACATTGTGCTATCCTTTTGTGTTCCAAAGGGTTCTTTGCAGTTACACTTAATGATTACCATAAAAATTAGGAAGGACCTTGGTTTTGGGGAAATGGAGGGTTCTTAGTAAGCCCATGGTTTCCAAATTTTGATCCTTCTGCTATGGTTGTATCCAAAATGTTGGTTTTAGTCAGGGTCCCAAATTTACCTCTTCTTTTCTGGCATCCTTTAGTATTTAAAGATATTAGAAATTCTTTAGGTAGTTTTTTAAAGTATGGTTTTGAGCAGACTTAGTAGGATCTTTTCATATATGCTTGAATTTGTGTGGAGATTGATCTTAGTAAAGGTATTCAAGATAGAGTGATTCTAAATTATGGAATAGTTGAATGGATTTGTTCCTTCGATGGTGAAAATAGAACATTTCATTGTCATATTTGTCGTCATACAACTCATTTGTAGGAATTTTGTTTGCAAAGAAGAGATTTGATTAACAAGAAAAATGACATTATTTTCACTCCAAAAGATGGAAGCTTTATGACAATGCATTTGTAGGAATTTTGTTTGCAAAGAAGATATTTGATTAACAAGAAAAATGACATTATTTTCACTCCAAAAGATGGAAGCTTTATGAGCCCCTCTTTCAGATGATAAAGCTGATGAGATTTAGAAAATTTTCATTTTTTGGAGGTAGAGAAAGATACTAATGAAGGAACATAAATAAATAATGAATATATAAACCAACAATTGGAGGGTTATGAAGAAATCGATGAATGAAGGGGATCATTCCTCTCATGCTATGGTTGTAAAAGACACTTGAATATGAGGAATGAAATTATCACATGAATTTGAGACTTATGAGTTTGATAAGGAGCAACCTTTTACTTAAATTTCATAATAAATTAAATATGACCTACAAGTGGGGTCCAATATGACCTGCATGTACACTTACACATCAACCATAAATTAAAGAGGATTAGTCCCATTTAGTCTAGCTGAAAACAATAATTATTTTACAAAGAAAGTAATTTTAAGAGACATATGGATTAAAAAACTTAATGAATAGGAACTGAGAAGTCACACACCAGTCAAACATTTTCATGTAACAGTATAACATAAATAGTAAAATAAGTTAAACCATTCATACACTGAAACAATCTGGACATTCTCCAAAATTTGCAAGCTTGGCATTAATTCATAGGAAAAAATTTACAATAGCTACAAAACATTTCAAAGCTCCAAAAAAGACATTTTATTTCTATCCTTTCACTAGTTCATACCATTCCTTTCACCTATTGGGTTACCCTCACCCTTCAACTACCCTGACTCTCTATAGTGCAACTAAATGCTATTTACAAAATGAAAAATATCCAAAAGTAGCTCTTTGCTTGATGGGGATATTTGACTATGCTTTTTACACGAACATAATATTGAGTTCAAGAGAAAATCAAAATGTTTCTATACAAAATTTACAACATGAACATAACATAAACTCATAGGGTGGGGTGTGGCCCCCTTCTTGTCATGACTGCTATCCAAGTCTCATGTTGCTCTGATATAGTTTCAAACATGAGGTGTTTGAGGGTCTCAAATGTTACCACATGGTTGGCCACTTCGTCAATGATGTTCGCCAACCATTTTTTAAGAGACACAATAGATGTTTTGAATAGAAACACATTATACAATTTGATGAAAAATTTATACACAAAACTCTTGCCATAAAAACTCTTTTTTGTGTCAAAAACATAAAAAACAACCCCCTAATCGAAAAGTGGCGCTACAAGTAGCATTGTTTTTTTGGGGGGGGGAGCTAAAATTACGAGTTTTTGGAAACATTGACTAGTTTAAGTGCAATCAAAACCCTAAATTAACCCTCGAATCAAAAAGTGGTGCTATCGGTAACAACCTTTTTTTCAAGGCTAAAATTATGACTTTTTGGAAACCCTGACCAATGTCGGTGCTATAAAAACCCAAAGTCAACCACTGATCAAAAAGTGGTGCTGCCAGAAGCACCTTTTTTTCAGGGCTAAAATTACAACTTCTTGGAAACCTTGGTTGGTTGACGTGCAATCAAAACCAAAAATCAAGCCCCATATTGAAAACTGGTGCTACCTGAGTGGAACCCCTTTCTTCCATTGGGTTACTATTGCATGCATTTTGAAACCATGCATGGCATAAGAAAACTACTTTTTCCCCTTTTAAATCACTTAAAGGAAAGAAGAGAGAGCCCAATTTTAAGTAAAAATTAATCATTTTCTCAAAAAAATTAAAAATTAGATAAATTTGAAAAAAAATAAAAAGAAAAGAAAAAGATATTTAAAAAATCAAAATGCCCAAATTTATTAGAAAAACGGGATCGCGGAGCAATCAAATAAAACATAATGTGGAAATAAAACATAGAAACACAATAGAAGAGAGACACCAATATACATGGTTCACCCAATATGGGATACATCTACACATAAATTGCCAGTCTTCTCTATTATACTGTCAAGAAAAATGAAGGGATACAACCTATAGCACATATGTTGCAACTTCCTCTTTACTCTCTCACAGCCTCTCTCACACAATCACAGAGATTCTTTTTCACAAAACTCACAACCACAATACAATTCTCTCATACGTAAAGAGGGTTTCCTTGTATGGATAAAATCTCTTACATAACTTCTACCATCATATCTAAGATGTAATGAACAACTCAAATTGACTACAAAATTACAACATTTTACAAGGCAATAAAAATTTCTTTTGAGGGCGAAGCCCTTGAACCCCCTTCTCGGGGGTGCTTCCCTCAAACACCCTCTAGGGACCTGCTAGCTCCTAGACCCCCTGGATAGGGGGGATGGTCCCCCCGGACCCTTGTAGGGGGGGGGAATGCCCCCCACACACCCCCCCCCCATTGGGAGGTGTGTAGAGTCCACCTGCAAAGCATATAAAACTGGGGTACAAACACGATTGAACAACAAGATCTCCGATAATCAGTCGCCACAACCAAGTAATTTTTTATAAATAAATTTGACAAAAAAAGAAAAATAAAAAAAATGTACAAATATTTAAAGAATTGAAAAAAAACCAAAAAAATACAAAACTAATTATAATAAACTATTCAATTTTTTAAAATACAAAAATAAAAATAAAAATAAAAATAAAAAACTAGAACTAAAAAAACTTTAAAAAAAATATGGGAGGGGGGCCTTGATTCCAAAATTGAGTCACCACCCTCCCCATATATCCTTCTCTCCCCACACTCCCCTTCCTCTCCCCACCCCACTCTCCCCTCATAGGATCCCTCTCTCCCCCTCTGCTCTCCCCCCCTCCCTTCTCCTCTCCCCTCCCTTGCGACTTGATGGAGACTCAATTCCAGAATCAAGTCTCCAATGGGGCACAAAGCAGGGGAGGGGGGAGGGGAGGTGAGGGGAAAGGGATGGTGCCCCGAGGGTAGAGACTAGATTCTGGAATCAACTCTCCATCGGGTGTTGAGGGAGAGGAGCACAAAGGAGAGGGGGCACCCTAGGTGTGGAGACTCGATTATGGAATCTAGTCTTTGGAAGGGGGCAAGTGAGGGGAGAGGGGAAGTAATGCGAGGGCAGAGGGGGTGGGGAAGGGGAGAGGGGGATCCCTTGGGGGGGAAGTCCCGAGGAGAGAGGAAGTGGAGCCCACTAGGGGAGGGAGGGCAGTAGTTTTTTTTTAATTTTGTATTTTTTATGTGTTTTTTTTAGTTTTGGTATTTTTATGCATTTATGTTAATTTTGTTTTTATTTTTTTTATTTTGTGTGTGCTTTTAATATTTGTTTTTCTAGTATTTCTTTCTTTTCTTTTTTAATTTTTTTCTTTTTTCTTTTTTAAATATTTATGTGTTTTTTTTTAATTTCAAATTTATTAAAAAAAAATGGGCATTTTAATTTTTTTAAGTCATTTTCTTTTCCTTGCTTAATTTTTTTCAAATTCATCTAAGTTATTTTTTTTAGAAAATCACATTTTTTAAATTAAAATTGGGATCTCTCTTCATTTTTTTAAGTTATTTAAAAGCATAAAAAATTAAATATTTTTCTTACGCCATGCATGGTTTGAAATGAATGCAATTGTAACTTGACATAAGAAAGGGGTGGCATCAGTAGCACCACTTTCAATTTAGTGGTTGATTTTGAGTTTTCATTGCACCAACATCAATCGAGGTTTCCAAAAAGTCATAATTTGAGCCCCAAAAATAAGGGTGCTACCGGTAGCTCTGCTTTTCTATTCAGGGGTTGATTTAGGGTTTTGATTGCATTAACTCCAGTAAGGTTTTCCAAAATGTCGTAATTTTATCCCCGAAAAAAAGGGTGCAACCAGTAGCACAACTTATCGATTCTAAGGTAAAAATAGCCACTAAATGCAACCTATAAAAAATGAGAACTCTCGATAGTTCTTGTCAAGTTGTATAATATGTTTAAATTGATGTCTCTTTTTGGAGCTAATATATACTGCATAAGTGCCTCTTTGGTTACTTCCTTGAGTGCTTCTATTACACTCTCCATGGAATTGATGATTTTCCAAATTACTCCTTTTCTTATTTCCATGGTTTAAGGCTGATCAAAACCTGGGAGAGCAGGAAAATGGCATCTTTGCATGATGCTAGTTGTAGCCCGATATAATTTATGAAAATTTCCAATAATGTTAGATACGCATTGCCAAAATGTTGTCCCTGCTTATTTTTGTAATAGAAACATGGTTATGATGGAGTTCTCTCAGTGTTGTCCTTGGTGGAACTATTGGTGATTGTTTTTTCCATTGAATAAGCTCATTCAAACCCATCTATATAATGTCCAAAATGCATTCATGTTCTTTAATTTGTTCAAACATATAACTCAATTGGGATCCTTGTAAATCACGTAGGATATTGTACATTTGATCATGGGATTCTACAAACTATTACTAGATTATGAATGTCTAGCAAACTTATGTTTTCTTGTCTCAACTCATACATCTCCTTCTTTAGGTATCTTATCCTATGCTTGTAGGAATTCAATTTTCCTACCAGTTCCTCAATATTCACTTGATTTCGCATGGAGAGAGCTACATTTGTTGAAGTTGCTGCAACAGTGTCCTGATCCAGGTTAGTGAAAATAAGTATCTATGTAGTTATTACCAATAGAGGTATCCCAGTGAGGTTAAATTTCATTTGAGATTGTTTAACGATATATTTCCTCATTCTGTCGTAGATAAATGAATATACGTAGGTAACAAATTCTTCTTTCGATGGAGTGAATAGTCCTAGGTCGAGCTCTAATAGGGAAAAATGCTCACCAATTATAGAAGAAATGGTGGGAGTAGTGGCAGAAGGGCCTTGACCTAGAATTATGGGCATGCTCATTAAGTTTTCTCACTCTGTCTTCTTTTTATTTCTTCTTTTCTTCCTCTTGTTTCCTCCTTCCTTCTTTGTTCTCCATCTATAATACCGCATTTTTCCCTTGATGTGCGGCTTTGATGTAAATACCGTGCATGTACAGTATGTGTATTTTCCCTAGTGTGGAGCTCAAGGCCAAGGCCCCACTAGTGGAGTTTAAGGTTACTTGCTTAGGAAAGTATTTAGACAGTTTGATTATTCATGGGCTGATTAAGCCATGAAGGAATGTAAATGATGTAATAATTACTGAATGAATAAAATAACCAAGAAGCTGGCTAAGGAGGCAACGAATGAGAAGGGGGCATGTGTATCCACTAGGGAGAGGTGAGGGGGTTTGGGATTGGTTTCCCATATTTCCACATGTCTGACTGGGAACCCATTTGAACTCCCTGTTGACATTAATGCAACCGCAGTGGGTGGTTGATAACCCTAATGGCTAAGGTCCCTGGAGTATGGAGCATGCCTGCGATTTCGTATGGCAGGGCATGGCTTTGATCGCTTGAGCAGGACTACACTCAATCGCCTGGGATAACTCGTTGAACCTGTTTGACTATCCGGGAAGATAGGGGATGTGGTAATTCACTCATTCAGGCAGACATTCCTCACTCCTCACTCACGCACTGACTCGCCCCTGCACACTGTAATGTCCCCATTTTGACCCCCTTTGTATAAAATCGTAAATGATGTGAATATTGTAATTTAATCATGGTGAGGAGCTCAAGGCCAAGGCCCCACCGTTGATTTAGCATTTTGTATCGGCAATTAAAAATAGATGCCTATGGTTCTTGTGCGAGATGGGCACAATGTAAATAAGACACCATGTAAATACGGATTTTAATGGAAAAACCCACAACCGGCTATGCAATGCAACAAAAGAGATGGGGCATGACTCTACAAGGAATGGGGAGGGAAATTATTCAAACCCTTGAGCCAAGGGTATTAATCCATGTGTCAATGGGGAAACCCATAAACCACCAACTACCATTTTGTCTCATGCACCCAATCATTTAATTCTTCCAAGGAATTGGTTGGGGCAGTTAATGCCTTGGGAATGAAAGAGTATGGCAGCCAATTTCGTGCATGGGCAAGCCATCAACTTGGAAAATCGTGTTTTTGCTTGTGGGGCAAGAAACCACCCACGAAATGGTGCCCAAAGCCATTCTGAACAGGCAGCCTTTGATCATTCACGCAGTTGGAGTTAGCTGGGGTCTTTCCATATACGTTTTTCATCAAAATCCTCCATTTTTCCATGCCTGGGAGTCGTTTTTGCATGACATAACAGTTGGGAGAGGAAGGCCACGAATTGGGGACTATGAGGGAGGTCGTTTTTGCCCCTGAATGCCCAAGGACGTTTTTCTAAAAACGGATTGACTCCCCAGGGTTGTCTCCCAACTTCCCATTTCGTTTTTGTGGGTTCCCACGTTTTTATGAGTTAGCTGAAAACCCATCTCTTGCATCTCACTATAAAAACGTTTTATCTTGCCCCATAATGGTGTTCTGCTGTTGTGTGCATCCTCGTTTTTGGTTTGAACCTGTGAATTGAAGTTTGGAGTGGTAGTGGATAGAAGTGGCTTGATAAACCTAGTGGGGGAGGCAACCTCTCAAGAAGATCAAGAGGGCTTTGGTTACTCTTCTATGCATACCCTGAGAGCACTAGATAGGGAAGGTATGGCTTGAGGGACTGTACAGCAGTGAAAAGAATACTTCCTTGTGCTGGGTGTGTAGGTATTGTGGGTGCCAAGCTAGATAGATCTTGCAAGGTTATCCCTAGCTCTGTGCTGGAGCTCACTAGCTTAGCAACTCTTCCTTTCCATCTCCTAGCAGCCTGATAAACCCAATTGTAGATTGGATTGGCTCATCCTGGTGTATGCTTGGATATGTGTGAGTCTGTTGTTCCCTGGTTCCTTGTAGAGATCATGCCCAGCTCGAGGGTGCAGTGGTGCTGAGAGATTGAGGAGCACACTGGCCTATGGTTGGGTGGAACATTGCAGTTGCATAGCCAGTTGCGTGGGACTACTTTTGTATAAGATAAGTATTCTCTTGTGTTAATTTGGAAATTATCATTTGATGAATAATGGAATGAATGCTGGGTGTGCTATTGAATTAAATTCCGCTGTGTTTTTCTTATGATTATACATTCCATATGTCTTTTATATGTTTTTAAAAGTTTATGCATACCATATGATCTTTTATAATTCTGTCAAGGTCTCTATTTAATGACTGTCAAATCATGCTGAATGTATGTTAGATATCAGCATGATTTACCTTATCTCTGTTGTGTTTTATAGCATGCACATGTACATGTCCTTGTATCAATGAGTTTGATTTTAATGAATATAGGGCTAATTGCCCGGATTGAGCACTATGATCCTCTCTATCACGCTGGTATGATAGAGGGGACACTACACACACGTTTTCCATTCACGAACCATCAACCCCTGAAGAGAATTCATTCATGTATTTCCTGTATGAACCAAACCAATCCGAAAAGGGGGAAATTTGAGGTTAATCGTGCTTCCTGTGTGGAGAAAGAGCCTGAGAGTTGATAACCGTAACCACCTTGTGTGCAAACCTCAGTTACAGGGACAGAGTGGTATTGATAGAAGATGTTGCAGAGTGGTATTGGCAGAGCGGTCATGAGGAAACCCCAAGCCTGGTAACGAATCAGTTGTTGAACTGTGGGAGAGAGTTGGGTTGCTTAATAAACCCAGTGAAGGTTATAGTCTCAATGAACTAGTGACTAAACCTTTCTATGCCCATCCTGGAATAGCACTGGAAGGGAAGGACCTTGAGAGACTGTGCAACAGTGATAGGATCTTCCTTGTGTTGGATATGGTAGGTATTGTGGGTGTGAGGTCGGCTGAGAGTGACTGGACCTTTCTATGCCCATCCTAGAATAGCACTGGAAGGGAATATGCCTTGAGAGACTGTGTAACAGTGATGTAGGTCTTCCTTGTGTTGGATGTGGTAGGTATTGTGGGTGTCAGGTCAATTGAGTGTTGAGATGCCTGCAGCTCTGTGGTTGAGCTCACTAGCTTAGAAACACCTCCCTTATTGTCCCTGAATTGCTTGATAACCACTGTAGGTTGGCTTAGCATGGGTAGGAGCCCTGGAATGCTTGATAAACCCAACTACATACTAGTTTAGAATGAGAATGGAGCTTTGACTGTGAGAGAACCTGTTAGTCCTCCTTAGTGGATACACTGCCCAGCTCGGGGGTGATCTCTCAGCTGAAATAGTACAGGCTGGACAGAGATCTAAGGTTGGGTGGAACGTTGCTCTCACTTAGCCAGTTGCTTCGGAATTGAAAGATAAGTATTTCTTGTTATGTCAAATGATGTTATTCATTGTGATGAAATGGTTGCTCATGTCCCTTTGAGGAATTATGAATGCTTGTGTATAATTATGGAACTGTGGAATGTATGAATATGAATGAGATTGACATGAAGTCATTTACAGGCCTGAGTAAGAGGCTGAATTCACTATTATGTGTATATCTTATATTGCATGAGTTTAATGCATTGTAATTCTTGCATATGATAGATGTGTGGATTTAATCTGCTAATGCATTTTACATGTTATAATGAATGATGGTGTTTCATTATTGAAGATGAATGTTTATGCATAACTAACCTTGTGAAGGAGATGTATACTTACACCTGATTCCTGGGGAGGGAAGAGAATCCCTGGAAGTGGTTTCAGGAACCCTTGTGGGTCAGATGGAATGGAAGATCTTGGCAGGTATAAGGTTGGAAGTGTCTAAGTGGGATATAGACAGAAATTTAGAGAAGAAAATGAGGAGGTTAGATACCTCACCTGATCATGGTATTCTACCATTGGATAGAGCTCTCCAAGAGCTTTCCAATGGTACTAACCTTGCCCCATTTGGATGCTAGAGGAAGGAGTTATGACCCTTTAAAGAATTGACGAAATTCCCTTATAGAGGCAGGGTTCCGCACGCATAGTTCCGCAATTTCAGGTTGTGGGTTGCGGGATCACCAAGTTCAAAACTATACGTATTTTTGGTTTCCGCAATCCCGCATCCGCAATTATGGGATGTGGGTTGCGGGATTAGTTGTTTGCGGGTTGCGGAATTGTCAAGTGCATGTTTTCGTATTTTGGGTTTACGCAATTCCGCATCCGCAATTGCGGGTAGCGGATTTCAAGATGCGGGTTGCGGGAACGTCGAGTTCAAGATTTTCGTGTTTTGGAATTCCGCATTTCCGAATCCGCAATTACGAGTTGCAGATTGCGGGATGCGGATCGCGGGATTCGTTGTTGCGGAATGATGGTTGTGGCTTCGCAGCTGCGGGTTGCGGATTGCGGACCTGAGCTCTCCCGACTGTATATGGGCACTCAGTCGATGTTTTGGGAGAAAAAAATGGATCATGGTCTCTAGTGGCCAGGTAGGTCGGTGGGGATGTGACAGAGTGGTATCATAGCTTCAGTTGCAACTCTGGGAGCTATTTGGGCCAGACTGTGCATGAATTTTTGGTCGAGAAATGCAACCATGGCATGATTTTTAATGAACTTATTTGATTGATTAATTATTCAAATGAATAATTCCTGGTTTGAATGGGTATGATAGAGCTTATTTGCATGCTTGTGATGTCTAATAGAATGTATCTGATATGCACAGAGATAGAAGCAGCTGTAAGATGAGTTGTGTCACAAGGCAATGCACAGAACGGTGTAAGAATGGTTACTTTGAATGATGCGCAAGACCCATTCGGGCCAGAAGATGATGTACTGGGTGAGAATGTGCAAGAATCACATACAGAAGACGAGTCCGATGGAAGAAGGGAGCAAGTGATGCCCCCAAACTTGGATGAGACTATGGTTAGCTTTAATGAGCGAATGATGAAAGCGCAGGAAGAGCAACATCAGCTCAATGCAGCCATTTTGCAGAGTCTGACCAACTTGCAGCAAAGGATAAACGGTGGTTCCAACCCGAGCCATGAAGGCTGAGAAGAAAGGAATGCAGAAAGTCAATCTAGGGGCTGTTCCATGAGAAGAACTCCAAGCCCTAGAAGAGGTTCTGTAGGCAGAAGGCACAGGACACCTTCTCCCAAGTTTTCTTCTAGCAGGTCAACCAATTCTGAGGGTTCTCAAGGGAGCCCAAGATGCACCTCCAGTAAGAGCAAGGGTAGGAAGAAACATAGAGGTATCACACAGGGTGAATTTAGGAAGGCAAGGCCTCCTACTTTTGATGGTGAAAGTAAATAAGGTCAAGAAGCAGAGGCATGGCTTCTTGGGATAAAGAAGTACTTCAGAATGCATGAATATTCCGAGAATGAAAAGGCTAAGGTTACTATCTACAACCTTAGTGGAAGAGCTTCTATTTGGTGGGATCACCTTATGCAAGTGAAAGGAATCAGTGAGAGAAGAGTCAGTTGGGGTAGATTCCAAAGATACTTGCAGGAGAAGTACCTATTAGCTAGGTACTATGATAGAAAAAGGAAAGAGTTCAATGAACTCAGACTAGGACAAAACACTATGGATGAGCATGTTCATAAGTTTCTAGAGTTGCTGAGGTATGTGGACTACATCAAGGATGAAAGAGTGAATATTCAATGTTTCCTTGGTAGTCTACCACAGAGCTACAGAGATAGGATAGAGTTTGTAAATCCACCAAGCTTGGATGAAGCTATCAGGATGGAAGAGCATTGCTATGAGAAAAATAAAGGTAAAGCAGAGGCACAACTAGCGTGGAAAGGTGAACCCAAGGGAAGGTTTGATTAGAAGAAAGGTGATTCTAAACCACCATTCAGAAGTCAGCCTAGGATATTTCCACAAGGCCAGCAAGCAAGAAGAGAATTCAAGCCAGCTGATAGAGCATTAAAAGGGCCACTTCAGTGTTGGGGTTGTGGGGAGAACCACATGCTCATAGATTGCCCAATTGCAAAGAAGAACCCCAGGAGCTTGCACAATGTTAGAGGAGCAGCTACAGTAGGGGATATGGCAAGAGAAACACCTAGAATTTATGCAGCACTAGATGATCATCAAGCAAACCATCAATCAGCAATGGTGGAGGTTGCAGGTAAGATTGTTGAGCAACCTATTTCTGTTTTGATTGACCTAGGTTCCACTCATAGTTATGTATCTCCTAAGATAGTTGGAAGTTGTTCTCTTGGTAAGACAAGACATGAGAAGGCTTGGCTAGTTCAATTGGCCACCGGTACCAAGAGAAAGGTAAGTGAAGTAGTGAAGGAGTGTCCTATAGAATTGAATGGACTCCTCACAAATGTTGAATTAAATATCTTGCCATTAGGATCATATGATGCCCTAATTGGCATGGATTGGTTGGAAAGGCACAGAGCCAAGGTGGACTGTTATGAGAAAGCATTGGAATGCCTTGATGATGAAGGCAACCCAAGGTTGGCTAAAGGGATTCCAAAGCATGTTTCAGTAAGGCAGATTTCAGCTCTGCAATTAAGGAAGTTTTATAAAAAAGGTTGTCAGTTATATGGTGTGCATATATCTGACTCAGCAGAAGATAAAGGACCCAAGATAGAAGACTTCCATATATTGCAGGAGTATCAAGATGTGTTTCTAGACGAGGTTCCAGGATTGCCACCTAAGAGAGACATTGAGTTTTCCATTAATCTTGTTCCAGTAGAAGCACCCATCTCCAAATCTCCTTATAGAATGAGCACACCAAAATTGGTAGAGTTGAAGATGCAGCTGCAGGAATTAATGGACAAAGAGTATGTCAAACCGAGTGTATCCCCATGGGGTGCACCAGTGTTGTTTTTTAAGAAGAAGGATGGAACATTGAGGCTATGTATTGATTACAAGAAGCTCAATAAGGTGAAAGTTAAGAACAAGTATCCCTTGCCAAGGATTGATGACTTGTTTGATCAAATGAAGGAAGCTAGAGTGTTTTCAAAGATTGACTTGAGGTCTGGGTACCATCAGGTAAGGATTAAGAAAGAAGACATTCATAAGACAACCTTCAGGACTAGGTATGGTCATTATGAATTTACAGTAGTGCCATTTGGTCTTACCAATGCACCTGCTACATTCATGTGTCTCATGAACAGTGCCTTCAACAAGTACTTGGACTGGTTTGTAATTGTGTTCTTCGATGACATTCTTCTGTACTCAAAAAATGAAGAAGAACACAATGAGCATTTGAGAATGGTATTGCAAGTCCTTAGGGAACACCAGCTATATGCTAAGCTGAGTAAATGTGACTTCTATCAAGATAAGGTGTAGTATTTGGGTCATATTATAACAGCAGAAGGCATTGCAGTAGACCCAGAGAAGATTGAGGCCATCATGGATTGGTCTACTCCAAGGAATGCAACAGATGTTAGATCTTTTATGGGCCTTGCTGGTTACTACAGGAGGTTCATTGAAGGCTTCTCCAAGATAGCCCATCCAATTACTTCATTGCAGAGGAAGGACGTCAAATTCACATGGTCTGAAAAATGTGAAAGAAGTTTCCAGCAATTGAAGGAATTGCTTACTAGTGCACCTGTGCTGAAGATTGCAGACCCAAGTAAAGATTTTGTGGTATGCACTGATGCTTGCATTGAGGGACTCGGTGGAGTGCTAATGCAAGAAGGTTCTATAATTTGTTATGAGTCAAGGAAGCTGAAAGAGCATGAAAGGAACTATGCCACCCATGACTTAGAGCTAGCATCCATAATTCACGCTCTCAAGAGATGGAGACATTATCTTTTGGGAAGGAGATTTGAGCTCATAACTGATCACATGAGTTTAAAGTACTTATTTGACCAGCCAAATCTAAATGCAAGGAAAACTAGATGGATGGAGTTTCTTTGTGAGTTTGATTTGGAGATTAAGCATGTCAAGGGTAAGGAGAATAAGGTTGCTGATGCACTTAGCAGGAGATTCCATATTGCAACAATAAGTATATGTGAATCAGATTTGAAGGAAAAAAATTTGGAGGCTCAAGATAGTGATGAAGTCTATCTCCAGATTAAAGAGAAATTGCAGCAGAATGTTATAGAGGAGAAGTATGCAAGATATCAGCTGGGTGAGGATGATGTTCTCATTTATCAAAATACCAGACTGTACATTCCAAACAGTGCAGATTTGAAGAAGTTGGTGATGGATGAGATACATCAGAAGCCATACTCAGGGAACCCAGGATATCAGAAGACTATAACAGCAGCAAGGAAGCATTACTTTTGGCATGGTATGAAGAAGGACATAGCTTAGTACATTGCTAGATGTCAGAAGTGCCAACGGGTCAAGGTAGAGCACTAACACCCAGCAGGATTGTTGCAGCCATTGCCCATTTCGGAATGGAAGTGGGAAGTGATTTCTATGGATTTCATAACAGGAATGCCTATGAAAGTGAGGAAGCATGATTCAATCATGGTTGTGGTGGACAAGCTATCAAAGGTAACTCATGTCATTATAGTGAAGTCCACCCACAAGGATAATTACATTGCAGATATCTTCATGAGGGAGATATTCAGGTTGCATGGATTGCCAAGGCAATAGTTTCAGATCGTGACACAAAGTTCACATCCAATTTTTGGAAAGGATTGTTCCAAGAGTTGGGAACTCAGTTGAAGTTTAGTACAGCCTATCATCCTCATACAAATGGTCAGACTGAGAGACTGAATCAGATCCTTGAATATATGTTAAGGATGTATGTGATGGATAAGCCATCTAAGTGGGAAGACTATTTACACTTAGTGGAATTTGCTTACAACAATGGGCATCAAGCATCATTGAAGATGAGTCATTTTGAAGTGTTGTATGGCAGAGGATGTAGAACTCCAATAAGTTGGGACATCCCAGTGAACAGAGTAGTGCTTGGACCATAAATGATTGAGGAGATGGAACAGGAAATTGTTAAGATCAGGCAGAATTTGAAGGCAGCACGGGACAGGCAGAATATTTACGCAGATCTTAAAAGAGTGCATAAGGAATTTGAGATTGGGGATCATATCTACTTGAGAGTGAGACCCAGGAAGAGTTCCATGAAGTTGGGAAGTTGTGCCAAGTTGGCACCAAGATATTGTGGGACATTTGAAGTTCTTGATAGGATAGGGCCAGTCGCATATAGAATTTCATTGCCTTTTAACATGAAAGCTCATAATGTTTTCCATGTATCTTTGCTTAAGAAATATGTACATGATCCTAATCATATCATTGATTGGCATGTGATACAGGTGGAACCAAAGGGAGAGTTCCAGGTGGAACCTACATGCATCCTTGACAGGAAGGTTACCTTGCTCCGGAACTGGTCCATAGGGAAGGTAAAGGTGCAATGGAGGCACCTTAGCCCAGAAGAGGCCACATGGGAGCTGGAGGATGCCATGAGAGAGGCATTCCCATTTTTGTCTAGTTTTGAGAACACCGAGGACGGTGTTATTTTAAGGGAGAGGGAGTTGTAATACCCCATTTTTCCCTTGATGTGTATTCTGCTTTGATGTAAATACTATGCATGTACAATATGTGTATTTTCCCTAGTGTGGAGCTCAAGGCCAAGGCCCCACTAGTGGATGTTTAAGGTTACTTGCTTAGGCAAGTATTTGGACAATTTGATTATTCATGGGCTGATTAATCCATGAAGGAATGTAAATGATGTAATTATTACTGAATGAATAAAATAACCAAGAAGCTAGCTAAGGAGGCAACGAATGAGAAGGGTCCATGTGTATCCACTAGGGAGAGGTGAGGGGGTTTGGGATTGCATGCCCATATTTCCACATGTCTGACTAGGAACCCGTTTGAACTCCCTGTAGACATTAATGCAACTACAGTGGGTGGTTGAGAACCCTGATGGATGAGGCCGCTAGAGTATGGAGCATGCCTGTGATTTCGTATGGCAGGGCATGGCTCTGATCGCTTGAGCAGGACAACACTCAATTGCCTGGGAGAACTTGCTGAACCTGTTTGACTATCCGAGAAGATAGGGGATGGGAGCATTCACTCATTCAGGGAGACATTCCTCACTCCTCACTCACACACTGACTTTCCCCTACACGCGCTTGCCATTCACGAACCATCGACCCCCGAAGAGAATTCGTTCCTGTATTTCCTATATGCACCAAACCAATCCGGAAAGGGGGAAATCTAAGGTAAATCGTGCTTCCTGTGTGGAGAAAGAGCCTGAGAGATGATAACCATAACCACCTTGTGTGCAAACCCTAGTTACAGGGACGAAGTGGTATTGATAGAAGATGTTGCAGAGTGGTATTGGCAGAGCGGTCGTGAGGAAACCCCAATCCTCGTAACGAATCAGTTGTTGAACTGTGGGAGAGAGTTGGGTTGCTTGATAAACCCAATGAAGGCTATAGTCTCAATGAACTAGTGATTGGACCTTTTTATGCCCATACTGGAATAGCACTGGAAGGGAAGGACCTTAAGAGACTGTGCAACAGTGATAGGATCTTCCTTGTGTTGTATGTGGTAGGTATTGTGGGTTCCAGGTCGGCTGAGAGCGACTAGACCTTTCTATGCCCATCCTGGAATAGCACTCGAAGGGAACATGCCTTGAGAGACTGTGTAACAGTGATGTAGGTCTTCCTTGTGTTGTATGTGGTAGGTATTTTGGGTGTCAGGTCAACTTAGTGTTGAGATGCCTGCAGCTCTGTGGTTGAGCTCACTCTCTTAGAAAGACCTCCCTTGTTATCCATGAATTGCTTGATAACCACTGTAGGTTGGCTTAGCATGGGTAGGAGCCCTGGAATGCTTGATAAACCCAACTACAGACTGGTTTAGCATGAGAATGGAGCTTTGACTCTGAGAGAACCTGTTAGCCCTCCTTAGTGGATACATTCCCAGCTCGGGGGTGATCTCTCAGCTGAAATAGTACAAGATGGACATAGATCTAAGGTTGGGTGGAACGTTGCTCTCACTTAGCCAGTTGCTTCGGAATTGAAAGATAAGTATTTCTTGTTATGTCAAATGATGTTGTTCATTGTGATGAAATGGTTGCTCATCTCCCTTTGTGGAATTATGAATGCTTGTGTATAATTATGGAACTGTGGAATGTATGAATATGAATGAGATTGACATGAACTCATTTACAGGCCTGAGTAAGAGGCTGAATTCACTGTTGTGTGTATATCTTATATTGCATGAGTTTAATGCCTTGTAATTCTTGCATATGACAGATGTGTGGATTTAATCTGCTAATGCATTTTACATGTTATAATGAATGATGATGTTTCATTATTGAAGATGAATGTTTATGCATAACTAACCTTGTGAAGGAGATGTATACTTACACCTGATTCCTGGGGAGGGAAGAGAATCCCTGGAAGTGGTTTCAGGAACCCCTATGGGTCAGATGGAATGGAAGATATTGGCAGGTATAAAGTTGGAAGTGTCTAAGTGGGATATAGACAGAACTTCAGAGAAGAAAATGAGGAGGTTAGATACCTCACTTGATCAAGGGATTCTACCATTGGATAGAGCTCTCCAAGAGCTTTCCAACGATATTACCTTGCCCCATTTGGATGCTGGAGGAAGGAGTTATCCCCCTTTGAAGAATTGACGAAATTCCCTTACAGAGGCAGGGTTCCGCACACATGGTTCTTTAATTACAGGTTGCGAGTTGCGGGTTCACCAAGTTCAAAGCTATACGTATTTTGGGTTTCCACAATCCCGCATCCGCAATTGCGGGATGTGGGTTGCGGGATCAGCTGTTTGCGGGTTGCATAATCGTCAAGTGCATGTTTTTGTATTTTGGGTTTCCGCAATTCCGCATCCGCAATTGCGGGTAGCGGATTTCGAGATGCAGGTTGCGGGATCGTCGAGTTCAATATTTTTCGTGTTTTGGAATTCTGCAATTGCAGGTTGTGAATTGTGGGATCGCAGGATTCGATGTTGCGGAATGATGTTTGCGGGTTCACAGCTGCAGGTTGCGGATTGCAGACCCAACTTCTCCTGACTGTGTGTATGGGCACTCAGTCGATGTTTTGGGAGAAAAAAATGGATCATGGTCTCCAGTGGTCAGGTAGGTCGGTGGGGACGTGACACCATCCTCCTTTAGTCTCTTTTCTTCAACGTCTTTAAGATCCACTTCCCTTCCGTTCTTCTCTTCTTCAATATTTTTAAGGAGATCATCATGTTGTTGCTCACTGGTAATTTCCTAAGGGTCTCCTTGCACTGAGGACTTATGCTTCTTTCCTCCTAATCACCTAGAAATATTCTCCAATGATTTAGCTCTCCTAAATATTTCTTCAATTTCCTATAATTCATTAGCATATGCCCAATTCAGCTTGCATGCTCAACAATGTTTTTCAACTATATTTCTAGAATCATTCCTTTGGAATACTTATGTACCAAATTGAAAATCATCGATAGCTTGAGATTATTCTCTAGCCTCTTTGATATATTTTGATAAATATCCTCTAATAGTCAAGGGTATTGGATTCCATAGACCTTTATTTGCATTTGTTAGTGCTAATGTTATGCCATTTATGAAGACCTGGTAAGCTACTTCTTGCAAGATGAATTTCTCAGTGACAAATAGGGGAAGTAGATTGAGGGAGCTTGGTGCCACCATAAATGCATAACTAAGTCCCCTTTTGTGTGACATAGCAATCTCCTAGTGTCTCTAAGGACTCCATGGCCTTGTCTGACATACACTTTGCTAGTTCCTTATGGATGATAGTGTATAGTGGCAACATAAACTCTTGGAAGATCTTTGCATAGTAGTTGGAGTACTTAATCTCCAACGGGACTTTGCAGTAGACATGGATAGGAGGATCCTTTAGAATCCATTACCATTCCATATCGGTGAAAGTATTGATATCACATACTTAACAAGTAGGACATATAAGATTCATATTCTTGTCACAAGGTTATGTATCGTGTATTCATTGTAGCTTGTTTGATATTTGCAAAAAGGATTGCACCCTAGTTGAAGACAGTTCCTAGTCTAGTCACTTGTTTCAGGATAGGTACACAGGACTCCCTAAACTGAGTTGCATCTCTCTTTCCATAGAAATTTCCTTATAGTGTGGCTTCCATCCTATATGGGCCCTTAAGTATTTGGTTGGATATGATCCTATATCTCTGGACATGAATCTCTTACTTATAGACCACCATTTCCTCATGTAAGCATGCCAATCTAATTCCACTAAATTAATACATTCCTCATTCAAGCATACCATGGGTGTAAGAAACTTATAATAAGCTTCGAGACTGAATGGTTGGAAAGCAACAATGGCCTTCCCTTTGGGATCTTTGATCAAACTATTATCCAAATTAGCTATGGAAAGTAGCTAAGAAAATACTTTTAAGTAGGAAAAAAGGGATGGTCTGGTTGATACTTTATGCAATGTTGATTTCTTGATGTTATGGTATACCCCTATGTCCTCGTCATCTTTAGCTAGGATGGAAATAAAATTTGCATGCTTAAACATTTGATATATCTCTCCCCAATGGAGGGAGGGCTCAACGTTGGTATTACTATCAATGTCACCATAGTTGGTCCAAATCACCACCTCATTTTCTTCCTTAAATGTGGATAATGAATGGAACATTTTTTCCTTATGGAGTTCATCATCATTGAATTCAAGAGAAACCATATCACTTGTGCGTTATCCGACAATCACAAAATCAAGAAAATTAATGAATGGGCGAGGGAATCTTGGGTGGTAACTTGTCTAAATGGGTCGACTTTGTGATTTGAAGTGAATTTTCCAAAGAGAATAAAATCGAGGGGGGGGTTATTATGGGTCAAACTTAGTGAGGGAATGGAATGGGGAAGTGAGGAAGGCAGACATTGACCTAGACAAGTGAGTGGGGACTTCAAAATCTTAGACACATGAAAGTGTGTACCAATTGGGTTCTAGAATGGGGATGGTAGTGGTATATTAGCCATAGTTCCATGGCACTGAGGTTATTGTAGGGTTTATTTTAGGTATAAAAACACTTTTGGTTTTGAATGAGATAGGGGTTCCATGTCACTTTAAAATCAAAAGCATCTCACCTAATGTGAATGGAAAATCGACAACTGTAGAGTATGGTGTACTTACCATTTATTTCTCAGGTCGATGGGGAAGGGTGGTCCTCTATGGTTGGTCACTTGGTCATCTACTCGCGTAGTCACCTTTGGAAATATTTCCAACTGTAAATTGATTTTTTTCAACAATCATGGCATATTTTATAAAATGATGTACTTCAAATATTATGAAATTCGATCTATAATTCATTTGAAATCTAGTCAGGGACTTGGAATATTAATCCTCTACTATGTTATAGGATTAGCCTCTTAACGTGTTGATATGTGAAAAGGTTCTTCGTTGAGATATCATGTTGGTGATCTAGGGCCTTTTCTCGGTGCTCATTGGGAAATAGATGACTAAAACTCCAAAACATCGACAACTCAATCCTTTAGCAGAGTGACATCATCCTTGAGGGAAATCTTATCAACAAATTAATAGGTTATTTGGAAAATCCAATGGTGACTTAAGGCTCTATCGGTCCAATATGTTGCGGGGATTGGAAGATAATTGGTTGACATATAAACAAACTAAATTGTTAATTTGTCGATGATGAAGTGTGGAGGATTAAGTTTGCTGATGTTTCGGTGGGTTAGAGCTCTAACTCATCGAGTTGAGGATTCAACTATCTAGTTTTTTGATTGAATGATCCTCTAACTACCTGAATGTCACTATGATAACCCCCTAGTTTGTTTATGTTTCACCACGTTGGTCCCCAAACCCCCTACAACTTCACCATATTAGTATCCTAACTTGCTACAACTTCACTGCATCAAGGGACTAAATTGTTGATGTTTCAGTGAACTAAGGCACTAATGTTCTATTGTGTCGTTGAAATAATAGACTAACCCACTAAAGTGTAGCTTATTTAGTCTCTAACTCATCGATGTTTCACTAAGTAAAGGGACTAACTCACCAAAATTTCTAGGAGTTAAAGGAATAACTTTCAAACTTTTTGCTGAAAATGAGGCCTAAAAAAAAGTTTTATTCTACAAAAAATTAAGTGTTTTTTTCCCTTTTAGGATTTCTCTCTAGGTAGTATATCAGGTTATGTAACAACCCGAAAATACCAAAAAAAAAAATTATAATAGCAATAATTATCAGAATTATCTAATGCAGAATGAGATAACTAAATTGAACACTTAACTAAGGTAAGATAATCATAATGACAAATCATCAGCCTCAATTAAATAATTGAAATTTCTACTTCAGATATCAACGGTTGTTAACTTCTTAAACAAGAGATCTTTGTATGTTTATGAAAACCAGTACAGTTCATGATTTTGTTTAGGTTCTTGGTTAAATATACATGCTTCTACAGTTTGTACTGCTTTTAAATCATTGATGTATTGCTGACAGTTTGTTTTTTGATAAAAGGGGTCCTATGAGGCACCCTGGAGCTTACTTAGCTACATTTAGCTAAGGCAATTGAACTTGTTTCCATGTGTAGACCGCAGGTAAGAAATCTTCATGACAGCATAAAAATTAGAGTACTTGTGTTTTTCATAACGTCGTTAATGTAAAATGTTAAGTGCTTCCTTGCGACAATAAAAACTGAAGGTATGGATACAAGAAATTCTACTCCTAGCTTGGCAATGTTTTACAAAGCTCCTTGATGTTATCAACCCAAATCGACCATCTTTCTAAAGTATTGAAATAATTGTCGTCAAGAGATCACTGTCGGTGATATTGATACAATCAATACTATTATTTATTTAAGTGTACAAATTCGAGATTTGTAGAATTCGACTTTAATCAGGTCGTGGCTTGAGTGATAGTTTGAAACTATGTTATAAGTCTGAACTCATACCTAAGTAATAATGTTTAAAAAGTAATTATCCATATCTCGATGATAAAGTGATGATATGATGGTTAATAACTTGTGTTTGCAGGTTGACAGAGTTATGGTAATGTGCATTAAATGCTCTTTAAAAATGGAATGGGTGGCAGCAAACCATGTAGCTAACTTTGTGATTTTTGGATGATAATGTCGTAGAGAAATCTAGTCGGCAAGGATGCCCCGTCGTCTCTTCTCCACGTTGTACACTGTATCATGTCTTGACATGCAAGGTTGGAAACTATGATGGTTGTTGGAAATTAATGAGATATTAATGCGAGGTTTGCTCGGCTTTCCACATTACAGTGTTGGCTCTTCTCTACCGTTGATTACTCCAAATCTTGATCGTTGGTTTGAGTAACCCTAAATCGTATTGTTTGTATTGATGGCAAGTGTTTTGGCCTTTCAATGTTTCGTTGTAATGAGGCCGATAGGCTGCCAAATTTTTTGGGTGATAGGAAGTGTTCTTCCAGGGTTTTGAACCTGTAACTCATGAGAGTAACGTTTAAGGGTTTGCAGGCTTCGGCTTCAAGCCAAAAGGCCGTGATATCATAGTAAGAAGGTGTAGGTGAACATCAACTGTTGAGAGTGCACAGTCGTTGGTTCTTTGGCTTTTTCGAAAGGTGGTAACACTTGTTAGTTTTTCCTGCGAGTAAGATGGATTTTAGCCGACCTCTGCTTTTCGCCATCGACAGTTGAAAAAGCATTATTCAGGTAATGTAGTAAGAATTTAATGTAAGTTAAAAATCATAGATTTTGCATTCAGTAATGTGTTCTCGTTTATAACCACTTGCTTGGTGTTTGGCAGGTTTTCTCTTCAATGGAGGGGGGTTTCTATGCTACAAAAAGAGAGGAAAAGCTTCTTCGGCTACCGGGTAAGCTCCGGTGGTTCTTGCATGCCTCGTAGGTACCTTGATGTGTTTGTTTCTGTGCTGAGAAGTGGAATACTTCACCTTATAACAGTAATGGCTATGAGCGAGGTTTTAAGCTTGTCTTGTTTTATTTGATTTGTATCAAGGGTAACTTCTCGGTCATAAGGGTTACTAAAGGCTATCGGATGCCTTGTTATGTTTAACAAGGAGACGTCAAACTTTCGTTTGTTTGTTATAAGTTTAAAGGTAAATACCCTGTACAGTCTTCATTATTCAAAGATTTTGAATTATGTTTAAAGTTGATGTTGGCAATTCTGAACACTGTGAAATCGTAACCGAGACCTCGTGAAAAATCTTATTTCTAGTTTTAAAAGTGAGTCGATATTTGAGGGTTCACTTCTGTAACTACAAACTATAGTTCATTTTTCTTTTAATAAAAGATTGTTGATTTTGCCAAGCCACAATGGTTGCCTTCTACCCAATGGTTTACAGATGCCAAACTGTAAGCTTGTGTTTTGATTTCATTGTTAGTACAAACGTTTAAAAATTACTGTAGCAGTTTGATAGTTTTAACCAAACGTTGAGAGGGTTTGGCCTCCGCGTTCTAGTTTTGAAGATGAATGCTGGCAACATAAAATCCAAATATGAATGAGTTTTTAAGATAGGGTTTATATCCTAAACTCATTCGTTGTGAAGAGAGAAATCTCGATAGTGTAATTGCTGAAATGTTAAGATGTAAGCTACAGTTTATACAAGAGTATATAAAATGTGTATTTGACTACTGTTAGAATAAATCTTTATGAAGTAGAAATAAAACATGAATGCTTGTGTTAGACTGATGTGAAACTAATTATTAAAACAATTATAATTTCAACTAGATACGCTCTATGACAAAATGAAAAATATTTACTCATAACCAATTCTGTATGGAATGAATTTGCAGCTGTTATATTTTGCAAAATGCAAGTACTATGAAAATTTGAAATGTTTAATACTGAATGCATTTGCTTGCTATTTGAATAGAATAGAGATAAGAGGAGAATACATGACTGTACAAAAACTAAACTAGATTTATATTTTTGAGATAACAAAAGAATCCTATAACACTATCTATGGTTATACAGTAAATTCTTACTCTGTTTAGATATAGGTCAGAATGGCAAACAAATCACTTACTACAATTATTTATCCAATCAAATGGCAATATGCCTATCTCTCATCTATTATTTAATTTGCTTCTCTATACTGGAGTATGATGCAAATAACAGCATGTGGAAAAATATAGAGTTGATTTTCTAATCAGATTTTCTAATCAGATTTTAAACAAAGCTTATCATTCAGACTTAAACAAAGATCAGAAATAAATACATTTACAAAACAGAGCTTGATGATTTCACTAAACAGAATTATTAAACTGTAAACAAAATAGGAAACAACAAAACCTGATTAACTGTAGGGAAACAAACGGCCCAAGGAGCCTGTTCCACCCAACCAATTCCTGAAGACAGCCAAGTTACTTGCCTTAGGACCCCCGAGCCTGTTCACTGAACGACCAGGAGGAAGAAACTTGGAAGTTTAGGATTTCCACTTGCAGTAGCAATAGTTGTCCAATCTTTGAAACTAGCAGTCCAAAGGACCTGCACCAGTACCTCTGGTTCTCTTATCAAAATAGTTTGCAGACTTATGATTGCACTCACAACTAGCCTCCCTATTCGAATCTCTCAGTGATCACCTGATGCACCTGAGGAAATATTTCTGCAGAAAAATATTGTGTAAGAGCTGCCTGCTCAATTCAAATTTGCCTTATGTAGGTTGCCTAGGTCTTTTCAGTTGTTACTGGGTCATTAAATGAGCTGCCTGCCCACTCCCACCACCTGGGGGGATAATGCCACATTTTTAGGGGTAGTTGTCCCATAACCAATAGTTAGTGGTGAAATGCAATTGCTGCCATCTGTCCCATGCTTTCCAACAACTTCCATTCCTTCTAGTGGGTCAATCAACACTCATTTAACAGTTCCCTTGGGTGTTTGTCTCCTACTTTAATTTATTAAATAATAATAATTCAGTAATTACATTCATCTTTGATCAAAATTGGTCATAATTTCAAAACTTTGAAATTTAAAATTTAACATAAAGTATTTTTGCAACTAAAATATTATTTTCAGAATTTAGGTAGGTGACATACACCCCCCCTTGAGTCTCAACATCGTCCTCGATGTTGGTTAATTACTCCTTGAGTGTTCCTGAAACAGAGTTGGGTATGCTGCCTACATACTACTATCCAACTCTCAGGTTGCCTCTTCTGGGCTAAGGTGCTTCCATTGCTCCTTCACTTGTCCAATGGTGCAATTCCGGAGCAGAGTTTCTCTCCTTTCGAGGATACAGTCCGGTTCCACCTGAAAATCTCCGTCTTGTCCCACCTGTACATCATTCCAGTTTACAACATGAGTAGCATCGTGTACATACTTCTTTAATAATGATATATGAAAAAAATTATGTATTTTTAAATTGGGTGGCAAGGCCAGTTCGTATGCCACTGGTCCAACCTTGGACAATATCTCAAAAGGACCACAATACATGGGTGCCAACTTGGCACAGCTTCCCAATTTCAATGAACTCTTTTTCGGTCTTACCTTGAGGAATACATGTTCACCAACCTGGAACTCTTTATGAGTCCTTTTTAAATCTGCTTGACTCTTTTGCCTATCTTGGGAAGCTTTTAAATTTCCTTGTACCTGTTTCACAATTAGTTCTAATTCCTGCAACAATTCAGGTCCTAAAACAACTCTATTTATTGGATCATTCCAAGAAATAGGTGTATCACACTCCTACCATAAATAATTTCAAATGGGCTAAGTCTGGATGATGCATGATAATGGTTATTATATGCAAATTCTGCTAAGTGTAAGTAGTTTTCCCACTTACCAGGCTGATCCTTAACATACATTCTCGGTAAGTCTTCCAAAACTTGATTTACCCCTTTCTGTCTGTCCATCCGTTTGTGGATGAAATGCGGTGCTGAAATTTAAGGTTGTATTCAGCCCTTTAAACAATGACCTCCAAAATTTTCCAGTAAACTTAGAGTCACGATCTGAAATTATAACCTTTGGTATACCATGTAGTCAAAAAATTTGCTTCATGAATATTTCTGCAATGTCTGGAGCTTTATGAGTAGTCTTTACAGGTATAGAGTGTGTTGCTTTGCTGAGTTTGTCAACTACTACCATGATTGAGTCATTTTGTTTCTAGTTTTTGGGTAGTTCAGTAATAAAATCTATGCTTATTACTTCCCATTTCCAGTTAGGTATAGGTAATGGTTGTAACAATCCTATTGGATGTTGATGTTCAACCTTCACTTTTTGATAGTCTAAACACTTTTCTATGTACTCTGCTACTTCATCCTTCATCTTGGGCCAATAATACTCCTTCCTTAGCATAGTAATGGTCTTTTGATAACCTAGATGACCAGAATAATGACTTTTATGCATCTCGTTCAAAATCAAAATTTTATTTCTGGTGTGTCTGGTACATACGATCTGTTTTTATACAGCAATAACCCATTTTCCTTCATACTAAAATCTGCCATAAAATTTTCAGAACTGTTGTTTGTTGTCCTTTCTTTTATTTTTCTGTATTCTTCATCTGTTTCACTCTTTTCAAGAATCTGATTTTCCAAATCTGTGGGGTAAGTGCTGATGGCTGAAATAAAATTCAGTTTTGCCTTACGTCTCAAGGCATCTGCAACCTTGTTCTCCTTTCCCTTAATATGCTGAATTTAGAAATCATACTCACTTAAGAAAGTTAACCATCTAGCTTGTCTAGCGTTCAGATTTGTCTGATCTAATAAATATTTTAGACCCGTATTATCTGTCAACAATGTGAATTTTCTGCCAATAAGGTGATGACGCCACATTTTTAAGGCATGAATTACTGCCAATAACTCTAAATCATAAGTAGAGTAGTTCTTCTCATGTATTTTCAGATTTCTAGATTCATATGCTACTGCATGCCCTTCCTATGTTAGGACTCCACCGAGTCCGTCATTGCATGCGTCTATACACACTACAAAATACTTGTTAAGATCAGCTATCCTCAAGATCGGTGTTGTAGTCAATAATTCTCTTAAATTTTTGAAACTGTCCAAACATTTCTGATCCCACACAAATTTCTTACCTTTCTTCTGCAAGGAAGTTATGGGGTTGGCAATCCTCGAAAAACCCTCTATAAATTTTCTGTAATATCCAGTAATGCCCATAAATGATCTTACATCCGATACATCCTTTGGAACCGGCTAGTCATTAATGGCCCTTATCTTGTCGGGGTCAACCGAGATTCCTTCTTTAGAAATTATGTGTCCTAAATACTGAATTTTATCCTTGTGGAAGTCACACTTACTAAACTTAGCGTAGAGTTGATGATCTCTTAAAACTTGTAAAATAATCCGCAGATGTTCATCATGCTCTTCTTTGCTTTTAAAATATACTAAAATGTCATCTATAAACACAACAGCAAACTTGTCTAAGTATTTGTGCAGAATATTATTCATCATACACATAAATACAGTCGGGGCATTAGTCAAGCCAAATGGTATGACTATGAACTCATAATGTCCATACCGAGTTCTGAAAGCTGTCTTGAAAATATATTCATCCTTAACCCGCACTTGATGGTATCCTGATCTTAGATCAATCTTTGAAAATATCGTTGCTCCACGCAGCTAATCAAATAGATCGTCTATGCGGGGCAACGGATACCGATTCTTGATTGTCATCTTGTTAAGCTGATGATAATCTATGCACAGTCTTAGGGTTCCATCTTTCTTCTTAACAAAGATGACAGGTGCTCCCCAAGGAGACACGCTGGGTCTTATATAATTATTATCAATCAGTTCCTTCAACTGTGATTTCAACTCATTTAATTCCAGTATATTCATTCTGTATGGAGCTTTAGAATTTGGTACTGCTCCTGGTATTAACTCGATGGTAAAATCTAAATCTCTTTTAGGAGGTAATCCTGGAATCTCCTCAGGAAATACATCCTTAAAATCCCTTAGGACAGGTATGTCTTCTAATTTCAGTTGGTCCTCTTTACAGATAAACTCATCGTTTACTACATTTACTGCAAACAACTGACATCCTTTCCTGACTGCCCTATTAACTTGCATGGCTGAAATCTATCTAAGGGTTACCTTTCTTGGGATACCTTTTATTTCTACAGTTTTTCCTTCTTCGTTTAAACATGTAAAACTTTTTCCATAACAGTTCAAAATGACATGATGGGCTTCTAACCAGTCCATTCCGATTATAATATCATAAGACCCTAAAGGTAAAATATTCAACTTGATTTGTGTCTGTAATTGATTCATGGATAAAGCACAACTTTCTATAAAATATGATACTTTCCTCTTTGTTCCAGTTGCTAGTCTAACTAACCAAGATTTAATAAACTTTTCTGTTTTTAATTTAAGACTTTCCACTATATCTGGTGATATATAACTTTAAGCTAGCACCTGGGTCAATTAAAATAGTAACAGGATGATTTTGCAGCATACCTTCAATCTCCACCATGGAGATTTGATGATCTGCTTCCCTGTTGTCAAGTGCTGCATTGATTCTGGGCATTTCCCTCGCCACGTCTCTGACAGTAGGTTTAGTCTAAATAGAGTGAATGTTGTTAGCTTTCTGCTTCCTCAAGGGACATTCTGATGCATAGTGGGGACCTTGACACTCGAAGCATTTGATGGGTTCCTTTTGCTCATTGGTCCTAGTATTATTAGGAGCATTTCTGGGTGATGTAGAATTTTGTTGTTGATTGTTTCTGGAATTATTCCCTTGGTAATTCCGATTTTGAAAATTCTTCTTTTGGAAACCAGAATTTCCACTGAACCTGAAATTTTTCTTTTCAGCTCAAAATTGCTAGGCTTATGACTTTTCCATTTTGACATTCCTTCTCTTTTCCAATTTGTGTCATAACAGAAAAATGCTTTTCTCTTAGCCTCTTCCAAGGTCTTAGGACTATCATAATCGATTATGTCCTTAATATTGAAATGTAGGCATCTCAAGTATCTTTGAATTTTCAGTTTTTCTTCTATGAGGTATGGCACATATCTTAGTAAGTTCAGAAATTTACTGTTCATTTCCTTCATGTTCATACCTCCCAGCTTCAAGTCATAGAACTCTTTGGATTTTTCTTCATAGTACTGTTCCGATAAAAACTTCTTCTTAAAGTATCGTTTAAAAATACTCAAGTTTACATCTTTATCCTTGATGCCTTTCACTCTTTTAATGTCCTTCCACCAAATATCCGTTTTTTTGTTCAAGTTATATATAGCCATTTTTGCTTTCAAGGACTCTGAATAGTTATAAATCTGGAAGTATTTCTTCATACCGGACAGCCAAGCTTTAGCTGTCTTGCCCTTCTCAGTTTCTCCATTGAAAGTTGGAGGTCTAATCTTTTTGAACTCCCCAGAAATTTGTTCATACTCTTTATAGCTTTTCTTTCTGGGTTTGTAGTCTCCTCTACTACTATCGCTTGAGTAGTTACGTTTCTTTTTACGTACTTCAATAGCCTCTCTTGATGATGTTGAACTGCTGCTCACATCATTAGCTTTTATTTTCTTACTTTTGTTACCATTAGGAAGATCCTCAACCTTGGAGATATCTTCATTATCTCTCTCCTGCTCATCGATTGGGCACTTTTCAAATAGCGCTTGGTTTAATTGTTCTTGTGCCTGCAGAATTCTTTCATTGTCTTGTTTCACAGATCTGATTTCTGCCTTTAATTCATGAAACGCGCGTAACAATACTGACGAACTGTTATTTAGTTCACCGTGACCTTCTTCGGCATAGTGTTGTCCCGAGCTGTGGTTGTTTGGTTGAAATCTGTCTTCTACATGATCAGCTGAATTCTCCATACCTGTAACTTAAAATAATTTCTGAATAACATCAAAATTAAAATTTCAAATTAGTAAAAAATTTTGCTGTATAATTTTTTTTTCTTTTTTTTTTTTGGCTGCTGCGTGTTCTTGGACCTCTTTCAGGCCTGGAGTTCGAACATGAACTCTGATACCACATGTAACAACCCAAAAATACCAAAAATTTAAAAAAAAAATTATAATAGCAATAATTATCAGAATTATCTAATGTGGAATGAGATAACGAAATTGAACACTTAACTAAGGTAAGATAATCATAATGGCACGTCATCAGCCTCAATTAAATAATTGAAATTTCTACTTCAAATTAACGGTTGTTAACTTATTAAACGAGAGATCTTTGTATGTTTATGAAAACCAGTACAGTTCATGATTTTGTTTAGGTTCTTGGTTAAATATACATGCTTCTACAGTTTGTACTGCTTTTAAATCATTGATGTATTGCTGACAGTTTGTTTGTTGATAAAAGGGGTCCTATGAGGCACCCTGGAGCTTACTTAGCTACGTTTAGCTAAGGCAATTGAACTTGTTTCCATGTGCAGACCGTAGGTAAGAAATCTTCATGGCAACATAAAAATTAGAGTACTTGTGTTTTTCATAACGTCGTCAATGTAAAATGTTAAGTGCTTCCTTACGACAATAAAAACTGAAGGTATGGATACAAGAAATTCTACTCCTAGCTTGGCAATGTTTTACAAAGCTCCTTGATGTTATCAACCCAAACCGACCATCTTTCTAAAGTACTGAAATAATTTTCGTCAAGAGATCACTGTCGGTGATATTGATACAATCAATACTATTATTTATTTAAGTGTACAAATTCGAGATTTGTAGAATTTTACACTTTCGAACTATTATTAACAATGGTGTCTTGCAAGATCTTAGACTTATTCTAAGTATTGCATTTGGCATTTCGATACACAACCCTAAGAGAAGAAATAAATGTGTATTTGTAGCTATCAATTATTTACATAAAGCATAGAATATTACTCTATCATTTGACACCAATATGAAACTTGAAACTATATAAATATACACCATATGTTGTTATTTGATATGAAATGATTTTTACTATTTCAAACTATTAAAACAAAAGTATTAACATGTAATACAATTGAAATCATATATATATATATATATATTGTTGACACCATAGGGTATTACCCTATAACATCCACTAAAGGATTATAACGACTTTAATGAGGTCATGTCTTAAGTGATAGTTTGAAACTATGTTATAAGTAAGTATGAACTCATACCTAAGTAATAATGTTTAAAAAGTAATTATCCATATCTCGATGATAAAGTGATGATATGACGGTTGATAACTTGTGTTTGCAGGTTGACAGAGTTACGGTAATGTGCATTAAATGCTCTTTAAAAATGGAATGGGTGGCAGCAAACCACGTAGCTAACTTTGTGATTTTTGGATGATAATGTCGTAGAGAAATCTAGTTGGCAAGGATGCCCCGTCGTCTCTTCTCCATGTTGTACACTGTATCGTGTCTTGATATGCAAGGTTGGCAACTATGATGGTTGTTGGAAATTAATGAGATATTAATGTGAGGTTTGCTCGGCTTTCCACGCTACACTGTTGGCTCTTCTCTACCGTTGATTACTCCAAATCTTGATCGTTGGTTTTAGTAACCCTAAATCGTATTGTTTGTATTGATGTCAAGTGTTTTGGCCTTTCAATGTTTCGTTGTAATGAGTCCGACAGGATGCCAAATTTTACGGGTGATAGGAAGTGTTCTTCTAGGGTTTTGAACCTGTAACTCATGAGAGTAATGTTTAAGGGTTTGCAGGCGTCGGCTTCAAGCCAGAAGGCTGTGATATCATAGTAAGAAGGTGTAGGTGAACATCAACTGTTGAGAGTGCACAGTCGTTGGTTCTTTGGATTTTTCGAAAGGTGGTAACACTTGTTAGTTTTTCCTGTGAGTAAGATGGATTACAGCCGACCTCTACTTTTCGCCATCAACAGTTGAAAAAGCATTATCAGGTAATGTAGTAAGAATTTAATGTAAGTTAAAAATCGTAGATTTTGCATTCAGTAATGTGTTCTCGTTTATAACCACTTGCTTGGTGTTTGGCAGGTTTTCTCTTCAATGGAGGGGGGTTTCTACGCTACAAAAAGAGAGGAAAAGCTTCTTCGGCTACCGGGTAAGCTCCGGTGGTTCTTTCCTGCCTCGTATGTACCTTGATGTCTCTATTTCTGTGCCGAGAAGTGGAAGACTTCGCCTTATAACAGTAATGGCTACGAGCGAGGTTTTAAGCTTATCTTGTTTTATTTGATTTGTACCAAGGGTAACTTCTCGGTCATAAGGGTTACTAAAGGCTATTGGATGCCTTGTTATGTTTAACAAGGAGACGTCAAACTTTCGTTTGTTTGTTATAAGTTTAAGGGTAAATACCCTGTATAGTCTTCATTATTCAAAGATTTTGAATTATGTTTAAAGTTGATGTTGGAAGTTCTGAACACTGTGAAATCTTAATCGAGACTTAGTGAAAAATCTTATTTCTAGTTTTAAAGTGAGTCGAGATTTGAGGGTTCACTTCTGTAACTACAAACTATAGTTCGTTTTTCTTTTAATAAAATATTTTTGAGTTTGCCGAGCCACAATGGTTGCCTTCTACCCGAGGGTTTACAAATGCCAGACTGTAAGCTTGTGTTTTGATTTCATTGTTGGTACAAACGTTTAAAAATTACTGTAGTAGTTTGATAGTTTTAACCAAACGTTGAGAGGTTTTGGCCTCCACGTTCTAGTTTTTAAGATGAACACTGGCAACGTAAAATCCAGATATGAATGAGTTTTTAAGCTAGGGTTTATATCCTAGACTTATTCATTGTGAAGAGAGAAATCTCGATAGTGTAATTGCTGAAATGTTAAGATGTAAGCTACAGTTTATACAAGAGTATATAAAATGTGTATTTGACTACTGTTAGAATAAATCTTTATGAAGTAGAAATAAAACATGAATGCTTGTGTTAGACTGATTTGAAACTAATTATTAAAACAATTATAATTTCAACTAGATGCGCTCTATGAATGCTTGTGTTAGACTGAATGCATTTGCTTTCTATTTGAATAGAATAGAGATAAGAGGAGAATACATGACTGTACAGAAATTAAACTAGATTTATATTTTTGAGATAACAAAAGAATCCTATAACACTATCTATGGTTATACAGTAAATTCTTACTCTGTTTAGATATAGGTCAGAATGGCAAACAAATCACTTACTACAATTATTTATCCAATCAAATGTCAATATGCCTATCTCTCATCTATTATTTAATTTGCTTCTCTATACTGGAGTATGATGCAAATAACAGCATGTGGAAAAATATAGAGTTGATTTTCTAATCAGATTTTAAACAAAGCTTATCATTCAGACTTAAACGAAGATCAGAAATAAATACATTTACAAAACAAAGTTTGATGATTTCACTAAACGGAATTATTAAATTGTAAACAAAATAGGAAACAACAAAACTTGATTAACTGTGGGGAAACAAACGGCCCAAGGAGCCTGTTCCACCCAACCAATTCCTGAAGACAACCAAGTTACTTGCCTTAGGACCCCCGAGCCTGTTCACTGAACCACCAGGAGGAAAAAACTTGGAAGTTTAGGAATTCCACTTGCAGTAACAATAGTTGTCCAATCTTTGAAACTAGCAGTCCAAAGGACCTACACCAGTACCTATGGTTCTCTTATCAAAATAGTTTGCAGACTTATGATTACACTCACAACTAGCCTCCCTATTCGAATCTCTCAGTGATCACCTAATGCACCTGAGGAAATATTTCTGCAGAAAAATATTGTGTAAGAGCTTCCTGCTCAATTCGAATTTGCCTTATGTAGGTTGCCTAGGCCGTTTCAGTTGTTACTGGGTCATTAAATGAGCTGCCTTCCCACTCCCACCACCTGGGGGATAATGCCACATTTTTAGGGGTAGTTGTCCCATAACCAACAGCTAGTGGTGAAGTGCAATTGTTGCCATCTATCCCATGCTTTCCAACAGCTTCCATTCCTCCTAGTGGGTCAGTGAACACTCATTTAACAGTTCCCTTGGGTATTTGTCTCCTACTTTAATTTATTAAATAATAATAATTCAGTAATTACATTCATCTTTGACCAAACGTGGTCATAATTTCAAAACTTTGAAATTTAAAATTTAACATAAAGTAGTTTTGCAAATAAAATATTATTTTCAAAATTTGGGTAGGTGACAGGTTAGATAAGTTGAAGTATTTTATCATTTCAATGGAATTTTAAATTTAGTATGCCAAGTTAGCTTTCGCATGCAGTTCCATTGAAAAGAAAACCAATCAAAAGGAAAAGCAATCAAAGATAGTCCATGACAAAGCATACCCCATTGAGAATGTGGCTAACTTGAGACTACAAAGGCATTACCAACCAAAGGGATCTTGGAGAAGTGGCCCTTGATTCAAAATTTTCAAGTTGGTCCCCAAGTTGTATAAATTGGGGAGTCGTCAAGAGCTCAACAACTTGCTTAAATAGAAACCTAGATATCCCACACATTTGTAAATATTATTTCAAAAAACATATATGTGAGGTTTTGATTTAGTAAAAAAGTATCGTACTTATATATTTTCATAATTCAGTGTATTTAGAATAGTGTGTATTAAGATGGAGTATTGGAAGTCATAGCATGGCCTAAGAGGGTTGTTGGAATTCTCACACTCATTTTTAATGTGAATGAGGAATTTGTTTTTCAAAATGATGATGAGTGTTTTATTGATGCAACCATACCCAATCAAATTTCATACATGTCAAAATTAGGTTAATTTTTCCACTGATATCAAAGTAATGGACACTAAAATAAATACTAAACCTTCCTACATACAATGTTTAAAAGTTTGTATGTATAACTTGACAAATTAGTGCAAAAGAAAATAGTATGGCAATGCATTAATCAGGAGAAATACAAACTAGTACCCATAAGGGCATCAAAACCAATATCCATTTAGGTTTCCTTATGCTGCACCAAAAGAGTCATTTGATTCTTTAGTTTGGGTGTAGGATTCTTCTTAGAATTTGAGTAGTCCCATTAGAAGAGTGAAAGTGATGTGAGTAGCAATGTGAGTCACCTAGTGCAAGAGGATATCCAACAAAGAAAATAATTCTAGTTATTGTCTTCAAAACAAGATAAATATAGCAAATGATTAATTTTTCTAGTCCTTTGATCCAAGGAGATGCCCCCATACCTCCACACATACTAGTATCTCATTTTGGTTTCCTTTGTGATTCTTTGAGACATGGCCTTTTCCCATTTTCTCCATTCTAGAGTTGAAGAGATGGTTAGGTGCATAACCTTTGCAATGGTCTGGTCGTTTCCCAAAACTCTTCACCTCCGCTAATAAGTAGAAACGACATAAAACTAGATCATGTTGTCTCCATGGCTAGACTCCCTATAACTCAATAGACAATATACTTCCTTATACTCCTCAATAGAGATTTAGATAACCAAAGTTCTATCTAGGTCAAAATGAGAATGACACTACCTCTTGGGCCTAGATAAAATTATCCAAAATGGGTCTAAAATATTTTCTCATCCAAAATTTATAAATTAAAATTTGGAAAAGTTTGAAATCGGTAATCAACTTGAATAAAAAGGGGGAAAAGGCTTCAAGAAAGTGAAATGAATCACCTTGATGGTTGCTCTTCCAATATTTCACCATAAGAGAGGGTGCCTTGCTTCATGAAAGGAGAAAAGAAATAAAGGATAATTGAAGCTTGGGAATAAGAAGGGAAGTAGCAGAAGAAGAGGGATTGAGAGGTAATATTCTTGAATATCAGAGGATGAAGGAGCCATTGAACCTATCCATGCATGAGCAAACAATTCTCCATGAGCCATAACATCTACAAAGATTATTAGTGAGTAAGAATGCATCATAATTTCATTTGAAAGTGCATATCTCTCCCTTTGTAATAATCTACTAAGCAAGAATAAAATCCCCATCAAATGTTGGTTTTCCCGTTTGGATTTCTAGGGTTAAAAGATACTATGTTTTCTATGGTACATGTAATTGCTATGTGATTGAAATCTAGTTGCATTGTTGGACTAGATTTATGCATGTCCACTTCATTGTTAAACCTTCAAATCAATTCCTATTGGTTTGATCATTGGTATAAATAATGGTTGTGCACTACCTAATTTACCATAACAACACTGTGATTCATGGTTCTATGCAATAGAATGAAAAATCACATTCTACAATACCATGCCTAATTTAGTGTATTGTTGGGCATTTTCCTTGGTCGAATAATTTTTGGATGGACCACCGGTGTGAGTTTAGCTAGAAATAACATAATTTACAGTGCCTTTATTATTGTTGGAACCATTAACTTGCTTGGGATTGTTGTGTATGCTCAGTACATGGCATAAGTAGTCTCCTATATTAGTCTTTTGGCTTGATTCTACCACACACTTCATCCCATGGAATACATCCAACTACTCCCAACATCTTGTGCTAGAAAACAATAACAAAACGCATTGCTTACACCTACAACCATCTCTTTTAGTGGTTTAAAACATTCTTCACCTATATATTTTGTTAAATTACCTAGAATCCATATATATGTTTCGTTAATTTCTTGAATGGATAGAGGATTGATTGCCTAAGAGTTGTTTAGGAACATTTCAAGAGTATAATTCACTATTAAATGGAAAATTTTGAATTAGAGTGTCTGACAAAGACTATACAAAATATTTGAAGTATTGTCTAAGCACTTGTAAACAAGAAATGAAGAATTATTTCAACTGCTATTATACTTCTTCTTTTTTAAGCTGCAACATTCTATTAATTGTAAAAAGTAAGAAATACATAGGGAGGTGCATTCTATGGTGGCCTGAGAGAGTGAAGCCACCACCCAAGGAACTCAAAAGGATCATAACGGTTCTGATCAAAATTACAAAAACCCTGCCCTGAGTAGGGAGACCAGGGTATTCCAGTATCATAGCATTGTCTATATAAGCCTATAAAACAGTAATTTGGCAAACTATGTAACAAACTATAAATCAAATTAAGATAAAAAAGTTGGAAAACACAAGGATTAACCGGAACCTCCTTAGCTAGGTGTTGTAGGTGCAATTGCATCAGTGGGAGTTTCTTCCGGGATTGGACAACCATAGTATTCCTCCTCATCTGATTCCTTCACTGGAAACTTGACAAGCAGAGGAGCGGTCTTCCGGCAAGCGTCAGCAATATTCTCCCAGTCGCCATGGACCCGTTTGGACAGAACAGGGCCTGTGGTGGTGGGAATTGGGAAGGTAAACTTCATCGGCTCCTTCCCTTTCAGTTTGATTGTCTCCGCAATAGGCTCGCTTGCTACCACAACTGTGGAGATGTCTCTGTGTGCACTTCTTCCCATTATAATGTCCCGTTGAAGGTGTCTGCTGGGGGCATAGGACTGCCAGCAGAAGTTTATCTCCAGACTACCTAGTGCGGATTCCATATTAGGCAGGGTGGCCTTCAAGGTTTGGGTAGCATGCCTAGCAGTGGCCCAATTGGATAGCATGTCCTCCATTAGCGCCCCAAGCATGTTCTTCACAAGCCAGTATGGATCAATTTACTTGCCATGGCATCTAGTTGAGAGATGATTGACCATCAAACATGCTTCCCAATTGTCGATGAGCAGACGAACAGGGCTAGTGACCTCCTCTATTTATCCCTTCTTCGTAGGCTCTGCATCTTTCGGGGCATCGTTCCTCCTGCATTTTCCCTGCGAACCTTTTTGGCGTCCCATAGTAGCTAAACAAAAGACTGACCAGGTGGAGGAATCCCAAGAGCGAGTGTGAGGAGCAAGCTTGTGAATGTCAGTGAACCAATGAAGTTGGTGGATAGCAGAATCAGGGGGAGCCCAAGTCACTGGCTAGCACAGAGTGTTGAACATCTCAGTATCACGCCAGGGCCAAGAGGTGGTTCCCTTTAACAGTTTGGAATGGCAGTCGATTGTGGATCTTAATGTTGCACGAAGGAGAGGAATGGAGGTGGTGCACAGAGACCAAAGCCAACCTGGACGAGGTGACATCTCCAGCGTTGGGATTAATGAACCGGGATTTGAGGTGCCCATTCCCTTATAACCTCGTATGTAGTGTTTCCACGAGGCCATCTTGTGTTCCCAGGTGTCACAGGATCAGGTTCTCGGGTGTCCCTACCGTTTTTGTCACCCGCATCCGGGGTCAACTGCTATTATACTTGATTGATCGTTGGGTTTCAATTGATTGATTTCTTCATTCTTCTCGACGTCTACAATACTTGGATGTATCCTAGACAAATCTACTTTCTTCATTATTGACGCCTGATGCATCCTTTCCATTTTAGACTTCTCTCCAGACTTCTTTCCTTGTTTTCCCTCAAGAACATTCAACCATTCTTTTAAGGATTCAATCAAGCAATATTCATGCTTTATGTCTTCTACATGCCTCTTCTTTTGAGAAGTCTTCTCTAATTTTTTCACAATTTCAAACATCATTCTTATTTCCATTTTCTTGCTATCCTCAACTTCCTTCTGGTTATCATTTCTTTTCCTTACTCTCATATTTCCACAACACATGCAATGTTCTATGTTTGGAATCTTTTCCTTTTGCATAATTGTCTTCACCTGCTCTTTATCAAACAATCACCTCTATTAATTTCATAGATGCTTTGTCCTCATGGCAAAATTCTTAGTAACTCAAAATTACCAAACCCTCATCCTGTCTCCTACAAAACCTCTTTGCCAACAAACTTCCATTAACTAGGGTTTCCTGCCAAAAGGACACATGCACCACTTTGACTCCAACTCTTGGTCTCTTGCACCTCCTTGGGTTGTTCCTCTTCGTGGTTTTCTTGATGCAACTCACCTCATAGTCTTAAATTCAGACCACCAGTTAAAGACCTACCTCATTGGCATTGTCTCCCACAATATCCACTTCCAGCAATCACACTTTCCAAAACACCTTCTCTTAGGTATCACGCCACCAAAATCTCTATAAGAAACAAATCTCTTGGAACCAATTTCAAAAGCACTAAATAACTCTCAAATAACTCTATAATTCGTCTCTAGCTAGAGCTAAAATCCCATTTGGTTATCTCTTCGATCTTCACAACCCATATCTAAAATTGGGCTTCGATACCACTTGATGTAGAGAGATTGACCTTCAACAAGCTTAATGTCTATAGGACTGTGCTCTACTGTCAGATTACACAACGTATAATCCCTCTTCAAGCACTTAACAAAAGTTAAGGAAATTTTATTTAAACACATGAACAACATAATTGAAAGATCAACAAGAGAAATATTAAATGGAGATGAATCCTTTCCCTCTTTCATTAATTGTAGAACTACTTAGGGATATAAAATTTTAGAGGGTCTCAATCTCCTTTGGATTTACAATATTGGTCAAATTCCATACGATTCTCCTTGTCTATGTTAGAGATGATAGTTTGCATGTTCTTCCTTCTATGAACAACAATCGTCTCTTTCACCTCTCCCTTTGCTAAATACCTGAATCGATTTGAATTCGAACCCATTTCCAGATCTTTCCTCTTGCCTTTTAACAACGCCTTCCTATCAATTCATTTTCCCCTTCTACTGGAAGCTGAATGGTCACGATGGTCCAATTTCCTGGTCATTTTCAAACTCGTTTCCTCTTCTGCATGGATGGCATTCCACTTGACATGAATCTTCATGTAATGCATGGAGCAATGAAAGAGTCAAAGCGTACAGTTACATCATGTTGCAGCATGGAATTGGAGTTGCATGATGGTGTTGCAGCACACAGTAACAATGTAGTCTTCATGGGATCTGTGGCTTAGTGTGTAGTAGTTATATCACGAAGTGCAGCATGGAGATTCATAACGATGTAGCATGGAATAAAAATATGGAGTTACAACATGATGTTGTAGTGCAAGAGTTGCAGCAATTACACAGCTTTGGATTTACCATCATAAGTTGGGATCTTATCAAATCAACAATAAGAGTGATTGAGAACAAATGTAGACACAAATATATTGGTGCTTAAAAGATGGTGTAAACTATAACATCATCATCATCATCGTCATCAATGTTTTGATTTATCATGTGCATAAGTTGAGATATGATCAAATCAACACTAAGAGGGATTGAGAACAAATGTAGATACATATATATTGGTGCTTAAATGATGGCATACATTGCAGTTTTCTTTTTTTATTATTATAGTCTATTGTTTGATTTATTATTATAATAGTGGATTTTTTTCCATTTATATGAATCTAATTTAGTTTATTAGCATTATAGATGTGACACATCTATCAGAGTTGTAGATGGATGTGGCTACTCTCCATACAACAAAAACAAAAAAGCTCTCCCATTTACTCCTAACTACCAAAAGGATTTAAAACATATTTTGATTAACCATGGTGAATTTGTGGGATACCCGCTTGCAAATATTGATAGTATAATTTAATAATTCTTGGTGGATACAAATTATGCATGCCCCCAATATAAGGGAAGGGGTAAAACTTTGCATGGGCATTTCCCACAAAGTCTGCTCATTCTTTTTTCCGAAATAAACAAACCATGTTTATTGATGAGATACAAGTGAATACAATTACATTATCTAACAAAACCTATACAATGTTGAAATTTTCCAAAAAGTGGAAACAATTTGAGCAAAATGGAGAAGTGGTTCCACCAAAATACTAAAATATCTCTCACACTCTTGTTTGTTATCCTAGCTTGTTTCCAATGAGTATTGCTCAAACCCGTACGTTTGAATAATATTGAGAAGGAATTCTTGAAATTATATCATTTTATTAGAATGTGATAATGCATCAAGACAAAGGCATTGTGAATGAGTTTAAAGAGAAACCTTAATTTGAAACTCAAATTTTCCCAACACAATGCAAAAATATAATGTGGCTTACTACATAAGCAAAAAACTAATTCAAATATCCTTTACATATTTCAATTTTGTTAGCTTACCTATGGCAAAGTCCTTTACAGAAGGCCAATTGGACCTACCATGTTGGTTGAGAGGAATTGTATTTTTCCTCACTTGGTTTTAAATCTCACTTATAGGATGTCCATTCTTCAATACTATTGCAACTTTGGCATTGTTACTCTTATTGAGATAATAATGATTTGATTAAAATTAGGTAAAGCACATTTCACAACCTCTTCACATTTTTGCTAAGGAAGATTATTTCATTACAAATGCTTGGAAACTCTAAAACTATGTTTTTAATCACTTGATCAAAGCATTGCAATAATGTTAATCATGACAACAATAAAACTCCTACAAAATAGGCAACTTACAATCTGCACTATTTTTTTCACAAGGAGGCCATGGGTTTTATACAATGAAGCCATGGAACTATTTCAACCTATTATGTTTCCAATAAAACCCTCAAAACCATATCGAGCTAGCTATTGCACATTTTTTTCTCTAGACAGCCTACAAAGGGGTGAGAAAATGTAGAAACCAAACATAACTAAAAAAATATCCAACATCCTTTTAGAAAAAATAATTTTACACACTAGAATGCACACCACCTAAAGAAAAATCAAACTTGAAGAACATGTCGGATAGGTAGTTACATACCTTTGTTTGAAAATCATCCACACCAAACTCCTTTCTTAGATTGCAAGGTATTTCATGTAGGTGCAACAATGGTTTTCTTTCATCTTAGTTTCTTTATTGTGTGCCATAAAAATAGTTATTTCCATGGTAAGATGAGTTATAAGGGGAACCCAAAGTTTTAAAAAAATTGAGATGTTTGAGATGAATAATTTAAAAACTCAGTCATGAAGGAAAAATGAAAGAAAGCTTCAAGATTATATGTTCTAAAGGTTTAAAAGTTATATACATCATGGCCATCCATGACATGAATTTATTTATCCATTAACCCAATATCATGTGTTCTTCCTCTCTTGACGTAGTCCACTGCAACCTTCCAATTATTAGCTTCTTCATAGTGAAGGTTGGGGATTTGAAGCACTTTTTGTTAAATTATCTGTGATTGATTGAGTGAAACTCATTATTAGAAGGACCAAGTTCAACCATGCTTTAACAAAGTACAAATCATCTCCATTGTCTCTCTCCTTTATTCCTTAAGAACCCAAAAATAGATATTGAGCTAGACATCCATCTCAATAACCCAAATGAATAAAAGCTCATCGATTGTATACAAGTTATAGAACCCAAACACAAGACTCTTATAAATCAATTTAGAGTAAAAATTCTCAAGACCTTCAATGTCTTAATAACATTCTCAAACCCAATGCATTTTTAATGCTGATGTAGAAAGAGAAAATTGCACACACACCTTCAAGCAAAGATAGAGAAAAATTCAAACAATTTCTTGCTCACAAAATGGTCATTTAATAATGCATAAATATAATATATATAAAATAAAATATACATTTACAAATCAAAATATGAAGTTAAAAAATAATTTACATTAATTAATAAAAGAAAATTAATCACTAAACTTTAAAGCTCAACTAAAAATTCATTAAAATACATCTTTTTATTAAAAATAAATAAATAAATAAAAATTCATTTCAGTATGGTTATTCGAAAATACTCGTAACAGCTATGGAAATTCAATTGTGATAACTATGGAAATTTGGCTTATTAATATAACTTTTGACGAAGCTCTTCTCGCTCCTTTTTTTTTCTGAATCTTCACCATGTCTTTGTTTTGGTTCCCTCCGATGGTTAACAAAAGTTACAAGTTGTATTTAAAACTTTACAAAGAAAAAATATATATATAATAAACAAAACTATTATCAACTTACTTGTTATTAACACAATCATAAAAAATTTACATATATCTTTTATAATAAAAAGTGTTATTTTTTATTAACACAATCATAAAAATTTTACATATATCTTTTATAATAAAAAATTAGTGTTTCATACTAGTCATTGTTAATTGCAATTTAATCTGATGCAATTTATACATTGCTTATGAATACATTAACCTACTATAAATAATTAAAATTATGCAAAGTCAAAATAAAACTTACAATTTTTTAAATCGATTCTGAAGAGAGAATTATATTGTCATCTTGTCATATTATTCTTTGCCACGAAGCTTATATCCCGCATATCCTACTTAAACTTACTAATTTTCACAGATGGCGACAAATCCACAATTGTAAGTATTGAAGATGTTGAAAATTGGAAATGTAATTAGGCACACTTAACCCACGGTAGCCCCACATGATGAAACTATGAAGCTTACTCATTTATATATATACAGCAACAGGGAGTGGTATCTAACTAAGCTTATTCTTGACAAATGGGCAAAGGTGAAGTTTATGCGATAAAGAAAGAGTAATAAATATAATTTCTCTCCTCCAAAGAGAAGCAAGGTATCATCAATATGCTTATAATTTCTCTCCACGCACAAATGTTCTATACATTATGGGCACTTACGAAAAAGAAAAAACAATACTTTTAATCATTGCAAGAAGAGATAATATTTTGGCATCTTTTAAGCATCCTTTTAATTACCTTAACTTACCTTTTCACCTATATAAAACCCGTGTATGCCTTTCTCCATGCTTAATATCCATATTTTTGGTAATGATATGAAGTAAAGTGTATTTCTGCATATTTTGTCTAGCATTTGATGGATGGGTATCAATTATGTATTTACAAACTCCACTGATAAGATTTTGTTACTTTGGAATTAGCAAAAGAATCATTTTCTATGAGTTACAGAGAGAGTTGAGGAAATTGCGTGGGCATATCAAGAAAAGCTACGGAACCATACAAATAAGATATGGGACCAACTCGACAAATCATTTGCGATGTTGAGGTATGGGCCAACCTTTATGGTCCTATTTAGAGCTGCAGAACCAAGCGAAGTGGTTTCACAGCTTGGAGACATAACCCTATTTTGTGTCTAGTTCCATTCCATGCATGCCAATTGGAGACATTTGTTCTTTTGCTAGAGCGAGGCTATGATCATCATGTTGATTTGGTTATTAATGTCCTCATTCTGTTAGCTGATCCATGTGAAGAAGATTGAATCTCATAACTCAGGTTATGATTAGAATATTGTTTCAAATTTGTTACACCGATGATTGTTTTCCATGCATTATCAGCATCTCCTTGATTGTTGGGAAAAAATTAGAGTTATCTACTATACGTATAAAAGGAGACCGACCTCCTCCTGTGGTGGTTAGCCAAAGACAAATAGAATTGGACTGCTCTTATTGTATTCAGAACTTTGACATTTTATAAAAATATTGTTGTTAATGGTTTTGATGCATTGAGTAGCTTGGTTTGATCGAGTGGCTTATTCAGCTCCTATATTCGAAGGCAGGCCCCCCTTTAGAGGACAGGGGGTGATTGTAGACTACTTTTTCTTTTCTATAATTAGACTCGTGAGTATCACAAATTGTTTCATGTGTTTTATTTTGTGTTTACAATTATCGGTCGGTGTGACTATTCCATTTAATACTTTGATTGGTTATGTGTTGTGTGATGCAAAATGATTATTTCATGTCATGGACACAAAATTCATAAGTGATGACATCTTGGCAATTGACGTAGGGTTCTATAGATGATGATTTTTCTCGTGTGAACAAGTTGATGCTTTTTTAGCTGCAGTTGTTTTTATAAGGAATCTGTAGAAAATAGATTGCTAGCTTGAGAAGTGTTAATTGAATTTATAATATTTTCGCTTCTACAAGGATAGATAGGGTTGATTTTCTTTGTGTAAGATAAAGTGGGGATTGATTTCTTTACGCAAGAATAGATAAAGATTTACTTTCTTTATACAAAAGTAATGTAGATGCATTGAATTTCCTTCTACAAAAGTAATTAGGTGGTTTGATTTTGATTATTTCCATATTAGATTAGTAAGGGTTTGGTATTAGTTAAGCATTTGATCACTATTTGGTTCTAAATATTCAAGTAAAAAATATTTCCTTCATTCTGCAGAAATAGATGATTTAAAATATCTTCCTACCAATAATGTTCTTTGCTCTCTTATTTAAGCTCCAACATACAAAATTATAATCTTATGCTTAAAAAACCCATTGAGCTGCAGTTTCTGACATAGATTTGTCTGGTAGCTCATAAGTTCTTAGAACCCCTGGTTTGACAATTACTTAATAGTTCTTGATTGCTTTCTAAGTTATTGGAAGGTGATTGAAAACCTCGTCATTTTGGCGTCATTTTTTGGGAGCTACCAAAGTCATTGTAGCCCTGTTGGTTGAATGAGTTTTTGGGGTGTGAAATTGATTTAGATGGATTGATAGATTTTATTTTGTGTGAAGTTTATGTATGGTTATGATTCAGGCATAGAATTAGAGATCACACAAGTATACTTGTGTATGCTTACCAACTCCCCCAAGAACTTAACCGTGAAAGGATTTCAATAAGAGGAATAGGTGCAAGGAGTGATAGCTCAAGGAGAAGGTCACCTATTGGAGGATCTAAGTATTTTATTAACCTTGTAGAAGATATTGCTTCCTAAGTGCAAGCGGAGGTTGTTCCACTAGTAGAAGACTTTGTTGAGGGACAACCTCACTCTGATACCCAAAGTAGCTAAGAACAAGAGGTAGCAGATTCACCATCTTCTGCAGAAAGTACAACCCTACAAGGGTTCAAGAATTTTGGAGAGACATGGCAGGAAAAGAGGAAAACACTCCTACTTGAGAAGTGAAAGTCACTTTCGAGTTTCCAATTCAAAACCCTAGGGCTACATTTATAACACAAATGAAGAATATTCCTCATTCAGCATTGCCAAATTTCCATGGTATGGCCAATGTATTGAAATTTGGTTGTCAATAGATTAGTATGAGCTAAATGGTGATCATTCAACTTGTTCATCTACTATCTATATCAGAAGGATCTAGGTGATCATTATGGGAAAGTTAATCTATTGAAATGAAATACTACTTTTCCTTCCTGTTGAAACCAGCATGGGCTAGAGAGCTCATCCAAGATGCAGAAAGGTTTGGCATTCCAAAAGAGGAACACAGAGAAATGAAAAGAACAAGATCACATACCAGCTATGTTGCTTTACTCTGTGACATAATGAACAAAGAACGTTCCAGTTATGAAGAAGCAGCAGAAAAGAAAGAATGGAAGGATGCCATGGTCGAGGAATACCAGTCGATCATGAAGAATGATGTTTGGGATGTGGTCCCAAGACCAGATGGGAAGTCTGTGGTGACTTCCAAATGGATCTATAAGATCAAGCATGCTGCAGATGGTAGCATAGAGAAATATAAAGCAAGGTTTGTAGCTCGTGGCTTCTCCGAGAAAGAAGGGATTGATTATGAAGAGACCCTTGCTCCTGTGGCCAGATACACTTCCATTAGATCAGTACTTGCTCTGGCTGCAGTGATGAAATGGAAGGTACATCAGATGGATGTCAAGACAGCTTTCTTTAATGGTGTAGTTGAAGAGGAAGTGTATGTGGAGCATCCACTCTGGTTTGAGACACATGACTGAGGGACTCATGTGTGCAAACTGAAGAAAGCCCTGTATGGTTTGAAACAGGCACCCAGGACCTGGTATGGCAGGATAGATGGCTTCTTATCCAATTTGGGCTTTACTAAGAGTAAAGCGAATTCCAGCCTTTATTACAAGGTTGAGGAAGGCAATCCAGTAATACTACTATTGTATGTGGATGACCTGTTTCTGACAGGTGAGGATGGGTTGATTGCCGACACGAAGAGGAAGCTTGCTGCCAAGTTCGAGATGAAGGACTTGGGTATGATACACTACTTTCTTGGTATGGAGGTGTGGCAAAGTGCAGATGGGATCTTCCTTGCACAAGGGAAGTATGCAGTAGAGATCCTGAAGAGGTTCGAGATGATGGACTGCAAGGCCATGGCCACACCTATGGCATCGAACCTGAAGCTTCTGTGTGATGCTTCATCTGAGCCGGTTGATGCTACGATGCATCGTTAGATGATTGGGTCCTTGATATTCCTGACGAATACAAGACCAGACATCTTCTTTGCGGTGAACACCTTGAGCCAGTATCTGACAGATCCAAGACATGTTCACCTGATAGCTGCCTACATAATTAATGGAAGCACCTTCTGTAGATAAACTGATTTTTCTTTATGTAGATATAATTAATGGAGCTTAATTTTAAATAATGAAGCCAATTGTATTTAATGTATTTATCCTAAGTTTTACTTGGGAAAATATATGTGATCTAATTATTAATTGATTTAATGGAACACTTTTTATAAAGTGAAAGTGAAAAATATTTAAGTGATGGCTAATCTAATCTTGGCCATTGATCTCACCGGAGGATCTCATCCATAGATCTATAGTGAGATTAGGTTTTTCGCTTAGCCAATGATTTATAAGAAAGGTCAATTGGTGGAGAGGACACATTCATTCTGACATAGACGGAGAGAACAGTTTGAGAGAGAGAATTTTTGCAGAGAAGACAGAGGAGCTGAAATTCAGTGAGATCGATAGAGCATCCAGGCAAGAGTGACCATACAGATTCACAAAGGAGAGAGCCGAGGTGGACCGTACAGCTGCAGGGTGGACAGGCCACACAGCAGGCAGCCGTACAGACCGTACGGATTCCGTACAGGCCGTACAGCAACAGGCCATACAACTACATTGGGGACTGTGCAATTCTATAGGTTTTCTCAGTCAGTTTCGTTGTGGTTCAATTTTGCTAGGTTGGGCATAAATCGATTTTCTGATATTGTAAAAGCTTCATATTTTCTCAATAAAATATATTCTCAGACTGCTGCACCGGTTTTCCCATCTTGGGTTTTGTCCAGGGGTTTATACCCAAAAAGATTGTGTTGTCTCTATTGGTGTGATTGATTGGTATTTCTTTCAGTATTTATTTTCCGCTGCATAGTGAAGAAATCCATGTGTGGTTAACTGTATTAATTTGGGTTTAATTAATTAATCCAGCATACTCTAGCCCTAGAGTGGATTTTAAGGAAATTTACAGTAGGAACTCAGATGCAACGAGAACTAGAAAAGGATCCAAGACTGTTGCCTTGGGAAATCTCGGCAAAAAACCTTCAGGAAATAAAAATTTAGTGAAAAGTTGAGTCTACTGGCATCTGTACTATCCTATCTCACACTAGAGCTAGGAAGTCCTCTCTTGCATACACCAGTGTTGCAGGAACTTGAACTCAGCAAAAAATCAACACGGGTTTGAAATCGATTCAGGAATACTTGACAAATAACTGTCCGGGAATAAACACCTAGTGAAAAGTTGAGGCCACTAGCAGCCATAATATACTATCTTATCCTAGAGCTAGGGATTCCTCTCTTGTATATGCCAGTGGTGCAAGAACTTGGACTTAGCAAAAAAATGATGAGGGTCTGACTTGAACAAAATCAGCAAGAGAACCATTGGGGAATAAACATTAAGTGAAACGTTGAGGCAAAAAAATTCCCTTTTAAGTGGCTATTCTGCTGCAGCTACTGATTGTTTCAAAAAATTGGCTGACCTGTGATTGTTTTTCTAAAAAAATTGTGATATTTTGAAGGCTGTAAAAAATTGACAGTTTTTTTGCCAATGATGCATTTCATGTAGAAGTAGATCTCACCATTAATTGATGATTTCTGATTTCTACAACACTATATATATATATATGATAGCATGACTATATTAGATGCTTTTCTTTTAGTATGGATAGTGACAATAAGATTTGAGTTTTGAACTACATATTAGAATTTAAAATATTTCTATGCTCTCTTTCTAAGTGCTTTTATTTATCTTTAAATTGTGATTGCAAGGCGGAAAGCGAGGAACTGATAGGGTTAAAAGGGAGGAGGATGGTAAGAATTTTCTGAAAAAGTATGAGTCTGAGCTTTATGTTTTCTTTACAAAATTACAAATTGCTTTTGTCAAGTTCAAAATTCTTGCACAGATCATGTGAACAGTGGTTTTCAAGTTTTACTTTTATTGTTACTGTGGTACTGTAGAATTTACTACTGCATGAATTTATGATAATGTGTGTGAGATGCTTCTGAGGCTTCTTTGATATCAGCGTCTTCCTTTCTTACTTGGATGTTGTGCAGCTGTGCTAACCATTGTTTCAGGATTTTCAGTGGTTATGACAATTTTTTTTTATAGATTATAGATTTAGGAGCTGATATTTTAAAGTGCTCTCCTTTCAACTTCTAAATTATGAGCTATGAAATGATAATAGACTACGTAAAGGTTGATGGATTGCTTTATTGTACATCTTTTGTACACTAAATTGTGCTAAGGTTAATTAACTAGAAATATTTCATAGCCTAGTCAAATTTACTAGCTCCACAGTCTTCGTAGTAATTACATTTTCTTCTCTATGTAGAATTCTAGTTGATTCAAATTATAACTCGTGTTCCTTGCTTTGTCATGCTTTCACATGTGTTTTTTTTTCATTCTCATGTTTTTGAGGTGTGCGTAATCTTATTACTATTGAGTCTCTTTTCTGAATTAATTTCTTTTCTAATTTTTCTTCCTATATCTAATGGCACTAGTTATGTTGAATTGGATTATTGTTTTGGAGTTCTTGAATCCAAACACATATTCAGTTATGTTGCAGGGACTCGGACTTGGAATCGGTTGAGGGTCAACTCAGACTCAGAATCGGAATCGGTAATGACTCGGTCGATTTGAATTTAGTGACTCTGTTTACTCAAATATACATAAAATATTTAAATTTTAAAGAAAAACAATATTTTAAAGATTCCAATCCATGATTCCAAAGCATTAGAGACAAAATATAAGTTTGCTCATGTATATACCATATAAGGGTGACTATATAAAAGCAATTTTTTTTGTATTAGCCAGGTAAGCTGGTTGTTATTTTAAATTGAGAATGGTATTGACCAGATTTGCTGTGCTGACAAAAACTAGAAAAAACAGAAATGCAATCAATTGGTGTTATCAAGAGGGTAACAAAAAATGGGTGTTATCACCCGAGTGTATGAAGAGAGTAACAATATTTTTTTTTATGTAGATGTCATATTTATTTATTTATTTATTTTTTAATAAATCTGGACGTCTCCTTTTATCTCTCTGTATAGTAGTTTTTACATAAATCTGGACATCTTCTGAAGAGGGCAGCAATTTGTTACTAGGTGGCAGAAAAAACCTTTAGGTGCAAGGTTGTGCAGCCAAATTGTTGTGAGAACTTAAGTGATTGACCCTCTTTTTCCCACTGCCAAAGGAAGGAATGTTGATTGAAGGCCAAGGACTCGGAGGAGCCCAAGTGAAGACCAGACAATGAAAAAAGAGGATTTGGGGAGCCACCTCTCCATAACTAAAATCTGATTTCTAACTCTCTTTCTTCATCATAGAATCTCTGCTGCTTTCCTCCCTGTAAATCTGATTTGTTCTTTAAGCTGTTGGTGAGTTTATCATTTCATTTGCATATTTGAAATAAGCCCCAAGGGTTATTTCAATTGATAGATGCTCTTATGTGAAAGTTCATGGAGGTATCGGGATCAAATCTCGAGTCCCTTGGGGTTACTAGCCACTATTTCTATTGATGGTTACTACCATCCTCCTAGAAAACGAGAGAAGAGGGGAGAAATCCATGGTGTGTTGGAAAGGCACCAGCATCCTCATGTGGAATGATTAATACACACAAGCGAGGACTGTATTTCTCCAGAAAGGGGAAAAAACTTTTGTCAAAATTAGGGCCTTTGCATATGCAACAGAAGTTAGGGTTTTGAACTATTTGATTTCATAGAATAGAGGGCTAATCTCCTTTGCCATTCAAAGGAGAAGGTCTTCTTGTTTGTCGGTTGTTTCATTGATCATTTTGGAATGGTTGATGCTCTTAGCTTCTACTCAAATGAAGAGAATACCTCTGGGATCTTTTTGCAGGGGAGTTGCTCCCTTCCTCTCTAATATCCTGATTTTGCTTATAAAAGAAATTAAGTAGACCACCATTTGTTGTTACAGGACCAACTACCTCATTGGGTTGGGAACCACTATTTGGCACAAACATTAGCATGTTTTGTTCATTGCATGTTGCAACTTGCATTCTTTCAAAAAATGGCACAATCATTTCAACTAAGTGTGGATGATCAAATGCATCAATTACAACTCCCAAATTAGTAGGAAAAGGTGGGGAACCAATGTTACCATTGATGAGATATGTAACTGTGGTAAGGGACAGATACAAGAATATAAGGGTAACCACTTGTATAGGTGCAATTTTGCAACAAGAAATCTCAAGGCTGTTATACAAGAAATATCCCAAATGCTTTTTGAAAGAAAGTTTGAACTCTTGGAGTTTGTTACCCCTTAAAAAGCATAGGCATTTTGAGTTATCCTTGCTAACGATGCAAATCTGAAGATGAATGTTGGATATTCAAGACACTTCCCAAATTTTATTCCCAAATGTGTCCATTTCGCAGCAAATTCCAACCTGAAAACAAGCCCCCAAATGGTAGTGCTCCACAAGGGAAGTGTCCACACATGTGAAACAAAGGTCTTCTACCCAAATTGTTCCATATAAAGCATACGAATGGAGACAAGTTTCTTTCAAATAATTGAATGTTCCAATACTATGCCAAATAGAATCTGAAATGATGTATTCCAAGGATCAAAGGCTGCAACTATGCTAGGAAACCGCTCCTATGCTGAATGCTTACTGAACAAGGCACAAAAATATCTTAATCTGCAGGACGTCACCCTTTTCTAGCTGAATTTTCCAACTGAAACTTGATCTAAGGTTCCTGTTACAGGACAGACTTTATACAATGTTCATAACGAGAGTTTATGCTGATGCTTACTGCTGATTTAGGTCCCAAACCTCAGTTTTTCATTGCTGCTATGAGGTACAAACTTCCCAAATTGAAATTTTAGGGCTGTTTGCAGCCGATTCACTGTTGATTTCACCCAAAAATTTACCGATATTTGAAAGTGATGCTCTTTTACACCTATTTATGAGACTGAGATATGCCCAGCTTGCCCAGAATGCTAAGAAACAAACCCAAAATGGACTGCTGCTACAAGGGTTTATGCTTCTTGCAGTCCAAAACTGATATTTGATGCCTTTTACCATTGTCATGACTTCAAAAACCAGCCCAGAATTGATTTTGACTGTTGATTATTGTTGTTGTTGTGTCCAAAATGCCTTTTTAAGGTATGAAATTGACCGAGCACTGCCCAGAAGTGGAGATTAGGGCATCTTACTGCAGAATGGATGCTTATTAAGGTCTGAAGCAATCCATAAACTGCCCAGAATTGGTTCAACAATGGCCACACTTGCTAAACCAACTTACTTACTATTGTTTTGGGGATTGGGGATTAATGTGTCTTTGGGGAATGGATAGCCCCCCTCTCCCAGCCTATTAACTAATGGAACCCAATTTGAATGTTGTCAGTTGTGCTCTCTCCCTATCAATCATCTTGATTGATGTTCTTGAGTAGATGTAATAAACCTCTGATCAGAACAAGTCATCTACCATATTGAAGGATGGTTGAACACATGAACTCTGACAATAGCTGTAAATTTTGAGATTGAAGATCTATTTTATACCCTTTTATGAGGAATTGAAGAAAGACAAGCAAATTATTAAGGGTTCTTCCATAACGAGAAGTTTCCAGAAGCTTAGAGTACATTTCTGAGGCATTTACAGAGAAAGGATAAGTTCTTCAATGATTTAAAGTCAGCATGGAAGGAAAATACCAGCCTGGAAAATTATGTCCAATAAAATGAACAATTCTGTGGGAATAGGGGTGTAGCTCCTACCCAAAATAGAAGAACAGAAAACAAGACTACCTACTCGTAAGGAATACCTAGAGAATAAAATGTTTCATTTGAAAGAAGAGATAGAAAACATCAATTTCTGGCATGAAGATCAAAATTGGCAGTTTTTTGCATCCCAAATCTTTAAGGACCACTCAATTCTAAAGATGATGCAAACTGTTAATTAATGGAAGCAGTAGCCTGCCATGATTGACAAGCCTGTATTTATATTCAATATAAAAAAATTCATGTTTCCAACTTTCTTCTGACGGAGGTTGCATCTATATGGAATAAAATAAGAGAATTAAAAAAAAAAACTAGAAGATGAGCAGGCCGATGTCAGTAGCATACTTACCACTGACACCATCCAGGTTGATCAAGATAAAAATCCAAATGAATTGCAATCTTCAACGGCACTTTGAGTGCCACCATCACCTCCAGTATGAATAGAAGCCCGAAAATAGCACAATTCAAGTGATTTAATCAGAATATTTGCTGGACAGTTGATCCCATTACCTTGTTTTTTTTTCATTTTGTAATTCTTAATCTTTTTGTAATTTTGTTTTTAGGCTTTTCTGGAGCCTTTTGGAATCTTTATATACCTAGCTTAGGTTTTAAATCCTTATTTTTTCATTTCTTTTTCCTTTTTTCTCTTCTTTTCTCTTTTTTTCTTCTTCTTTTCTTCCAACCTAGTTCATCACAGGCCACAACCTGTCAATGAAAAAAATGAGTTACTTGTTACAATCATGTGATTTGTCCCCAAAAATAAACCCCGTGGTGAATCTTTGATGGTGTCACAATTCACAAGTCCAGAATGAATTTCGCAGGTGCAGTAAATCCATAAGGTTTAATCAATAACACTTGTAATCTTTAATTCTAACAAAGATACTTACATGGTTCCCTGAAAGCAAATATCTTTTGCTTTCTATTGAGATGTTGGGAGGACAAAGGGCGTAAAATTTGTGTGACAACTCACAAAACTTGAAAAGGCCACAACTTCCTCATATAGAGTATCATAGGATCCATAACCATGCATTTTAGAGGGTATGATGAGCCACAAGTGAAATCCATGCAAGCAATAATTAAAACCTTCTTTAATTCCATATTTTGAACACTTTAAAAAAGTCTAAAAAATGATGACTTAAATGCTTGTTCGAGGTTGGATTAGATAATAGATTTCAATGTTGGATTGTAACTAGCCTAGATACATGTTTTCGGACGGGGTGAAATAACCATGTTGGATTTCTAGTCTTTATCTATTTATTTTGGATATCCAAGCGAATTAGCCATGCGGTTCATAGCACCTATATTAAACCTTGCTATCTTAAACACTAATTATGAGGATGAGAAAATAAAAAAGAGAATAAAAGTGATGATTGGGATATCTCTAGTTTAAGCCATAATAATGAATATAGTTCCAATGAATGGGTGTGAGCAGATATAATGAATATAATATGAGAAGATATAATGAATATCAGTGCCAATGAATGCATACCAACATAGATCCATCTCAAACCCGGATCTACCAAGCACCGAGATGGATCCAATTTCTTGATTTTTTATAAGTTATGAGCCGACATGGAAACGTAACGTGACAAATGTGACAAATGTGACAAACGTGACAAATGTTACAAACGTTACAACATCTCCCCCATACTGGGTTGTAACGTAACGTGACAAACGTGACAAATGTGACAAACGTTACAACATCTCCCCCTAACGTGACAAATGTGACATGTGACATCTGTTACAGGACCTCCCCCATACTGGGTTGTAAGCACCTCGTTTACACTCAGTGCAATGAATCATTTAGTATGTCAAGCAACCTATGTTTGCCATGTTATGCCAATTTCTCAACTATTTCAAAGTAAAAGAATTGAAGATGGAGATGGCAACGATGATAAGATGGAGATGACGATGACGATGATGATGATAGTGACGATGACAATGATGATGAAGATGATGATGATGACATTGTTGATGATGTGATTATATGTTGTTGAAAATGACTGCAAAACTAGGTGCATTATACTGGGATGGCGCTAAAGTGGATGCAAATTGCATCCACTTTAGCATCCGAAATCAAATACGTTTAAGTTGTCCTTGTGGTAGGTTGTCTAGGTGCAAAACTAGGCACATTATATCAGGATGGTACTAACTGCATCCCCTTTAACATCCCAAATCAATTACATTTAAATTATCCTTGTGCTAGGTTGACAATGATGATAGTGATGACAACGATGATGACAATGATGATTATCATCATCATTGCTGTCATTGTAATATAGTTCATCATCATTGTTAGTATCATCTAGGTCATCATCATCAATGTCACCATCATCGTCATCATTGTCACCATATTCATGTGCACCTAGTTTATATGCTCCCATCTATCCTTAGAGATCCTCTATTTGTAGCGTCCAATTCAAAAGACATGACATGAATATGTTGATCCAATCCGAAGGTTGAGGTTGCAGACCCTCCATTCCAAGCCGCGAGGTCGAAGGCATAACTACTTCATACAACCTGTAGCAAGCGAGAATCACCCTGGAAATTGATAGAGGGGTTGTATTTGAAGGAGGTTGGGATAGGTTCAAAACCTATTAGATAAATAATCGAGTCCCAAAACAAAGTGATTGCAGATCTAGAGATCAAGTTGAAAAGAGTGCAAGAAAAATCTTAAAGTTAAGTGAGGAGTAGAGCGTGTGAAGGAGAAAAGCCCCACTATCGTGTTGTGATCATAGATGACGAAAGGTGAGTTAGGCATATTAATTTCTTACCAAATTGATGGTAGGAAATGAGATATCGTGAGCATTGATATCTAGGTTTTCGATCTTTGTTAAGTAATAGAGAAATCAGGCAAGATCAAGAGAGGTGTGGCCAGGGCCAGAGGATCGCCCAAATTGTGTAATCAGGTCGAGGAGGTAAAAGTAGGGAATATGGGTGCACAAATGATGTGTATAAATTCTTGCATATTATCATCCAACAAAAACAAAAGGGCGTCCATCTCGATGAAATCACATGATGCGTAAATATTAGCTAACTTGTCAATTAGGTCTAGCCCGAGTGGTTGTGGAATGGAGTGTTATCCTCCCCACCCATGTTCTATTCTCAAAGGTGACATGTTTCGCTCATACTGAGTATATTGTTGTAATGGATTAGAGCCTTGTTGTTGACCTAGCCTTCTACCCCAAAGAATCTAGGGTTTACTTTGGGTACCATTCTCAAAATAAGGGGAAGTTCCCAAGGGTTTTCCCCAAGATATATTTCTTGAAAAAAAATATATTAGCTAACCTCCATATATGCCCATCCAAATTTAGTAAAACCCATACCAACCTTTATGTTAGGTTAGTCCAAAATGAAATAACTACCAAAACAATGATTGTTGCAACCAACAATGCTACACTACCTCTTCCCTCTGCGTGGTTTGAAACAAAAGCATCAGAACTAGACCAAATATAATGCATGGTTTTAATTAACAAATAAATAGTGATTTTGATCTCTTGTAAGCACAAGGTTTCAATTGACAAAACATTAGTATTCATCTTAAGAACTAGATATCTCCTAGATAAGTTATTTATAGCTCTAACATTCCAAGAGATAATATTCATGGTTAATTGGTGGTATGTGTTACGATGGTACTAGCACCAGCGCACCTGCAGAGGTGCCCTAGGGAGAGTGTGTCTTTTTTTTAACCAGGAGGGGTGTTTAGCCAGCTTATTCTGAGGTAGGGGTTATGGCCAGACTTTATGGTTTCTCCTTTTGAAGTACTATGGCTTAGTGGCATCGTTGACTGCCTCGTGAAAGTGTTTGAAACCTTGAGGTTGGTGTCCATTGCTTCCAAGGGTGGATCATTGGGTCACATGACCCCGACCTTGTTTTATCACTCCAACGGCAGATTATTCAGCACTGAGGCGCATACTTATCCTTCAGAGCACCTCCAACGCCCTCTTGGCCCTCCAACTCACTAGCGCCCTCTCTCTGGGCCCCTCTGTAGAGGATGACATCATCCTTTGAGAGCAGACTGTATGCTTGATAAAGGGGGGGCATTGAGGGTTTTCATCACTATTGAGGTTAGTTGGGGCATGACAACCCCCCTCCGCAGTATGGCCTTCAGAACGAACCGATTTGCTCATTTTTAGCCCTTTTAGTCATATGTGGGTCAAATATGGGGAAAACACCCCAATTTACCCACTACTTTGATTATTTTATATTATTTTTGTTTTAACTTTAAGTTGACATTTCTAATTTCAAATTGACATTTTAAAAAGGCATGTCGGCTTGGATTTTAATTATTTTTGTAAAAGTGAGTGTGAAAAGTATAAATAACTTTTCCTCACTTCATTTTTACATAACAACTTTATGGGATTACACCTTTATTTTTTATTTTTGCCCTAACTAGGGCTCTTTGAGTGATGTGCACCTCTTGAGGATGATCATGCTTGCTAATTTGGGGACAAATCTTTGAAGTCTTTGCTCTTGTTTCTTTGCTAAGGTGATGCTAAGAGTTGTTTGCTTGACACATGCACAAGAAGGTATCTAAGTCTTTCTCTTGATGTCTTTTTATGAAATGTTGGATGTATGCTTGTTTAAGGTTGAATGGTAGCTGTTGGAGTTGCATTTTGCCTTAGACTAAGTCATTTTTTAACCTTTAGTTACCCTAGCATTGTAAACTTGAGTTTTAGGTCTCCAAAGTTTGTCTTAGCTAGGGCATCATCAACCAACTCTTGAAGTTGTTGAAGAAGCCTTAGCTTTCCAAACTTGGCAAGCACTATCGCAAGAGGAGGGCCATCCTCTTTGATGCTCTAGGGTTAGGTGAATTTCTCCATTAAAACCCTAAGTTGTTCATCTACTCATCTAACCTATTTTTCTGAGTTTTGTATATTTTGTAATTATTATCCTAAACTTAGTCTTTCATGTTTTATATTAATTTTTATGCAATTTTAATTTATTAAAAAGCCCTAATTCTAAGTTTTTATGAGTTTTATGCCCTAAACGCAGACCTACAAAACCCTAAAAAACCTACCTCTTGGCCTCCCTCTCCTTCTCCCTTCTTCTCCTAGCATTCGACCCTCTCTCCTCTACTCCCTCACACCCTCGGCCTCTCCTTGAGCCCCCTTGCTAGCCTCCTTTTTCCCTATTCGAGCTTCCACCTGCCTGCTGCTCCCTCTCCATTCTGCCCTAGTGCGTGGCCTTCCCCCATCTTCCTTCCAATTCAAGCCCGTCCTCCATACCCTCGGGCTCCTTTTCCTCAGCTCGGACCCCCCTCTTCCACTCTCGGCCTTCATCCTGTTACCATGTCCCTTGCCCTCTCCTTATCCCGCAACCCCGTTTTCTTCCTCCTAACCCTGCTCTCCTCCTTTTTCCTAACCTCAGCCCATCCCTCAAGGTTGTAGCAGCACTACAGGGCTGCCCTTTGGCTTCCTCCTCCATTCTCTGCAATATTGTAGAGCTCCTCTCTATCTGCTGCCCTAAAACCAGTCAGAAGGGAGAACTCAGTATTGGCTAGTAAACAAAGTTGTGGAAGTTGGACAACCTTTTTAAATTAATGTCAAGTGTTGGTTATGAAGGTTAATGGTTGAATATTTTTGTTATCGGTTATAACTTGATACTAGTAGTTTATTGATTAAGTACTAATATATCCCCATGTTAATTCTTATGCCACAACGGTCATGTTAATTCTTCATACAAATCTGAAAGTTGCATTTTGGGTGAATTAACTTAAGCACTCATTTGACCTTTGATAGTTGGTTGTAGGTTAATGGTGTTTATTGAATGATGTTGAACACTGAAGTAGTTTACCCTTAGTTAATAATTCTTATTTGGTGAATGGTTATAATATCTCTGAGGTATATTTGGTTACACATTGCCATGTTTATGATCTTTCAATACTTAATTGATATTTGATGCTACACTTAGTCTAGTTTACTATATATTTTTACATTTGTACATTGGAATGACCTTTGTTCTAATGTTCTTATGTTTTATTTGGTAGATGATTATTACTTATTGGAATATTGTCATTGATTGTCATGATATACATTTATATGATCTTGGATTGATCTTACGCTTTCATTGAATGTCTATGTTAATGAAAAATCCTTAGTTAATTTAACTTATCTTAATATTGACTCCATCTAGGCACTGGTCTAACTAATACTTGCATAGAAAACATAGTCTTTTGGTTCTATCAATGTTCTATAGGGTTTCATAAGGATACTTCTCCTTGGAGGTTATTGAATTCCAAAGAAGTTAGAAATGTGACCAAGGTGACATTGGGTCACTGTTCTTAGTTTTTCTTACTGGCCTTGCTAATTTGCTCGGTAACAATTTTGGTGCCGTTACCGGGGACGTTCCGAAACTCGAAGCGGTTTATCCGAAGTCATTACACCCTTGGCAAAACGACATTTGGTAAGAATTCAAAGGTGAGTCCTCCCTTATATTTTGGAAATATCTATAAAAGACTAACCCCGCAGGTCTTACCTGGCGAATCCACTCATTTAAAGCGACTCCACTGGTTGATAAGCGATTGAGAACCCAATCATCTCAGGTACGCCCTTGTTTTTGGTACTTTGGTGAGATTTGTTCAGCTAACTTGGTAGGTCTCTCATGGCGACTCCTACTGAAGAAAAATAACAGAAGTACTCTACAAAGACAAGGAAACCAGATGACATGGCATATTTTTACGAAGAGGATATTCCATTTGAATTTAAGGATCCTGATAATTCGACAGATGCAGAAAAGGAAATAGCTTTTGCTCCTCTTGATTTGTCAAAGTTTCCAGGGCATTCAGATGAGTTACCAGAGATATTTTGGCACCCATTCAAGGGCGATCGTGGTAAGGATTGGCACCATGTTGAATGGTTCATAACAATGGCTACAGAAAACAACATTAAGAAGGAAGAAAGTGTTTACATGAGATCATTTGTTCATCACCTGGGAGGAAAGCCTCTTGCTTGGTTCGTGGGCCTAGAAAAAGCAGCAATATCATCGCGTGCAAAATTGATAGAAATCTTCTGTAGCTATTGGAATCCTGAGCACCGTGACAGATGGATGCTTTGTGTTGAAGATGCAAGGAACTTGTTTAGTGAAGAAATCCATGAAGATCAATTCTCATAAGGTTTACTTGAAGAAAACATTGTTCAGGACCGGGAAAATGAAGTATTTCCTGAAGATAAAGAACAAGAAGCCTTAGTTGAAGACACTGATAAGTATACAGGAATGGTGAGTTATACATGTCCTCAAGTTACGGTTTCTTATGATATGTTGGCTCTCTTGGAAGAAAGTTACAGGTATACGGAAAACGATGATTATTGGAAGTTCCTTGGCCCACTGATGTACGATTCTTCAAAGCTTTCTAGCATTGTGATAGATCGACTCCCAAGCATATATATGGGTGAAGAAGCTTGCTCTGCCTTTGATGAAGAATGGATCAATCCTTTTTCTTTGCTAAATGATGCAGTGGTGCAAGATGTGGTGCCTGTCGACAATGTCCATATGCAGAGTTTCTCCTTTATCTCTCAGTTCATGTTATGCTTTAATCAACTACATTCTATGAGAAGTGTTCAACCCTTTTTGTCCAATATCAGTAAGTGGTCAACAATGCTCTCCATTAAAGGCAATACAGGTATGTGGACAGGTATGATTTTATTTTCACATTGTCAAGATTTATATTGTTTATCTTTTTGTTTGAAATGTGAAGGTTTGAATTATGTAGTTAGCAATTTCAAAGTGATAAAGATCATTAGGAGTACTAACATGATAATTATAAAGAAGAACAATATGCATGTATTTCCAAAGGATTATCCAAACAGGTTGCGGCTGATATGTGAAGATTTGCAAGGTCCACCTCCACAAATGCTCCCCTGAGTGGACAATCAAGCAATTTTCAAGCAATTTTTTTCCTTAATGCCAATATATCATGAAGATGGTCCATACGTTGGTCTGGTGGAAGCTTGGATAAATCGAGCTTGTAAAAGAGATTTTTCTCCATGACAGTAATATTACAACTCCCAGATCCCCGTAGCCATCCAATCCTCATCTTCGAGTATGATGGAGACCTTGGTACGCATTTGCTTCCTGATCAATCAGATCTTGTCATGGATTCATTCTAAAGATAAAGGTAAAGCACCACGTATGAATTGCTTACTCAAATGGTTACATTGGTGATATGATTTTACTTGATCCTTTCTACTTCTTATGTTTAGCATAGGTAGGTTAGGCATATACTATTATCCATGCATTGCATTTGACGTTCTTCATGTTGACATGAGTTAGTCACTCGTTTATGCATTTATTTTATTTCCATATAATGAGCAAGGCAGGATGGAAGTGTCTGCCTCTGGGTACTTTTGATGTCCTTGGTTATTTGATGTGTGTAGGTCTACAGGTACCCAGATGATTCTTGGATTCTCGAGCACCCTCAGGAGGAGTACTTGTTCTGCAATTGGAGCTAGTGTTACGATGGTACCAACACCAGCGCACCTGCAAAGGTGCCCCAGGGAGAGGGTGTATTTTTTTTTACTAGGAGGGGTGTTTAGCCAGCTTATTCTAAGGTAGGGGTTATGGCCAGACCCTCTGGTTTTTCTTTTGGAAGTACTATGGCTTAGTGGCATTGCTGACTGCCTCGTGAAAGGGTTTGAAACCCTGAGGTTGGTGTCCGGGGCTTCCAAGGGTGGATCACTGGGTCACATGACCCCAACCTTGTTTTATCACTCTAGCGATAGATTCTTCAGCATTGAGGCACACACTTATCCTTCAAAGTATCTCCAACACCCTCTTGGCCCTCCATCTCACTAGCGCCCTCTCTCTAGGCTCCTCTGTAGAGGATGACGCCATCCTTTGAGAGCAGACTGTATGCTTGATAAAGTGGGGGCGTTGAGGGTTTTCATTACTATTGGGGTTAGTTGGGGCATGACGACCCCGTCCTTCGCAGTCTGGCCCTCAAAACGAATCGATTTGCTCATTTTTAGCCTTTTTAGTCATATGTGGGTCAAAGCTGGGGAAAACACCTCAATTTACCCACTGCTTTGATTATTTTATATTATTTTTGTTTTAACTTTAAGTTGACATTTCTAATTTCAAATTGACATTTTAAAAAGGCATGTCAGCCTAGATTTTAATTATTTTTGTAAAAGTGAGTGTGAAAAGTATAAACAACTTTTCCTCACTTCATTTTTACATAACAATTTTATGGGATTACAATTTTATTTATGATTTTTTCCCTAATTATGGCTCTTTGAGTGATGTGCACCTCTTGAGGATGATCATGCTTGCTAATTTGGGGACAAATCTTTGAAGTCTTTGCTCTTGTTTCTTTGCTAAGGTGATGCTAAGAGTTGTTTGCTTGACACATGCACAAGAAGGTATCTAAGTCTTTCTCTTGATATCTTTTTGCTAAATGTTGGATGTATGCTTGTTTAAGGTTGAATGGTAGCCGTTGGAGTTGCATTTTACCCTAGACTAAGTCATTTTCTAAACTTTAGTTACCCTAGCATTGTAAACTTGAGTTTTAGGTCTCCAAAGTTTGTCTTAGCTAGGGCATTATCAACCAACTCTTGAAGTTGTTGAAAATGCCCTAGCTTTCCAAACTTGGAAAGCACCATCTCAAGAGGAGAGCCATCCTCTTTGATGCTCTAGGGTTAGGTGAATTTCTCGATTAAAACCCTAAGTTGTTCATCTACTCATCCAACCTATTTTTCTGAGTTTTGTATATTTTGTAATTATTATCTTAAACTTAGTCTTTCATGTTTTATATTAATTTTTATGCAATTTTAATTTATTAGAAAGCCCTAATTCTGAGTTTTTCTGAGTTTTATGCCCTAAACGTAGACCTGCGAAACCCTAAAAAACCTACCTCTTGGCCTCCCTCTGCTTCGCCCTTCTTCTCCTGGCATTCAACCCTCTCTCCTCTACTCCCTCACACCCTCGACCTCTCCTTGAGCCTCCTCGCTGGCCTCCTTTTTCCCTATTCGAGCTTCCACCTTCCTGCTGCTCCCTCTCCATTCTGCACTAGTGCGTGGCCTCCCCCCATCCTCCTTCCATTTCAAGCTCGTCCTCCATACCCTCAGGATCCTTTTCCTCAGCTCGGACCCCCCTCTTCCACTCTCGGCCTTCATCCTGTTACCCTGTCCCTTGCCCTCTCCTTATCCCTCATCCCCCTTTTCTTCTTCCTAATCCTGCTCTCCTCCTTTTTCCTTACCTCAGCCCTTCCCTCTGTTGATGTATTTGTAACTTCGGAATGTATTTCACATATGTATATTGTATTCCTATAAAGATGTTATTATTTCTCTATACGGAAGTGTAGTCATTTATAATGTAAGTGTCGTAATTTATACTTGATGGGTTATTAGACCACCTTGATGGGGTCGGCCTTGTATAAGTCATGTGGGTTAAAGTGTTATTAGACCACCCTATTGGGGGTCGGCCCTTTCAGCATTATGTTATGTGGTTAAGTTAAGGCCGACTTAGTAAAGGTTATTAGGCAAGTCAAGTCAAGTATAAATAGAGTGCAGGAGGCACTCTTTGATCATTCACTTTCTCACATATACACTCATTGGAGAGTAGCGCACTAGTGGAGGAGGAGAAGTTGCTGCTAGGAGACTATCTCTTATGCTTGGGTTTTGTATCATTGCTCTATCTTTCTGTGAGGAAGTTATTGGGGTTTTTCACCTTTTTTGGTTTTCCCCAAGGAAACTCTGTGTGTCTATTGTCTCATGTGATTGTTTGTTGTGCTTGATATGCTGTACATGTTATTCTCCAGTAAAGATCCTAGAGTATGTTGAATTAATGCTCAAAAATTAACATGGTATCAAAGCTAACCTGAGAAGAAGACACTGTGCAGTTGCGGAAGCTAGGGCTTCTTGTTTTTGGGTTTCTCTCCACAAATCTTGAAAGGAAGGAGGCTAGATTGACTCTCCTCAGCAAGGCGCATCTTTCTGTCCAATCAGAATTCAATTATGGGCACTTTCATTTTTGGCCCTAAAAATTAGGGTTTCCACAAAAATAGGAATTTCTGAAATCTGAGACCATGGCTGGAAGCTCCTTGGAAAATCCGAAGTTTAGAGCTTTGGATCGAACTTTTTGGTTGCGTGAAGCTCTGGGAAAATCAAACCCTAGTTTGGGCTCCTGTCTAGTGAAGCTGGAAATTAGGGCTTCTGCAAAAGTTGGAATTTCTGAAATCTGAGACCATGGCTGGAAGCTCCTCTGAAAAATCGAAGTTTAGAGATCAAGATCGAACTTTTGGATGGATGAAGCTCCGGGAAAATCAAACCCTAATTCAGGGTCCTCCCTAGTGAATCCGGAAGTATGAAAAGCAAATTTGAGGGGTGAAACTTTGCAGTCTTCAAATTCTGAGTATACCAACTTGATCAACTCATCAAGGTGCATCTTTATATCTATTCAAAAGTTTGAAATTCAAAGTTTGAATTTTTAGGGTTTCTCTGACAAACCCTAATCCAGCTCCAGATCCAGATTTCTGCAAATCAAGTGGTAAGACCTAAATCTTTTCTATTTCATTTGAAATTCTCACCACACCAAGCTTGAGGATAAGCTTGAAGGGGCTGATAACTTTCGAGCATGGAAGTATAGGATTGGGTTAATTCTAGAAGAGAGTGAGTTGGACACCTACATAAGTGAAGGGGTTCCTGTCCCAGAGGGAGAAGAGACTAAGGTCTTACACAAGAGGAACTTATTCAAGGCTAAAAGGATCATTGCTGATTCTATCAAAAACCATCTCATGCCACATGTGTCATCTCTGAAGACACCTAAGGAGATGTTTGATTCCTTGACCAAGCTATTTGAAGGGAAGAATATAAATCGGAAGATGACCTTGAGGAATCAATTGAAGAATATCAAGTTCCAGAATGAAGAGACTATGCAGTCTTATTTCTCAAGGGTCTCCCAGATAAAAGAACAACCTGAAGCTATGGGAGAAGTTATAGAGAATGGAGAAGTGGTAATGACCACTCTTGATGGCCTTCCTAGGTCATGGGATTCCTTCATCCAAGGAATTTGTGCTAGGAAGAAACTTATCTTTTTCAGTAAGTTGTGGGAAGAATGCTCACAGGAAGAAGCTCGGATTGTAGCTCGAGAAGAGAAGATGGGGAATGAAGATCAAGCTCTCACAGCACATACCAAGAAGACGACACTTTTCCTCAGATTCTCCTAAGAACAAAAGGAACAACAACAACAACTACTACAAGCAATCTGACAGGTATGACTTACAGGTATGTTTTGAAATTTGTTCATGATTAAGTTTATAATATGATTGTCCTCATGTTATTGAGTTTAGTAACAATCTTGTTTAATTTTAGACTTGTCTTATCACCCTAGTAAAAGAATGAATGCATGATAGAACACATTCATTGATTAGGGCTATGACACTTATGATTGTATTATGTTTGTACTAATGCACTGTGGTGTTGTATGAGGAGAATGTTATCCGCTAACATGAAAGGTTCAAATCAAGCTCTAGATCAAGACCATGATGACGTGAAGACAAAGACTCATCCATAGTCATGGATCACATAGAGGTATGTATAATTTGGTTCTACAATGGTTAAATTATGAGCTATGCAGGTCATTGAAGAGAACAAGAAAACATTGCTAGACATAACTAGCAAATATGATGACCAAGTATGTTTTTCCTATATCAAAGGATCTTATACTTTGTATGATTGATAATGATTACTCATGAAGTTAAAAGTTTGAGTAATCTAGGGTTTATGCATGTTATGTTCCTTACTTTGATTAATGATATGACTAAACAAAAAATTCCTATATAAACCTTGAATACTAATGCTTATTATCAGTGTTTGAAACGATCATGACTATACATGCTTAAGATTATTGTGTTTTGATAGTATTAAGATTATACTAATAAGTGTATGATTATGTATGAGATCTCGAGGATAACACAATGATGATACTAGTAAGCATGCATAGTGATTGAGGATGGATATAAGTTCAAGGACAGGTAATCCAGGAAGCAAAGATCAAGAGGGAGCACACTCCAGTAGTTCCTACAAGGAAACAAAGATTGAGAGGGAGTCCAGCCATCAAACAAACAAAGATAAGTATTTGAATTGTCATTTCTTGTATATTTGATTGTTTAAATAATACTGTTCAAAGATGTATATACTTATGTTCCTAGACTTAGGTTGTGTATTATGCATATTAGAATAATTGCATTAATGAACAGTATACTACTAATATGCATGTGATGGGTAAGTGGCCTATGGCACTGTACACCATTCCATTGCTACTTATCTAAAATGGAATCTCTTTGCTGACATGTTGGGAGTTGTGTACACTCTTAACAATGTTCTGGTAGAGATTGGAAGTCATCTAGAAAGTTACGGGATATGGATAAATGTTGTATTAAAGCATTGGCTAAAAATAATTGCACGACTATATGACATATTTCTTTATGGGTAAGAATTTGTTCTGAAAACAATAAGATGTTTCTAATCATGCAATTTAACTTGTCTTGGAGGAAAGATCGTATACCATCACCTACAAAAGAAGAACTACGACATTTGTTCCAGCAACAAAGCTATCTATTGAAGATATTGAAGAATCTAATGTTCCAAGGATTCGGGATACAATAATGGAAGAATGCCATGATCGAGGAATACTAGTCGATCATGAAGAATGATATTTGGGATGCGGTCCCAAGACCTGAAGAGAAGTCTGTTGTGACTTCCAAGTGGATCTATAAGATCAAGCATGTTGCAGTTGGTAGCATAGAGAAATACAAAGCGAGATTTGTAGCTCGTGGCTTCTCCCAGAAAGAGATAATAGATTATGAAGAGACTTTTGCTCCTGTAGCCAGGTACACTTCCATCATATCAGTACTTTCCCTGGCTGCAGTGATGAAATGGAAGATACACCAGATGGATGTCAAGACATCCTTCTTGAATGGTGTAGTCGAAGAGGAAGTGTATGTGGAGCAACCACTTGGTTTTGAGACACATGACAGAGGGTCTTATGTGTGTAGGTTGAAGAAAGCCTTGTATGGCTTGAAGCAAGCTCCTAAGACTTGGTATGGTAGGATAGACAGCTTTCTATCCAGTTTGGGCTTTACCAAGAGTAAAGCAGATTCCAACCTTTACTACAAGGTTGAGGAAGGCAATCCTGTGATACTATTGTTGTATGTGGATGACCTATTTGTTACAGGTGAGGATAGATTGATTACCGACACGAAGAGGAAGCTTGATGCTGAGTTCGAGATGAAGGACTTGGGGATGATGCACTATTTCCTAGGCATGGAGGTGTGGCAGAGTGCAAATTTAATCTTCCTTGGACAAGGGAAGTATGTAGTAGAGATCCTGAAAAGGTTCGGGATGATGGACTGCAAGGCCATGGCCACACCTATGGCATCGAACCTGAAGTTTCTGTGTGATGCTTCATCTGAGCCGGTTGATGTCACGGTGTATTGTCAGATGATTGGGTCCTTGATGTACCTGATGAACACGAGACCAGATATTTGCTTTGCGGTGAACACATTGATTCAGTTCCTGACGGATCCCAGAGGTGTTCACCTGGTTGTTGTAAAGCATATTCTGAGTTACCTGAAGGGTACAGTTGATTATGGGCTCAAGTATGATGCAAATCAAAAGTTTAACTTGGAGGGTTATGTTGATTCAAATTGGGTAGGCAGTGCTGCAGATAGGAAGAACACTTTGGGTGCTGCTTCAGTATGGGATCAGGTGTGATCTCTTGGTTTAGCAGGAAGCAGTCCTGTGTAGAACTGAGTACAGCCGAAGTAGAGTATGTTGTAGATTGTTCGGCTAGTTGTGAGGCAGTATGGTTGAGGAAGCTACTGTCTAAGCTATTTGATCTCTCGTTGGATGCTATTGGTATCTTTTGTGACAACCAGAGTTGTGTGAAGCTGTCTGAGAACCCGGTGTTCCATAACAGGTCGAAGCACATTGAGATCAAATATCACTGTATCAGGGATATGGTGCAGAGAGGAGCAATGAAGCTCCTGTATGTTGCGACGGATGAGCAGGTTGCATATGTGTTGACGAAACCACTAGCCAGAGTGAAGTTTGAATACTTCAGAGAGAGGCTTGGTGTTCTTCAGATTCGCGGCACTTCGAGGAAGAAGTGATGGACACATTTGCAGGAGCCATTCCGAGCATGGTGAGAGGAGGATCCTTCCCATAGCTGTGGATGTAAGCGCTGGATGATGAGCATCAGGTCGATGCTCCAGTTACTGCTATGTATATGTATATGCATCATGTTGGATGCTTGTTATGATCAGTTGGATCATGCATATGTATATGCATCATGTTGGATGCTTGATATGATCAATTGGATCATGTATTTGTATATGTATCAGGTGGATACATTGTATGATCAGGTAGATCATGTATGATGATATGTATCAGGTAGATACTATGTATGCATCAGGTGGATGCATTGTATGATCAGGATGATAATGGATGATGAGCTTCAGGATGTTGCTCCAGATGATATGCATCAGGACGATGATCAGGATGATAATATGTGATGAGTTCCGAAGACACAAATGCACATAGGCTTTTCAGACATGGTGTAGATGTGTTCTCCCATGGTTGTGATATAATTGTCGAGCTTTTCCAACGAAGGTGTAGATGTGTTCTCCCAAGGTCGTGATGTAATTGTTGAGCCATTCTTCACAAGGTGTAGATGTGTTCTCCCACGGTGAAGATGTAAGGGATGGGGCCATTCGAGCATGGTTGAAGTTTGTCTTCTCATGGCTGCGATATAAGTGCTGTGCCATTCTTAGCATGGTTGAAGTGTGTCTTCCCATGGCTATGGATGTAAGTGCGATGCCATTCTCGCATGGTGGAAGTGTGTCTTCCCATGGTGTAGATATAAGTGCTGAGCCTTTCACGGATGGTTGAAGTGTGTCTTCCCATGCCGATGGATGTAAGTGCAGTGTGATGTGCATCTAGGTTGTGCTTCGTGAATGATGTTATGATCAGTATGATCATGAGTATCAGGATGATACTTTGTGGTCGTGGACAGGTTGTGCAGTGGCATGTAAAAGGTCCTGGGAGATCTGATAGGTTGAGCTGTGTGCTCGTAATTAGTCCTGGGATGCTCTTGCGAGGTTTTGTGGACGCACGTGATAAGTCCCGAGGATTCCACAGTATGGCCAGTGATGATGAAGACCTACAGGTGGTAGGCCTACATCCAGCATGAAAAAGGGTTGGCTCTGTAGAACTCCCTATGACGAGTAGATTTGAGATTGACTGAGATAGCAGCAGCAGTGACGATGACGATGATCCAGTGATGATGATCCAGAGAAGAAGACTTGTGCTAGCAGATTTGTGTCGAGAAATACCTTCCTAGTTAAGAGGGAGTGTTGATGTATTTGTAATTTCGGAATGTATTTCACATATGTATATTGTATTCCTATAGAGATGTTATTATTCCTCTATACAGAAGTGTTGTCATTTATATTGTAAGTGTGGTAACTTATACTTGATGGGTTATTAGACCACCTTGATGGGGTCGGCCCTGTATAAGTCATGTGGGTTAAAGGGTTATTAGACCACCCTATTGGGGGTCGGCCCTGTTAGCATTATGTTATGTGGTTAAGTTAAGGCCGACTTAGTAAAGGTTATTAGGCAAGTCAAGTCAAGTATAAATAGAGTGCGGGAGGCACTCTATTTGATCATTCACTTTCTCACATATACACTGATTGGAGAGTGGCGCACTAGTGGAGGAGGAGAAGTTGCTGCTAGGAGACTATCTCTTATGCTTGGGTTTTGTATCATTGCTCTATCTATCTTTGAGGAAGTTATTGGGGTTTTTCACCTTCTTGGTTTTCCCCAAGGAAACTCTGTGTGTCTATTGTCTCATGTGATTGCTTGTTGTGCTTGATATGCTGTACATGTTATTCTCTTAGTAAAGATCCTAGAGTATGTTGAATTAATGCTAAAAAATTAACACCCTCAAGGTTGTAGCAGCACTACAGGGCTGCCCTTTGGCTTCCTCCTCCATTATTTGCAATATTGCAGACCTCCTCTCTATCTGCTGCCCTAAAATCAGTCAACAGGGAGAACTCAGTATTGGCTAGTAAACAGAGTTATGGAAGTTGGATAACTTTTTTAAATTAATGTCAAGTGTTGGTTATGAAGGTTAATGGTTGAATATTTTTGTTATCGGTTATAACTTGATACTAGTAGTTTATTGATTAAGTACTAATATATCCCCATGTTAATTCTTATGCCACAACGGTCATGTTAATTCTGCATACAAATCTGAAAGTTGCATTTTGGGTGAATTAACTTAGCACTCATTTGACCTTTGATAGTTGGTTGTAGGTTAATGGTGTTTATTGAATGATGTTAACACTGAATTAGTTTACCCTTAGTTAATAATTCTTATTTGGTGAATGGTTATAATATCTCTGAGGTATATTTGGTTACACATTGCCATGTTTATGATCTTTGCATACTTATTGATATTTGATGCTACACTTAGTCTAGTTTACTATATATGTTTGCATTTGTACATTGGAATGACCTTTGTTCTCATGTTCTTATCTTTTATTTGGTAGATGATTATTACCTATTGAAATATTGTGATTGTCATGATATACATTTATATGATCTTGGATTGATCTTACGGTTTCATTGAATGTCTATGTTAATGAACAATCCTTGGTTAATTTAACTTATCTTAATATTGACTCCATCAAGGCACTGGTCTAACTAATACTTGCATAGAAAACATAGTCCTTTGGTTCTATCAGTGTTCTACAGGGTTTCATAAGGATACTTCTCCTTGGAGGTTATTGACTTCAAAAGAAGTTAGAACTGTGACCGAGGTGACATTGGGTCACTGTTCTTATTTTTGCTTACTGGCCCTGTTAGTTTGCCTGGTAACAGTATGAACACCCATATCATCTTCTCCATCTACCTAATAAAAAATCCCAAATCATTCTTCATTATAGGTAGAACAAAATCATCTAGCGTGTGCTCCTAAGGACTCCAAAAATTTTAGTTGGCACTTAAATTTGTTTATGTATGCAAAACTAGAGGCAATGACCCGACCCTTCAACAACTCCCTCAAGAGGTACCAACAAATAAATAGTGATTTGATCTATTGTAAGCACAAGGTTTCAATTGACAAAACATTAGTATTCATCTTAAGAACCATATATCTCCTAGATAAGTTATTTATACGTCTAATATTCCAAGAGATAATGTTCATGGTTAATTGGTGGTATGAACACCCATATCATCTTGTCCATCAACCTAATAAAAAATCCCAAATCATTCTTCATTCTAGGGAGAACAAAAGCATCTAGCTTGTGCTCCTAAGGACACGAAAATTCTTAGTTGGCACTTAAATTTGTTTATGTATGCAAAAATGGAGGCAATGACTCAACCCTTCAACAACTCCCTCAAGTGGTACCAACCAAAGAAGGAATAAGGATATTTTCCCTTGTTTTCAATGGTTTGCAAGGCATAACTAAATATATTGAAGAAATAATGAATCTAAAATGGCCAGATGAGATAAAATATTATAGAAGAGAAAAACTCAAAATGTTAAGCTTGTTGAAGCCAATAAGCCATGTCCATCCCATGCCTCCAAGATCCCTCTTCCCCTTCCCCTGCTACTCCTAATGTGATTGCTGATACCAACCAAGTTGGTCTGCTAGACGAGTCCATTGCTCCTTCATTAAAATTTAACACCTAATTTGGATTAGAATTGTATTAAAATTTACATTAACATATGTTAGGATATTCCTATACTCCATCCTAGTCCTACTAGCTTTTCAGTCATTTTCATTTTCAGTCTTTTAGGGTTTGCATGCACTTTTAGGGTTTGCATGCATTCTAGGGTTTGCATGCATTTTGTATGCATCCCAGTCATCAGTCCAACACTTAGCCCTCGGTTAGCCAGCCCCCGAGAGCTTCTCTCAGATCAGTTTTAGCCCTCCTAGAGCTTAGTGCGCCCTTCCTCCTTGATTTAAGGAAGCCACTCGCCCTCTCTCACCTACCATTCAGTTGTACTTCAGTTAGTTGAGTTATCATCAGTTCTTTCCTTGATTTAAGGCTAGAATGACTCTCAACTGACTGTATCACTCCAATAGACCTCTAGTGAGACTGAACTGCCCATTCTGACTCCAGTTAGCTCCTCATGCACCCTCCACTGAGCCTCCTTCATTCAGTTAGTATCAGTTACACTCAGTTACACCTACCACACTCAGTTAGACTCAGTTTGACTGATGGTTGATAGTTACTTGTGCATTGATGACTCCACCGATGATGAGATAGAATTCTAGTTGTGCTCCGATGACACTCCAGTGATCTTTTGATCACTCCATGAAGGCTAATTCGAATTGCCACCTTGGCATTCGAATTCCTCATGCATTGTATTATTTATTTGTCCATTTGTGATTAATGAATTAATGTGTGTGAAGTATTTTTGCTTCTATTCGAGTTCTACTGTATTATTATTCTGTTGTTCTCTTACTGCATTGACCACTCTTAATCTTATTCCTAAATTTTTTCTTGTGAGGTATACATTAGCTCTTAGATCTGCTGTGAGGATTTTCACAACATAGGCATATGCATTTGGCAGCAAGAATTGAGATTTGACTGGTAGGCTAAAGTATGTTAGCTATTACTTGTATATCTAATGGTTCTGGTTCTTGTTATGTAGAATGTATTGATTTGTGAATATATTGTTCAATTAATTGCTAAGTATTCTACAAGCTCTAGTAATGTATACACAGTCCCTTACAAATTTTCGTCTATTGTTCTTTATATTTCCATGATATTCTGTTGTGCAAAATAATTGGTAAATAGAACTCAGTAGTGCTCAGATTGCAAATCAGAGTTAATTTTTGTATAGTTAATTTTCTGGGTTATAAAATTTGTTGAAATCTGATCGAAGAACAGTTAAAAGGATAGCATATTGACACAGGGTCTTGCTAGATCTGAGTGATCTACAAGGGTTTGCTAAGATCTGAAGCAATCTGGTCTGGAGGGTTATATTACAGCAGCAAGGAGAGAAAAAAGGTGAATTAGAGGTTCTTCAAAATGGCTACAGGACTGCGTTTTGAAGATAGGCTTGATGGTGCCTGAAACTTCACAACTTGGAAGGAATGAATTCAGTTGGTTTTAGAGGAAAATGGGCTTTTGGATCTGGTAAACAAAGACCAAACACCTCCAAATGATGCTGCTGCATTGGTTACATACAAAGCCAAGGACGCAAAGGCGAGGTTGTTCATCTCCGATGGGGTAAAGGACCATGTTATCCTGCACCTCACTGGGAAAAAGTCTGGAAGAGAGATGTGGGTAGCTCTCACTGATCTCTATCAAAGCAGTAAGTGTAATTGTAAGATGGTTATCAAATAAAAATTGAGGAACATCAAGATGGCCAAGGGAGGAGTGACTTCATACCTCACTCAGATCATACAGGTAAAGGCTGAGCTTGCAGTTGTTGGTGAGACGATAGACGATGCCAAATTGGTTCATGTTGCCTTGGGGGATTGGCAAAGCAGGGGGGTTGACAAAACAATGGGATACATTCGTGAAATGCATTGTGGCAAGAGAAAACCTTCCAGATTGGAATCGCTTGTGGGATGATTTCCTGCAAGAGGAGATACATGAGTCATAAGTGGAATCTCAAGCAAGTACTTCAGTAAAAACTGAAGAGGAGGAGAACTTGGCACTTGTTTGAAAGACCAAGTCGAAAGCCAAGAAGAAGGATTCCAGTGGTAGTGGAGCCACCTCTAAAGAGAAGAAAGAGTTTTACTTGTCAAAAGGAAAACGTTTCTGCTGTCACAAGTTGGGGCACTTTGCTTTCAATGTCACAATAAGAAGAAGAATAAGTCCAAGTTAGAATTGGTAGCCTCAGCCAAAATAGAGGACTTTTCTAGCAGGTTTTAAGAAGACTTTGGCCTCATTGTATATATGTTCTGTGTCTACCAGTGTATGGTATGTGGATAGTGGTGTATCTTGCCACATGACAGGATGCAGGGAGTTCTTCAGTAGTTTGCATGAGGAGGACATAGACCTTCAAATTGAGTTGGGGATAATGGAAAGTATCAAGCAACAAATGAAGCTAAGTGAATGTGCAAGTGGACAGTGTACACTATTTGTTTAATGTGAGAAAATCTTAGAGGTTTATTCTTTGATCCAGCTAGAGATGACCTTCTAGAGGTGGAGGGAAGAGTGCAGCCCTATAAGTATAAACAAACCCGCTAGAGGTGGAGAGAAGAGTGCATCCCTACAAGCACTTTGGTAATCTTAATCAAGAAACTCTCCTAAGTTGTTTATTATTATATCTTTGATGTTCAAGGTATGCTCTTAGCATTCTCGATTTTAATCATTGTATCTATATTTCAGTTATTGATCTTTTTAGAATCATGGTCTCTGTTACTTAAACACCCTTTTTCCTATTGTTAGTAAAACTTTTGATATAAGGATCTTCCTTTTGAATAATGCTTAATCTTGGGAATTGCAAGGTGGGGGATATCAAATGCATATGCTGGGTGACATTTATTTTTTTCCTTTGGGACAAAGACATCGCAAGATGAGCTCTGCGAGAGGGGCTACAATAAAATATGTTCTTTTAATTTTAGGAGTAATATGGAAAAAATAAAAATGGAACAAATAATAACACTTTTGAATAGATGATTGTCGAGGATTCAAAGTCAAAAATTATAATTTTTTGATACATATTGGCCTGATGTTGTCCCTCCAATTTTGTCTTTCAGGTGTTTGAAAAGATTGATCACCATGTGAATATTGGCAAAGGGCTGATGAGGGTGTATGCTACCATTGAACTTGGGAAACCTGCAGTGGGTAGGACTAGGATTGTAACTGATGATCCAACCAATCCAGAATGGAACGAGAGTTTTCACATCTACTGTGCCCATACTCTCTTTGAGGTTACTATTATTGTCAAAAGGGATGACCAAATTGATGCCCATGTAATTGGTAAGGCCGGGATTCCTTTGGCCAAGATCCTTCTTCAGAATCCAATGGAAAACATCTATGATGTTTTTATTGAAGGAAATTTAAAGAAGAGGGGGAAGCTTAAGGTCAAATTACATTTATCTTATGTCCAAAGGGAGCCATCTTGGGGATCTGGGGTCCTGGCTTCCAACTACAATGGTGTCCCATTTACCTTCTTTACACAGAGAAGTGGGTGTAAGATCACTTTGTACCAGGATGCCCATATGCAACCAGGCTTCCTTCCTCTGAACCTTCTGGAAGGGGGAGTTCCGGGCACAGAAGCTAGATGTTGGGAGGACATATACATTGCCATATCCAATACCAAGAACTTAATTTACATCGCAGGTCAGGAGATTTTCATAGTACTTCATTTAAACTGCAGGTAAGGAAAATTTTATAGACTATTTTATCCAACCACTAATAGTTTTTATTGCCCCTATAAGTCAACATGCTTTATCTGGTTTCATTATAAGATCATAGTATTTATACCAGTATAGACACTGAACCAATATAAAGATATAGCCATAGGAATAATTCAAGTTACTGACATATAAGAGTTAGTACAATCTGAATGTTTGGATCTACCTATTTTTTGTTTTTTAAACATAAAAAATTGGAATACAGGAATGTGAGAGTTGGGATTTACATGAACTTGGTACTGTGTTTTACCATGTTCAATAATCACTCTTCCAAACTTATGTTCTTTTATCATATACATCTTATATTCCTTGCCCACCAAGATTTCATTTTAAGGTTTTGTTTCATGCAGGTGATAGCCACAATATTGTCACACTTGGAAATTGAAGAGGTGCAATATTTGCGTGTGCTTCCATGGTTAAATGCAACCTACATCTCCATGTTTTCACAAAGCATGCTTTCTAGAACCATCTGTGGATTAATTTTGATTCAAATTGTACAACCCATTTGCACATGCCTATTTTCCATCTTTGAAGTGTCTGAAACTTCGTACATGTTTGTCATATCTTTGTGTGTTTAAACTTTAAAGGGATGGGTAAGTGCATGTGATTCATGTGCAGCACTGTTAGTTTGTAAATGTTTGAACGTTTACATATCTATACCTCTGATTTCGTCTAGATAACGAAGAAAGGTGGGTTACCAAATTAGGATTACTTTTGATATAGTCTAGATAATGAAGGGAGGAGGTGGGATACCAAATTGAGATTTTGAGCACTATGGTTCATGAACAGAGTTCTCAATCCTTGCTAGCAAAGAGAAGCATGTTGATTGATGCTCTCCTTAAAAGGTAAGTTTTCGTTCTACTACTTACAGTGATGTACTTTATGTCCAACATCTCATGATCTCCAAGTTTCCTGAACTTTTCTAAAATATGTATTAATAATCTTATAATTCTCTGAAACATGGTGTAAATTACTTTAGGATTCAATCTAAGCAAGGGCGTTATATTTTTGACATACCTACATTTTCTAACGATACTGGAATGAAGGTTGCAAATATATTGAAGGAACTCGAAAAGCTGGAGGTAACTTTTTTGTGAGCATTACTACATTGAATAACAAGCTTCTTACTTAGTGCACTAAGCTTATGGTTACTTCATTTGCATTTATGTTTGTGTTGGTCACACATGATCCTTGATAAGGTTATTTCATTAATGCCAAGAAATTCAAGATGCCTAAGAAACAAATATGAAATTATGTGAATCTGAGGTAGAATCCAGGGTTCAAGATACACCATTTCTTGTATCTGATATAGATACAGGCTGGATATTGCCCAGTCCCTGGATACAACCTGGATATGGCCTGGATACACCTGGTGCATAACCTTAGCATTAAGCATCAAAATAATCTTGAAAAAAGAAAAAGAATTTTGGTAGACTGAATACTATTGTTACCAGCCATGGAATCAACAAGAAATTGGGAAGGCAAAAGAGCAAAGAGTTTGAATCGGATTGTAAAAAAAGTTAGCAAATACAGAAAAATAAATATATATTTTGAATTAGGAAAAGTGTTTTTAGTTGATTGCACCGAGTAGCAGGGTGCTCTACAGCCCAGTATGGGGGAGATGTTGTCACGGAATGTAGCATTATGTACCAAAAATAAAAAGTAATTCAAAAAATTCAGGTTGGCTCAAAAATAAAAAAATTAAAACCAAATAAAAAGTAATTAAAAAATTCCATGTCGGCTCATAAAATAAAATTTAAAACTAAATAAAAAATTATTAAAAAATCCACGTTGGCTCATAAAATTAAGATAGTAATAAAATGTCCATTAAATAATAAATCTAATAGGTAATCATCAAGAAAGTAATAAAATGTCCATTAGATAGTAAATCTAATGGACATTGTAAACTCTCTTAAATCTCTTAAAGGGAAGATGAGAAAGAAAATGATTCTCTTTCCAAGGAGTCTCTTTCCAAGTAAATCTAATTATTGTTGTTTGAGTTTTCTAAAAGGTTGTTTGATTTATTTAACAAGGCTGTTTGATTTTTATTGTTTTCGTATGTGTATGAATCAACTGTGTATGCCTCCTCTTGAGGTTTGTGCATAAATATGGTGTCCCAAACGTTTGTTGTATATGCAAGAGTTAAAATTCAAATTGAATCCAGAAAGGTGGAAGATGGTGGTTGTAAAAGTTTCATATATTGGTGTCATCTGTCAAATTGTAATATTTTTTTACAATGTAAACTTTCATGTTTTGGTGTATTTGATTAATTAATGCTTGCTTTAGTTTTCACAGGTGAAATATCTTGGTGAGGGAGAGAATACTCCACTAGCTAGAGCTGCAGCCTAATGATGCCCCTGGGACCTTGTGGTAAGTTACAAGTAAATTTTTTCCTGAGCTAATAATGAAAATTCTTCTGAAATAATTAAATAAGAGCTTCTGATGAAGTAAACAATAATAATGAAGCCTTTGTTGTTTGAAATGGAAGCTTAGGAGTTCGAGTCCTGAATATGATCATAAACTTAAGATTAGTAGGAGTGGTTGATTACATCTTAAAATGTTCTAGGAAGTTATGTTATAGGTCAATATGGGCACAAATTTTAATTATTACTCGATAATCTACCTAATTCTGTTGCCTACTATCTTGGAAAAGGACATATGGCATTCATTTAGTCCTCATGAAGCACCATTGGAAGATTGTGCCAAGTTATATGCTTTCCATGTTAGCTTGGATTTTTGTTGGTCTTGAGCCTATTCAAATGCTCTAAATAATCTTGTAACTAAGTGATCAAGATATATAAATCTACATGAAAACACAGATTATAATAACTATGGACTGGTTATTCAGTCTAGCAAGTGGGCTTTTTCTTTAACATCCCTAGGTGTCTTATGTAATGCCTTTTGAGTTTCATACATGTGACCTGTTTATAAACATGAGCTTTATCCAAAGAGTATATGGCAAAATTCTGACTATTGCTCTTTGAGGTTATGCTCAGCTGTAGGTATTCAGATATTTTCAATTGTTTTAGTATTTTTTCTTGCCACACTAAAGGGCTTGCGGTTGGTCTTCTTGTGACTTTAATTGTGTTTATTTCTATAAAGGTGCTTGATCTGTTTGGTGGAAAATGATAATAGAAATCCCAAGTCCTTGCTACCTGAAAAATGCAAGCTAGAGGCCTTCATTTCTTTAAAGCAGGTGATATGTGGTGGAATTTTTGTACTTTTCAAATTATGAGTAATCTGTACTTGCTTCTCTATTTTACTTTGTAGACATCAGACTATTCTTACACGGCTTGCAGATTGGGAATACATAAAAAACGTTGCAATACATGTAGCTTTCCTATGTGCTTCCATCTAAGTAATTTTTGTATTAAGCATTCTCTGCTATATTGTGGGATTGCCATCTCCTCCATGTCACTAAGGGTAAGCCTCTTTTATTCTATTGTTACTCCCATAAAATACTCAAACTTTTCCATCTTTTTATACCTAGAAACAAAAGGATAAATTTAAGACGGCAAGAGTAATTTACTTTGAATCTATTCATAATTTCATTACCCACCTCCATACTTAGCCATGGAAACATCAACATCAAAAAGGATTCCAAGATATCTCATGATTTGAGTTGACTAAATAATTTTTCATTCTTTGAGGATCTTATTTGGATAATATTCTTGTTTATTAACATTAACTTCTTTCCCTACAACGACACCCTATGCAACATTAAGGGTACCAACGAATTGTACAGGTCCCTTCACTGAATCCTACGCCAGCACTAGTATTATGGCTGAATGTTCATTGGTTGAACACTTATGTGGTATTTAACTTGTATGCCAGTAATGTTTTGCACAAGTTACCTTAATTTTATTATTCATTTATGCGTAACTATGTTGTTTATAATGTGTAATTGCTTTCAACAGGTCCGTTCCATAGAAATCCAACTTAAGTCCCTCGCTGAAGAGATGCAAGAAATGACTAAGGGGTTTGAAAGAGTCAATCAAGAACTCATTACAATAGAGACTATGGCATTGTGTCAGTGGGATTCTTGAAGGTATATTATAATGAGGGTCAAATTCAACTTCTCTCTTATGTTTTGTCACTATTTATTTGTTAGTGTGTTGTACTACTTTGTTATTACTAGTGGAACATTGGTAAACATGAAATCATCATTTTAGTTTTTTCTTGGGACTATTACTTGCATTTTCACTATGAACTTTGAATCTATTTAAGGGTGCTAGCTCAATGGAAGAGCACTTGCCTTACAGGCAGGAGGTTGGTGGTTCGATTCCTCCGTGCCCTATTTATATAAATCAATGATTAATTAGATGACCAGTTAACAACAATCAATGACTAAATAAATGACCAGTTAACAACATTCAATGTCTAAATAAATGACCAATTAACAACAATCAATGACTAAATAAATGGTCAGTTTACAATAATCAATGACTAAACAAATGACCAGTTAATAGTAATCAATGACACCAATTAATAGTAATCAATGACTAAAAAAATGACTAAATGTTACTACCAAACAATGATAATTAATGACCAAATAGGGACAATTGATGACCAAATAAATGACCAATAGTGACAATTAATGGCCAAATAAGTGACCAAACAACGACAATTAATGACCAAATAAATTACTAAATATATGACCAGCTCATGAAGCAATTAAAACAATTTATGACTAAGTGATAAATGATCAATTTGGTCGGGTGATAAGTGACTGCTAATTGATGACCAGCAGTCACCACCTCAATTTTAGTAATTTATCTCCACTTTTTAGTCATTTTTTCTGTCACTTATCACTCATTTTGTACTAGTGAACGCCAAGTTTAGTGTTAGATTGTTTTACACAAGTGGAAAAAAATTACATTGAAATTGAGTGCTAAATCCGACGCAAATTCTAGTTTTTGTTGTAGTGCAAGGAGAGCATATGTGGTACAAAAAGGACTAGAATGTTCTACTAGTAGCATCATGGTCCAACATATTGTCTCTATGCTCACAAAACCTAGAAACTAGGGCCATATTGTCTCTATGCTTACATTGATCTTTTGACTAGGCTGACTTTTACGCATTTTGCCTTCCCTATTACTATTTCATTGGGTCTTCCACTATCCAATGCTACAAATTGATCAATCACCCCTAGGATCATTATTAGCATTATACTAATATTTTATTTAGAATATTGTTTTCTTATACTAAGATGCGTTAGGGATCTTTTTTGTTACAACTTGATAATATGATATAAAGGGAGTATTAAAAATGGGTTGATAAAAATGGATACCTACAATATCTGGTGAAACTAAGGGTTTTCTTAATTGGAAAGGTATATTGGGAGAGGGGTTCAACAATACAATTTTAGGAGGTATTTTCCAATATTTAGTGAAATTAGGGATATTCTTTAATATCATGTGAACGATCATGCTATGTAACAAGTTCACTAAGTAAACCCCTCGTGGATCAGACCCTATTGATGACCAATGGGAACTGACTAAGGCTTTATAAGAAATCACTGTCCCAAGATGCATTTGTCACAACATTTCCACCTGTTGCGATAGCAAAGATTTCGAGTTCCTAGTCACGAATTCAACTCTGGTATGACTTTTTCTGAAGTTAAAAAAAAATCCGATGACTGTGAAAACCTCTCTTGGGTGCAACCATAAAAAATAATATTTTTTATACACTAACATAATCATTTGATTTTTTACAGGGTTTTGCAGGCACATCTAGTCAGGCTATGAAACTCAAATTTGACAGAAGGCTAATGGACCTAACATGGGTGGTCGAGAGGAGTTTTATTTATCCTCACCTAGGTTCAAATCCCACTTATAAGATGTTCATTCTTCAATAGTGTTGCAACTTTGGCATTGACACATAATGAATTACTTAAATTTTTTAAAAGGAGGCCATGGGTGTAATACAATGAAGCCTTGAAACTATTTCAACCCCTTTTGTTTCCAGCACAACCCTTAAAACCATATCAAGCTAGTTATTGCACAAGTTTTTCTCTAAACAAAGGCTACAAAGAGGCAAGAAACTATAGATACCAAACATAAATAACAAATATCGAACATCCTTTTAGAAAAATAATTAAAAAGACTGGAATGCACAACACCTAAGGAAAATCAAACTTGAAGAACATGTTGGACAACTAGTTACATACCTTTGTTTGAAAATCATCCACACCAACCTCCTTTGTTAGATCACAAGGTACTTCTTGTAAGTGCAACAATGGTTTTCTTGACTCCCATCGATCTTAGTTTCCTTATTGCCTAACATAGAAATAATCATTTTCATGGTAAGATGAGTTAGAAGGGGAACTGAAAGTTTTAAAAAAAATGAGATGGTTGAGATAATTAACTTAAAAAACTCAAACATGAAGGTAAATGAAACAAAACTTCAAGATCAAATGTTGTAAAGCTTCAAAATTTATATACCTCATGCTCATCCATGGTAGGCATTTCTTTGTCCATTAACCCATGAACATATGTTCTGCCTTGCTTGAAATAGTCCACTACAACCTTCCAATTATTAGCTTCTTCATAGTGAAGGTTGAGGGTTTGAAGCACTCTCCATTAAATTATATGAGGTTGATTGACTAAAACCCATTATTAGCAGGACCAAGTTCAACGATGCTTTAACAAAATACAAATCATCTTCATCCTCTCTCCTTTAACCCTTACGCACCCAAAAATAGATATTAAGCTATACCCATCACAATAACCCCAAACAAATAAAAGCTCATGGATCGTATACAAGTTATAAAACCCAAATACAAGATTCTTATAAATTCATTTAAAGTGAAGATTCTCAAGATCCCAAGTGTCTTAAGAACATTCTCAAACCCAATGCATTTTTAATGTAACAAAGATTGCACTCTTATTGATGTAGAAAGAGAGAATTGCACACACCTTCAACGATAAATCCCTTCATAGGAAAATTCAACCAATTTCCAGCTTGTAGAATGGTCCTTTCAAAGTTTCTTTTAAAGTTTCAAGTAAAAACTTGTCACTTATTAATACATAAATATATTATATGAATGAAAATATATATATCAAGAAAAATATGAGATTAAGGATGAGCTAAAATAAAGATAAAATAATTTACATTAATTAATAAAAAATTTATCATGAAAGTTGAACTTTCAAATATCAATTTCAATATATAAATGACAAAAAATCCAAAAAACTGGTTAAAGTACATCTCTCTAGTGACAATGACACAAATATAATAATTCAATAATTCATACTCTTTACAATGATATAAAGATAATAATTCATACTTTTTACAATGATACAAAGATAATAATTCAATCGAGTATGATGTTTATTCAAAAATGCTTATAAGAACTATAAGAATTTGGCTTCCTCAATTAACAACTTAATTACAATGGTGTTTTAACATTTAATTCCACATGAATATACCAAATCAGAAAGCTCTTTTTACTCCTTTTTCTATTCATATTCATCCCAGTCATTTGGTTCCCTGCAATGATTAACAAAAAAATAAGTATGTTTAAGATTTTAAAATTTTTTTTTAAGAAGAAAGAAATAGATTATAATATTCAAAACTATTATCAATTTAATCTTTATTAACACAATCTTAAAACCTTTAATATACTCTCAGTCATATTGTTATTTAATCTCATACAATTTATACATTTCTTTTAACTACACTAAGATTTAATAATAATTAAAATGAGATGCGATGAAATGAAATAATACTTACAATTAAGATTTAATAATAATTAAAATGAGTGCAATGAAATAATACTTACAATTACGATTTAATAATAATTAAAAATGGGGTGCAATGAAATAATACTTACAATTTTTGAAATCGATTTTGAAGAGAGGATTTCATATTGTCATCTTGCCATATTATATTTTGCCACCATTCTTGTGTCCCACATACTGTAGTTAAACTTACTAATTTCTCCATTCCGTTAGGGAGACTTTTCAAAGATGGGCACCCCCGTATCTTCAGAACACGAAGCTTAGGCAATAATGCTTCATTCCACATCCCGTTATTGTTATTGGATTCTCCCGCAATGCTTTCTAATCCTCGTAACTTTTGAAGAACTAACTTCTCTAACATTACAAATCCTCGCGCCCTGCCAGAAACACCTATGCCCAACTCCTTCAAATGAGGCCAATAGCACAACTTCAGATACTTCAGATTGGGCAACCGCTCCAACGGAGAGAGCTCCCTTAGATGGGGACAGTTCCACAATTTTAAGTATTGAAGATGTTGAAACTTGGAAATGTAATTAGGCAGACTTAACCCTTGGTACATCTCCAGGTCTAAACTCTGAAGCTTACTCATCTTCTGCATGTCGTGAGGAAGATTGTCCATTACATCATTGTCGCCGTAGCCTGTATACGTCAACCATAAGTGTCTCATGTCCAACCAGGTTCCCATTAAGCCCACTTTAATACCTGATGACGTTATTCCCTCTTTCACGTCTACCTTTACCGTTACTCTCAGAGTTGTCAGATTTCTGAGACCCTTCAATCTCCAAATGCTTGCTTCTGATTCTGCTTCCACACTTAATTCAACTTCATATGCATCCAGCTGGCTCAACGAAGTAAGTTGACAGAATTCATGCGGAATCACCGTTAAACTTCTACACCCAAATAAATCAAGCACCTTGAGATTTTTAAGTTGTCCAATCTTAGATGGCAATGATTGGAGGCGTTCGCAACCATTAAGATACAAAAATTGAAGGGAAGACAGATGGCATATCTCTTGAGGCAAATCCTGGATCTCCGAGAGATAATTTAATCTGAGAAGCTGAAGCTGTTTTAGTTGCCCAACTGACGATGGGATTGAACTTATTCTGGCGTTGCGGGACAGATCGAGAACCTTGAGAGACGTCAGGCTGACTAGAAATCCTGATGGAACCTCTTTAATTCGATTCTGAGATAAGAAAAGACTCACCAGTTTTGGGCACGTGAACTCGGTGGGCAGATTTTCAATATAATTATTGCGAAGTGATATCCTCTTGCAATCCTCATTGTTAATCTCTGGGAAATTTCGCAGCTCTTGCTCTGCCCTGAATACACAATTTTCCTCCTTCTCGCCAATGTGGATCGCCATTTCACGAATGGCAGGGTGAACTGTTATATTTCGTGCAGGTACAAGGCTCCAGAAATTCATGGTCTCCTTATTTTGAACATTTTGGAACAAAAAACGATCTACAAAAAGGTCAGCATAGCTGCGTTCAGTGGCCATGTCCATTAAGTGGCTCTCCTGTTTGCTCCCCACGAGACCCTCTGCAATCCACATATGCACTAAAATGTCCACAGGCGGTTTATAATCTTGAGGATACACAGCACAAGATAGGAAGCAATTCTTGACGGTTGAATTGGGCAAAGCATCATAACTCAATCGTAAGGCTTGATAGAGATGTGGATCAACGCGGCGAGGAGTATCTGGAAAAGAAGAATCTGCAGCTTTCATGAAATCTAAAGAATTTTGCCATTGAAGTACATCAGTTTTGCCGGTCATTGCTGCGGCGACCACGGCTATTGCCAAAGGCAAACCTTTACACTGGTTTGCAATTTTGTGAGCACATTCGTGTATATCCATAGAAACAGAAATAGTGTCATTGTTGAAAGCTATTCTCCGAAACAACAGCCATGCCTCATCTTCAGAGAGGGGTTGCATTTCAATGGACTTCTCTGCTACCTCTTGAAATAATGTTGGTGATTTGAGAATCGGCGTAGCAGTTAAAAATATTGAAAAGTCTGTCTGAAGGCGTTGAAAGAGGTAATGAAAAAGTACCTTCCATTCTTTGATTTCCGTGGACAGTCTCACCGGCTTCCAATCGAGACACCATCGTCGTTGTCGTGGCTCAGAGAGCTGGAGTATGGTTTTGGCCTGTGTAAGGGATTTATGTAGCTGCTGCAGCCTAAACTTGAGGGTCTCCGGGCCCGCTTTCTGTTGATCTTCGAAGAGGGCGCTAATACCGAGAAGAAGGTTCTCCAAAGGCTTCAATTCAGTTTGCAGAATGCGACGGTTTTCCTCCTCGTGAATGACATCCTTCATCAGTGGAATGACTGGAGCGATGACTGGAGCGATGACGACTTGGTTACCACTAATTAATACTGAAAAGTCTTCTTGGAGGCCTTCAAACAGATTATTAAAAAGTAGCTTCCATTCTTTGATTTCATTGGACAGCCTCCCCGGGTTGCACATGAGCCAAGCGAGACACCGCTGTCTAGGCTCGGAGCGATGGAATATGCTGTTGGCCTCTGCAAGGGAATTGTGCAGCAGCTGCAACCAAATCTTGAAGGTTTCCGGGTCCTCTTCTTCGAACTTAGTGGTAATATGGAGCAGAAGATCATGCATTGGCCTCAATTCAGATTGAAGAATGTCACGGTTTTCCTCCTTGAAGGTAACATCCTTCAACTGCTGGATGACTGGACCGGTGACCGGAGCGATGACGACTTGGTTACCACTAATTAATACTGAAAAGTCTTCTTGGAGGCCTGGCAAGAGAGAATTAAAAAGTACCTTCCATTTTTTGATTTCTTTGGACAGCTTCCCCGGGTTGCACATGAGCCAAGCGAGACACCGCTGTCGAGGCTCGGAGCGATGGAATATGCTGTTGGCCTCTGCAAGGGAATTGTGCAGCAGTTGCAACCAAATCTTGAAGGTCTCCCGGTCCGCTGCTCCTAGATTTTCGAATTTAGTGGTCATATTGAGCAGAAAATCATGCATTGGCCACAATTCAGTTTGAAGAATGTGAAGGCTTCTCTCCTCAAGAATAACAAGCTTCAACTGTTGGATGACTGGACCAAAGACAGCGTTGATTGTGGCATCGCCTGTGACTCCGGTGACGATTTCCATGGCTTCTTAATGTTAATGTTGTTGTGGCACAGCAGTGAGAGGTAGGGAGAGAAGAGCAGCAATGCAATGCACTGAACAATGAGCGTAGGCGATGCAATGCACTGAACGATGAGCGCCAAGGAGAGCATGAAGCATTTATATATATGCAGCACCGGGGAGTGGTATCCAAGATTGTTAAAGCTTATTAATAATCTTATTCTTCACAAATGGCTAAAGGTAAAGTTTATGCGATAAAGAAAAAGTAATAAAAAATATCATTTATATGCTGATAATTTCTCTCCTCACGAAACTGTTCTATACATTATGTGCCATTACAAAAAAGAAAAAGTAATAAATAGAATTTCTCTTCTCCAGAGACAAGCAAGGTATCATTAAAATGCTGATAATTTATATATATGCAGCAACAGGGAGTGGTATCGAAGATAGTTAAAGCTTATTCTTGACAAATGGGTAAAGGTAAAGTTTATGCGATAAAGAAAAAGTAATAAATAGAATTTCTCTCCTCCAAAGAGAAGCAAGGTATCATTAAAATGCTGATAATTTCTCTACACACGCAAATGTTCTATACATTATGGGTCATTACAATACTTCTAATCATTGCAGTACTGATTAGAATACCTAATGAAGAGATTGTTAAAAAATAAAAAAATAACCAAACCAAATAGTGGACCTATTGAAAGGAGTTTCTTGGTATTTTTATCTTAAAAAATGGTTTGAAAATAAAAAGTTTATGATAGTTGTTAGAAAAAGAAAGAAGTAAGAATAAGAATAAAGTTTTTTATTATTATTGTAAAATGGAAGGATGTTAGAAAAAGAAGAAATAAGAATAAGAATAAAGTATTTTTCATTATTGTAAAACAAAATGAGAATAAGAATGATGTGTTCTTCGTTATTATAAAACTTTTGAAGTTATGTAATCTTCTAATAATATAATTATATTCTAAAGTTTTAAGTTATTTTGATTGTTAAGCTTTTTTTTTCAACTAGTGTTTTTAGGAAGAAATGCCAACACATGTTATTTCCAAGAATAAAGGTATGGCCAAAATTACATAATTCACTTAATCATTACATAATGAATATATAGGGGCAAGCTTGTTTTTATTAAAGTAAATGTTATTTGTAGACTTAAATTATTGATAAATTTGCTATTATTTTTTTATGTGGAAAAATAATATATTTATAAGTTATTCAATCGTTGTTAATGTTAATCAAGTCATACAACTTTGCAAATTTTATTTTTATTTTTTTCTTTCTAAAAAATTCTGAATAGAGATTTTGATGTTGTAAGTAAAGTATAATGACAACAATAAAAATAAAAATAGTATGGGATCCTCACTTCTAAATTTTTTTTGCGAGCCAATCCATAGAGTGATAATAATGAAGTTTGTTCCAAAAGTGTACACAACATAATGACCCCTTCTTAATGTTAACTTTTCCAAGTTTATGATAATTTATGTAATAATTACTTTTCCAAGGATGGATAGGAAGGTGGAGGAGCCATAAAGTTGACATTATACCTATACACATAGTGTGAACAACATTATATTTCTATTTCACATAACTTTAAACTCATTTCACAAGTGACTCCTTTTCAATTAACGTAGGGTTAACTTTCACATGCATGAAATCTTGATTTAAGGTCATTCTCAATTCAAATTTTATGGTTGCTTTTGTTTTTGAAAAATCTGAGTGACCAAAATAAGAGGTTATATATTTTTGTATCCAAGGGATCTTCCTAGGTAAAAAATTTAATTCATGGTCATTTATTTAAAAGTGAATATTTTCTACTTCTCCTCCCACCTTTTTATCAAGAAACTAGGCATAAGGGATTAGAGGTTCTATCCCTACTTAACTAGAGAATGTGATTGCATTTGCCAAATGTTTTCTAAGCTTCAAAACTAAGTTTTCATCTTCTACCATTGTGCTTTGGGACATTATATTTTCATATTTTACCATTGAAAAATGGGGCAACAAATCAGGAGAATAAGGAAAGCTCAAAATATCTTTCATGGAAGCTAAATCCATTCTTATTTTATTACAACATTCAAATAACTATAACATTATATATCATTAAAATAACCCTAACATTATATATGGAAGGGTGAGTTAACCGTGACCGTTTCTAAGAGATTTTCTTCGTACCTGTTTAAATTATGTTTAAATTGCATAACAATGTTTTATTTATAAAATCATCTTAGTTAGGTCTATCCCTAATAGTACTATAAATCAAGCATAATATCATTATAGATTATGTACCTTATTTCACATCAATGGAAATGGTTATTATACACTACCTACCAACATTATTAACATTTTTACACATCCAATAGAGTTGACAACTCAATCATATAACCTTTATCCTCCTCCCATTGTAGATGAAGTTGGAATGTAGAAATCACCTCCTAGAATTAGCCATGATGCAAGAGTACCCTAGTCCTCGCATAAGAATTTGGGGTTATACTTTGGAGTGGTTGGGCTATTGGGTGAAATCAATTCCTTTTTCCTTTGAAGTTCCATAAATCATTAATCAAACCCCAATATTTCATGACTCCAATTCACTTTGCAGTGCTTGGGTTTCTTGCGATGTCAATCTATTTTTCCTTCAAAGTGACCCTTAACTATTGGATCTTCCCTTGTCTCGTCTAATAGTATTTGTAGGCACTTTTTCAAGATACTCAATGGTTGATGAGGCTCTAACATTAGAGCCAACTTGATATTTTTGGTATTTCTTTAATTGGTGGTTGAGTTTTTTAATTGAGGTTTAATTTCATTATATTTTGATAAGTAAGGAGGAACCACTTAGCTTTAGCTAAGAGGTTGAGCCTAATGTCCCTCTATGAGAGGTAGTTAGATTTTATGAGGGGGAGTTTTTAGCTTTATACACAAGTTATAGAAAGAGGAAATTCATTTTTACTGACAAATACTAAGAAGAAATAAGTTAAGACAAGAAGATAGAGAGGTAAGAAGAGGGGTATTGCTATCTCATGAATGGGAGGTACCACAAAGTAGAGGAAAATAGAATATAGAGAAGAATACATAAATATACATGAAGGAAGAAAAGAGGAGTCGATTCTCTCATTGATGTAGAGTTACACATAGTGAATAATAGAGGAGAGAATATAGAAGGAGGAGAGAAGACAAAGAGGATATAGTTCCAATGGGAAACTAAGTAGAAATATCGTTGATATATATTGTTGGGTAGAATAGTGTGGTTATTTTGATGGAGATTGAGAAGAGAATAGGGAAATAGAGAAGGTAAAGAAGAAAAGAAAGAAATAGAGAAGAGGAGAAAAAATAGAGAGGGGGAGAATTGTGCAGCGTGAATCCATGAAGATGGGTGACATTTCTGAGTGAAATGTGGTGATAAAAACTTGACATTTTATGTTAAGCCCTAAATATGGGCACATTTCCCCCTATATTGTGGTGCATTACATTAGTTTTGATGTTGACTTTGGTCCATTAGTTGTAATTGTCATTAGTATGGTTATATTAGTTATGTTGGCTTGGGCCAGTTAGTTGGGATTGGACCCCTTAGTCTCCTATATATAGGAAGGAGGCCTTTTCATTTGAAGTATCTTGTCTTGTCTTGTCTTGTGTACTTAATACATTGTATAAGGAGGTTTCCCCCTCGAAGAGGCTTCTTATTCAACTATTTTCTTCATTCAAGTCATGGAGTACTCGTTTTGATATATTTTTGTTCTTTTCATGATCTTTTTGGAAATTTGTTGCATAACATGTGGTATCAGAGCTCTTTCCTTGGGATTGGATGCTTCAAAACGAGTCATCTTGGCATATTCGCTATAAATTTTTTTCTACAAGGTTTCAGAGAGAAAGGCTTGGAACCCATATATGTAATAGGACGAATGATCTGTGGTATAAGTTTCAGATCCAGAACCCTAACATATTCAGATTTATTTGCAGATGAAGTTAGGTTTTCTGACTAGTCCAAAAACTAGTCTCAAACATTTGTGCTGGGTAAAACTATTATATCTGGGGCATGAAAGATCCAAATTGAGTGAGACCTATTGAATCAGAAATAAGACAGACCAAGGTATCAATAGTGACATTTTCATACTTGTATCTGAAATATTGGACATGTGGCAGTCTGTACAAGTTCTCTCTTTTGAAAGGACCGAAAATAAAAAGCGTTGGGAGATTTGCCATATCTTTCTATTGGAAAATCAAAATTAGGTCAGACCTATGGAATTGCAGAAAGGAGATATCATGATACTCCAGGAAGGATTTTCATATTGAAAGGGTCCAAAATTGCAGATATATCCCAGTTTGAAGGTCGGCTAGAAACAAAGTCTTCAAATCAGGGTTGATAAAGGTACGCCATTTTAACTTGGAATAATTTTTTGTATAAGGATCTATTGGAGGTGAACCCTAGGGTGTGATATCTATTTATATTGTTCAAAATCCCCCCCAAGGGTAGTGTAAAAATTAAAACTCCAATCAAACCCCTCAAGGATTCATCCCATACGTATGATGAAATGGAAGACCCATCTTTTTGAATGTCCAAGCTGGAGGAAAATATGAAAGGGTATGTGAAAACACTCGATTTACTTAATCTAGAGGAGAGGTTGATGGGACATATGGATTAAAATATGAAAAATATTGCTAAGCTCATCCAAAATTCAAAGGATACTCTCGCTTTAGGTGTTGATTTTTTCCAGGGTACTCAGGAGGACAAGGATAATAAGCCCTCCCATAATGGAAGTTATCAGGGAGGTCACCAAGAGGTACCCAACTTTCAAAGATTGACATGAGAAAGTTTGATGGCAATGATACAATAACGTGGATATTCCAGATGGAGCAATTCTTTGATTTGCACCAGGTGCCAACTTTGCAAAAGGTACCTATTGCCTCATTATATTTAGAGCATGATCAATTTGTGTGGTACCAATGGCTTTGTGACCGAAAAAAGGACTCTATTATATCCTGGTATATATTCACAGAAGAATTGATTTCACATTATGGGGATATTAATAGCAACACCTTCTTTAGCCAGTTAATAAATTTTAAGGAAAAAGGTCCAGTTACAGAGAAAATCAAGCAGTTTCATAATCTAAGTCTATGAGTGAAGAACATTTCAAAGGATAAATTGTTGGATCTCTTTATTGGAACCTTGAAGGATAACATTCAACATGAGGTGCGTCTCTTTGAATCACCATCCTTAGAGAAGGATTTCATGGTGGAAAGGAAGGTTGAAAGTAAAAATATGATGATGGAACTAGAAAGACCACCTCCAACACATACAAAGAGAATAATGATTGTTCTTCTAACCCACCTCAAAGGTTGACACCTCAACAACTAGATGAAAGAAGAGAAAAAGGTCAATGCTTTAATTGTGATAGCAAGTATAGTAAGGGACATAAGTGTGGTGAGAAAAAAATATTTTACATAGATTGTGAAGAGGAAGAACCAAAAGAACAAGAACCATCTCCAGATGAAGAAATAGAAGATACTACTTCAAAAGATATTACTCCCACCATATCCTGTCATGCATTGGATGGAATTAGCACTCCTCAAACTCTCAAGATTGAAGAATTTATGAAAAAGAAAAAGGTAACAATGTTGATTGATTCTGGTAGTACTCATAATTTCATTCACTATCAATTAGAAAAATCTCTCAATTGCTTTGTATATCCAACACAAGAGTTTCAAGTAATGATTGTAGATGGAGGAACTATCAATTGCTTAGGCAAATCCCATAATATAAATCTTACTATGGGGGATTATGTATTGAATAGTCCAATGATTTATATTCTAATGGGTGGTGCTGATGTTGTCTTAGGAGTTCAATGGTTACAATCCTTGGGAACCACGGATTTTAATTTTTAGAAGCTTTTCATGAAATTTTTATGGGAGGGAAATGAATATGAGTTAAAAGGTATCATAGGGAAACCGATCAAGGTGATAAGCTCTAATGGTATGACACAATTGATTAAAAAGGAACATCAAGGTGTAATTGCACAATTATGCTCATTATATGTTCAAACATCTAATCCCTCTATTTCCCCATATCTCCAAAGGGTCATTAATAAGCATTCCAAGGTATTTGAAGATATTCCAAAAGATCTTCCACATATTCGAGATTTTGATCATGCTATTCACTTAATTCTATGAAATGTTCCTCCTAACATCAGAACTTACAGATACCCGTATGGCTAGAAGAGTAAAATTGATCATATGGTTGAAGAAATGTTAGAGGATGGCATAATTAGGCTTAGCCAAAGTTCTTACTCTGCACCATTGGTAATGGTACACAAGCCCCATGTATCATGGTGTATGTGTCCATATTATAGAAAGCTCAACAAGATCACAATTAAAGACAAGTTTCCCATTCCTGTCATTGATGAATTGTTAGATGAATTACATGGAGCAATTTTCTCCACAAAGTTGAATTTTTGTTCGGGTATCATTGGATTCGAATGAAGGATGAAGACATCCCAAAAAAAACATTCAGAAGTCATGAAGGTCATTATGAATTTATGGTTATGCCATTTGGTCTCACGAATGCGCCTTCCACATTTCAAGGTTTGATGAATTCCATTTTCAATCCTTTTCTTAGAAAATTTGTGCTAATATTCTTTGATGATATACTAATCTATAGCAAGTCTTGGGAGGAACATGTTTAACATGTTGACAGGGTACTACAACTACTAAAGGAGCAACAAGTATATGCAAAACCTTCCAAATGTTTCTTTGTGGTGAAGGAGGTAGAGTATTTGGGTCGTATTGTATCTCATGAAGGTGTCAAGGTAGACCCTAACAAAATTAAAGCCATGATAGACTAGCCGATTCCCAAAACCCTGAAGAATATTCGAGGATTCTTAAGTTTGACAGGGTACTACCACAAGTTTGTTCGAAACTATGGAAGAATATCAACGCCTCTAACAACATTATTGAAGAAAGATGCATTTTCATGGACTCCAGAGGCAACTCAAGATTTTGAACAACTTAAACAGGCAATGTGCAGAGCTCCTGTTTTGGCCACACGAGACTTCACAAAAACCTTTATTATGGAATGTGATGCTTCAGGAAATGACATTGGTGTTGTTCTAATGCAAGGACACCCACTTGCTTTCACAAGTCACCCAATCAAGGGAAAGAACTTACATAATCCCATTTATGAGAAGGAAATGTTGGAAATAGAACATGCTCTTAATAAATGTCATCCTTACCTAATAGGTAGGCACTTCAAGGTCAAAACAGATCATGATAGTCTTAAATACTTCTTGGAATATAGACTATCTTCGGAAGAGCAACAAAAATGGGTAACCAAGATGTTGGGATATGACTTGGAAATCATCTATCGAAAAGGGAAATAGAATGTGGAGGAAGATGCGCTCTCCAAAAAATATGAAGATGTTAGGGCATTACTTTGTGCCATTTCCATTCTACAACCAGATTGGGTAGTAGCAGCAAGGGAAGAATGGAAAATTGACTTATCTGTGTGGATGCTCATTCAAAAGCTAGAGAACAATCCTAGTGTATCATATACTTTTGTGTGGAAAAATTATTCACTATGGTATAAGGATCGCTTATATTTATGCAAAAAATCCCTACTCAAGTAGAAGGTCCAGAATTAGAATTAGACACCTCTCCTATAGGTGGGCACTCAAGATTCCTGAAAACTTACCACAAGGTCAAGAAGGAATTTTTTTGGTAAGGTCTTAAATCTGATGTTCAAATGTTTGTGGCTAAATGTTTGATTTTCCAACAAAATAAGGGTGAAACATCTAAGACCCGAGGACTTCTACAACCATTAGACATACCTTGCCAACGCTGGGAGGAAGTCTCCATGGATTTTATCACAGGTCTACCCAATTCATAAGGAAAGAATGTTATTATGGTGGTTGTTGATAGACTCACGAAGTATGCACACTTTTGTGCACTCTCTCACCCTTTTAATGCAAGTACAGTAGTTGTAGCCTTTATGGAAACTGTTCAAAAGTTACATGGAAATCCAAAGATTATTGTAAGTGATAGAGATCCAATTTTCACTAGAAAATTTTGGACTGAATTATTTTCTTGTTTGGGTACCCAATTGGCTCACAGTTCATCCTATCACCCTCAATCTGATGGGAAAACTGAGATAGTGAACAAGTGTTTGGAAGGCTATCTTCGTTGCTTTGCATATGATAAACAAAAACAGTGGGTGAAATGGTTCTCTTTGGCATAATGGTGGTACAATACTTCCTTCCATACATCATAAAACATGTCTCCATTTATGTCACTTTATGGGTACCAACCTCCATCTATCACATCTACCTTAAAAGGAAAATCTAAATTTCAAGCCATGGAAGATCACATAGAGCACCAGTAAGAAGTTCTCCATAAACTTAAGGACAACCTGACTATGTCAAAAAACATGATGAAACAACAAGTTGATCAACATTGCAGTGAAAGGAGTTTCGAAAAAGGGGATTGGGTATTTATGAGGCTACAACCTTACAAGCAGATGTCTCTCAAGCAACTAAATAAGGGAAATAAATTAACACCCAAGTATTATTCTCCTTATAAAGGGTTGCAGAAGATTGGTAGTATGGCTTACAAATTGGAGCTCCCTTTATCTTCAAGATTGCATCCAATTTTCCATGTTTCTTGCTTAAAGAAGGTAATAGGAGACAATATCCCAATTCAAACAACCTTGTTGGAGCTTGATGAAGAAGGAAAAGTCATATTGGAACTTGAACAAATCACAGAAACAAGGACCAAACAACTATGGAATCGAGTTATTACTGAATACCTCATGAAGTGGAAAAAATTACTTGTTGAAGATTCGACATGGGAAGATGAGTCCTTCATATAGAGGCATCCGCAACTAATCAAGTGTTGAGGACAACACTTGTCTAAAGGGGAGGGGCATGTTAAGCCTTGAATATGGGCACATTTCCCCCTATATTGTGGTGCATTACATTAGTTTTGATGCCGGCTTTGGTCCATTAGTTTCAATTGTCATTAGTATGGTTATATTAGTTATGTCATCTTGGGTTAGTTAGTTGCGATTGGACCCCTTAGTCTCTTATATATAGGAAGGAGAACTTTTCATTTGGAGTATCTTGTCTTGTCTTGTCTTGTGTACTTAATACATTGTATAAGGAGGTTGCCCCCTTGAAGAGGCTTGTTATTCAACCATTTTCTTCATTAAAGTCGTGGGGTACTCTTTCTAATCTATTTCTGCCCTTTTCATGCTCTTTTTGGAAATTTGTTGCATAACATTTTACATCGCTTTTACATTGAAGCCCTCAAAAATCATGTACACCTTGTGAATTTTGATTTGTAGTAAAAGAACAATTTGTAAATAAATATATTGTCTTTCTAACAATATGTTTAAAAAAATATTAATCTCATTTAATGTGTCTAATTTGCATTTAATTAAATGTTTGTCCTTGCAAATTTAAGGAAAAATTAACAAGTGACTTTTGTTCTCATCAACTAATTCAATGTTCAATGCATAGTATTCGAGAATCAAATATATGAATATGATCTACACATAGCATTGTAGATTCCATTTAAATTTTTAATATTATTTTGAAAAAATATTTTTATTTTTACTTGAAATTGACCAATTAATAAATGAATCACATTTTATACATATTTGTGTTCATGCCAATTTTTTCCATTTATTTACATAAATTAAAAAACCAAAAATAGCCTTGTGAAGAGGAAAGATCCATGAGGGTCCCTGATATTTTTATATTTTTTGTTGTGTATTTTTTATGCTACTAATTTGTCTTTGAGCACCTTTGAAATTGTGGGAAAAAATTCAGTATAAGTTTTCAAAGAAATTAGATAAAAAAATATAGTATGAAATCAAAAGTATAAAAATGATATGTCATTGGATAAGGGATTCACTGAGGAATCCACTAGCCTTAATTCCACCATCTAGGATGAATGAGATGAAGCGGTTTCACCCCCAAGAAGTTGTAGTTGTAGAAAATCTTGATGCAAGGGAGTTGGAAACCATTATTTTTGGCCATCATTCCAACAATAAATCTTGATTGGGGTATTTTAGAAAGATCAATTGAGGGCTTGATGAATATTTTCAAATAACTCAATCGAGGGTTAATTAAACCATCAATCAAGGGATTTTTTGGGTTAAAAATGCTTTATAGCTTGATTAAGTTCCATCGTGTCCTTTTTTTTGTTCCATATAAAAACAAGGAGCTCAATTGAGCTCTAGGGATCAATCAAGCCATAGGTATTGATAGAGGGTATTGTTAACCCAATTAAACTCTTGAGTAAGGGATTAGATTTCCCACCAAATTTCCTTTATTGATGTCTTATTCAAGCCCTTGATAGAGCCCTTAATAGCTCAATCGAGGGATTTAAAATATCTCATCCGAGGGTCATGAAAACCCATCCCCCTTCCACCCACCTTGCCAAAATGTGGAATCCATTTTCATGGATTGACCTTGCAACAATAATTCATGCAGAAAGAAAAAAATTAAAGAATAATATAAACAAGTTGAGAAAGACTTATAAATAGTGAACACATATTTTCATGTTGAAATGAGAAGAGAGTAGATGAAAATCTCCTAGTAGCTAAGGAGGGTGATGAAGGAGATGGTGGTGGTGTTGATATCACCATTATGCACCTAAGGAGGGTGGACCATTTTTCTTATGGATGAATGTGTAGACAAATAAGCTATTAACAAGCTTAGAGTTGCAAAACAAGAGAAAATATTGAGTTGGTATTAGTAAAATATGGGGAATGTATCTATGTTGAGATCAACAAGGAAGAAGAAGGCCAAGTTAAGAGTGAAACTATAGAAACAATGAAGGGGATAGAAATCCATAAGGAAACTATTGAATATGAGTCAAATATCTAGGCAGTAGTGATAACATGCATTGAAGAAGAGAACAATGATGAGGGTGCCAATTTTGAAATCAAGTCTAATGTTGAGGGATTCCAAGTGAAAAAGGGGTAGTATATTTCTCAAAAAACTTCTATATAACGGAGGTGAAGGTAGATCTCCAAGCAATGGAGATGAAAGAAAATGGTGAGCAACAAGTCTTTGGATAGTTTCCAAAGTCAAAAAAAGATGATGATGCAGAAGTCATCATTTGTGGATATGGAGATGGAGAATCCATAGAGGACATTCCCAGGAGGGAAGTGGATTTAGTTAAGAAACTTCATGTTTGCGAATGTGATGGTTCAAAGGAAGGAAGAATAAATGATATTGTTGTTATAAGTGAAGAAGAGGATTGCAGTGAAACTATTGTAACATTTGCGAAATATTTGAAGGAGAGGACAACAATTTAAAAGTGTTGTATAGATGAAAAAATCACACTCCATGAGGAGGATGTAGAAGATGAAACAAAGGTCAATATAGTAGGCATGCTAAGGGATGAAAGAAAATGAAACCACGGTGAATTTGCTAACTACATAGGCACAGTAGGCACAATAGAAAGTGAAATTATCGAAACAGGTGCTGTAAAAAAAGGGGATGAAAACCTTTCAATAGTAAAGAAGGAAACATAGAAATTTAATGGAATTGAAGAGGAAATAACATTGAAGGCTGTGGTTGTAGAAGTAAAATATAAAAATTTAAACTTTATTAATTTGCATTGTGAATTTGGAGACACCTATGTCCAAGAGGAGGATGGGAATGAGGAGAAGGTCCATAGGGATGATGGGCATGAATATGTTGATGCCATAGTAGCAACAACGTGAGCAATGGGAGAGAAAGAAACCTTGGGAGTAGCAAATGTGGTATACAAAGCTGCAAAGGTGAAAGAAAAGTGTCTAAGGAGAGTCCTTGTTTGATTTGACCATGTACTTGTTTATGAGTGTATAGGCATAAATAATGGAATAGAGGTTGAAAAATATGAGAAGAAAGGGAACCATAAGGAATTTTCAAGCGTACTAAGAGACATGAACAAAGAGGAATGAAATATGATGGAAGCAAGTCGAATTTAATATCAATGGTGTTAGAAGTGATCCATATACTAATGTAGAGATAGTTTGTGGGGTGGGGGGGGTGATTGGCATGTCATTCATTGCATGCCGTAAGAATATCATGATGACATTATGGAGGAACTTACAAGATGCATGCAAAAATAAAACATTGTAATTTGTTTCCAAGACGTTTCAACATCTCATAAATGCATGCTTAAGGAAGAGGATGGTGAAGGATATATTGCATGTAGTATGCAAGAAAATCCAGTGGTGCATGTGACTAATTGCACACTTGAGGAGTAAAAGTTGATAGAAGAAATCCTTTCCATTCATTGTAATCAAGGAAGTATAGGAAAGGAATACATTTAAGAGGTTTTGTGCCTTGGAGCATCAAAGAAGAAGAATGCCACCAACATATGTTGAAATGGTATTGGATCATTAGCGGGAATTGTACAATGAGGGGGGTGGAGAGAACAATGAGAGGGCCCTTATTGTGCCTAGCAAAAATCAAGAGGGAATTGTGCTTGTTGTGATAGTGGAAAGAAGAACGAGTAGCGGGAATTCTTCAAAATGGGTAAAGGTAAATTTCATATAATAAAGAAAAAGTAACAAGTAGGATTCTCTCCTCCCAAGGTCCACTATCGAAAAATACTAATGATACCTTTAATTATTGCAACGTTATAAAACATTGGAAAATTGTAATCTCTATATTTAAGTGAATAGATCATAAGAAAGAAGAAAACAATAACCAAACCAATAGTTCCTTAAATATAGATCATAAGAAAGAAGAAAACAATAACCAAACCAATAGTGGAACTATTGAGAGGAGGTGGGTATTCTACCCAAAAAAAAATAAAAAAATGTGTCTGCCATTGTGAGGATTATTAAAATATTATGCCATTAAGAATAAGCATTTTTTTCATTATTCTAAAAGTAAACAAGAATAAGAATGGGGTGTTCTCTGTTATTATAAAACCCTTTAAGTCATCTTCCAATAATGGCATTGTAAAGTTTTTATGTTATTTTTGGACTAATGGAGCAATCAGTAAAAGAATAATCAACAAATAAATAATCATTCAATAAACCTGTTTATCCATACTAACATATTTTTAGTAAAGTAAATATTATTGGTAAGCTTGCGTCACCATTGAGGCATCACTTTTTATTATAAGTAATAATATATTATTTTTTATGTAGAAAAAAAAAATATATTTAAAAGTTATTTGACCATTATAAATGTTTGAATAAGTCAAAATTTTACAAATTGTTTTATTCTCACAACCTTCTTTCGAAGGATGGCGTAAGGTTAAAGATAAGAAAGGGAAAAAGGAAATAATTGAAGATTATTTTTAGTAGAATAGAAGCAAAGTGGACCCCTTAAATCTATAAGTATATTATAGACATGAAAATTCATTTTTCATTCAATTCGTCAATAAAAATGACTATTTATTCATTGCAAAAAAATTATGAGTATAGTCTTTGATGTTGTACATGGAATATGATGACAACAATTTAAAGAAAAACATAATAGAAACATATTTGTCTATTTGGCCATTTCCTTTTGGACATAAGGTGGGTTGGGGTACTATGGGCTCCTCACCTCTCAAAATATATTCCCTTTTGTTTGGAGTTGTGACCAATCCATAAATTGGTAATGATGCCCAAGAATCTAGAGAATTTTGTTCCAAAGGTGTAAACAAGATAATGAGCCCCTCTTCATGTTAAATTTTCTAATTATATGATAGTTTGTGTAATTAGTTACTTTGTTAGGAGAGTGCAACCTAAGGTAGTGATCTAAAGATGGACGGGGAGACATAAAGTTGTCATTACACCTAATCTGACCAAGATTACCTTTCTATTTTACACAACATTATAATCAGCGATATAAAAACTAATCCCTATACTAATGTAGAGATAGTTTGGCGGGGGGGGGGGGGGAGGGACGGTGAGCATGTCATTCATTGCATGCCATAAGAATATCATGATGACGTTATGGAGGAACTTACAAGATACATACAACAATAGAACATTGTAATTTGTTTTCAAGAAGTTTCAACATCTCATATATGCATGCTTAAGGAAGAGGATGAGGAAAGAGATCTTGCATCTAGTATGGAAGAAGATCTAGTGGTGCATGTGACTCATTGCACACTTTAGGATGAAAAGTTGATAGAAGAAAACCTTTCCCTTCATTGTAATCAAGGAAGTATAGGAAAGGGATACATTTAAGACTTTTTGTTCCTTGGAGCATCGAAGAAGAAGAATGCCATCAACATATGTTGAAGTGGTATTGGATCATTGGTGGTAATTGTACAATGAGGGGGTTGAAAAAAACAATGAGAGGGCCCTTATTGTGTCCACCAAGAATCAAGAGGGAATTGTGCTTGTTGTGATAGTGGAAAGAAGAATGAGTAGCGAGAATTATTCAAAAATGGGTAAAGGTAAATTGCATCTAATAAAGAAAATGTAACAAGTATGATTCTCTCCTCCCAAGGTCCTCCGTGGAATAATACTAACAATACCTTTAATTATTGCAACGTTATAAAAATTAGGAAAACTATAATCTCTATATTTAACTAAATAGATCATAAGAAAGAAGAAAACAATAACCAAACCAATAGTGTAACTATTGAGAGGAGTGTGAAATTCTATGTCATAGTAGATCTATGAGCTGATGGATACCTCACAAAGAAAGAATGAGCAGAAAATTAGAATAAGAGTGAAAACTGCAGTAAAAGGAGCAGAAGAATAATAATGTAGCAAAACTTAGATAGGAGCAGAATAATATCACATGTTCCAATAATCAGTATAATAAACAATGATGTTACAATGGAGAGAATTCAAATCATGCAAGAGAATTCGAACCTCAGTTGGTCTAGAATAGGGATTATCACCACTGGAGTGCTCCAGAAGACTCAAAGTCAACTGAACTGAACCTAAAACTAGTTAACTGAAGTTACAATCAATTAACTAACTAAGGAGGGCACAATAGAGAGTCTGTCATGCATGCCAGTCAGAAAAGGGCGCATGAGGCCACGATCAGTGGCATCCAGAGCTCTAACCCCCCACAAGAGTCAGGTAACTCAGGTGGACTACACCAGAACACTCAGTAGGCTCCTATAAAATAGGGAACTGACTGAAGTGGTCCTAAAATGATGCATGCAGGGCTCAGAAGGTGGTAGATGGATCCTGGATGACATCTGCATACCACTAGGGGAAAATGACATCATCAACAACTAGGAAAAATAAATAATGCTAGGTAGGACAGGGATGGAGTATTGAAATATCCTAACAAGGAGGTGGGTACTCCTCCCCCAAAAGAAAATGTGTATGCCATTGTAAGGATTATTAGAATCTTATGCCATTATAGGAAGAAAAAATAGGGAAATAAGAATAAGCATTTTATTATTATTGTAAAACTAAAGAAGAATAAGAATTGAATGTTCTTCATTATTATAAAACCCTTTAAGTCATGTTCCAATAATGGCATTGTAAAGTTTTTATGTTATATTTGGACTAATAGAGCAACAAGTAAAAGAATAATTAACAAATAAACAATCATTCAATAAACTTGTTTAGCTATACTAACATCTTTTTATTAAATTAAATATTATTGGTAAGCTTGCTTCACCATTGAGGCATCGTTTTTAATTATAAATAAGAAGATATTATTTTTTATGTAGAAAAATAATAATATATTTAAAAAGTTATTTAAGAATTATCAATGTTGAATAAGTCAAAATTTTACAAATTGATTTATTCCCACAACCTTCTTTCGAAGGATGGCGTAAGGTTAAAGATAAGAAAGGGTAAAAGGAAATAATTGAAGATTATTTTTATTAGAATAGAAGCAAAGTGTCCCTTAAATCTATAAGTATACTATACACATGAAAATTCATTTTTCATTCAATTCATTAATAAAAATGAATATTTATTCATTGCAAAAAAATTATGAGTAAAGACTTTGATGTTGTACATGGAATATGATGACAACAATAAAGAAAAACATAATAGAAAAATATTATTTTATTTGGCAATGGCCTTTCGGGCCATAAGGTGGGTTGGGGTAGTATGGGCTCCTCACCTCTCAAAAGATATTCCTTTTTGTTTGGAGTTGTGACCAATCCATATATTGGTAATGATGTCCAAGACTCTAGAGAAGTATGTTCCAAAGGTGTAAATAAGATAATGATCCCCTCTTCATGTTGAATTTTATAATTATATGATAGTTTATGTAATTAATGACTTTGTTAGGAGAGTGAAGCTTAAGATAGTGACCCTGAAGATGGATGGGGACGGTGTGGGAGACATAAAGTTGTCACTACACCTATAGATGTAATCTGACCAACATTAGCTTTCTATTTTACACAACATTATAAGCAATGGTATAAAAATTGATGCCTATACTAATGTAGAGATCGTTTGTTGGGGGGGTGATGAGCATGTCATTCATTGCATGCCATAAGAATATCATGATGATGTTATGGAGGAACTTACAAGATGCATACAACAATAGAAAATTCTAATTTGTTTTCAAGAAGTTTCAACATCTCATATATGCATGCTTAAGGAAGAGGATGAGGAAGGAGAACTTGCATATATTATGCAAGCAAATCTAGTGGTGCATGTGAATAATTGCACACTTGAGGAGGAAAAGTTGATAGAAGAAAACCTTTCCATTCATTGTAATCAAAGAAGTATAGGAAAGGAATACGTTTAAGAGGTTTTGTGCCTCGGAGCATCGAAGAAGAAGAATGCCACCAACATATGTTGAAGTGGTATTGGATCAATGGTGGAAATTGTACAATGAGGGGGCTGAAGAGAACAATGAGAGGGCCCTTATTGTGTCCACCAAGAATCAATAAGTAATTGTGCTTGTTGTGATAGTGGAAAGAAGAATGAGTAGCGGGAATTATTCAAAAATGGGTAAAGGTAATGTTCGTGTAATAAAGAGAAAGTAACAAGTAGGATTCTCTCCTCCTAAGGTCCCCTATTGAATAATACTAACAAGAACTTTAATTATTGCAATGTTATAAAACTTTGGAAAACTGTAATCTCTATATTTAAGTGAATAGAACATAAGAAAGAAGAAAAAAAACCAAACCAATAGTGAAACTATTGAGAGGAGGTGGGTATCCCCCCAAAAAATGTGTATGCCATTGTAAGGATTATTAAAATCTTACGCCATTATAGGAAGTAAAAATAGGGAAAAAGAATAAGCATTTTTTTCATTATTTTAAAAGTAAACAAGAATAAGAATAGAGTGTTCCTCATTATTATAAAACCCTTTAAGTCATCTTCCAATAATAACATTGTAATTTTTTTATTATTTTAAAAGTAAACAAGAATAAGAATAGAGTGTTCCTCATTATTATAAAACCCTTAAAGTCATCTTCCAATAATAACATTGTAATTTTTTTATGTTATTTTTAAACTAATGGAGCAATAAGTAAAAGAATAATCAACAAATAAACAATCATTCAATAAACTTGTTTTTCCATACTAAAATCTTTTTATTAAAGTAAATATTACTTGTAAGATTGATTCACCATTGATGCATCGTTTTTTATTATAAATGAGAAGATATTATTTTTTATTTAGAAAAATAATAATATATTTAAAAGTTATTTGACCATTATCAATGTTGAATATGTCAAAATTTTACAATTGTTTTTATTCCCACAACCTTCTTGAGAAGGACGACGTAAGGTTAAAGATAAGAAAGGGAAAAATTGAATAATTGAATATTATTTTTTATTGGAATAGAAGCAACGTGTCCCTTAAATTTATAAGTATACTATACACATCAAAATTCATTTTTCATTCAATTCATCGATAAAAATGACTATTTATTCATTGCAAAAAAAATATGAGTATAGACTTTGATGTTGTACATTGAATACTATGACAACAATAAAAAAAACATAATAGAAATTATTTGTCTATTTGGCCATGGCCTTTTGGCCATAAGGTGGTTTGGGGGTACTATGGGATGCTCACCTCTCAAAAGATATTCCTTTTTGTTTGGAGTTGTGACCAATCCATAGATTGGTAATGATGCTCAAGACTCTAGAGAAGTATGTTCCAAAGGTGTAAACAAGATAATGACTCCCTCTTCATGCTGAATTTTCTAATTATATGATAGTTTATGTAATTAGTTACATTGTTAGGAGAGTGCAACCTAAGGTAGTGACCTGAAGATAGATGGGGAAGGTGTGGGAGACATAAAGTTGTCACTACACCTATAGGTGTAATCTGACCAATATTAGCTTTCTATTTTACACAACATTATAATCAACGGTATAAAAATTTATCCCTATACTAATGTAGAGATAGTTTTTCTTGGGGGGGAGGGGACGATGAGCATGTCATTCATTGCATGCCATAAGAATATCATGATGATGTTATGGAGGAACTTACAAGATACATGCAACAATAGAACATTCTAATTTGTTTTCAAGAAGTTTCAACATCTCATATATGCATGCTTAAGGAAGAGGATGAGGAAGGAGATCTTGCATCTAGTATGCAAGCAGATCCAGTGGTGCATGTGACTAATTGCACACTTGAGGAGGACAAGTTGATAGAAGAAAATCTTTCCATTCATTGTAATCAAGGAAGTATAGGAAATGAATACGTTTAAGAGGTTTTGTGCCTTGGAGCATCGAAGAAGAAGAATGGCACCAACATATGTTGAAGTGATATTGGATCATTGGTGGAAATTGTATAATGAGGGGGTTGAAGAGAACAGTGAGAGGGCCCTTATTGTGTCCACCAAGAATCAAGAGGGAATTGTGGGAATTGTGCTTGTTGTGATAGTGGAAAGAAGATTGAGTAGTGGGAATTCTTCAAAAATGGGTAAGGGTAAAGTTAATGTAATAAAGAAAAAGTAACAAGTAGGATTCTCTCCTCCCAAGGTCCTCTATTGAATAATACTAACAATACCTTTAATTATTCAACGTTATAAAACTTTGGAAAACTATAATCTCCATATTTATGTGAATAGATCATAAGAAAGAGGAAAACAATAACCAAACCAATCATGAAACTATTGAGAGGAGGTGGGTATTCTCCCCCCCCCCAAAGTGTATGCCATTGTAAGGATTATTAAAATCTTATGCCATTATAGGAAGAAAAAATAGGGAAATATAATAAGCATTTTTTTCATTATTGTAAAAGTAAACATGAATAAGAATGGAGTGTTCTTCATTATTATAAAACCCTTTAAGTCATCTTTCAATAATGACATTGTAAAGTTTTTATGTTATTTTTGGACTAATGGAGCAATAAAAAAAGAATAATCAACAAATAAACAATCATTCAATAAACTTGTTTAGCCATACTAACATATTTTTATTAAATTAAATATTACTAGTAAGCTTGCTTCACCATTGAGGCATCGTTTTTTATTATAAATAAGAAGATATTATTTTTTCTGTAGAAAAATAATAGTATATTTAAAAGTTATATAACCATTATCAATGTTGAATAAGTGAAAATTTTACAAGGACAATGAAATAGAAGAATGGGGGCTAGGGTTTGGAATCTGGCTAGGGTTTTGATTTTGCAGGCGGTTTTCTGCAGGATTTCTTTGATTTTTTGCAGTATTTCTCGATTTTGAAGATGGGTAAGATGAACTGGCGAACCGCGGCGACTTGGAGTTCAGCTGTTTTGAAGAAACAGCTTAGTACCAACCAAGAATAAAAAAAGTGGGAACAAAATTTTTAGTCGTTGGTTCCATTTCATCTTGCCTATTGGATTCTTCGCTAAATCTGCAATTCCTGGATATCCCTAGTTTGGCGTTTTTTCTGCTACTTTATCAGTTTTTCTGCTATTTGTGGGGACTGTGCCGTTTGTGGGACTGTCTTTTCAGCTTTCTGTCGGTTTTAGTGACTGTGTGGGCAGCTGTCGTTTCTTTTGTCCTGAAGACCGACAGCTGGCTCTCCTCCCCGGTTGTTTCCTATTGTTACGTAATGGAGGAAAACTACAGCCCTCATTATTCTGCTGGGTTGTCTTTGTCCGCTCCCCGGGGTGACCACTCTGTTGGGGCCGGTAAAATATCAGATAGAGCTGGTAAGGTTTGTGGTTTGAAGGCAAAGAAGCGGCGACTGTTAAAAACTTTTAAAGCGAAGGCGGAGGTTATTCGTTATGACATTGACGCAGATTTCGGGTTTGAGCGTATCAATGTTCTGGCTGAAAGAGGCTTAGTTGGCCGATTTGAATTTGCCTCTGGAAACAAGTCCGAAATCATGGATTGGGTGAATAGAATGTGGGTTCCCATCACCGGCTTGGTCCCCAGGATTAATCTTTTGATGAATAATTGGATTCTCTTTACTTTCTCAGAGGCTGCTCATCTTGACATAATCCTGTCACAGTTTTGGGAATTTAAGAAGGGGTCCCTATTCCTAAAGCGCTGGCACGTTAATTTTGACCCGCTGCATGAATACCAGACTCTCCGACACCTCTGGATGGTCATCCCTGGTCTACCAATTGAGCTGTGGTCGGAGCAGGTTTTAATGGGGATAGCAAATTCTGCTGGTAGATTCATCCGGTTCGACAAACAAAATTTGTATGGGATGGAACGGCGATTTGCGAAAGTTATGCTCGAGATAGAGACTAAAGAGGGTTTGCCTGCGGAAATTGAAATAATGCGGGGTTCTAAGATTTGGAAGCTGAACCTAGACTACCTCAAGATTCCATTTCGCTGCTTTATTTGTCGAGGTCTCGGGCATGTCCAGCATAACTGCCCTTTCAACTTCAAAGCTTTGAAGGCGCCGAATGTCGTGGAACCCCCCTTTCCTCAAAAGGACTCTCCAGTTGTGGATGCCGATAATTCGGGTAAGCAATTCTTTAGAACCCTTATTACTTCACCAGACTTGACTAGAGATGAACTCAATTTTATTGAGAATTCTGAACGCCAGCTTTCTAAACGTATCAGTACTGGTGATATACAAATGAGGCATGATCTGATCACTGGGTTACCTCTATCCAATTCGGTCCAACCCCCTCCCTGCTCTGTTGTCGGTCGTAAACTCTTCAAAGATATTTTTTCTGCTCCTGTTGATCCTAGCAATCTTCCTTTGAGTCAGGGTTTACCTACTGTATCCACTTCCTCAGAGTCGGGGCTTCCTATTTATGAGGGTGAGAATTTGCCTTTTAATTCTGATCTACCTTTGCATTCTACGCTGAATCCGAGTAGTGTTATTGTGAAGGACTCTGTAGAACTTCCTGTTGGTCATACTTCGACCTCTGACCCTAGTGACACTGCTATTCTTGAAGAATGTGGCTATCTCATGTCTACCTGTGGAGAAGAATTCCCTCCGCTCCCCTCTTTTTCAAAGAATCCTGACATGGGGTCTTCTGCCAAACCTGTTAATACCCTTAAATTTCAAAACGTCACAATTAGAAGGGGTAACAAGAAAAAAGGTCGCAATCTTAATCTTTCTGATTCTTATACCCCTATTTCGAAGAGGTTGGAGGTTGTGGATAGTGATTCGGGGCTTAGAGCAGTGTCCCCCGACATGATTGTTTCTTAATGTCATTTCTCTCTTTAAACGTCAGAGGACTGGTTAAGGCGTCTAGGGTACAGGCCTTAACTTCTCTCTTTAAAGCTACTGTCCCTGCAGTTATTCTTTTACAAGAGACAATGTGTGATAAAGATACAGCTATTCTGAAACTTTGTAATCTTCTTCCTAATTGGGAGGTTTCTGCGACTAGCTCCTTAGGACTTTCGGGGGGATTGGCCGTAGCATGGGATCCAAATTTTTTTGACTTTAAACCTTTCTTCACTCGCTGGGGCATCCTTCTTAAGGGTCTTTTTTGTGGCAATCATCAATCCATTTCTGTCCTCAACTGTTACGCACCTTATAGAGAAAGATTCTCTTTCTGGTCCTCTCTTAATGACTCTGGATTGTTAAACTCTCAAGATCTGATTATCGCAGGTGATCTTAATTTCACCTGTCATCCTTCAGAAGTATGGGGTGGTGCTCCTAGACTGGATGAGCTTGCTGATTTCTTTCTCCAACTGATGGAAAACTCAGACTTGGTGGACATTCAGCCACATAAGTTGGTCCCTACTTGGACGAATGGCAGATTTGGTAATGAGGGTGTTCATAAACGATTGGATCGGTTTCTTGTCAAAGCAAATCTCTTGGACAGCTTTCAGAAACACAGATCTTGGGTGTATGATTACAAATTTTCGGACCATTGGCCAATCATTCTCCAGCTGGAGGACTTGAGATGCATCCCTGCATTTCCTTTCAAGTTTAATTCTTCTTGGTTAGAAGATGAATCCTTTTGCGGAATGGTCAGAGAATTCTGGAACAATTACACACCTTTGGATCCCAATCCTATTCTGAATTTCTGCTCTAAATTAAAAGAATTAAAAGTTTTGACTGCAAAGTGGATCAGAAACAGGAAAAAGGCAGATATTTTGGAGCTTCAGATGTTGGAAGATAAAGTTCAGGCTGCTATCTGGGCTAATTTTCACTGTGCACTTTCACATGAGGACTTTGAAACCATGAGGCTTTATGAAAAAAAGAAAGAGGAGATCCTTTTGAAGGTTGAAAAAGAATGGCGCCTCAAAAGCCGTGCTACCTGGCTTTCATTTGGTGATAGGAACACCAAATTTTTTCATTCCTACGCTTCTGCCAGAAGAAACTCTAAATATATATGGGAAGTGAGGGATTCTGGAGGTACTTATCATTCTGGTTTGAACAGTATTAAAGCAGAAGCTGTTTCATATTTTGAGAATATTTACAGAGATCCTGGGGAATGTAGTGTTACTGAACAAATCAGAATTGCTAATCTCTTTCCTCGGTGCTTTAAGGAACAAGAATCTGCTCGTCTGTTAGAAGATATCTCTTTGGATGAAATTGAACAAACTCTCAAAGGATTTGCTAAGGAGAAAAGCCCTGGTCCGGATGGATGGCCGGTAGAGCTGTACTTACACTTCTTTGATCTGATGGGCAATGATCTGGTGGAGTTGGTAAATTTTTCTAAAAATAGTGGTCATATCCCGGGAGGTTTAAATGCCACTTTTGTCACGCTCATACCTAAAAAAGATAAGCCAGGGACTTTTGGAGACTATAGACCAATTGCTCTTTGCAACTTGCTTTATAAGCTCATCTCAAAAATTATAGCAGACCGGCTTAAAATTGTACTTTCCAAGTTCATCTCTGTTGAGCAGTTTGGATTCTTAGCTGGCAGGAAAATACATGATGCCATTGGAATCTCACAGGAACTTTTACACAGCATTAAGATTCATAAGAAAGATGCTCTCCTATTTAAAATGGATCTGGAGAAGGCTTATGACAGAGTTAACTGGTCATTTCTGAGACTAATTCTCATCAAAATTGGCGTTCCTCCGGTGATTATCAAATGGATTATGGCCTACATTTCTTCCATGAACATTTCTGTTTTGATAAATGGAAGCCCTTCTAGTTTCTTTCACTGCTCCAGGGGAATTAGGCAAGGGTGCCCACTTTCCCCTCTCCTCTTCATTCTGGTGATGGATGGATTTAGTAGAATGGTTAATCAAGCAGTGGAGGTTGGTCTTATTAAAGGAATTAAGGTGGCTAAGGACTGCACAATCTCGCATATCTTATTTGCAGATGATGTTCTTATTGCTGGTGTGGATTCTGTTCATGAATGGTACAATTATAAAATTATTATCCAGGATTTTTGTTGTGCATCTGGCATGAAAGTAAGTTCAGCAAAATCCAATTTATATCATCTTGATCCAACTAATGCACAGCTCTGTGACATTTTCACTTTGCTGCCCTACAAGTGCTGTGATTTGAATCTTGGTTTCAAATACCTGGGCTATTACAATAAGCCAAACAACTACCTTATAAAAGATTGGCAATGGCTCCTCTGCAAAATAGAAGCACGCATCTCTCATTGGTCTTATCGCTTTTTATCCATCGGGGGCAAACTCATTCTGTTGAAGACAGTTTTGTGCAGCATTCCAGTCTATTGGTTTTCGCTTTTGGAGGTTCCGAAGACCATCATTAAGACTATCAAAAAGTATTTCTACAATTTTCTTTGGTTTGGTTTATCAGATTGTGACAAGATACCTATGGTAGCAGCAGACTACATTGCAAGACCCTACAGGTTTGGTGGATGGGGCGTAAAAGATTTAGAAGCTTTTAATATTGCTCTCAGATCGAAATCTTTCTGGAGATGCCTATTTGGATCTACTCTTTGGTCCAGTCTCATTCGGAGTAAATATTTAAAAATGGATGCCTACTTATGGCTAAGAAAAACAAAGGTTACATGTTGGAATTCTTCTCCTTTGTGGCGTGGCTTTCTGAAAACTCTAGACTGGATAAAAGGAGATCTCACCTGGCAGGTGGGAACGGGTGCTTTAATTCGTGTTGGTATTGATCGAATTATTGGCATGGAGGACTACTTCTCACTACCCTCCTCCATTACCGACTATCTGAAGATCCTGGGTTTGCATACTCTAAATATGATTTCTCATATTAATTCTGGAGATGAGTCGCATCACACATGGTTGTCTGCAAATGACATTGGATTGTCTGGTTTTTTAGCGCGTACATGGAATGATTATATTTGGAAATTAAGTGCCGTGGGTGTCAAATTGTCCCTTGATAATGATCAAATTTTCTGGGGAGGTAACCCAGCTTCAGGAATGGTAACAGCTCATACTATGTACAATAGAATCATCCAAGAGAAGTACATTTACCCCCAGGATTGGTGGTATAAGAGACTTTGGTCTTGGGACATCCCCATCAAGCTGAAATGTTTCACATGGCTTCTTTTACAGGACAAGCTCAAGACCTGGGATAACTTATGCAAAAGGGGTTGGTCTGGACCTAGTTTCTGTATCTTCTGCAAATTGAATGGAGAAACGAAACAGCATCTCTTTGTCAATTGTTCCTTCTCTCATAAAGTTTGGGATATGATCTCTCACAAGTTAAAAATTACTCAGTGCTGGGTAGTAGGTGATTTTAATAATTGCCTACTCAATTGGTTTCGTCACTGCAAAAAATCTTTCTTTATTGCCCTTTGTATTCCTTGGGCCATCTGTTATTATAGAAATAGAGCTCTATTTAACAATAGTTCTCCAGATATTTCTCAATGCAGCCTGACAGCATTAAGTATGTTTTCAAATTGTAAGATGAAGGAGCAAAATTTAAAGGTTGACATGGTTAGTAGCTTCAGGTTCAAAGTGGATCAGCCTGTCTTATTTTTCGATGGTGCTTCACAGGCTGGGATTTGTGCGATTGGTGGTGTCATCTACTTAAATGAGTTTCATTATTACACCTTTCGTCTTAACTGTGGTGTTGGGACTAGTATGAAAGCAGAACTTATGGCTTTGTGGTGTATCCTTAAAATTGCAAATTGTTTTGGTTTGGTTGATCTTATAGTCTATGGTGACTCCCGGGTTACTATAAAGTGGGCAACTGGAGACTTTCGACTCAATGTCATTCATCTGAGACATTGGGTTTTGCGGACACAGGCTGAAATCTATAAACATAGACACATCAGATTCGAGCATATCTTCAGAGAACACAACTCTCTTGCGGACAAATTATCAAAACAGGCTCTGCTAGGTCTTGAAGGCACTTTGATTTGGGAGGAGTGGTGGGAAAACAGTGTTCTGGACAGTGGGTCCCTGTACTTTTTTGACTGAAACAAGTGCTTATAGTTCATGTATTTTGTTTAGATGGATGGGGTCAGGTATCCTTCTCTTTTGGTAAAGTTTAAGAGAAACTTCATTTTCAGCTTGTAATAAGTCAGTATGGACTATATTGTACTCAAGAATGTTTTTTTGGGGGGTTGTTATATGTCGAAGCTTTTTTTGCTTCCTTAGCCTGCTATTCTACAGTTGTATATGATTCCTCAGTAGAATCAAGTCAATCATTGTACTATTTGATTCAAAATGAATATCAATAGTAGTTTTTTTTCGCTGGAAAAAAGTGAAAATTTTACAAATTGTTTTATTCCCATTGCCTTCTTGAGAAGGATGGTGTAAGGTTAAAGATAAGAAAGGGAAAAAGGAAATAATTGAAGATTATTTTTTATTAGAATAGAAGCAAAGTGTCCCTTAAATCTATAAGTATACTATACACATGAAAATTCATTTTTCATTCAATTAGTCAATAAAAATGACTATTTATTTATTGCAAAAAAATTACGAGTATAGACTTTGATGTTGTACATGGAATATGATGACAACAATAAAGAAAAACATAATAGAAACACATTTCTCTATTTGGCCATGGCCTTTTGGCCATAAGGTGGGTTGGGGTACTATGGGCTCCTAACCTCATAAAATATATTCCTTTTTGTTTGGAGTTGTGACCAATCCATAGATTCGTAATGATGGCCAAGACTCTGGAGAAGTTTGTTCCAATGGTGTAAACAACATATTGACCCCATATTCATGTTGAATTTTCTAATTATATGATAGTTTATGTAATTAGTTACTTTGTTAGGAGAGTGCAACCTAAGATAGTGACCTGAAGATGGACGGGGAAGGTGTGGGAGACATAAAGTTGTCACTACACCTATAGGTGTAATATGACCAACATTAGCCTTCTATTTTACACAACATTATAATAAATTGTGGAAAAACTGATCCCTATACTAATGTAGAGATAGTTTGGGGGGAGGGGACGATGAGCATGTCATTCATTGCATGCCATAAGAATATCATGATGACATTATGGAGGAACTTACAAGATGCATGCAACAATAGATCATTCTAATTTATTTTCAAGAAGTTTCAACATATCATATATGCATATTTAAGGAAGAGGATGAGGAAGGAGATCTTGCATCTAGTATGCAAGCAGATCCAGTGGTGCATGTGACTAATTGCACATTTGAAGAGGAAAATTTGATAGAAGAAACCCTTTCCATTCATTGTAATCAAGGAAGTATAGGAAATGAAGACATTTAAGAGGTTTTGTTCCTTGGAGCATCGAAGAAGAATAATTCCTTTAATAAGAAGACGTTTAAGAGGTTTTGTGCCTTGCGCAGTTAATATTTATAATTGGGAGAAAATAATTCCTAAAAGAGTTAAATGAAATGTTTGAAATAGTTATTCAATAAAATTTAAACATTTATGTCGAATATGGGCTCAACCCATTTTAACTTAATATGTACCTAGCATTGAGTGGTATTATTGTTTTTGAAAAACACGGGCGAAATTTCCTTGTTCTATTTTACAATTACCATGTGCTAAGGCTTGTTTACTATGCCTTACATTGAATGGTATCTTTTATTTAAAAACCACAAGCTGAATTTTCTTATTCAAAGAACTTCTATTTAGAAACCACATGCTGATTTTGCTTATTCAAAGAATTTTAAATTTAGCCTATTTCATTTTTACAAATACCATGGGCCAATAATGAATGGTATTTGTTTTTATTTCACAAGTATTGGAATTGTATGGGTTGCATGCAAAATACCATGGATTAAATTAGTAAGGAATTTGTTATTATGTTTTGAATAGATTGGTAATTGTTATCCTAAATTTATGCATGTAACCCGACTGTGCAGTTAACATGTTGGCATATTAACCTTACTGTGCAGTTAATATGTTGGAATATTACCTTACATGTTTTGGATAGATTGGTAGTTGTTATCTTACTTAATTTATGCATGTAACCTTATTGCACAATTAATATGTTGGAATATTGTTTTTTCCTTGTTATAATAATATGAAAATTACATAAATGGAAGATTGTACTGCGCAATTCTTATTGCGCAATTTTTAAGACAGTTAAAAAATTTCCTTGTCATTATAATATGATAATTACATAATTGGAAGATTGTCTATGGATAATGTACAACTTTTATAGTTTTTACTCCGTAGTTTCAATAAAATGTTTATTGCATAGTTCTTAGGAATGAATTTATAAGGAAAAGTTTGGAAATATTGATTTTCAAAGCCTTAGTTTATTTTTGGTCCAGTATGATGTATATTAATGGCAAATCTAATATGTGAATTATAAATGGTGCAAATTTTTTATATATGATAATTATGTGATACACAAAAATATTTATGTTTGCGCAATTATGCATAAAACCATTATGTGTATGTGTTTTCTTTTTATTATGTGTCTCATAAAATATTCTATGCTTCCGCTAAAATACTTATGTCTATTATGCATTTGTTATGCATTAATGTGCATTGGTTATAAAAATGCACATTGTCACATCCGCATCTTGACCCTATAGCATTAAAATGTAAATGATGTAATATTGTTATAAAATCATGGTGAGGAGCTCAAGGCCAAGGCCCAACCATTGATTTATTGGTGCATACGGTTTGCGTGCTAGCCAGGCACATTGGAATTTCAACATCATGTAAATATGCATTTTAATAAAATACCCACAACTAGCTATGCAATGCAACAAAGAGATGGGGGCATGATTTTACAAGGAATTGGGAGGGAAAACATTCAAACCCTTGAGCCAATCAAGTCAAGCCAAGTGTCAATGAGAGAACCCATCAAACCATCAACTACCCATGTTGACTTTTGTACCTAATCATTGATTTCTCCCAAGAGCTGTAATATTGTTATAAAATCATGGTGAGGAGCTCAAGGCCAAGGCCCAACCATCGATTTATTGGTGCATACGGTTTGCGTGCTAGCCAGGCACATTGGAATTTCAACATCATGTAAATATGCATTTTAATAAAATACCCACAACTAGCTATGCAATGCAACAAAGAGATGGGGGCATGATTTTACAAGGAGTTGGGAGGGAAAACATTCAAACCCTTGAGCCAATCAAGTCAAGCCAAGTGTCAATGAGAGAACTCATCAAACCATCAACTACCCATGTTGACTTTTGTACCTAATCATTGATTTCTCCCAAGAGCTGGTTGAGGTAGTTAATGCCTTGGGGAATGGGAGGTATGGCTATCCAAATTCGAGTATGGGCAAGCCACCCTGCATGGAAAAACGTGTTTGGCTTCTTGGGAAAGAAAAGAGCCATGAATTGCTCCCCAAGCCATTATCCATCAACCAGTCTTCTCTCCCTCACGAATTTGGAGCTACCTGGGCGTTTTCCAGCCACGTTTTTACGTTTTTTTTTTGGTTCTCTAGCGGGAAAGAGGGCGTTTTTGTGTTGCAGAGTGATTGGGAGTATGGGAGCTTGATTTGGGGTCTCATTAGGGCCGTTTTGGCCATTTAGATGCCCAAAATACCCATGGAAAATTGGGTTGGTTCCTTGTGGACGATTTCCCCATCCATAATCCGTTTTTGGTGTGCCCACGTTTTGGGGAAAATCTATGGCCATCTTGTTTGTGAATTCCATTGCTGGAAATGTGTATCCATGCCCAATGTTTGTGCTTGCTGTGTGAGAAATGAATATGTTGGGTATGGGTTATGGGTATCTGTTGTTTTGGCTTGAGCTTGAGTGCAAGCATCCAGGGTTCTAATGTAGCTTGATAAACCCAGCTATGGATTGGCTTGGCTCAAATGAAATGCTTAATTGGCTGTGTATGAGCTGAATGTCCCCTTTTTCTTGTAAGAATCATGCCCAGCTCGGGGGGTGGCCTTCGGACGGACTGAGTATATGCCGTCGAAGAGCCTACGATTGGGTGGAACGTTGCAACGACATAGCTAGTCGTTTGGGATAATTGCACAACGAAGATAAGTGTTTTCTGTCTATGTATTTATTTATGAAATGTTATAATTTGATGGCTGATTTAACATGTTTAATGCATACAAAAGATGTGTGTGGATGAAATTTTAATTCCGTTGTGCATATTGATTTAATTTGCATCTGCACACCTCTGAATTTATGTGTATGAATAAGATGAATGGGCTGAATTTTGAATGAAAAGCCTCAAGAATCGACATCACGTTCTCTCCCTTGCTGGGTCTGATGGGAGGGTATGTGACACACATAATCACTATGCATGTAACTTTTTAGAAAGAAAAAAAAATATTATTATTAGTTTGTTTTAAGTCTAGTATAACATTGGGTGCATTACAAATTGGTAACAGAGTTGAGGCAACAACTCTCGAGCATTTAGGGTCTCATATTAACTCTTTGATTCGAATATTGCATGTTTGAAAGATAAAATAAATATGCATATGAACAATGATGTGAACTAACAATCATGGATGAATTTCAAATTGCTAGTGACAACACAAATTTTCAGACCATTGTATTTGTAGATTGCCAATGTAGTAGGCAAGTGGTACTGGAAAGATGACAAAAGAACCTGCACTATTGAACTTTGGTGACAAAGTTGGTATGGGTGTTCAAAGAACTGAATCTAATGGTCATTAGACTGATATGGGAATAACGGAAGTCATGTTGCAAACTTTGAAGGACATACAAATTGGGAATGGAAAGGTTGTACAAAGTCTAGAACAACAAAATCAGATAAATCAGCAAGTGATGCAACATTTAGTAAAGTTACAAAATTAGATGCAACAAGTATCTTCCATCGTAAGAAGGGAAGAAGAAGAACCAATGAATAGAGGAATTCCTGATAGATATAAGCATTCCAAAGATAAGAATGTAAGCAAAAAGGGGTTGCATTCTTGATATCAAACAGTTGAAATTCATCATTAGAATGGGGAACCTGAAATATGACATGATATTCCTCCTAGAAGGCATCAAAAGAGAAATCGTGATGGGAATCCATTACAGGGTGAACTTGGGAATATAAACCTCCCACTTTTCATGGGGAAAAGTCTAGAGAAATTGCAGAGATTTGGATTCTAGAAATGAGGAAATGTTTGCAATTACATGACTATTCTGATAATCAAGAAGCTCGTATTGGTATCTATAAACGTCAGGGAAAATATTATAGGTGGTGGAAGAATTTGAAGCAGGTAGAAAATATGGATGAGATGAAAATTTCAAGGAAGAGTTTTCAAATATGTTTAAAGTGTGAATATATGTCCCAACAATACTATGATAAGAAAATGCAAGAATTCTTTGAACTCGGATTGGGAAGTATGACTATGGAAGAATATGAGAAAATATTTCTAGAGTTATTAAGTTATGTTGAATTCATCTAGGATGAAAATGTTTAGATTCAGTAATTTCTTAGTGGTTTACCAGCATTCTACAAGGACCAAATTGCTTAATAGCTTATGATGAGCCTCACACTTTGAAGGAATGCATTAGGAAAGCTAAATGTTTGTATGTACAAGGTAAACGCAGACATGATGTGCATAAAGTTTGGAAGGTTAAACTGAAGGATAAGCAAGACGGAGGAAAAAGGGGTTTAACCCTCTTGATGATAAGAATGATCTGTATAACTATTTCAAACAACCCACTCTAAAATGTGAATCGAGGGTGACTGAGTATACAAGAAAAAAGAAACCATTCCAACTTAAATGATGGAAATGTGGAGGTGACCACTACCTTAATAAATGTCCTGAAGGGAGAAATACATATGCTAGTATGTATAATGTGTAGGAAGCTTCTACTATTGGTGATGTTGCTAGAAATGTTCCTCGTATTTACGCAACTTTGGATAATCGTCAGGCATACCACTAGTCTACAATGATTGAAATTGAAGGCAAAAAACATTATTTGCCAATTTCAATTTTGATTGATTCCAGAGATTCATACAGTTATGTAAATACTAATCTGGTTGAAAAAGGCAATTTAGTGAGCAGTAAACTACCTAAGCATAGAATGGTGCAATTGGCCATCGAGATGAAAAGGAAAATTACTTCCATGGTTAAAAATTGTTGTTTGGAAATGAATGGGTGTCAAACCAAAGTTGATTTGGATATCATTCCTCTCTGTTCTTATGATTTGTTGATTGGAATGGATTGGTTGGAAAAGCACTTTGTAGCTTTGGATTTCCATAATAAAATTATTACTTGCTTGGATGAGGACAAGAATATAGTTTAGATAAAAGGCATTCCAATACCAATTTCCATAAGACACATTTCAGCCATGCAAATGAAGAAATGTCTTAGGAAAGGGTGTCAATTGTATTCTATACATGTGAAGGAAATGACAACTGAAAAAGAAGCAATCCTAAATGAACATCTAGTGTTGAACGAATTCAAGGATGTGTTTCAAGATGTACCTAGGATACCACCAAAGAGGGACACCAACTTTACAATTGATTTGATGCCTGGAGTTGTGCCAACATCAAAAGCTCCTTATAGAATGAGAAACCCACAGCTGAAAGAATTGCAATGCAATTGGAAGAATTGTTAAAGAAGGGTTATATATGGCCCAGTGTGTCACCATGGGGAGTGCCAGCTCTACTTGTAAGAAATAAAGCTGGCACACTAGGATTATGTGTGGATTATAGGGAAATGAATAAAGCTACAATCAAGAATAGGTATCCTCTACCAAGGATTGATGACCTCTTTGATCGGTTGAGAGGGCCAAAAGTATTTTCCAAGATTGATTTGAGATCTAGGTATCACCAAGTGCACATAAAATATGAAGAAATCAACAAAATAGATTTTAGAACCAGGTATGGACATTATGAATATACAGTCCTACCATTCAGACTGAAAAATTCCCCAACCACATTCATGTGTCTAACGAATGGCATATTTAAAAAATTCCTGGATAAGTTCATTATAGGGTTCCTGGATGATAGTTTCGCATATTCCAAATCTGAAGAAGAGCATGAAAAGCATCTCAGAATTACTTTATAGATCCTGAGAGAAAATAATCTTTATGCCAAGCTTAGAAAATACTCATTTTATCATAAGAAACTGTTGTATTTGGGTCATACTATCTTTGAAGAGGGAGTAGTCATGGACCCAACAAAGATAAAATCCATACAAGAATGGCCTACTTCGAGAAATGTCACGAAAGTAAGATCATTTATGGGGCTTACAGTTTATTATAGAAGGTTCATAGAAGCTTTCTCTTGGATTGCAAATCCAATTACGTCATTACAAAAGAAAGGTGTGAAATTCATATGGAACCATAAGTGTGAAGACAGTTTCACACTCTTGAAAGAGTTACTCACATGTGCTCCAATATTAAAAATTCCGGATCTAGACAAAGAATATATTGTATGTACAAATGCATCTCTAGATGGACTCTGTGGATTTCTAATGCAATATGGGCATGTAATTTGTTATGAATCATGGAATATAAAGGAACATGAAAATAAATATGCTACTGATGATCCGGAGTTAGCTTCCATAGTTCATTCCCTCCGAATGTGGAGGAATTATATCATGGGGAATAGGTTTGAGTTAAAGACAGATCATCACAACCTAAAATGTTTATTTGAACAACCTCATTTGAACGCCAGACAAGCCAGATGGATTGAATTCCTGACTGAATTCAATTTTGAGATCAAGTACATAAAATGCAAAGAGAACTGAGTGTCAAATGCACTTAGTAGAAGAGGTCAGATAATGCAAATTTCATCTATCATCAATTGGAAATCTGATTTGAAAATTAGGTTACCAGAGGCATTAAAAGTAGATGATATGTATTTAAAAATTGTGACAGTGTTGCAAGAAGGAAATAGACAATTAAAATTTTCCAAATATACATTGGCTGAAGATGGAACTCTTCAATTTAATGATAGAATTTATATACCAACTAAAAGTGAATTGAAGAAAATCATATTACATGAAATGCATAATGTACCTTCTGCAAGTCACCCTGGTTATCAAAATACTTTAACAACAGTTAAGAAAGAGTATTACTAGCCAGGCATGAAGAACGAAGTGGCTAGTTTTATTGCTCAATGCTTGGAATGTCAAAGAGTAAAAGAAAAACACAAGCATCTTGTTAGTCTACTCCATCCATTGCTGGTACTAGGATGGAAGTGGGATGTGGTAACCATTGATTTCATTACAAAATTACCATGAACAATGAAGCATCATGACTCTATTATGGTGGTGGTTGACAAGTTGACAAAGTCATCCCATTTTATACATGTTCATTCAACATTTAAGGAAGCTAATATTGTAGATATCTATATGAAGGAAGTTGTTAGGTTGCATGGTATTCCAAAAGCAATTGTTTCGTATCGAGATCCAAAGTTCACTTCAAACTTTTGGAAAGGTTTGTTCAAATAATTTGGAGCCAAACTCAACCTCATTACAACTTATCATCCGTAGACGGATGGACAAACTGAGCGAGTAAATCAAATCATTGAGGACATGCTTTGAATGTATGTAATGGACAAACCAAGTAAATGGGAAGACTAAGGATATACTTAGTGGAATTTTCCTACAACAACGGTTACCAAGCATCGTTGAACATGAGTCCATTTGAAGCACTATATCGTAGTAAGTGTAATATTCTAGTGAATTGGGACAAACCGGTGGATAGGATAATAGTTGGACCATAAATGCTTTAGGACATGGAACAATGGGTAACCAGGATCAAACAAAACTTGAAGGTATCTCAAGACCGGCAGAAGAACTATGCAGTTAAAAATAGAATGCATAGAGAGTTCCAAGTTGGGGACAAAGTGTTCCTAAAGGTCAGAGGAATAAAAATTTCATTACAGTTGGGTAACTACAAGAAGTTGGTCGACGGATTTTGTGGGCCAATTGAGTTCCTAAGCATAATTGGATCTATATCCTATGAGCTATCTCTACCTCGTATGGTTAAAGTACACAATGTTTTTCATGTTTCATTATTGAAAAAGTATGTTTATGATTCTAATCACATACTTTGTTGGTCTGTGGTACAGGTGGAACTTAAAGGGGAAATCCAAGTACATCCGGTCTGCATATAAGACAGAAGATTCAAGACACTCAGGAACAAGGTTATCAGACAGGTAAAAGTCCAATGGACCCATTACAGTCCTAAAGAAGCAACTTGGGAAATGGAAGATGTTACGTGGGAAGAATACCTGTATTTGTTTTGAAGACTTGTATATATGTAATGTAAATAAGTTTTGAAATTTTTTGTTTATGTGCTTTTGGACAATGAAACATCAAGGATGGTGTAGACTTTAAGGAGGAGGGGAATGTAACACCCCTGGTTTGAAACCCCTAATTCGATGATGCAAAGTTGTAATTATTGTTATGAATGCATGCAAGGATGAACATATTGTATTTTTGCAACTATTATAATAAAATCCACAATTGGTTGTGCTGAAGCAGTATGCTGAAGAGATCGTAGACATGTATTCACCAGAGCCAGTAAGGGGGTTAGAATGTCTTAGGTAGAAAACCATGTTATGACCCTATAAAATATTTAAGTCCCTAAAGTTTATCTTAAGTCATGATTTAAGCCAAAATGCCCTTTTTATTAATTTAAATTTATTTTATGGATTAATAGGGGATTAAGTGTGATTAAGAAATGTTTATGTTTTAATTAAAAAAAAGTGTGGATCATGGAAGAGACCATGTGGGGAAGGAAAAATTATCATGCAAACCAAAGATTCAAATTTTTTCCCAAGCCCAAGCTCATGGTGGAGGAGGTCTAGCAAATAGGATGTTTGTTTCTGAATGAAATTGATAAGAATTCCTGAACCTGTGAACCAAATTGCTGGAGAATTTCTGCTGAAACTCTAGTCATTCTAGTGAAGTGGAAAATAGGGTAGATAAATTCCTTGGTGGAATTATGAGCACAAATGGCAGTTATGTGTCTCGCTGTTGTGTAGTCAGAAGGAAATCAACGAGGTGAGATGCACTATTTGGCATGGAATTGGACTTAATCCAAGAGTTCACTGCTGAAAAATTATGGGACTGGTGAGATGTATGCCTGGTGAATGCATTATTCTCAGCTTGGGGTTGGCATTTTGCTAAGAGATTAATGAGAAAAACTGCCTAAGGTTGGGTGGAGAGTGCTTAACACACAACCAGTTGCCCATTTCAAGCTTTTTGCAAATAAGTTTTAATTCCTGGAAATAATGTTTTAATTTTTCAATGTTGTTTAGTTGATGAATGATAAAAAAACCATGGTTTCCTATTTTAAGTTTGGAAATTAGATATTAAGAATGAGTTTATGCATTGCTTGGTTGAATTCCTATATATGGAATGAGTGCAAGTCTAATTCTACGCTATGCTTGATAGTAATGCATAAATTATTCAAATGAAACTAAAATTTTATGAATACCCATTCATTAATTAAGTCAAAGTATGGAAATTCATTTCTTGTAGAAATTGCTAATTTCCAGGTTCATAAATGAAATGTTTATTCAAATTATTTTGAAGAGTTTAAAATTCTTTCTTTTCCATATAAATGGAAAGAAAATAGATATTAAGACAATTATTACTGTTTAGTTAATATTTATAATTGGGAGAAAAGAATTAAATGAAATGTTTGAAATAGTTATTCAATAAAATTTAAACATTTACATCTCACATGGGCTCAACCCATTTTAGCTTAATAGGTAAATTGTAAACAATTACCATGTGCTAAGGCTTGTTAATTGTGCCTTACATTGAGTGGTATTATTGTTTTTGAAAACCACATGTCGATTTTGCTTATTCTATTTTACAATTACCATGTGCTAAGGCTTTATTTTGAAGTTTAAATTCATCCTTGGTAATTGTGCCCTGCATTGAATGGTATCTTTTATTTAGAAACCAGGTTGATTTTTCTTATTCAAAGAAGTTTAAATGTTTATGTTGAAGTTTAAATTTAGCCTAGTTCATTTTTACAAATACCATGGGCCAATAATGAATGGTATTTCTTTCTATTTCACAAGTATTGGAATTATATGGGTTGCATGCAAAATACCATGGATTAAGTAAGGAATTTGTTATTATGTTTTGAATAGATTGGTAATTGTTATCCTACTTAATTTATGCATGTAACCCTACTACATAGTTAATATATTGGAATATTAACCTTACTGCGTAGTTAACATTTTGGCATATTACCTTCCATGTTTTGGATAGATTGTTAATTGTTATCTTAATTAATTTATGCATGTAACCTTATTGGATAGTTAATATGTTGGAATGTTGTTTTTTCCTTGTTATAATAATATGAAAATTACATAAATGAAGATTGTCTATGTATATAACTATAATTTCATTTTTCGAAGATTGTCTATGTATATAAGTATAATTTCCTTTGTCCCATTTATGTGAACCGTACTATGTAGTTTTCGTGAAAGATTCTTATTGTGCAGATCTTTAGTTCTTATTGTGCAATTCTTATTGCCTTATTGTGCATTTTATAAGATAGTTTTTACTGCATAGTAAGTTGCTTTCACTAACATACTTATGTTTATTATGCATTTGTTATGCATTAATGCACATTGGTAATAAGAATGCACATAAGCACTATGCATGTAACTTCTTAGAAAGAAAAAAAAAATATTATTAATGTGTTTTAAGTCTAGTGTAACGTTGGGTGTGTTACACAGAGATTGTGTTCAGATGTTGGGTGCGTGGAAAATTTTGTTAGGATGGATTGTGACAGTCAAAGTGCAATCTTCCTAGCGAAGAATGCATCATATCATTCGAAGACAAAACACATTGATGTTCAATACCATTTTGTGAGGGAGATGGTGGAGTTCACCAGAAAGTGTTACTGGAAAAGGTGGACATGATGAAAAATGTTGTAGACTCATTGACGAAGTCAGTAAGCAAAGACAAGTTTTACTAGTTCAAGGAAATGATGGGTTTTCCATACCTATGAACTGAAGTTATGGATCTCCTATTTTATGCAAAGACGAAAACAAGTAGGATATTGTTGAGAATCTTATATTCTTTGCATGGGAATCGATTGGAAAAGTCAATAGTTGACTAGATTAGGTCTACTGCAATCGAAGGCGACAGATGGAGAAATTTTGGTCTTCCAATTGGCTGGAATAGTTGTTTGTTTGAAATGAAAATGACTTGGTTGATGGAATTCGACGAAGCATGAATTCGACAGACACTTGGATGACTGGAATCTCAATTAATAGTTGACTATGATAGACAAGTCAAAGAAGAATAATTGTATTCGGCTAAGAGGTTATGGACGCCATTTATGAGCAGTAAGTTGAATTGCACCTATAAATAAGGCCTAATAGCTATGTAATAAGTGAGATGATAATACATTGTGGGATATTGTAAGGGAGGGTAATCATATATGTAATAGTGAGTGTTGATTGGTCTCTGTCGGTACTGACCAAGTGTAGTGTATTTATTCTTGATAATAGATGAGCCGAGAGCTCACTTGTTTGTTGCTTTTCAAGTGAGGGATTTCCAAGGTAATTTATATGTTATGTGCTTGATGTGTTGTGCATTCCATTGTTATGTTAATTTTTATCTATGTTTAACTATATGAATCAATTTCCAAACTTATTATAATCAGTGTTAAGACTCAACACTTAGTATCCAAAAAATAGGATTATCACGAGCTGGAATTTGTGGGATGCATTTGCACATGAGTCAGATTTTGTTTCCTATTGAAAATGTTTCCATTCCTTCTGGAAAATAGCCCCAATACCCCTCATTATAACCGATTCATTCATACCTTCACTAGATGTCTTCAGTGGGTTTTTAACCATTCAACAAGAGAGCTATTGGAAGGCCCAATGAAATTTTGAGAGGAAGGAGGTTAGGTCAATATGAATATAATATATCATTTCTTATTTTATTACAAAGATAATCTACATTATTAAAAAGAACATACTATTGACACCATTTGCAATTTTGAGATACTTTTCTACTTGCACCATCTTGCATTTGTTATAGTGATCATCATATATTTTCATTTATCTATTGTGTTTATTATCCCAATTTAACACCATAGAATCCATCTCACCACACCAAAATAACCATTATGGACCTATGAAATCCTAGGAAGTATCTAAGGCTACAAGTCCTTCCTCCTATTCAAGGAGGGTTTCCCACACTCCCACCTCCCCATTGACCGTGAGGGAGGCCACCACTTTGGGGACATTCATGGGCATCTATGATTGGATTAGTCATTATTGGACATACCATGCTCGGCTCTCCCCCTCATTCCCCTGTCACACCTCCTTTACCACCAATAAGAGGTTCATCCCCCATCATTAGTACCTTCCTCACCACCAAGAGGAGCTACCACACCACAACAACTAACAAATGGCCCTTCACCCCCATCGACGTTACCATTCATGACAAGATTGAATCTCCAAAATTTATCCAAGATCATAAATGACCCCATCCGTCATGACCTTACATGACCAAAAATGAGGTAAATCTCCCTTTTGGCATCCCCAAATTTGAATTAAAGCAAAGATATGACCTAGCCACGACCTCGCCAACCATGTGATGTCATTCCATCTATGGTGCTCATCTAACAACATAGTAGTATATGTTTTGCATCTTCGGTTATTATAGATAAGGATCATAGGAACATTAGCAAAGTCGTATGTTAATATATCATTTAGTGCTCATTCCACATTTGAGCCTATAATAACCACCATTTTCTTTACTTATTTACAATTACCAGTTCACCATGATCTTGGATTGGAGATTCTATTAGTATTAAGGAAAAATAAATCCATGTATATATTGTACCACATCCATGAATGATGCACATGCATAACATTATGAAAAATCACAATCCCACCTAAGTCCCTACTAGATTGGTTTTCAAATCACTCCTACCCAAGATCACTGAAGACGTAGCAACCACCATGCCTCAAAATGAAGGACGGGCTATTCTCAAAGAGCAACATTGTGGTTTTATATGCGCCCAGTCAGGGTATTTATATGCAATCATTTCAAATACCCCTTGACATTGCTATCTGGATCAAGACCCTACTAGTTTGGTTTTCAAATCACTCCTACCCAAGATCACCAAAGGCGTAGCAAACACCATGCCTCAAAATGAAGGAGGGGCTATTCTCAAAGCACATCATTGTGGTTTGATATGTTCCCAGTCAGGGTATTTATATGCAATCATTTCAAATACCCCTCGTCATTTCACTCTCGATCAAGATACTCTGGAATATCTCTCTCAATTCATGGGATCGAGTCGAGGTTATTTCTCATCAAGGGGCCACTCTTAATCCACAAAGGCTCTTTTCCATATAGAATGTCATATCAAAGAACAACTACATCCATATGAAGTGGATGTAGGACCTGGGGGCACCATTTTAGGTGGTGGTACAAGAGGCACTTGACTACTATTAGGATACATGGGCCTATATGGTCCATACATCAACTTTCCAAATGGAGGAGTTCGAGCAGTTGGGGGAGCCACTGATGCAGAAGGTGCTAGTGGGTATTGTTTTTACACATTGTATGGCAAAGAGGTTTTTGATTTGAGAACACTTTCCTGGCGAGAAATTTCCCTAATAATCCTGTCAATGGAAGGTGATGTTCCTAAAGGGGCTTTTTTCAGAGAGTGATTCCAAGGTGCATCAGGGAGGATTGCATACAAATACCTGGATTGTGCATAGATAAAATCAAAATGTTCGGCCTTGAGAATGGATTCTTCTTCCAGTTTGGGAATAGTGGTTGCCACATCCTTTACGATCATTGGTTGGAGTGATTTGAGTAACGAATCTAACAAGAGTTTGGGTTGTATTTATATCTTGCACAAGGTCCTCCGTTTACGCCATTCGTGGATATGATCCACGATGTCAGTAGAGGTATTCTATCGAAATTCCGTGAGAATATTGAGCCCTAGATCATGTTGCATGGTAATTGGAAATATGCGAGGAAGGTGGTAGCAATTGTCTCAAATGTGGAATAAGTCCCATATGGTATATTGACATACCATTTGGTTCTTGTGTCTGTAAACGTTATCTAAAAAAGTCGAATACGAACCGTGTCTTCAACAATCTTGTTTGATGAGAACCATAGGTGAAAGTTGGGTCAACACCTTGTTTTCCCTCATATTTTATTTGAGGAGATGTTGGGGAGCATTTTATTCTGTGTGGTGCTTTCTCCAAAATGTGGTGGTGGTGGTGGTGGTGTATTTCCTCCAAGATGTGGAGGTGATGCAGCCTACTTCCTCCAAAATATGGGGGTGAAGGTGGAGGTTTATTTCCTCCAATATGTGAAGGTGATGGGGAAACACTTTCTCCAAGAGGTGGAGAGGGTGGGGGGGTTGTGTGTCCCCCAAGAGGTGTAGGTCTAGGAGAGTTAAGAAATATGTGTCCAAGATAATTTGATCCTAATAACGCTTCCTAGGTATGCCCTTGGCTAGATGCTCTCCCTCATGGTCTACAGGGAGGTAATGTGGGAACACCTCCTTGGATAGGAGGGAGTCCTTTCAATCTGAGAGACTTCCTCAGGGTTATCTGTTCCACAATGGTGATGATTGTGTGATCAAATGAGAGTGGGGATGAAGGGAATTAAACACAATTGAAAATATGCAAAAATATGATAAACACAATAAAAAGTGCAATATGGTGCAAGTGAGGAGGTATGTGTCAAGTATTTGCGTAAATGATCTCAAAAGTTGTTTTTTTCTTAATTATGTTTAGGTGATCTTGTGTAAATTAAAAAAAACAAAATGTAAATTCCCTATATGGCACAATGTCCTTCCTCTCAAATAAATATTGGGCCTTCCAATATATATATTATTGATGGTTATAAACCCATCAAAGAAGGATAGCGAAGGTATGGCAAAATCAATTATAATGAGGGGTGTTGGGGCGATGTTCCGAAAGGACTGTAAACATTTCCAATATCCAAAAAAATATAACTCAAGTGCAAATGCATCCCACAAATGCCACTCGGTGATAATCCGAGGTTTTGGCTAGTAAGATACCCACGTTAAGTCTTATAAGTGTTTTGGTCTTGAACGGTAAAGTGTCTCGTCCACAAAGAGATGGGTGGCTCAATGTGGCGAATAGAAACAATTATACTTCAGAATTTGCGTCGTTGGGCACCACACCTTCTTATCCATATTTTCTTTTCCACTTTCTTATAGAAGGATTTGATAAGTACCCTAAAATTCAATGACCACTATGTTTAAAAAATGTAGAAGATTGGTGGGCATTATTTGGATTCCTAGCCCAATCAATCCTACACTAACTAAAATTATGTTTTGTGACCTCCTTGGTGGACTCAGATTTTAGTTGGTTGAGAATTACAATGCGATGTTGATTTTATGATTGTCCAAATTTGATTTAAGGTGTGGCAAGAGAGGTATTTCAAACTTGATTATATTTATGATTCATCCAAACTACTCATGAGTGCAAGATGAAGAGCATACTTGGTTTGAGAGAGTCTTTAAGTCTCTTGGTGTGTGCTCAAGAGGGAATCACACATGTGTTTGAAAATGAAAAATAGAAATGATATTTGCAATTAAATAAATAGCATAATAAAGCAAAGACATGTTAACATTGATGTTTATTTACTTCGCTTAATTAAACTCTAAGTGTGAAATCAATTCTTTTGCAAAATAACAACTACTAAAAGCTTGATGAAATAAATGTGCAAAGGGAGGTATTTCAAACTTTTCTCCCTTTTCTGATTTGCCAAGATCACTAAGAGTTCCAGGCCAAGAGGATACTTGGGGAAAGAGGAGTCTTTAGGTCCCTTGTTTGTGTGAATAAGTGAGGTAAACTAACTTGCATAAAATCAAAGAAATAGGAAAGAAGCTATAAGATATAAAACTAATGCTAGTTTAATCAAATTGCCATACTGCCAATCTCTATGAAATAGAAAGAATGATGTATTTCAACTTCTAGTGAGAACTAGAGAGTCTTTGTTTTGACCATTTTGGGAGTATTTATGGACTACTATTTTGATTGTTCGCCTCCTAAACACCTTATTATATCATCTCCAATAGCCTATTTCCCTATGTTTTCCTAGGAAGTGCTACATTGACCCAAAGTTACAAAATCCTGCCTACATTCACGATTTATTCATTTATTTTGGATAAAATAATATGTTAAATTGTTTTTTATTTATGAATTTATAGGATTAGATCCTGCAACAATTTTGATAACCGTTGGACACTTCTAGTAACAACTACAATTCCAGTAGCCACTGCTATTTCCAGTAACATCAACAAATCTAGTAATGGCTTCATAGTTGGGGATGATTTCGATTGTCATGAAGTGAAAAGGGGATATGGATTAGGTGGATAATAATTCCCAAATGGTATCATGTTTACCACATTAGTCACAACTATCACCAGAAGATTGCTAATTTGATTTTTGGTCTTAACCGATGATCTTGCAGCACAAATAGCAAAGGAAAATTTCATGCCTTCAGTGATGAAATCCAATTGACAAAGATATAACCTATTTTCACTATCTTTATCTAAGCATATCTGTCAATGTAATTTCTCATTCCAAAGTTGGGATTGATGTAGTTTCAGTTTGTGATCTGGCGGTGATATCCATGTAACCGTCTTGTACGCATTCCTACAACGTTGTTTGTGTAGAATGCTACTTTCAACAATGAGAGATGTCTAAATTATTATCGAATTGTCGATGAAAATTTAGAAGCGATATAATTAAGAATTGTATTGGGAAGGAGAAATAGATCTATGTACTATGTTTCTTAATTAATAGAAGTTATGTTCTCATGCATTTTTAATTATTGCTATGAGTTTTAACTAGTTTTAGTGGGTGCGGTTCTCAATGGAAGAAGGGCTCCCTTTATCTAAAGAAACATAACTTGGTGTGTTTATTTTGTTCATAGTATGGTGTGCATGTGTGGATTCATAATTTTATGCAAACAGTGTGCCATGTTTCCCTTAGATGCAATTTACTTTGTTTCCAACAACAGTTCTTTGTAGGTTACTATTTTATTCTTGTAGTTTATAGTTTCCAGTAACTTATCGTTTTTAATTTCAATTTCATTTCCTGTATTGAAATGGTGTGGTAATTGAATTAGAATTTGTCTCATGAATACTTGAGTGAATATCAATTAAATAAGAGACTTACAAAGTATTGTTATCACCAATTTGTTAACATGAGCATCTACTGACCCAGTCCATAACTGGATAGTATCGGTTTCAAGGATTCATGATCCTAGCTGTATGATTTTAATTATAAAATTTTCTTTCAAAGCACTACTCAAAACCTGTCAAAACCTGTTAAAAAGTGAGACTCTCAAAGTACTGCCAATCATAACCAAAAATATTAATACATATGATTCTCTCAGAGTACTATAAATCACAACCAAACAAATTACATATGATTTCCCCTGCGGTTCTACCTTAGAATCTCACGATGGGTTTTTGTCAATCTTAGATTGCGCCTTGGTATCTAGCAAGTTTTGTTTGAAGTTGATTTCATTTACCATGTGTGAATTTGATGAGTTAATTGATAGGTTTTTAAGCACTTTAAGGATTCTCTTTACATATATTTTGCATAGTACCTCACAAGCCTACTAACCACGATTGATAATTAATGTTTAAAAATATCACCACATAATTTTTCTAACATTTTTGTGCCATTGTCGAGGAGGTGCTAAAAGGATAGTTCCAAAAGTGAAAATGGTGTGATAGGTTATGGTTAGAACTTTTTGGCATTGATATCAACAAGGAAATGATTATAGGGAACCCATCATTCTGCTTCATATCTATGTTGGATAGTATTAGTTCCAAAATAGCATATATTTTGTTTGAAGAGTTACTTTTCATATTTGCTTTTGTTGTGATTGGACTCTTTTAAGAATTGATATCAACAAGGAAAGGCTTACAAGTAACCCAGCGCTCCACTTCATAGCTATGTTGGATAGTATTAATTCTAAAGGACCATAGTCTTTGCAAATTATTTCTTGATTGATTGCAAATTGACCAACATTTTAGACTCAGAGAATGGGGAGACATAAGACACAAATATGACCTCACTACAGAATTTCCCTAGTGTAATAGCCCGACGCATCCACTGCAATGGTTTTCTCCAATCCCTTGTGGTGTTGGTATGTTTTTGTTTAATTTTAGTGACTAGATATTTTCAGTTTTATATTTATCTTGGTTTTAGTGGCGCCCACATTTGGATTGGAAAGATACGAATTTTCAATACTATTTTATTGTTCTAGCACATTCGTCCTACAGATAGTTAAAATTGCTCATAGATTAAACTAGATTCAAATAAGTCTAATATAAGACAACAAAGTAACAAGTGGTACCTTAAAATCCTATATCTAATTCAATGTATGAATATCAAAACACCGAGAGAGAAGAGAGGTGTGACTTACCTTAGATCAGCCGGTTGTCCTAGCTCTAGTTCCAAGCTTGATCTCCAAGATGTGAACCTGTGTAAGCAAGGAAAACACAATATCTCCAAGTACCAAATACAATGGTTAAGATCTAAATTCTAATGAAACATATCATGAATCCAAACTAGTAAGAAACATAATATGGGAGAATAAGCCAAGTTATATCAAGGTAGCTCAAAGAAGATGAATACAGTGTTACCTTTGATGTCCAAGCAGTAGTGTCTCCTCCCAATCCTTCCTCCTTGATATCTCTGCAAAACATCCAAGACCATAGGTTTGATGCCTCCAAATTTATCCCCTTAGCTCATGGATGGCCTCTTTCTTATAGGATTTGGGAGGCCAACCACTAAGAGAGGAAGCTGGATCTAGGTGAGTGAATGGTGGATCAAGAGGTTGAACCAGACCAAAGAGGGAGGATGAGTTAGGATTCGAAGGGAATATGAATCCCAAGAAAATATATTCGAAGGTAAGATCCAGTTTCCAAGCCAAGGATTAGTTAAGGGAATTTTCACGCCCAGGCCTGGCAAGGCGCGAAAATGATGTAATTTTCGCGCCCTTGCAGGCATGCAGGGCATGAAAATGCTGAATTTTCACGCCTTGCACCACTAGCAGGGCGTGAAAATCTTAGTAAAGTGTGCTCAAGGAGGTGGAATTTTGAATCTATGAGTTGGCATTCTGCTGATGTGAGTTGGATTTGTCTCCAAGGACTCCAAGGAAGGAAAAGGAGGGGACCAACACGGTAGAAGTAAGGTCCAACACTTGTTAGGAGGTAGTGCCATTAGGTTCCGCATGGTGATATGACATGAAGACGTGAAATGGCACTCAAAGTGAGACTTTGAGGTATAACAAATGTCCCCTAAAGTGTGAGGTCAGAAGAAACTGATGGTTGAAACAATTTACAAATAAATGAGTCCATAGATATAGCAGAAAAGAGGTTGGAGAGGAGCTGCAAGGAAACATAAAAAATATGTCAAATAACGCCGAGGCGGGCATACCCATGCTCAGAACAACTGACTCAAAGCATGGCTGTAGACCAATACATTGCAGATCCATGATAGAATTGACATGATATAGACTGGAGACAAATCATGGCTACTAAGAACAAGCATAGATCCATGACAAGTTAACAACACAGCCACGACCAATACAATAGTGGATATGTGTGACAGTACATCAATGAGGTCACCAACACAATGTCTATTTAGGGACCCACTCAATAATCACCAGCGGAAGCCTGGATGTGAAAGAAACATCAGGACCGTCTAGGGTCTTCTACCTAATCCGGGAGCGATACGAATCTGACCATGTGATTACAAGGTGTTGAAGTCGAACATGGCATAGACTACTTGATTACCAGCCAATGATGTAAGGTGTTGACAAGTATGAGGGTAATCACCAATGATGACAATGATCCCCAAGGTATCTCTAGTACATCCCAATGAATGTGAATAAAGAGTTTTGAAGTCGAACATTCGAGGGATTATTCGATCAGAGGTCAATGATGAAAACCTACTATCGAACACGAGGAAACCTGCCATTGAGGCATGCAGACACCAAGGTACTATGGTTGGTTCCTAAGCCTAATTCCTAGATAGTGAGTTGATGTCGACAGGAATAGACTTGTCGAAGGAGAGCCATAATGAATCCCCCCATCATCGACATGAAACCGATATAGGAAAGATGTGTGGAGCAGCGGAGCAAAGGAGTATGGATTGACACAAAAGCAGAGGCTTGACAATATTGCAGAAGGTTGACTTAGGTTAACATTGATCCTTTGAAGATATAACGTCATGAGATATGACTTGGCAGCAGGGATTAACAACATAAACAACCACAAGGTCAGCTGAATAAAATGAAAAAGACGACTCACGACTGTAGTTATGACTTGGATTTAGAATCAATACCCAAAGAAGAAAAGGTGTAGATGCATGCCATGTTCAAAGGTGATGACTCATAAGCTGCCAAAAGATAGACTCAACTTATTCCCCCATTTTCCCCCATCATGGTTGACGAGTACCCCTTTGTTTTTTAACGAGCTTTTGGAGGATAACATATGCTCGGTATAGCTCACAGCTTTTAAGTGAGTCCAACCTTGTACATTTCACAAATCCAAGGAAAGAGAGGTTCGGCTCCATAAGGATCCTTCGATGTTTAATTTCACGAGTCCAAAGAAGGGAAACTCGACGATTTTTCATGTTTAGAGAGTATGAAATAACCTAAAGAAGACTCCAAATTATGAGTTTTTTGTAAAAGTTAGTCCCTGGACCCGAAAAAGTATAAAATAATATCTAGAAGAACTCTCCTAGTCATTACTGACTAAGGTATACCTTTCTCGTAAATAGTCTAAACGGTTCAAAAAAGGGATAACCTACCACTGAATAGACAAACTTTCAAATAATTTTACAAGTGTGAAAGAGACAAGTGCACTTGGCAATCTTTTCTTGGCGAGGGAGTCCAAAAAGAGCTTAAAGAGAACTCCAGTGGTTCCATTTTCGTGAGTTAATCACCTTAGTCCGAAAAAGGGAGAAAATAATACTACGTTGATACTTTGATCATTGTTTTACAAGAACGAGTAAAGAAGACTAAGCTCAACACTATTTTACTTGGGTTTAACAAGCACGACTCAAATGTAAAAAGCGCTTGGAATCTCTTTCATAGTTCAGATCCAGAGCACGAAAGAGAGAAAGTGAGCTCGAAAGAAGGTCAAATCTACAACTCCACCAATGTGAACAACTCATATGAACCTGCCAAAAGTGATCAAAACCCTAGAAAAAGACATTAGGTCATAATAAATGTGAAGAATTAAACTCTCAATAAAGGTTTCTAATGTAAAAATAGGCAAAAAATGACTAAATGAAATATATAAGAGAGGGTAAAATGGGAAATTACCCATGTTAACTTGGTCATTTTCACACAAAGAGGATTTTTACCTTGGTTGGGAGCAAAACTTCAAATGAAAATATTGGGAGATCCAGAGCACCATTTCAACCACCGTTTGAAGCAGGTAAGTCCTCTCATCCTCCTCTTTCAAGTTTTCATCCATTAAGTTTTTGTTTTTATGCCAATTTGGGGATTTGCAAGGGCCTTAGGGCACCAAAATTTGTGCCCTGAAATTTTCGCACCCTCCCTATGTCGAGAGGCGCAAAAATTCCTGGGATTTTGCGCTATGGGCGGTGTTAGGGGCATGAAAATTATCAATTTTCGCGCTCCTTGCACTGCCTAGGGCGCGAAAATACGCAGACTTGGAAAACGAAAAACTTGCCACTCCCTCTTGGCACAAAAATCGGTTTTCATCTTCTGACTGAAGCCTCCCTTGATGATTTATAGGAGATTCCAAGTGGTTAGAGTGAAGATGGTGGATTGGAAAGAAAGAGAACAAAAAGGAGAAGATAGGGCTTCCCTAAATGATGATAACACACTATCCGCACTAAGAGAGTGTGGTCTACTGAAAATTTTCAAAAAACAGGGGCATCCAGAAACAAAGAAATCTACTAAACCACATCATCCAAATGTGGGACGCTTATATACAAGCTTTCCGCATCAGAGAGCACATCCTCGAGATAGAACTCGAAGACATATACTTTTTGACCAGTCTCTCCAAGAGAGGGCCATGAGTTAATTTATCAGGGAATTGGGCTACTTAAGAGACTACAAATACCTACATTGGTAAGTATTGTAGGCAAGGATCCCGCAAGAAAAGAGGGAAAGTGCTCATCACAGATGTGTTATATCTTCCCTTGAGGACGATCCTGTATACTATTTCTCGAGTGGCGGGAAGTGTGGGGGCTCACCACACGACCAAAGCTCAGATGACTTATGCTTTGGAGTGCATGGAACCCAATTTGTTTTATTGGTGTGAAGGGGTCTTGATTAATATCAAAGATCAGGTGACTAAATGCAGTAATGCAAGTATCAACCAGTTTCGATATGGGAGTATCCTGGTCACCTTCTTTTTGGAGAGGGTGCCCCTACTGTGTCCTCATATAGAGATGCCTCGTCGTCCCACATCCGAGCCACAGATGGGGAGATGGAGTGACTGTTCTAGGAGGGTTGGTGGGTCGCAGGTCCTAGCTGTTAGATTTTGAGCATTAATTCAACATACTCTAGGATCTTTACTGAGAGAATAACATGTACACCATATCAATCATAGAAATGCATAACAGTCACATCAAGCAATCACATGAGACAATATACACACATAGTTTCATTGGGGAAAACCATAAAGGTGAAAAACCCCACAACTTCCTCAGAGATAGAAAGAGCAATAATACAACCTAAGTACAAGAGATAGTCTTCTCCTAGCAGATGATCCTCCTCCTCACATGTGCGCCACTTTTCGAGTGATGTAGAAGTGAGTAATGAAGTGATCAAATAGAGATCTCTCGATCTCTATTTATACTTGTCCCGACTTGCCTAATACACTAGTAGGGCCGACTTCTCTAGAAGAGTCTAATAACCTATGGTTACATAAATCAGGGCCGACCCCACACATGGTGGTCTAATAACCCATCGACAAGTTACGACACTTGCGACACTTGTCAATACAAATGATGACACTTCCGTATAGAGGAATAATACCATCTCTATAGAAGTACAATATACATAGGTGAAATACATTCCGAAGTTACATATACATCAACACTCCCTCTTAACTAGGAAGGTATTTCTCGACACAGATCTGCTAGCACAAGTCTTCTTCTCTGGATCATCATCATGGATCATCGTCATCGAATCATCATCACTGTTGCTGCTATCTCAATCAATCTCCAATCTACTCGTCATAGGAAGTTCTACAGAGCCAGTCCTTTTTCATACTGGATGTAGGCCCACCAACTGCAGGTCTTCATCATCTACAGAGCCATCCCTTTTTCATGCTAGATGTACGCCTAGCCTCTATGTATGTCTTCATCATCTCTACGAGCAAGCCATCAAGTAGGTACACATCAAGACTGATTACACTGCTTCTACAAAACCTGCAAGATCTCTCAGGACTGATTACACTGCCTCTGCAAAACCTGCAAGAGCATCTCAGGACTACTTACATGCCTCTGCAAAACCTGTGTACCCTACTGTCACATCATCATCTTCAGATCAACTCATAGTCCACGGAGCACAAACCAGATGCACATCACACAACACTTACACCACCGACATGGGAGACCACATCTATCACCATTCGGAGAAGGCTCAACACTTACACTTATTAGCATGGAAGGACTTTCCTTTGACCATTTGGTAAAGGCTCACATCACTTACATCACGACCATGGGATAACACATCTATCACCATGTCGGAAAGGCCCACTCAGCCCTTACATATCACCATGTGAGAATGGCCCAACCCTTACATTTCAGCATAGGAGAACACATCTATCACTATCTGAAAATGGCCCTAGCCCTTACATTTCACCATAGGAGAACACATCTATCACTATGTGAAAATGGCTCAGCCCTTACATTTCACCTTAGGAGAAAACATCTAGCACTATGTGAAAATGGATCCAGCCCTTACAACTCAGCATAGGAGAACACATCTATCACTATCTGAGAATGGCTCCAGCCCTTACAACTCAGCATAGGAGAACACATCTATCACTATCTAAGAATCGCTCCAACCCTTACAACTCAGCATAGGAGAACACATCTATCACTATCTGAGAATGGCTCCAGCACTTACAACTCGCCATGGGAGAACACATCTATCACCATGTGAGAAGGGCTCCAACACTTACATCTCACCATGGGAGAACACATCTATCACCATGTGAGAAGGGCTCCTGTGCATCTGTGCCTCCGGACTCATGACTTCCCCTTGGAAGGATTCTTGATCTGAAGTACATCAAGTCTCCCTCTGAAGTACTCAAACTTCAATCTGGCCAGCGGCTTGGTCAACACATTGGCTATCTGCTCGTCTGTCGCAACATACAGGAGCTTCACTGCTCCTCTCTGCACCATATCCATGATATAGTGGAACTTGATCTCAATGTGCTTCGACTTGTCATGGAACACTGGGTTCTCTGACAACTTCACACAACTCTGGTTGTCGCAATATATACAAGTAGCACTCAGCTAGAGATCAAACAAATCAGATAGTAGCTTCCTAAGCCATACTTCCTCACAACTAGCTGAACAAGCTGCAACATACTCTGCTTCGGATGTCTCAGTGCCACATAGGAATGCTTCTTGCTAAACCAAGAGATCACACCTGATCCCATACTGAAGCAGCACCCCGAAGTGCTCATCCGATCAATGGCATTGCCTGCCCAATCCGAATCAACATAACCCTCTAGGTTAAACTTTTGATTCGCCTCATACTTGAGCCCATAGTCAACTGTACCCTTCAGGTACCTCAGAATATGCTTTGCAGCTATCAGGTGAACATGTCTCGGATCTGTCAGATACTGGCTCAAGGTGTTCACTGCAAAGTAGATGTCTGGTCTTGTATTCGTCAGGTACATCAAGGACCCAATCATCTGACGATGCATCGTAGCATCAACCGGCTCAGATGAAGCATCACACAGAAGCTTCAGGTTCGATGCCATAGGTGTGTCCATGGCCTTGCAGTCCATCATCTCGAACCTCTTCAGGATCTCTACTGCATACTTCCCCTGTCCAAGGAAGATCCCATCTTCACTTTGCCACACCTCCATACCAAGAAAGTAGTGTATCATACCCAAGTCCTTCATCTCGAACTTGGCAGCAAGCTTCCTCTTCGTGTCGGCAATCAACCCATCCTCACCTGTCAGAAACAGGTCATCCATATACAATAGTAGTATTACTGGATTGCCTTCCTCAACCTTGTAATAAAGGTTGGAATCCGCTTTACTCTTAGTAAAGCCCAAACTGGATAAGAAGCCATCTACCCTGCCATACCAGGTCCTGGGTGCCTGTTTCAAACCATACAGGGCTTTCTTCAGTTTGCACAAATGAGTCCCTCGGTCATGTGTCTCAAACCCGAGTGGATGCTCCACATACACTTCCTCTTCAACTACACCATTAAAGAAAGTTGTCTTGACATCCATCTGATGTACCTTCCATTTCATCACTGCAGCCAGAGCAAGTATTGATCTAATGGAAGTGTATCTGGCCACAGGAGCAAGGGTCTCTTCATAATCAATCCCTTTTTTCTGGGAGAAGCCACGAGCTACAAACCTTGCTTTATATTTCTCTATGCTACCATCTGTAGCATGCTTGATATTATAGATCCATTTGGAAGTCACCAAAGACTTCTCATCTGGTCTTGGGACCATATCCCAAACATCATTCTTCATGATCGACTGGTATTCCTCGACCATGGCATCCTTCCATTCTTTCTTTTCTGCTGCTTCTTCATAACTGGAAGGTTCTTTGTTCATTATGTCACAGAGTAAAGCAACATAGCTGGTATGTGATCTTGTTCTTTTCCTTTCTCTGTGTTCCTCTTTTGGAATGCCAAACCTTTTTGCATCTTGGATGAGCTCTCTAGCCCATGTTGGTTTCATCTTATGAGAGTTCTTCTCATGGGGTGGATCTACAAGTTGTTGTGGATCTTCTATTTCACGATCTTCTTCAGGAACTGCTTCATTCATGGTGGTGTCTTGAGTTCTGGATATTCTGGGTTCTTCACTATCTTCAACAGGTGTGTTTCTCGATTTGATGTATGCCAAGCCTTCATAAAATGTTACATCCTTGTTGATGTCAATCTTCTTGAATCCTGGAAAGTAGATTCTGTAAGCCTTCAAGCTTTCACTGTAACCCACAAATATGCCCTTCTTTCCTGAAGGATCTAACTTTGTCCTCTTTTCTTTTGGGATGTGAGTGTATACTGGACAACCAAATATTCTGAGATGACTAACTTCTGGTTTCTTACCAGTGAATACTTCTTCTGGTGTTTTGTTGTCAAGTATCTTATGGGGTGTTCTGTTCTGCACATATACAACTGTCCTCACTGCTTCAACCCATAAGTGCATAGGTAGATCTTGGTCATGAAGCATTTCCCTAGCTGCTTCCATGATTGTTCTATTCTTTCTTTCAGAAACCCCATTCTGTTGTGGATTGTAAGGAGTAGTCAACTCCCTCTTAATCCCTGAATCACTGCATAGTTTCTTGAAGTCTCCTGAAGTAAATTCTCCGCCATTGTCGGATTTGAAGATCTTGATCTTCATATCAGTTTGGTTTTCTATCAAGGCTTTGAAATCCTTGAATTTGTCAAATACTTCATCTTTGTTCTTCAAGAAGTAAACCCAAGTCTTCTTAGAGAAATCATTAACGAAGGAGACATAGTATACATACCCACTCAGAGAACTGGATGACATTGGACCGCATACATCAGAGTGGATAATTTCCAAGATCCCTTTTGCCTTGCTTTCACTGCTTGGAAATTTCTTCTTTGCATTCTTCCCCTTTGCACAACCTTTGCAAATGCCTTCATGTTTTGTCTGGATTTCAAGAAGACCTTCTACAACTTTGCTTGCAATTGGAAGTGCCCTATAGTGCATGTGTGCAAGTCTTCTGTGCCAAATTTCACTTGGCTCTACTGATTCATGGACCAAGGCTTGTTCTGGTTGGCCCCTTATTTGTATAATCCTCCCTCTTGCTCTCCAATCACCACTGCATCATCTATAGTCTTACCCTTTGGCCAGATTAGGACTTAGCCATCTACAAATGCAACCCTCATGCCTTTTGCATCTAATGTAGATATGGAGAGTAGATTCTTCTTGAGACCTGGAACATATAGTACATCTTTCATTTTTATAGACTTTCCAGAGTCTAGCTTATAGGAGGCTTCACCACTTCCTTTTATGGGATACTGGTAGTCATCCCCAAGTTTCACCTTGTGGGGTGATTCATGTTCAGATAGATTCATAAAGGACTCCTTGAATCCTGACATGTGTTTGGAAGCCCCACTATCTATAATCCAATCATTACTTCCATGAGTAATGGTTCCTATGAGAGCAGAGATCAAAACATACTCTTCATCACTCGAAGAATCTTCACTTTCTTCTCTAGCCCTCTTCTTGGGAGGTTCATCATCCTCTGCAGCATGAGCATGATGTTTTCTTTTGATGTTCTTCTTTCTTTTGTGAGAGCCATCTTTATTTTTTATGGGACAATCCCTAGCAAAGTGTCCCTTTTCATCACATGTAAAACATCAGGCATTTGACATGTTTCTTTGAGATCTGAAATTGCCCCTTTGATTCTAATGGTGATGTTTATCTTTCTTACTGTGGTGATGTCCCTTCTTATCATCATGTCTTTTGGAGTGTGCTGTGAGAGCTTGATCTTCATTCCCCATCTTTTCTTCTCGAGCCACAATTCGAGCTTCTTCTTGTGAGCATTCTTCCCACAGTCTACTGAATGTGATAAGTTTCCTCCTAGCACAAATTCCTTGGATGAAGGAATCCCATGACCTAGGAAGGCCATTAAGAGTGGTCATTACCACTTCTCCATTCTCTATATCTTCACCCATAGCTTCAAGTTGCTATTTTATTTGGGAGACCCTTGGGAAATAAGACTGCATAGTTTCCGCATTCTGGATCTTGATATTCTTCAATTGATTCCTCAAGGTCATCTTCCGATTTATGTTCTTCCCTTCAAATAGCTTGGTCAGAGAATCAAACATCTCCTTAGGTGTCTTTAGAGATGACACATGTGGGATTAGATGATCCTTGATAGAATCAGCAATAATCCTCTTTGCCTTGACCAAGTTCTTCTTGTGTAAGGCCTTAGCCTCTTCATCCTCTGGGATAGGGACCTCTTCACTTATGTAAGTGTCCAACTCATTTTCTTCCAGGATTAACCCAATCCTATACTTCCATGCTCGGAAGTTATCAGCCCCTTCAAGCTTATCCTCAAGCTTGGTGTGGTGAGACATCTTTAAAGAGTACTTCAAATGGAAATAGAAAATATTTAGGCCTTACCACTTGATTTGTTGAAAACTGGATCTGGTCCTGGATTAGGGTTTGTTAGAGAAAACCTAAAAATTCAAAATGTGAATTTCAATTTTCTGAAACGATAGAAAGATGCGCCTTGATGAGTTGATCATCCTGGTATATTCAGAATTTGAAAAATGCAAAGTTTCACCCTTCAGAAATGCCTTTTAGTCTTCCGGATTCACTAGGGAGGACCCTAAATTAGGGTTTGCGTTTCCCGGAGCTTCACCCAACCAAAAAGTTCGATCCAAAGCTCTAAACCTTGATTTTTCCAAGGAGCTTCTAGCTATGTCTTCAGATTTCAGAAATTCCTATTTTTGTGGAAACTCTAATTTTTAGGGCCAAATCTGGAAGTGCCCAGAATTGAATTCTGATTGGATAGAAAGATTCACCTTGCTGAGGAGAGTCAATCTATCATATTTATTTTCCAAAATCTGTGGAGAGAAACCCAATAAACAAGAAACCCTAGCTTCCGCAATTGCCCAGTATCTTCTTCTCAGGTTAGCTCTGATACCATGTTAGATTTTGAGCATTAATTAAACATACTCTAGGATCTTTACTGAGAGAATAACATGTACATCATATCAATCATAGCAATGCATAACAATCACATCAAGCAATCACATGAGACAATAGACACACAGAGTTTCATTGGGGAAAACCATAAAGGTGAAAAACCCCACAACTTCCTCAGAGATAGAAAGAGCAATAATACAACCCAAGTACAAGAGATAGTCTTCTCCTAGCAGATGATCCTCCTCCTCACATGTGCGCCACTTTCCGAGTGATGTAGAAGTGAGTAATGAAGTGATCAAATAGAGATCTCCCGATCTCTATTTATACTTGTCCCGACTTGCCTAATACACTAGCAGGGCCGACTTCTCTAGAAGAGTCTAATAACCCATGGTTACATAAATCAGGGCCGACCCCACACATGGTGGTCTAATAACCCATCGGCAATTTATGACACTTGCGACACTTTTCAATACAAATGACGACACTTCTGTATAGAGGAATAATACCATCTCTATAGGAGTACAATATACATAGGTGAAATACATTCCAAAGTTACATATACATCAACACTAGCATTTGGTGAGGACTTCTTCTCATGGATCGAGGAGTAGATCGTAATGATAAAGGAATATCCCTATGCTGGGGTAGACTTCCGTGGTGATATCGATCTAGCCTTACCTGAGGATGATGACTGGGATGATTCAGGTATATGACCTTCAAACTTGTTTTTAATTTTTTAATTTTATGTCATTTTTTGTTTTGATAATGCATAGAAAGTCTAATATATGTGTACAATGCTGCAGATCGAGGGTCGGTGAGGCCAGCAGGATCCTATCCACTGCGGCGATGAGGGACAGAGTACCAAGCTGAGGAAGATGAGGCAGGAGGGTTCCACAATGTGGAGCGGAACCTAGAGGGACTGACCATGGGCATTCCTCCGATGAGGATGCCCGAGGTCCCATATCATCTGCAGAGGCACAGTGTGGGTGTGCCAGATCAGATTGGCAGGCTGCTCCGTCGAGTTGCTAGGGTAGTGGTGTGCTACCATGAGCACCGTGCACCTCGTGACTAGTTTTAGGAAATAGTTTGTTCGCAACATTTATACGATATGTAGGCCACAAAGCCAATTTTTGTATGGGTTATGATCCCAATTTTTGAATTTCAACACATTATACTATTGTATGTGGCAAACAATACTTTTTACATGATATATACATATGGCTCTATCTCTACTGTTTACCTATGATGACTTGTATGTTACATTTTTAGATGTGTTCTTTTATGGTGTGTTGATTATGTGTGGGCTAGATGCCAATCCAACATATAGTTAGCTAATGAATCAACCACCATGTTGAATTCCCTTGGTACATGTTGATATAAAATGTAATCAAATGATGGCTCAATTAGGTGTACCCTTCTTTATAAACGAAGTAGTGTAGGATCATAGACGGTGTAGATGCGATTTAGTTGAGATACCACAAGTTGAGAGTCCAGGTAGACTATAAAGGAATGGATTCCAAGAGAAGAAAATTCAGTGAGAATTCCAATTATTGCATGATACTCCACAATGTTATTTGTTGCGGGGCCTAAGCAGATGCCACCCAAGGATATCAACTCGCTGGCAGGGGAATACAATACCCATGTTGCAAAAGCAAGGTTATGGGTATGTTGACTAGCACCATATGCGAATCCAAAGTACGCCGACATCTGCGCATAAAAGCACAAGTCAAGATAAATGATTGTGTACGAGATAGAGTCCTACCACGCAACAAATGAACCAAAATCACACTAAATACATTATATACAAAGTGTTTCACGCAGGATGATCCTATGCATTAAATCTCTTTAGGTAGAGCCCGTTGCGGGGCTCTCCCAAAGATATACCATCACAGTCCACAAGCTCGTAAGATCCCTTCTCTAACATGCGTTTAAAAACGTAGGGACCGTACCACATGGATTATAATTTTCCTTTACCTATCTTATCGTGCATTTGGTCGTAGTATAGACTAAGTCACCTTCGTTGAAAACCCTAGGTTGAACGAATTTGTTGTATTGAGCCTTGAAACGATTTTTATGGGCCTCGTTGGAAAGTGCAACATCTCGGTGAGTTTCATCTAGCTTGGATAGGTATAGAAACCGTTATTCCTCGGTGGTTGTGTTGGGTAAGAGTTCTGCATCTAACTTGAGGGATGGTATCTCACATTCAGTCGATAGGATTGCTTCCAGGACATAAACCAATTGGAATGGTGTAAACCTGGTTGCATTTTTGACCGAAGTTTTGTAGGCCCAAAGAGCTGAGAATAGAGCTAAGTGCTATTTAGATTTTTGGGTACCCACCGTGCATTGGATCATACGTTTCAAGACTTTATTGATCGCTTCTACTTGACCGTTTTCCTGTGGGTAGTAAGGGGTTGAGTTTTCATGACAAAAACCTAGTTTGGAACTTAGTTCGTCCATCATATGATTCCTAAAGTGGGAAGCATGGTCAGTCACAATGGCCTGCGGGACTCCGAAACTAGCTATGATATGATTGAATATGAATAATGTTGTTGTCTTTCCGTCCTCTACGTATGTAAGCATGGCTTCATCCCATTTGGTAAAGTATTCAACAACAACGATGACATAACTCTGCCCCCGACTAAAGTGGGCGTATAGTGCATAAAATCAATACCCCATTTTACAAAGGGGCCTACGAAAATTATAGGATGAAGTGGAGTGGGGTGTGAACGCTTCTTGGAATGAAATAATTGGCATGGAGGGCACTTCTTAACCACTTCAACGCAATATTTGAAGATTTAAGGCCAGAAGTAGCTTGCGCGCAATATTTTTTGGGTTGTAACCATCGCAGAAAGATGACCACCACATGCTCTAGAGTGGCAGTCATTAAGAACATGTTCGGCTTCGTCAAGAGTTAGACAACGACTTAACACAGAATCAATACCACGACGGTACAAGGTATCGCTAACGATAAGATAATATTTAGCGTGGTGTCTTATGCGGCGATGTTCATCATGGTTGAGGTCGGGCCAAAAACGTTGGGTTTGGAGATATAAGATAATGTCTCCATACCAGGGATCGATCGTGCCAATGAGAAACAAAGTTTCATCTGGAAGAGAATCAATGGGCTCAGATTGGTCATTGGCATGGGGCAATGCACAAATAAGCTCTGCAAAGACCAAGTATTTTTTGGATTTCACTTTGGCAAACTCCAAATCGAATTCCTAGAGAACTACAATCCAACGTGAGCATTTTACCCCTAGCACTTGATGTGTTAGGATATAGTACATTGGATTGAATTTATCAATAATAGTGGTTTTGCAGAGTAATATGTAGTGTCTAAATCTATGGACCTAAAAAACTGTGGCCAGAGCCAATTTATCCACATGCGAGTAACGTGTCTCAGATTCAATGAGACTCTTGCTGAGATGGTAGACTACATGTTCTTGACCGTTGTTCTCTTCCTGTATGAGCACCATGCCAATGGTGGCAGTAGAGGCAACGAGATATAGGATTCAGTCCCGTGTATAGTTGGGGGGTTGTATCACAGGAGCATTGGTAAGGGAATTTTTCAAATTGTCAAAAGAGCGTTGGGATTCATCATCCCAGATGAAAGGAATGTATTTCTTAAGAAGCCTCATGTAGCCCTTAGTAATCTTGGAAAAATTGCAGACAAAGCGGCGTAAAAAGTTCGCATTCCCTTGCAAACTTTGGAGTTCTGGAATGTTGGAAGGGGAAGGTAAAGCTAAAGCTAAAATAACCTGCACCTTTTATGGGTCTAGGTGAATTCCATCCTTATAGATTATGAATCCTAACAATATACCGGCTTCAACACAAAATACACATTTTTACGGATTCAAGCGGATGTTGTAGTGGCAATATCGTGAGAATATGACACTCACATGATATAAATGGTCCTCTCACGTATCAGAGTGAGCGGGTAGGTCATCCAGATAAGGTTCCACAACATGCTTGATATCATGAAATGCATATGACATGGCTCGTTGAAAAGTGGCCCCGGAATTCTTGAGACCAAAGGGTAATTTGCGGTATGCATAGGTCTCCCATGGGCATATAAAAGCAGTCTTGTGCTGGTCTGATGGGAGTATCTCAATCTAATTGTAGCCGGAAAAGCCATCCATAAATGAAAAGATGACGCTCCCGTCACAGTTGTCGATAATTTGGTCAATAAAGGGAGTTGGATAGTTGTATTTGGGACAAGCTTTGTTCAAATTTCTATAATCGACACAAAATCTAATCATACCATGTTTCTTAGCTACAGGAACTATATGGACACCCAATATGTCAATGGGACAGGATAGATGAAACCAGTACGAAGAAGTTTTACAACTTCCTCTTTAATGACTACATTTTTGCGGGGATGGATGGGTCAGAGTTTCTGTTGGATGCGTTAGGCACTAGGATAGACTTGAATTTCATGAACCACTATAGAGGGGTCTATCCCTGGAATTTCTTCATAACTCCAGGAAAAAACATCGCATAACTCCTTAAACAAGGCAACATAGAATTCCACCTCAGTAGGTGTACAGGTTTTGCGTAAATGTATCTGTTCCACGATACCAAGTTTCACAGAGATGTCAATTGGAATGGTTTCCATGATGTTTGCTAGGTTTCCCTCAGAAAAAAAATCGTGTGTAGGGATGGTAATCTTAGTGTGGACACTATCCGGTGAAACAATGGGTTTTGTATCAAGTTCTACTGCTTGGATCATAGGTAAAGAAGACCGATGATGGTGATATTTCCATGGTGGTTCATCGATGCTCATGATATCCATAATAGACTCGTTGGAAGGAAAATTCTGTGAAAGGGAGTCAGTAGAGGGCAAAGATGGATGGACCCGAGACGGGAGGGGTGCCACCATATGGTGGTCGATCATGTTGATCCAATCGAAAGCATTTTGTATCGCGTGGTATGTTGATTGGTTGCGGTTCAGAGGCATGCAATCACTGATGGTTTCACATTTGGAGGGACTCGGTATAACCCAAGAATCGTTAGATTCATCATGAGGTTGAAAAGTGCTCGGGGAAATCATGTTGATTGAAAATATCGGGGGTGGAAGCTCCGGGAATAATCCAATGGTGGAGGAATCTTTCAGTAGACCAACACCAATGTCTTCATAGTGATGCTGAGATTGTGTCAACAGTGGGATATTGTTGGTGGTGTTGTAGTGAACATCCGAAGTGCAAAAGTCTAATTGATCAATGGTGATAGTTTTCCCTTGATGAGGAAATTGGACCAAATGGAAAACGGAAGATGCTACGCAGTCATGGCATAAAACCAATTGCGGCCGAGTAGGATGTTATAATCCAATGGAGCATCTACGATTTCAATGTGGATAGAGACGTTTTTTCCCCCTAGTTCTACGACGAGTGATGGGATGAGTTTGTAAGGTTGAAAAACACGACCATCAAAATATTTTAAAGTAGTGGGAGATTGAGTTACCTTTGGAGAGTTGATAGCTCACCAACAAGATAAATACATGATAGAGGTGGAAGCACCTTCGTCCAAAACGGTACGATAGATGTTGTTTCCACAAATATTAGTATGAATCTGAAAATCCAATTGATGAGACAATATCATCTTAAAATATTCCAAATTGAACGTAATTGTGTTGGAAGAATCGGGATCAACAGCTCCAAGTGCTGACAATAAGGTTCTACGCTAAGTAGGACAGTGTTGTAGAACTTCGAGAGTGGACATTGCACAGGGTGCTTGAGCTAAGTCCTCAACAATATTGTAATTTTGGGAATTTCATGCGTTTGGATTAAATGTCACTTTTTGAATGGTGGCCTTTGGTGGGCGCAAAACAATGTCAGTAGGATGTCTCTCGATATGAAGAGAGCCTATAGGAGGAGGAGTAGAAGAAATATCTTCCAAAGGGAGTTTTATCTTTGGAATTCCCATTCTTGTTTGGAGTGGGAACATAGTCATATGTCTTTGATCGAGTGGATATGTGGACAATCTCGTTACTCATCATAAGGATGTCGTGATTTGAAGATGTCTTTGGTTGAGTATTATAATTTTGGTTTCCCCCTTGCGGGGGGTTGTTACGAAGAATACTTCCTATGGCTTGGGCCAGACCACAACAGACGGGTGACTACCAGAAAATAACTCAATTCCCAATGCAATGCTATAAAATTGACAATGCGGAGATAACAGAGAGTATAACCAACCTCGATCCAAACGTTTGATGTAGATCCCCGTTGAAGCTTTCAACCAATGCACTTGCACCTGCAAATTAGTATTGACAACCAATATACAACAAGTAAATATAATATATGAAAGATATTAACATCGTCAATAGCAATGGTCCATAATATCATAAGCAAATGCAACCCAATGTAATGTAAACAACATTCACAACATTAATGGACGAGAATATGAGTATTTCTATTAATAATAACAAGAAGTACAATGTGATACGACCTCTTGCCGGTAACCAATCCGAACCAAGAACTGAGTCTCTCCATTTTCGTCTCCACCACTTCAATCCTCCATGGAATGGAAAACTCAAACTGTGATAGGAGTTTGGAAGGTGAACATAAAGGGTTCACAAAAACTAGGATCAATGAGTGTAGACTCAAGATGAGGAAAAAATCCACTAGAGTTCTCTTGCTCTCTCTTTCTCCTTCCTTCCATATGTCATATGTGCTCAATATATAGTCCTCCCAAGGCAAGTGAAAGGACACATCAAAGCATTACTGGGAAAATGGAGGGCCAAAGGTCACCCTAAGATCGCTTTTTGGGAGTAAAAAGTAATAAACTAGTGATTTTTACCATTTTACATGCTACTCGCGGGATATAGTGATGTAGCTCGTGGGTACGCCCACTGAAGTGATGCATCAAGCGTATAAGGAGAAAAATAGGAAAAAGATGTTCCTGAAGGACATAAAGTGTCTCTGAGTCGGTGAAATGGATCCTGAAGGCCAAAGAGTGCTGATGCTCACAAGGTGGAAAATAATGTTGTAACAGATGCCCCCTAATGTGTGAGGTCAGAGAATGATGCTACGATGGCCGAAATACATTATAAATCTTAGAAGTGGAGTGATGGAAACACAAGTGGAAGGAGCAGCTCACTCGTCACAATACAATAATATCTCTGAATACATGCTGGTAGTACAACAATCTGATACAATGGCCATGAATAGGCAGTACATAATGAATATCTGTCATAAGTGATCATAGCCATGATCCCTCTACAGTAAGATATGGTCTCCTGCTGAAAAGGAAACAACTGGTGCAAAATGGAGGTACAAATTGCTGACATCTAAGAGGTGATATCTCAGATGTAAAGTCGCGATCATAAGTAGCATACTGAATGCCACTATCTCTTGGGGTCTTCTACACAAATCGTCTACGGTGCAAGTCCCAGCAAGTGAATAAAGGAGTTGAAGTAGAACCTGATGTGACATCGTCTGATTACCAGTCAATGATGTATACCGTTAACAGATGCGAGATTACCCACCAATAGTGAAAATGGGTATCAAGGCACAGAGTACAATCATTAGAGTGTGAATAGATGTGTTGAAGTTGAACACTAAGATGAATCCATCGATCAAGGGACATTGATGTATTCCCAAAACTGTTGATGGCGAGAGAACTTGCCACTAATGACTGCAAGCCTCAAGGTACTCAACCGAAATCTAAGCCTCAAGTTCCGGAATAAATGGGTTGAAGTTCAGAGAACGAGACTCGCTAGAAGGAGGGCATTAAGGCATCCCCCATCATCTAGCACGAGGTACCAGCTACGCTGAAAGATTTGGAAGAAATCAGGTGGAACGGACTGACTCAATAAGGATGGCCAACATGCAATAGTCACGAGATATGAGGAGTGGCCGACTCTGGTTTCAGGACTTCCTTTGAAAAAGAGCATGAGCAGATGGATAGACTAAGGCAGCATAGACTCGATATAGACTTGTGCAATGCAGGAGGCATCACAAAGGGGATCCATAATGACTGGAAGCTTAACCAATCGGTGGAGTAAACGGAGAAACAAGTACAACTCCTAAGGTCCAACTATAGACCCGACTCATAATGTATGGAGTGGAATGAATGCTCTGTTCAAAGGCGACACAACAGTTGCCAACTAGAAGTAGTAACCATAATCCCGTCCGGATTTTTGGAATATTTGAATTTTTGGTCTTTTTCATATTTGAAAAAGCTTGAAAATGAATAAAATTGCTTATAGTACAACAATTGAGGGAACGAGTGTCAAATGGCAAGCAGACTAGTCCCAAGCAGTGGAACATACCTATGATCAATGCAAGGAAGTGTGTGCAGTATGTAGACACTCAGGGGGGTGTTCCCTCATGGTAAAAGGGTCGTCAAATTGTGAAAGGAAAATAAAAGCTCTGCTTGGCTCAACAGGGAAAGTGCTCAGGCACATGGCTAATAAATGAGTAAGCGAGAGCCGGCACAAAGCTCAAGCAACAAGAAGGATAATGTAATGCAATCACAACTCGACATAAAAGGGGAGTCCTTTTTCGTAAAGTTAGTCTCCTCACCCTCAAAAGTGTAAAACAATGAGAGAAGAACTCTTCTAGTCACGTATGACTAGAGTATACCTTTTTCGTAATTAATCCACAAAGGTCCGGAAAAGGGGTAAACTTATACCTAAGTGGATGTCGCTTCAAATCCTTTAACGAGTCTGAAATGACAAGTATACTCGACAATCTTGTTTGATTTGAAAAATTCTAACAAAGGCTTAAAAAAGACTTTATAATTTTTTTTTTCGTAAAGGTTTAACAAGCCCGAAAAAGTAAACTCGTGACCTCCTTAATGTTTTTAATGAGCTCAAAGGAGAGATGGAAGAATGCTCATAATGGGAGAAGATGAGTGCCAGGGACATGAAAGACTAGTTCCAAGCGCATGGAACAAAGCTATGCATAATGCAAGGAACATGAGCAAGATAAGGACACTCATGGGTTGTCTACGAATTCGGATGGCAAAAGGTTCAAATGCATCCTAAAAATGGGGAGGCCTAAACCTATATGCAAGGTTCTGAATATGCCTGCCATGACCGAAGCAAATGTCGAAAAGGACCAGTAAACAAGTATAAGTCCAGCTAAGAATCCTGTCTCCAAGAAACATAAGTACCAAGATCATCTGTAAAACGTACGCAAAGAAATATCTGATACAAGTCACTGCGGTAGAAACATTTCCAACTTCACTATTGTTAACCTCAGACAACACGCTGGTAGAGGAAACCACTAAAGGTGCCATAGTACCAATACCTGAGGGATCAAAATGATCATCTTCCAAATGAAGAGCAAAGCTGAAGGATGTGAAGGGATCTACAAGAGCAAATCCATCATCATAGGAGTTGAAAATTCTAGAAATAGAATCAAACTCTTCAGGAGCGCTGATTTGCGGATCTATAGGAGAACTCAAAGACTCATCAGACTCAAACGTCAAACCAGAGCTGGACGAGACTTTAACTGGATCCAAATCCAAATGGGTGGTAGATTGTATTATAGACTCATCTCGTTCAATAAGACCGAGGGTGGGAAAGGAATGCGATCTATGATAGGAATCCCCCCAAGGCTCGTCATTACCATGCATGGATGCGATAAAATATTCATTTGAAGGTAGAGTATCATCAAGGCATCTGTGTGAACAAGACGAGTTGGCTGCCCAAACTGGCAGCATAATGGGATCTTCCTCATTTGTCCGAGAAGAGGGGAGATCCAGCTATGCAGTGGCTTGTTGAATATCATGATAAGCAAGCTCAGCAACAGATAGTGGCATAGACATCCCGACATGCGCAGTGTCTCCAGACGTGGAACTCGTGGACGGTAAGGTCCACGGATCATCAAAATACGAAGTCCAGAATGGAACATTATGTAATGGAGGAGACACATTATTGGAAATGGTTCCAATAAAATAAATGGGTGGAGGGAAATCAAAAGATCCCAACAATGAGGGGTACAATCCAACACCCATGTTCCCAGTTTCTGACTGAGAATCTGTAACTTGCAGGACTACTGATCCTGTGGATGCTGTGGAATATGGACTGATGAAATCCAGTTGGTCAATTGTCACAATCTTTCCCTCATGAGGAAAGAAAATAACCCTAAAGACAGTAGATGCAACTTCTCTCATAGCATACATCCAATTCAGACCCAGAAGAAGGTTGTAGTCGATGGGCGCATCAACCACCTCGACTTCAATTGGCACGGCCTTCCCACCCAAGCTGACAACAAGGGAAGGAATAATTCCATGCGGCTTAAAAGAACGACCATCGAATGCAGTAATCATGGTCCTAGACGTGGATAAGGGAGGCGAACCTAGAGCTTTCCAACAAGATAAAGACATTACTGACACAAAAGCACCTTCGTCAACCACCGTTCTTTTGACAAAATTCTGAAGGCACTCCACATGGATTTGAAAAGCCACGTGATAAGGAAAGTGAGGTTGAATGTCAGTAGTGTCAAACTTAATAACGTTGGGACTACCCCCATCCTGAATTCCTAAAGCACTCAAAAGGGCATACCTTTGAGAAGGACATGCCTGTAAAACTTCAAGATTCGACATGGCACACAGAGTTTGGCCCAAATATTCTACAATGGAGTAGTTTTGGGCAGCTCGAGCATTGGGATTATGCGTGGAGCGCTTAAGAACACCTTTCTGTATCTGCGGCATAGTAGAGGGATTCTCGATATGCAAGGAATTATCAGGGGCAGGGGGAGGTTCATTCCCCATGTTTGGTTGAGGTGCACCATAATCGCGTTGACGAGTAGCAACCTTAACCTCCGATTGGACCATATTCACACATCCATAGCCACTAGTATTGGAAGAAGACATTGTAGTCTCATTAGGTCCATAACTAGTAGCGGGAGCATGCGAAGCCATATTTTGATGATGAGGAAGGGGATCCTTCAACACAGCTGGGCTCTGTGCAAGATGCTTCGATGCTTCTTCAATATGAGGACATAGGTGAGTAATATGATCTTCCCCACAAATATTGTAAGGGAATTTCACCTTACGTCTAGGTTTACGGTCCCCACCAGCATTTCGCCGTCCCGAGGAGGGTTGGCATTCTCTTTACGAGGAGTATTACGATTACTATTATTGTTCCCATTGTTTCCACCCTTACGGTTATTTCTCCCCTTCTTCTTACCACTAGGTTGTTGGTTACCCGATGGGTTCATCGATTGCACAGCATGTACATCGGACGATGGGGTGGAAGTGGACAAGGTATGGACCTGTCTGGGAGGAGACTGGTTAAGCGACAAATTTTTCATTTGAGTAGCAACCAAATCTACGGGGCGAGTACTTATGGATCCCACGATGCCATCGGCATGCAGTCCAGGAACTGACTTGGGCTCATGTCATGTTCGCGGTGTGTCAGGAATAATGTCGTATAAAATGCCAGACTGAGAATATAATAAATCTAACTGCTGGAATTTCAAGATGGCTTGTTCCTCAGTCACTATGCCAGACATCGAAACATATTTAACAATGTATGGGAGTAAAGACTGGAGGAACCATTCCAACAAAAACTTTGGAGGAATGTTGGCTTTCAGTAGCCTCTTCCGTCGACGCTACTCTTGAACGTGGTCAAAAATATGTGTGGCCTTATTCTGACGGAAGGTGGATAAAAGTTCAGTACCAGTATCGTAATGAACTGGAAGCTGGAAATGATCTAAGAAAACCAAATCTATCTCATTAATACCCCTATAAGTGCCGCCAGGCAACTCGACATACCATTTCACTGCTGCCCCTGTGAGGGTGCGTTGAAATAGTCGTAAACGAACAGAATCGTGGTTCAAAGAGTTGGACGAGCACCAAAGGTGAAAGGTCGTGACTTAGTCACTCGAGTCCTCACCACCCTTCCCCTCAAACTTTGGAATGTCTGAAGGGAGCTTGGTGGGGACCGGAGGCCAATTGGCATCGTGACACACCGGATCATTCGTGAGCTTTAAGAGATCCAGAAGGTTCATTCGAGCAAGGAACGGGAGTTGAGGCTGTAAAGCTTGATTATAAGCCCCCATAAAAGGTTGATTGTAAGAACACGAAGGATAAGATGAACCAAAGGCTTGACCATGACCATAGGGTTGATAATGAGGACCTGACGGACCATAATTGTGACCATGGCCATAAGGTTGATAAACTCCTCAGACCTGACCCATGTGAGGGTAAGTAGGTATATAAGTGTTTTGAGTACCATATTGAGGTGGGTTATATTGAGAGCCAGCACCGACCGTGCTATAATAAGGGTTGCCACCATAATTATGGGGCATATACGTGCTATGCGTAGCGGGAACCGTGTTGTAATATTCTTGATGATAAGGTATGTTCCCACCCCCTACATAAGGATTATGAGTAGTGTGAGCAGTTGTGTGGTGACCATAAGTGTGAGAGGTATTCCCAACCCCAACATCGGCGTTACTAGTAGCAGGAATGGTGGCGTTGTGACCATGAGCATGGGATATATTTCCACCTCCTACATTAGCATTACTAGTAGTGGTGGTAGACATAAAAGTGTATGGTATGTGTCCACCCCCGTGATTGGGAGGAATGTTAACATTCGCAAAAGTGGTCCTAGGTTGTCATGTATGGGCATGTGTATTATGTTGTGGATGGCGAGTCATATTTCGCACAGTGTTCCTATTAGGTTGGGTAGCCCTAGGAGGCGGCCGTCCTTCAATATTTGAATTGTTAGGATGTATGTGACCGGTCCCCATACTTTGTGTGTGAGTGGACAAAGTGGTGCCCCTGGCAAGGGTGTTACCCCCATTGGGTGCAGTGTTTCCAACATCATGGCTAGTGCCAGCATGAATACCAAAATGAGGAGTTTCAACTGTGATGTAATCGGGCATACCAAAAGAGAACGAGGGAGCATTGGTCGTAGGGTCATCGTCATCATGTGTCTCAGGCATTCCATAGCGGAAATCATGTAGTTATGAAGGATCAAACAGGTTGTCCTCGGGTGGATCCGAACCAAACAAATTAGGATGGGCCTCGGACTGATTCGAGCCAAACAAATCAGGTTGGGTGTCGGCTGGATCACCTCCCCATGCCTCTCTAGGAGTAGGGGAGTCTGAAGTGTGCTCGGGTCTACCCGAAGGATCGGTAGGGATTTCTCCCATACTTGAATGTGTAGTCATGACGTCGTCAACGTAACCTTGGTAAGAATTCGAAGACTTGGAGGGGGCCCTGCGGTGTCCCTTCTTAATGCGAAGCGAAAGCTCGGTAGGCGGTATACCAACCAACAAATGAGAATGACGGAGAGCAGGAATCCACGCCACAATATCTCCGGAGAGACTAAAAAATCAAAGCATCCCCTAGTGGCCAAACTATTGATAAAAAACAGTAAATCAAGAGAACACACCTAGAGAAACTACAACCAAGAGTAGACAAATAGAGTGGCTAAATGAGCTCCCGACCCTAGAGCCGGTATGTCTCGCCTAGGAGAGGCTTGAGACTCCCAAACTGTAGCCAGAGGTAACATAATCAATTATAAGGATTCCCAGACTTCACTACGTGCACAGGGTCAAGTCCCTATACAACAGGAAATTGTGTTGTCCAATCCCTATCTGACTCAGGATACCCGCATTATAACCACTACGAATACCCTGTGCGATACCTAGGTAAGGAAACTAAGGTTACCACGATAAAACCGATGCTCAGGGGGATAGTCGCAGGTGGGATATGTTGTATGGGTAGGGTAGCTAAGCCCAAAGCACAAGAGGATGAACCTCCAGTACCCACAGATACGAACAAATCCTAGATATATCTCCCACGTTCAGCCGGTATCAGAGGGACATCTCCTCAACCAACCTCCTGTGACCTCGTGCTTAACTCTGGTCTGAGTAGAGCTTCCTGAGAACACCGATGTATACAATGGATTTCACCACTCCCTGGTCAGACACATAATGTTTAGTCTAGTACTCTTGGATTGTTTACTCACAATGATCTATTCCAAGACTCTAAACCTATGCTAGTTGGTGTACCCTATAAATAAAATCGTTTGAATCAATTTTAAGATTAAGCGTTAATTTTAATGGCTGTGGTTACTCAAAGGATATGGTCGTGAAACTAGTGATGTAAATGACTCAATAGTATGCACAAATCAACAAAATCTAGACTCAACTATCCAACAAAAACAATGGCACTAACATGAAAGTCAATCCAACGATTTTGAAATAAAAATGCAACTCTTTTATATTTTCAATGCGCAAGCAACTCCTAAAATGAAGGCACAAGCACTCATATGCAAAATGCAGTACATAAAAGCAATTGTTTTTGTATTTTCACTTATAAGGAAAAGGAAAATGGAAACTATGTTTTTGTATTTTTCAATATAATAAATGAAAAATGCAAGCGAAATCTACGTATCTGGTTAATGACATGCAGAGAAGATCACTCAGACAACCCAACACATCCCAAACAGTGAGATTCAGACAATGTAATGAGTTAAAAAACCAAAAATGGTGGTAAACTAACCAAACTCAAAACAAATAGAGAGAAGAGATTCTGGTCACAAACAAGGCATGAAACAGTCGAGAACAAGGCCAAAGAAGACTCAGGAACACTCAGAACCAACCCAACAACAACCCAAGGCCATGAACTAATCAAAGCCGGAGTTACACGCTACTGTCGAAGAAAAAACTGCGGGTACCCGTGGGCTATAGTGCAAACAGAAGCGGGTAGACGCGGGCAGAAAAAAGTTCACTCGCGGGTAAGGAAAGGCAAATGAGCAGTTAAAGAGTCCAATGGCTCAAAAAAATCCAGTTTTCTATAGGGTATGCTAACGGCCAACTCTCTTTAAGCACTGAAAAGTGCCATATGATGATGAGTGAGGGCATAGCGCTGGGGCACTTCATCTCTTCTGAGGGTATCTAGGTAGATCCATCCAAAATCAAGGTAATTGAAAATATACCAACGCCTGGGACAAAGAAGGATGCACATAGCTTCTTGGGGCATGCTGGCTATTACAGAAGGTTCATAGAAATTTTTTCCAAACTAGCTTCTCCTTTGTTCACTCCGTTGATGAAGGATGCACAGTTTGTTTGGAATGATGCATGCCAAATAGCGTTTATTGAGCTAAAGAAAAGGCTATCTACAACACCCATCTTACGAGGGCCCAACTGGGCTCTGCCTTTTCATATTTCTTCAAATTCCTCAGAGACTGCCATTGGAGCAGTTTTAGGACAGCATGAAGGTAATGCTCCATATGCAATTTATTATATTAGCAATAATCTATCCCCTTCTAAACTTAACTACTGTCACAGAAAAGGAATTCCTTGCCATAGTTTATGCCATCAACAAATTTAGACATTATATTACTGGATACTCTACTTTTATGCACACTGATCATTCTGCCATCAAATATTTAATGAATAAACCAATCACAAACGCTAGAGTTACTATATGGTTGTTACTGTTAAAGGAATTTGATATCACGATTATTAATAGACCAGGGAAGGAAAATGTTGTTTCAGATTTCTTATCTCGACTTACTAACAGTGATGATAATTTACCAGTCGAAGATTCTTTCCCTGATGAGCATTTGTTTGCAGTATCAGCTCACTCCCCATGGTATGCAGATATTGCCAACTTTTTGACTGCAGGTAAGATACTAGCACATCTGTCGAAAAGAGAAAAAAGAAATATCATACAACAGAGCACTAGGTATTGCTGGATCGATGGACATCTTTTCTACACAGGGGCCGATTTAGAAATCAGAAGATGTGTTAGAGAGGATGAGATCTTCAGCATTTTGAAAGCTTGCCATGATGAGCCCTGTGGGGGGCATTTTGCTGACAAAAGGATAGGTCATAAGATTTTGAGAATGGGCTATTTCTGGCCCACATTGTTCAGGGACACAAAGAAGTATGTTCAGGCATGTGATAGCTGCCAAAGAATGGCCCAACCCAACAGATTAGATGAAATTCCTTTGCAGCCACAGCTTGTGGTTGAACCATTTGATAGGTGGGATCTAGATTTTGTAGGGCCTATCAACCCTCCCTCAAAATAGAAAGTTCATATCTTGGTTTGGACAGATTACATGACCAAATGGGTAGAAGCCATAGCCTTGGTTAAGGCCAATGATCAGGCTGTGATTGATTTCCTATATGAAGAAATTATTACTCGGTTCGGAGTACGTAAGGAAATCATTACAGACGGTGGAACACAGTTCGTGTCTCACAAGCTAGAAGCACCATTACAGAAATTCCATATTCAACACAAAATAACCTCACCATATCATCCACAGGATAATGGCCAAATGGAAAGTACAAACAAAGTCATCGAGGCTATTTTGACAAAAACAGTGAAGAGCCACCATAAAGATTGGGCTGAAAGGTTCCCAGATGCACTATGGGACTATCGTACTACATGGCGTAACACCACTGGTTTTTCCCCATATGAGTTAGTGTATGGTAAGAATTCTGTTTTTCCAATTGAATTTGAAATCATGACTTTGAAAACAACTGTGGAAGCAAACCTTGATTTATTAGAGGCACAGAGAAACCGATTGAATCAGCTCAATGAGTTGGATGAGAAACGCACAGCTGCAGTACATCATACAGCTTTGATCCAGCAGCAGTGCTCTAGGTGGCATGATCGATTCATAAAGAATAAATTCTTCCAGGAAGGAGACTGGGCTCTGTTATATGATTCACAATTTAAGAGGGATTTAAAAGGCAATCTACGCACTCGTTGGTTGGGGCCTTATCAAATAGATCAGGTATTTGAAAATGGAGCAGTCCGGTTAATCACCATTGATGAAAACAAGACACCATTATTTACAAATGGTCACCGGCTGCGACTGTATCACAAGCCGATCTCTAGGGATTCTTTAATTTCACAAGTTGCAGCTGATTTAGATTATCAGTCAACGCCAGGGCGGGGATTTTTCTCAACCCCTGTGAATTTTTAAGAACTGCATTAGCCACATGATTTGTACATAAATAATTTTTTTTTTTCATTCTGTATTTTATCTATTTTGCATTTTGCATTTGATCAGGTTTGTTTTGAAGAATTGTGTGCAGGAATTAATTGGAGGAACAACAGTCGTGACTGGGCCAGACGATTGCAGGCACCTTGCATTTTTCCTGATTTAATAAGGCTCTTTTGAAGAAGATGGATGATTTGATAGTTTTCAACAGCCAGCTGAAAATCTGCCTGTTACTCATTTTTTGCACAGCTGCGACTCCCTATTTTGCTCATTCTCTACTTTTAGTAGCTGCGACTCCGCTATTCTTGTCCATTCCGCCAAGTCTAGCAGCTGCGAATCTGCTATTCTTGTCCATTCCACCAAGTCTAGCAGCTACGACTCCGCTATTTCCATTCCATTTTCGCTCCTTGTCAGCAGCTGCGACTCCGCTATTCTTACCTATTCCGCCAAGTCTAGCAGCTACGACTCCGCTATTTTCATTCCATTTTCGATCCTTGCCAACAGCTGCGACTCCGCTATTCTTACCTATTCCGCCAAGTCTAGCAGCTGCGAATCCGCTATTTCCATTTCATTTTTTCTCCTTGCTAGCAGCTGCGACTCCGCCATTCTTACCTATTCCGCCAAGTTTTGCAGCTGCGACTCCGCCAAATTTTGTTGTTTCATCTCTTCCGTACAACTGTGACTCCACTAGTCTGTCTGTTCCCAAAATGATGCTGCTAATGATGATTCAATTGGGCATCAATTTAAATTGCCTGTTTCACAAATCCAATCGTAGTACACCACGAAGAGGACTATGGGGTCATCTTGGGTACATGTCAGCTCGAGTGGCGGTTGCCACATCACTTCAGCACATGCGCATTTATGCTCGTTCTAATGGAGGTGATGACGAAGGCAGACTATGATGATTAATTCATGGCTGGATGCATAACGCAAAGGTACGGATTCGGGACTTTTACATGATTTGGCAGGAAAGTAAATACGGTAATAACGATTATGCACTGTCTTATCCCTCGATTAGTGAACCCATACCATTTAACCACCAGGGGATATGTCAGAATCATGTGTGTATTTATTAAAATCTTGGCACCTTACCCGATTTACATTCAATACCCCAATTCTGCCAACTTTCTCGTTAAACCAAAATTTCATACCTGTGCCGACTTTCCTAAAATACTTAATTTTTAACTCCAACGATCTCTTGCATGTTCGTAAACTGCAACCCCCACGTCTATTCTGGTAATTGTTGTGTTTGTCCTGAACTGTGAAGAAACGTTAATATGGGAAACCCATTCCGTCATGAACCAGTAAACACGGAAGCTGTGCGTGCCAATCCATAGGTTCTTAACATTTTCACAGCAGCAGGTTGGATGGAGTATTTTGAACGGTTGAATGGTTTCCATACAGAAACCGCATTACAATTTTCCCTTAATCTGATCGATACCCATTTTGAGGTCAAAGGAATGTGCATGGAGGTTACAGAAGAAATCATAGCAGAAGTTACTGGCCTACCTTGCATTGGGAAGAAGTCATTCGGATGGAAGGCACATAATGAAAGTGCCACGAGGGAATTTCTGGCAGTCGAAGAGCATGTTAGTCCAAAGCACCGTGCGCTGGAACTAGAATCTTTACCACGACCTTGGAATCAAGTAGCAATCTTCGTGAAGAGATACATCTCTTGTGAAGGTAGGTACCAAACTGTGTTCTTCTCTGAACTTCCCTTATTGTCTCATTTACGCCATGGCAATTTGGTAAATATGCCATTTTATCTTCTTAAAGCCCTACAAACCATGGATGGATATGCAAGAAATTTCCAACACCCAGTTTCCTCCCTTACTAATCATGGCCTAATTAAATTATTAGTCTTGAGGGCCATTTCAAATCGTAATTTAACCTGGGAGCAATTTCTTGTTGAAGATGGGCCAATTAGAGAACATATATTAGAAATGGGGGGTGTTGGCGAAGGTAATGAGGGCCAGCGTTCCTCAAATCCAGTTGGGGGGGAGGATGGAACATTAGGGAACTAGACTAAGGTTGTAGAGGAGGTAAATATGGGAGATGCAACACCAGTAGAAAATCTTGGTGATGAGGAAATTGTGATGGAATCCATGGCGCAGGAGGCAGTGACATTAGAAGCTGCAAATGCACAGGTGGGAGAAGCTGAAATCGGAGCAGCTATTGAAGCTACGACAGTAGAAGCTGCAACTACTGAAGCAGGAATTCAAGAGGAAGAATATCAGGTAGGAACAACAAGAGAAGGGATTGTGGAAATTTTGGAAGTTGTGTCCTCTCCTGAGATAAGGGGGACCATTATTGAAGAAGAAAAGACTGAAGAAAAGACCCCTGTGTCAAAGAAACGAAGAGGAAGGTTAGGAAACAAGGGTCAGACATACATTGCAACAAAGAAAAGAAAAACCAGATCTGTCACAGCATCAGTAGCAGTAAGCAGTGAAGAACACCTAGTGGGAATGGTGAGGAAAAGAAGGACTCGATCTACTGTAACAACAGAAGCAGCTGTAACAGTAACAACAACAGAGGCAACAGAGACATCATAAGAAGTGGAGACAGGGGATGCAATTGGGGTTAATAATGAAGCACCCTCAGCAGAGTCAGCAGGAGAAACTAGAGCAAATATCGAGTCATCTATGGAAGAAATAGCACCTGTAACAGGGGTAGATATAGAAGTTCCCAGTTTGAACCCCAAGTCATCTGCTGGTACATAGGAACCTTCCATGGAAGAAACCCAAATCAGAAATCTCTTGTATGAAAATGAATTATTAAAGGAGAAGGTGCAGACATTACGAAATGAGTTGGAAAGATGGAAGGGAGCAGCTGGAAAACAAGCAGAGAAGAATTTGAACACATTGTTAGATGCTGCAAATTTATTAGAAAATTCATCTCTTGCATTAGAAAATGAGGAGCAAGGAGAGATTGTCTGCCCAGAGTGTGGAGACATATTCTTTGTAGCAGGGCACAGAGTTATTGTGTTGGGAACTGTATCACAAAGGCATGCACAGATAGAGCAGAAGGATGAAAAAATGCCAGAAATAGAATTGATGGGGGAAAATGAGCCAAAAATTGAAGTGATCTCTAATTTGAATATAGGAGATGAAACAATGCAGTCCTAGCCATCAGGGGATACTGAACTTCTTCAGGACCAGTCTTATCAGTCAGAGGGAATTGAGATAACCCAGAAACAGTCTCAGCAGTTCAAGGAAATTGAGAAGCAGGGAGCTGTGACACAAGAACCAACACCTTTGAGAATATATAGTGAAATTGTAACTCAAACAACAACATTTGACATCAAGAATCAAGAAGAGAACACTGCTACACAAGAACCAGTGTTTTCAAAATCATTTGCTGAAGTTGCAACATAAACTGAGATGGTTGAGGTTGTTCGATTAAGGGCTCTGAAGGAAGGGAGATCATTTGATCTAGCAACAACTGCACAGTTTTTAGAAACTTTCCTGAAAAGTGATTTTGAGGATTAACATTTGTTATGTGAATTGTATTTACATGATAGGGCTTGTTATATTGGTTCTCCATCCAATCCCTTGCCTTGTTTGGGGGATGTTCAGCTCAGGGCATTTGCCTCCTTTGTCATCAACCATGTGAAATGGTGAGATGCTTTCCAAACTATCCTCAAGAATGAGGAGAATTATACTCTTTGGATTAGGGGTGAACCTCAGAATCCAACAGGACTCATAGCAAATCATGCTGGATCTCTCAGGGTTCCTGCAATTGCCCAATATTTTGAAATTATGCGAGATAAAATCCTCACCACACGTGTCCCGATGATTCTTAATATGCAGCAGAGTGCTCTGGAAGGTAGTGAATACAAATGGCTATATTCTTCTTCATCTTTAAAGGAAGGGGACCCATATTGCTTTGAAAATTTCAGGCAAGCCCTGACAAGGGTTCCTAGATATGTGTGGTGCATGGAAAAACGTGGACCTTGGTGGATTGGATTAAGATTAAGATTCCCTCTTATATGGCTGCTTGTGACTCCTTACAGGAACAACTATGCCTTGACTGAAGAAGAGGAGAAGCAGTGTTGGAAGAATTGGACAGCCTGTTATGGGTTTGTGCCTCAAGGGGAAGCACCAGAACTTGCCTACAATCTCACAAATCTTCACAGATTCAACTCAGACTCAGATTCAGACTAGTGGGGGTTGTTGCATGAGGACATACAATCAGATAGTTGGGGGGAGATGTTGGGTCCACGAAATGTCCCTTTTTGGCCATCCTCATTACATCATTTTCCCCTAATTATAACCTATTTTCACAAACCATACCTATGCCTTTTCTCCAGATCAACCAATAATATTGACAGGTATAATTCGTTATTGCTTTATTTATTTTATGCCTAGGATTATTAAGGTTTTGGATCTTAGTCCTATATTTATGCTAATCTGTGTGATTTCATTTAGTCAAGGTCTAAACTGCAGGTGTATCAGCCCAATGGCGCCAGCTGTTATTCTTCAAAGGCCGATTCCTCATACTCTAAGGGACAGCGCATTCCTCCACAAGATTATGTAATAGGCCTCCACTGAAACAGAACCCAGCTGCAACAGACAGGTCGCATTCCAGCTTTCCAAGACCGTTGATCGATTGATTACTGGAGTAACAACTCCTTCATGAGTAACAGCCTTATTTAATACAGTTGTAACAGTCAGCTGTAACTCCGCAGCATGAAGATCAAAGATCTTCATTGCTGCACGATTTTAGTGGATCGTGATCTGTATTTTCAATGTATAAATATGAGAAGGCTCCTGTAGCCTGGGGTTGGACAATTACTATTTTTCATAGGCTGTAACAGAGCACTGAGACTGTCGAATTCCATCATTAATATAAGAGCAGAGTTCTTCATTTCTGTGTCTTAATTTGTTTTGATTCACGACATCTCTGTTAGAAGGCCAGGGCCTGCCTTCTCACAGAGATAGCCAGTTTAAGTAGGTAGATTAATCTGGTTTCCCTTCTGTTGCGTGGTGTGGAATATTGTAGATGTTACTGTTAAGTTGCAATAGAGGTTAGTATCCCTTTTGGTAGTTTATGATTGCATCTTGAATAGCTGTAACAGAGTGGTGTGACAGTCGATTGTGTAGGTTAGTTCAGTTTATTGTATGTGTGTTTGAATCAGCTATAACAACCAAGCTCAGTCCCAATATCTTCAGTCATTTATGCTTTATAGAATCTCCAGTAATTATCAGTTAGAGTTCAAGCTTATGTTTAGATTCTGGTTGTTGTTGTATCTTCAATTGATTTATTAGAACATGCAAAGTGTGATTGAGTAACAATAGTCACTAGATGGATCATTTTGGTAAAGATTGAATGTTGTAGTTTGATAATTATAGGATTTAACTTCTTGCAGAAGTAATCTAGTTTATTTCTATTCTTAATTTTATAACTGTTGGGTTGATTTATGTTGGAAGGTATCTGCAATTGAATTCCTAGATGTGTGAATTAGATTAGTTTTCTTTATGGAATGAGTGTGGTTGGACAGACTGGTAGGATTATTATCTTCATTTCGTTAATCAAATGCTTAACATGTTTATGCATAGATTGTGCTTATTTCCATTGCAATAGAAGACTTCCCTGGGTTTGACAATTTATATTGAGTATCCTGTGTGTAAGTTTTAATTAATTGACATATAGGGTGACCAACATGGGCCAAATGATGAGAGCCAATTTTTTTGGGAGAATTTATTTTATTTTGAAGTTGTAAATGAAGAGATAGTCATTATAGGATGGGATTTAAATTTTACTCTACATAGGTTTGAGATCTAGGGAGACATGGCAAGGGTTGATCACTTGACAATTTTTGTCAAGTATAGAATAAAACACAATGGTCTAGTAGATGTGGAACCTATATATCTTAGAACCACATGGATAAATAATAGGGTTGGAGGGGCCGATGTATCCAAGAGATTAGACAAGTTTTTAGTCTGTAAGAATTTTCTATCTTTGTTTGATAAGTCTAGATCTTGGATTAATGTTAGGGGTGGTTAAGATCACAATCATAGTTTCTTGCAATTGGATTTAAAGGATGATAAGGATTGGAGTCCCTTTAAATTAAACCATAGATGGATAGAAAAGGAGCAATTTTAGGATATGGTGAGAGAATGGAAGAGGTATGATTTTGAATCTATGGAATCTTGATAGATGTTGATCTTGAGATTTTTAGGCCAGATGAAATAAAATAAGAGTATAGAAATAGGGATAGGATCTTGATAGATGTTGATCTTGATATTTTTAGGCCATATGAAATAAAAGAAGGGGTACCCTCTATGAGGAAGGAAAAAATAGAATTAGGGAGCTAGAAGAAAAGAAGAGGATGTTGTTGGAAAGTAGGTAAGTTGAGTGGATGATGAAAACAAAATTTGTTTGGTTGGAGAATGGGGATGAGAATACTAAATAATTTCACCAATTTATGACACATAGTCCAATAATGTCACTATTATTTGGGAAAGCAAGAATGGTGAGGGTGTGGTGTTCAAATTTTTTTAAAGAGCCTTAGTTGACTTGGAAGTCAATCATTTTTAGTCAATGTATAAAGACCATGCGAGGGTTAATATTGAAAATATTATCAAGTTGGATTGCTATTTTCCTTGATTTGTTATTGAGGAAGAAAATCAGAGTATGCTTGAGGAGGTTTTAGAGGAGGAATTGCTAGCTATCATGTCTTATTTTAAGAAGGGAAAGAGTCTAGGTCTAGATGGATGGATAATAGAGTGATTTTTAGGTTTTTATGATTTGGTGGAATATGATCTATAGAGGGTCATTTAAGAGGTTAGGATCTCAAGTAAGGTTTTGGGATCCTTTAATTCTACATTTAGAAAATTAATTCTAAAAATTGACAAACCTAGATCCTTTGATGAATTTACACCAATATCTTTATGTAATTGTGGTTACAATATTATTGCAAAATTTATGGTAGTTAGATTAAAATGGTTGTTATATGAGGTCATTTCCCTAAAACAATTTGTTTTTTAGAAAGGAAACAAATTCATTCAAAGCAACTGGGGCTACCCAAGAAGGCCCTCATTTTATAAGGACTAAGAAGATGCATATTATGTTATCAAGTTAGAATTGTCAAAGACTTGTGATAGAACTAATTGGTTGTACTTAAGGTTAATATTAATACTGTCATGTTAGCTTTAGTATTTCAATTGTTTAAGTGGATAATGGAATGTGTGACTTTTGTTTCCTTTTTTGTGATGGAGTTGCCTCATATTTCTTGAATCTCGCAAGAGAGATGAGGCGGGGATTTCCCTTTCCTCCCTTATTATTTATTTTTTTATTGTTGAGGGTTTGACCATGGCAATCATGGAAGCCATAAGAATGGAATTTTTTAGGGTATTAACATCAGTAGTTATGTTTTGCTCCCACGCCTTTTATTTATAGATGACATCTTGCTATTTTTGAATGGTTTAGAAAGAGAATCTAGAAAATTATAGGAAATTCTAAATGTTTATTGTATGGCTACATGGATGGAGGTTGATATTCAAAAATATTCCTTAAGCTTCAATGCATTGAGTGAGGGGGTTGAACAAATTTTGATGGATATCTTTCCCTTTAGTTGTTTTGATATATGTGCAAGATTTAAATATTTGGGATTCATTCTCAAACCTATTGCAAGTTATGGGAAAGGATATTAGGGATGGTTGTTGAGAAATATTGAGAGCATGATCCATTTTTGGTGTAATAGATGACTCTCCAGAGGGGGTAGACCGACCCTTGTTAAATATGTAGTAGAATCTATTCTTGTATATTCCAAATCCTTAGATTTATTCCAAAAGGATTTTTGGAGAAGATCAAGAAGACTTGCTTTAGGTTTTAATGGTTGGTGGGGGGTACGTGGGAAGAGTGAAGATGGAGGTATTCCCTTGGCCTGGTGTAAATCTATTGCTAAGACAAAAGAGGATGGAGGATGGGGCCTAAAACATATTTACTCTTTTGGAAAATCATTAGCTGCAAAAAGTCTTTAGAACCTTATTTCAAGGAAGAGGCTTATGGAAACGAATTATTGTGCAAAATATATAGCCAATCACTTTTGGACTAGATCAAAATTTTATAAAAGAGCATTAAAATGTAATTGATTAATGTAAAGCATTGGTTTTGGCCTTTCAATGATTGGGGATCACATAGCACGAAAGGTTGGGAACGAGGAATAGGTGAGGATTGGGGTTGAAAATATTATGGGCTATGGGGAAGCAATTTATGTAAGTCCATATTTGATAAATCATCTTCATGATAAAGGTTTTTCACTTTAAATCATATTGTGCTTTCATATACTACTAATACTTAGCAATAGGGATGGAGGTCTTCCGAGTCTTTATATTTAGAAGGGTTTGTGGAAAAATAGAATTTATTTATGGTTGCATTAAAAAGGGGTCTTGTTAAGCTAAGAGAAGAATTAGACACCTTGGTTTGGGGAAAAAATTATTGTATACTACTAGACTAGGTTACAAATTTTTACTTTCTCCTAAGGTTCAAGAGAGGTGCCAGTGATGGTAAAAAATATGAAAGATGAAGACCCCCCCCCCAAAATAAAAGCAAGGATCTTCCTCTGGCTAGCACTAAGAAACAAGGTTTGGACTTGGGAAATGATGAAAAAGAAGTGTAGGCAAGGACCTAGTGTTTTTATAATGTAAGAAAGAAATGGAAGTTATCATCTAGTAATTCATTGACCTTATGATCAACAAATCTAGAACGATGTTAAATAGTCGACATCTCTTTCAAATGTTTGGGTTGAGAACTATGTGGAGGAGTTTTTGAAGTAATGGCTTCTAAAAAATGAGCTAAAATATTTTAAAGCAATCCCATGCCTTATTTTATGGGGCATTTGGTTAGATCCTAATGTTCAACTCTTTAATGGTCAGCAAGTCCCTTCTTTCTAGGTCTTTTTATGGATGTATACTTTGTTCCAAGAGTGTAGAATGCATATAAAAGATAAGCCTCCAAAGACAAGTGGGGGAGATTTTAAATGATATAACTCTCTTTGGAGTTTCTTTAAGTAGGTTTGGGCATGGTTCAAACAACTATGCATAAATGATGGCTTTGAGAATTCCTTTAAAAGTTGCTTTGGAAAAAGGATTCCAACATGTTAAGATTTTGGTGATTCCTCTTTAGTCATTAAATGAATGAGAAGATAAATTTAGATTAATAGTATTGTTTGGTGATTCCTCTTTAGTTATTACATGGACGAGAAGATAAATTTAGATTAATAATGTTTTTCGTAACTTCTAACAAAACAATTAAAATTTGTTCTATCTTGTTTTATCAAATTTCTTTTGTTTGTGTGATTCAAAAGCCAAATTAAAAAACAAATACACTTTCCAAGGACGAGATAATGTTTTACTTGTGGAGGATTAAATGGATCAAGATGAGGCTTGACTTTATGCACAACAAATGTTTTGTTTTGTTTTTTCATAAGAATATCATAGTTTTTATCAATGTTATGTAAAAGGTTATTTAAGGGTATTGAGCTTTAATATTATTGTTCATCATACACCTTTGTGGATGTATGAGGTTATTTAGAGGTATTGGATTTTAATATTATTGTTCATCATACATCTTTGTGGATGGGAAGATCATAAGGCTTCAAAGAGTTGTTTTGGGGCTTTGATGTGATTTTTGTATTTTTCAAATTTTATTATAATAGATTAGTTTTGTAGAGGGTTTTGAAAAGATAAAAAATATAATTTTATTTTTAAAATATTGTTAGTAAATTTCATTCCTTTTTATAGGTTAGAGAGTGGATTGGATTGGATTTTTCAAAAATACTTGCAATGTTAACAAAATAAGCTTAAAAATTAAAGGATGTAGACATTATTAAAAGAATTTAGCAATTAAATTTTAGCTATATTCATTATTCAAAATCTAGAAAAAATGAATTCAATACCCTCCTGTACTCTTAATACACCATAATATCAACAACTTAAATCTATGATTCCAACACTCTATCAAATTCATTTCAGTTAAGGCCATAATATAACTAACGGAGCTCGCATGCGTTAGAATGAAACGATTTCTTTATTCCGTTTTGTTTCGTGTGTTTTACTGACATGAAACGATTTCTTTTTATGCGCCGAAAACTCAACCGCAACACCCATATGAGCCACACAAAATGCAGGCTGCAGGAAAGAATAATGATATAATCACCACGCATAAGTGCCTCGTTTCAATTCTGAATCTGTACAGTACACAAAGCAGGGGAATATTCAAAACATAAACTACAACGTCAATCATCATCCCCAGCCGAACAACACAGTATTTAGTGGAGCTCTTCATCCATCTGAATTCCACGAAGCAGGAGGAAGCTTTATGAGTAATAAGAATGCTACCGTACTTGGAATCACAATCCACAACTGGAAGTGGGGTTGAACGAGAGCATATTATTCCATAGAAAAGCGTCAGCTGGTGTAACAATACATGTTTATTGTAAAATGCCCTTTGGAAAAAATTTGGTCGGATAGAGTAGGGTACCCTTCTCTGATATGGTGGAGGGCTATAGAGACCCCCATTCTTTGCATTTCCTCAGCTATCGTTTGAAGACAAGCAAAGGAAACCCTCAAGCTGCCATTATCAATCTATGCATGCGCCTGCTTCCAAAACGATATAATCACTGCGCAAAAGAGCCTCGTTTCAATTATGAATCTGTACAGTACTCGGAGCAGGGGGATATTCAAAATATAAGCTACAACGTCAATCATCATCCCCAGCCAAAGAACAACACAGTAATTATTCGAGCTCTTCATCCATCTGAATTCCATGAAGCAGGAGGAAGCTTTATGAGCAATAAGAATGTTGCTTACTGCTCCCCCATGCTGCACCGTTGGTTTACTCACCACCGCCTCCATATTCATCATATGCATACTCCATCAAATAAGGCGGGCATGACATTAATTCTGATCATGAAGAATGCAATGCATTGCAGGAAACTTGTACAAATTTCCAAAGCTTATGTAAATTTGGTATGTGTTACCAGACAATCTACCGAAAGCGGACTTAAGGCATGATATCCCTAGTTCAATGCGAATCTAGAACAAATCAGACCGAACACAAATCTACCTTCCTAGATTAAATTAGAGATTAAGTGATGTAAACATCTTACCTTTCAGATCTGTAGATCTTTTCCTCCTTTATCGCTCCAGGCTCCACGGTCGTCAGATCTGTAGCTGCAAGACCTGTTAGAACATGCAAGAGACAAACAAGCAGTAATAGTACATCTACACAATAATTAATCTAAGCAAATGGTTAAGGAAGTAAACTATAAATATCAATGAATAACAAGACATTTATGGAAAGAGTTTTGTATTACTGTATAAAAGTGGGAATACAAAGAAGAGAGAGGATTACAACCAAGACCTAACGCCGCAATCTTCCTCCAACAAGCCAAGCCAATGCCTCTAAGGAAAAATGGGTGCCTCCAAGAGATGAATGATGATCTTTGATGCTTATTCCACCAGCATATGGATGCTATAGCTTCCTCCCCTTAGAATGGAGAGGAGCTTCATATATATAGGACTAGGAGGATAGAATAAGTTGAGAAAAGGTGGGAGAGGACTAAGGGATCCTCCTAAGGGGTTAAGGAATCGAGGGCCATCTCACCTACAAGCTAGGGATAGAGATCCAAGTCATACACCTTCGAGAAATCGCTCAAAGATTCCCTTTATCCACATTAACTGACATCGGCACAACTTGTATTAGGACAACCAATGCCTGATAGGGACGGCACATGCTGGACAAAGGTAACATGGGCCACTGGCGCAAGCTGTCAGGTGACCACCTGCGCCTGACCTAGTTGGGCGCAAGTTGCTAGGGAGCAACCTGGGCCGACCCAACTAGATCCTATGATAAGGGGTCAGCAATTTCTCTAGTTAGACTTCCTATTCATGGAAACTTCAGGGATGTTTGCACTGAGTTAACATATGTCTTATGATGGCGATATTTTAGGTGTAACAGAATGCCCCCCAAAGCATGAAGCTGATAAAACTAGAGAAGTGAAATGCTTTGATAGAAAGATGGCAAGGACTCGTCGGATGGAAGATGCTGCTGCTGTACAACTGACTCTGAGAACATAGTCTCGCATGACTCACAACATGGTTGCCGACCAATACAATGCAGATCCATGGTAGTAAAGACTGACTGAAAATAATCATGGCTACTAGACACAATCGTAGATCCATGATGAGATGAAAACACAGCCACAGCCAATACAAAGTGGATCCGTGTAATATAACTCAAACAATCTCCATCGCAACTTGGGTAGAATATGACGTCCCCGGGGTCTTCAAGTTGAAGCCGCAATGATATGAATCTATCCATGTGATTACAATGTTTTGGAGTCGAACATGGTAGAAACCACTTGATTACCGATCATTAATGTATACCGTTAACAAGTGCAAGGGAAATCACCATTAATGTCGATGATCCCTAAGGTATCATAGTACATATCGCCAAGCGTGAATAAACGAGTTGAAGTCGAACGCTTTATGAAATATTTCAATCAAGAGTCAATGATGTAAACTCATGGTGAAAGTGAGGTAACCTACCATTGAGGCATGCAAACCCAAGGTACTCGATTGGTTTCTAGATTCAGTCCCCGGATGATGTGTTGAAGTCGACGAGGATGAATCCGTCGAAGGAGGGCCATGATGAATCCCCCATCATCGACATGAAACTCGATAGCAAATGTTTGGAGTAGATCGGATGGTACAGTAACATGCAATATTGACTCAGAGTAGACCGACATGGTAGAGGGTGTATTGACTGCAAATGATGAGGGGTGAATGTATCTTGAACAAGGGCATGGCATGACTTGGCAGTATTGATATGGAGAGAACGAAGCCAACTCCTAATGCAACTGATGGTGGAAGTATTCTTTGGATGACCCAAAGGAGTAACAAGACCCATGGAGTTAGATAGACTCGATGACAAATGGATTACTCAAGTACTGAATGTGAATGCAAACGAGTGCCATGTTCAAGAATGACTAAGTACTGCCACAGGTTAAAGTGTAACACAATTTTTTTTTCTTTTTCCCCATCATGACTGATGAGTGCCTCACTTGCTTTTTAACGAGCTTGAGGAGGGTAAACAGATGCTCGGTATAGCTCATCTCATAGATGAGTCCAATCCCAAATGTTTTCCGAACCTGGGAAAGGAGGGGTTCGTCCCATAACAGGCCCTTCAATGTTAAATTTTAACGAGTCCATGGAAGGTAAACTCGACATCATTTCATGTTTAGAGAGTCTGAAAAGAACTAAAGAAGACTCCAAAGGTCTTTTTTCGTAAGGTTAGCCTCTTCGCTCGGAAAAGGGTAAAACAACGCGAGAGAGGACTCTTCCAGTCATGATAGGCTGGAGTATTCCTTTTTCGTAAGTAGCGCCCCCTGGTTTGAAAAAGGGATAAACTATCACCAGGAAAACGATCATTCAAATACTTTTACAAGCGTGAACGCATCAAGTTCGCTTGGCGAACTTTTCGTATTTAGAGAGCCTGAAAAGAGCTTAAAGAAAGACTCTGGGGGGTTCCTTTTTCATAGGAGTTTAATGAGCCCGAAAAAGTGATAAACTATAACTCGGTGACTTATTCTCATTGTTTTACAAGCACAAGAAAGAACAAAGAGTTAGCTCGGTGTCATTAATAATTTGAATTTAACAAGCGAAATAACGACATAAAAAACGCTCGATAAGTTGTTCATACCTGATAATACTCGCGAGATAATCACCATGACGAAAAATGGTATTAATTAGGCACCTAACTTCACCTACAAGCTTAAAGACTAGGTCAAAATAGTTAACCGAGTGTTTAAATGCAGAAAATAACTCAAACTATAGTAAATAACCCACTAAAGAATCAAATTTAAAAGGGAATATTCCCCTTTTAGTTATAAAATGGGAAAAATAGTGAAAAAGAACCACAATTGTTTTTTACCAAGTTGGAGAATTGTGAAGAGCCATTTGGAGCCATTTTTCACTTGCTGATTCCGAGAGCTATAGTCGATCGTTTCACGTGCCGTCAGAGACAGGTAACCCTAACCTTTGCTACTTAACTTTCTAGTGGATTAGATTTATGTTTTTGTTGCATTTAAGTGGGTTTTGAGTTGGTTTGGTGGGGGGATATGCGCTCGCGGGTCGACACAATCCCTCCTTACGGGATCTGCGTCAGGCATTAGTTGGCGCAAAACCCGCAAGGGTAATCTGCGTCAACATCGCCATGTCAGCAATAACGTCCTACGCCGGTGCAAACCCCCAAATACAACTCAATGTCCAACCCAAAAGAAAAACTTTTGATGATTGGAAAGGGTTCTAAAGATGTTTAAATGCCCTTTTTGATAGGTTCACGATGATAGATATGGTTCTCAAGTGGCAAGAACGAGAGCACGAAGTTGATGATGCTCAAGCTAAGAATGACCCTCGATGCATTGCCGTATTGAGGCACTGTAGGTTGTTCAAATACTTCAGAGTGTCGGGCATGAGGGCCCAAGTTCCGCAGTTGACGCACATGATCCAATGTTGGGATCCGATACAACAACATTTCGCAATCAGAGTGCATACATTGAGCATAGATGTCGAGGACATCTATTTATTGACAGGGTTATCCTGGCGGGGGGAGCCTGTATCTCTTACCGGATCACGAGGAGGTGATCAAACAGTGGATGATATGATTGACCAGTGGTGTACCCCGGGCACTACGGCTAATGGTGGGAAGATCCCCATCGAAGACATTCGAGACCGTGCTCTACGTACCGTGCTCTTCACCATAGTGAGGGTAGTGGGAAGTCGATCTGCTCACCTTGTGAGCAAATCACAATTGATGTACGCATAGGAGTACATGGCTCCTAGGGTATTCAACTGGTGTGAGGGACTCCTTACCAACCTCTGGAGTCAGTTGACCAAATGTCGGCACGGGGGGCTGAAGCAGTTTGGCTATGGGTTGGTGGTGATATCATTTTTGTTGGAGTGGGTGCCTTATCTGCGTCCACAGGTGGATTTGGATGACCAAGATGCCCGGGATCCACACATGACCATATGGGTAGAGGTGATGGCCTTCCATAGTGGCGGGGGTCCTATCATAGGCTTCGGTTCATGATTTTTTACTTGGTTGGAGGGATATCTCCTCATGATAGAGGATTATCCATACAGCGGGACAGATTTCAGAGGAGACCCCGACCTGGTGCTTCCTAAGGGAGCACAATGGGGTGATATTAGTAAGAACAACAACCATTGTGTTTTTTTCATTTTATGTATTTATGATTTTTTTGGAGTAGTGTTGATGATTAAATAATGTTTTGTGCAAATGTGGGTTTATCGCGACCAGTTGGAGTCTCGCTTATCGCAAGGAGAGGAGAGGTTCCAGTCATGGGTCCCGCGATGCGTGATTCCATTGAGGAGATGGAGGAGGTTCATGAGAACCTCCATATGCTAACACTGTACATTCCAGAGCCAGGTGTCCATGATCTACCCCGGGGCTATCAGAAGCTCACCGTCGGGGTATCCTTACGTTTCGGCACGCTGCTCCGTAAAGTGGTGAGGGCCGTAGTCTGCTGTCATGAGCAGCCTAAGGATTAGGCTCATGTTTATGTATGTACTGAAAGCTTATGAGATTCATATTTTGTTAGATATTACTCTTACTAAAAGCTAGTATGCTTCAGACTTTTGTATTAGCACTACCATTTTTGTATCGATTTATATATATATACAAACACTTCTGGCGGTTTTATACATCTTGTGTTCTATGGATGATTAATGAGATCTTGTTTACATGTTTGCTTATACAATGGATGATTTACATGTTATGTATGCCTTTATATTTTATGAATATGTTATGTGTGTGCAATGTACCAATCTAGAATGAAGTTGGCCATCGAGTCAACAACTGTGTTCATGTCTTGTGGAATGTGTAGGTATTGAATGGTTTCAAAAGACCTTTCCAAAAGACGGACTCGTCTGAAGAGACAGATTAGAGTAGGGTCGTGGATAGCGTAGATCCGGTTAAGATGAGAAACCACCAGTTGTGAATCCAAATGGATGACAACGTGGTTCATACCCAAGGAAAAAGCATCGGTTAGGGTTCCAATGACTGCCTGATATTCTGCGGCGTTATTGGTCGCGTATCCTAGACAACTTCCTCTTGAGCTAATAAGCTCGTCGGTGGGAGAATAAAGTACCCAGGATGCCGAAGCAAGGTTATGGGTATGTCGGTTGGCGCCGTCCGTGAATCCATAGCAAGTTTCCATCTGCACATGCAAACAGAACATGGTATAAGAAATGAAACAAGATCTAGACACACTAAAACAAAAGAGTCACACCACAAAAAACACATACGCCATTTACAGTATATACAAGGTACCTACGCGTGAAAAGCTCGGGCATAGTACCTCTTCAGGTAGATCCCATTGTGGGGCTCAACTAAAGATATCACATCATAGTCCTCTAGTTTGTAGGCTCCCTTCTCCAGAACACATTTCACTATGTACGGTCTGTGCCACATGGACTCGAACTTACCTGCCCCTAGCTTATCGTGCTTTTGGTCATATGTGAGGACCAAGACCCCCTCATTGAAGGTACGAGGTCTAATAGACCTATCGTATTATGCTTTGATGTGCTTCTTATGCGCCTCATTGGCAAGAGCATCATCGCGGAGGATCTCGTCAAGTTTTGCTAGGTAGAGGAAGCATTGTTCCTCGGCAATGGTGTTCATAAGAAGTTCAACTGCGAGTTTGAGTGATGGAATATCGCACTCTATTGGTAGGACTACCTCCAATTTGTAAACTAACTGGAACAGTGTAAATCCGGTGGCAGTCTTGATGGAGGTCCGGTATGCCCATAGTGTGGAAAAGAGCATGTTGTGCCAGTTAGACTTGTGCGTACCCACCATGCGTTGAATCATGGTTTTCAAGACCTTGTTGATGGACTCTACTTGTCCGTTGGACTGTGGGTAGTAAGGGGTTGAGTTTTCATGACGAAAACCCAATCTGGCGCTCAATTCGTCTACCATATGGTTCTGAAAGTGAGATCCATTGTTGGTGACTATGGCTTGTGGAACTCCAAACCATGAAATAACATGATTAAACATGAAGAGTGTGGCGGTTTTTCCGTCTTCATGGTACGTAGGCATAGCCTCAACCCATTTTGTAAAGTAATCCATGGCTACTATGAAATAACCATGTCCCCTAGCTGAGGTAGGCTTACAGTGCATGAAATCTATGCCCCATTTCGCAAAGGGGCCAACGACAATAATCGAGTGTAAAGGGGCTCGGTGGGTGCGCTTTTTCATTTGAAAATGCTAGCATGGGGGACATTTCTTAACGACCTCAATACAATATTTAAAGATGGATGGCCAGTAATATCCCGTGCGTAGTATCTTCTGGGATGTAGCCATCCTAGAGAGATGACCGCCACAAGCCTCAGAGTGATAGTCATTCAAGACATGTTCAGCCTTCTCGTGTGTCAGACAACGTCGAAGGACAGAATCAACACCACGACGATATAGGGTATCGCTAACGATCAAGTAATACTTGGTGTGGTGACGTATACGACGGCGATCGTCATGAGACAATTGGGGGTTGAACCGTTGGGTTTGAAGATATAAGGTAATATCTCCATACCATGCGTTAGACGTGCTGATGAGGAACAATGACTCATCCGGAAGAGAATCATTGGGCTCAGATCCTAAATCAACACGGGGAAGATCGCAAATGAGCTTGGAAAACACCAAAGACTTCTTAGACTTGGCTTTCTCAAAGAGGAGATCAAACTCCTGAAGTATCACAATCCAGTGTGAATACTTGCCCCCCCCGAGTACTTGACGTGTCAAGATGTGGTACATGGGGTTCGATTCGACGATAATGGTGGTGGTGCGGAGCAATATGTAACGACGGAACTTTTGGATGGCAATGACTGCCGCAAGAGCCAGCTTCTCAACATGTGAATAACGAGTTTCGGAGTCAATAAGACCCTTACTTAGGTAATAGATCACATGTTCCTGGGCGTTGTTTTCCTCCTGCACCAAAACCATGGAGATCATGGTGGGAGAAGCAGCAAGATACATGATGTAATCCTTGTAGTAATTGGGTGGTTGGAGCATAGGGGCATGCGTAATGGCATGTTTCAGACTATCGAAGGATTGTTGCACTTGCTCGTCCCAAATGAACAGGACGTCCTTCTTCAGTAATCTCATGTAGCCCTGTGTTTTCTGAGCAAAATTACAGACAAAATGCCGTAGGTAAGTTTCCTTCCCTTGCAAACTTTGTAGTTCCGTTATGTCAGTAGGAGGTGGGAGAGAGACAATGGCTTCCACCTTCAAGGGATCAATGTCGATCCCGTCCTTCGAAATGATACAACCTAGGAGGCGTCCAGACTCGATGCAGAAAATACACTTATGAGGGTTTAGACGGATGTTATACTACCTGCATCTGAGGAATACGGCCGTCAGATGATCAATGTGGAACTCACGCTGCTGCAAATGGGCAGGGAGATCGTCAAGGTAGGGTTCCACAAAGTCCTTCACATCATGAAAAGCGTACGACATGGCCTGCTGGAATGTGGCACCAGCATTTTTGAGACCAAAAAGGAGTTTACGATATGCAAATGTACCCCAAGGGTAGATGAAAGCTGTATTATGTTGATAAGTCGGTGGATCTCAATCTGGTTGTAACCAGAAAAGCCATCCATGAATGAGAAGATGACACTTTCGGCACAATTGTCTATGATCTGATTGATGAAGGGAGTGGGGTAGTTGTCCTTAGGACAAGCCTTGTTCAAATCTCAACAATCGACACAAACACGTATGGTGCCCTACTTCTTAGCCATAGGGACGACGTTTGAGACCCATTTTGTTAATGGAATAGGGTAGATGAAACCGACCTTCAAGAGCTTTTAAATTTCTGCCTTAATTGCCACAATTTTTCGAGGGTGTACCGGTCATAACTTTTGACGGACTAGTTTAGCTTCGGGATAAGTTTGAATTTTATGTGAAACGATAGTAGGGTATATCCCGGGAATTTCCTCGTAGGTCCAAGCAAACACGTTTCGAAATTGCTTGAATAAGGCCGTGAAAGTATCAATCTCTTTAGGGGAACATTTCTGGCCTAAACGAATATGTTCCACTACACCAGGAGTAACTGATATGTCTACCAGAATGGTAGGTTCAATGTTTTCTAGGTTTCCCTCAGTGTCTGCATGACATGTGAGTATCGGGGATTGGGGGCAAGGGTAGACATCTGGTGTGAAAATGTTGGTGATGCTATTCTCTAAAGAATCCAATGGGGGAAGGAAAGACGATTGATGGTGGATATCTTCCCACAGAGGGTCATCCGCGCTCATAACTTCCATGATGGACTCGTCAGAATGAAAATTCTGGAGGAGAGGATCAGGTAAGGACAACATCCGCTATAGATAACAGGATGTAGAGGCCATAGCCAAGTGGTCCTCAGGTGCTGACTGGATAGCCTCATAAGTGAGTTCAATGGGTGAAAGAGGCATGGTATCTCCAATCAGATGCATAGTGGCTTCGTCGGGTATGAGCCATGGATCGGTGGAGTTGGGAAAACAGGATATCATGTTCACCGTGGCAACATGGTTAGGGGGATCTGAGGTTGGAAAAACACCCATAAGAGATGAGTCTTTTATGAGTCTGACCCCCACGCTCTCATATGGTTGCGAAGATTGCCCGATTAATGGGACATTATCGCTGGGATGAGTAGCGGTGTCCGATGTACAGAAATCCAGTTGGTCGACTGTGACAATTCGACCTTGGTGGGGGAATTGCAAAATGCAGAAGACAGATGATGCAACCGTAGTCATGGCATAAAACCAATTACGACCAAGTAAAAGATTATAATACAAAGGGGCAACGACTACTTCCACGTTAATGGTTGCGATCTTACCCCCCAAGTCTACTTCCAAGGCTTGTAACATCCCATGGGGATGAAAGCCATGACCGTCGAATGCTTTCAAGGTAGTGGGAAAACGGTTTAACTCAGGAGAACCAATGGCTCTCCAACACGATATCGACATGACCAAGGTAGAGGCACCTTCGTACAACACAGTACGATGGATTGTCTTCCCAACAATCTCTGTGGCAACTTGAAATGCCAACTGGTGGGAAAGCCTCGGATTAAAGTACTCTAATCAGAACATGATTGTATTAGAGGAATCCGGATCAACCACGCCAATGGAAGCGAGAAGAGTCTTGCGCTGGTTGGGACAGTTCTGCAAGACATCTAGTGTCGACATAGCACAAGGAGCTTGTGCCAAGTCCTCTACGATGTTGTAGTTTTGAGCTGCCCGAGCATTGGGATTGAAAACTGCTTTTCGAATCGTGCTCTTGGGTAGACACAACACTGACTCTAAGGAAGGATTTTCAATGATAAGAGAAGTTGTCGGCACGGTAATGTCGGGAATAGAAGTGGAAGCTTTTTCAGTATTACTTCCAACGAGTTCCTTCGGAGGGACTGAGTCATACGAGCGTGAACGTGTGTTCAAGTTAACCATCTCACTACGCATCATGAGAACATGTGCTGTGGAGGACGCCTCTCCTTGTGAAGGAGAGGTTTGAGCGATCAATTGTTGGTTCTAATTGGGGAAGGGATTGTTGAGAATTACGGGAGTAGGGTTTCCCTTGAAAAACTTCTACACTTTGTCTCGGTGAAGACATTCCTTTGAGAAATGGTCACCACCACACAGTAAACAAGGATACTTCAACTTCCTCTTCTGTTTGGTGTCTTTAGGGGTGGGCTTGGGCTCCTACTGATTAGAATATTTCTTAGGTTTACCTTTGTTTTTCTTCTTACCAGTGGATTTCTGAGGCGAAGCCAATTGAACAAAATTCACCTCTTCGATGGAGGCAGGAGTGGGTGACTTGGTGGTGCTGCTGCCAGCCTGTGGTGGGGATGGGGAAGAAACCTGGGGGTTTGATGGTCCACCAGTTTGAGTAGAAGGCTGGGAGTTAAGGGAACCAATGATTCCATCGGCCTGAGGTCCCTTGGGTGGTTTTGCAGGGTCATATGTAGGTCAGGGTGTGTTAGGAACAGTTTCATACAACGTGCCAGACTGACAGTAGAGCAGGTCTAAGTAATGGGCACGGGAAATATCCTGTTCCTCGGTGACGGCCCCTCCCATGGCCACGTCTCGAGCTACGGTAGGAAAAAGAGACTTCGTGAACCAGTCAGCTAAGAGTTGGTCTGGAATGTGAGCCTTAATGATATGTCATCTTTATCGCCACTCATGGATATGATCTGAGATGTGAGTTGCAGTATTCTGGCGAAGAGAGGTCAATACGTCCGTACCAGCCTCATAGTGAATGGGCAACTGGAAATGGGTCAAAAAAGACATAGCAAGAGAAGGAAAATCTGAAAACGAGTTCGGTGGTAATTCGATATACCACTTGGCAGCTGAGCCGGTGAGAGTCCGTTGGAATAACCTAAGACGGATCGAGTCGTCCATCAAGGAGTTGGATGAACACCATAAATGGTATATCATTACATGAGTTTTTGGATCCTCACTAGGTTTTCCATCAAATTTGGGAATATCAAATGGTAGTTTGACCGGAATTGGTGGCCATTTGTATCAGTGGAAGATGGGGTCATTAGTCAGACGAGACAGGTCAGGTAGGTCCAAAGTGGCCAAGAATGGCAGTTGTTTCTTCGGCTTCGGGCACTGATAGTATTGATATGGCATATATGGACCAGTGGGACCTTGCATTGACTGGTTGTAGGGTGTTCCCGGAGGGAACTGGCCATAAGGGGGTGTGCCGCTTGGACCATATGTAGGTCCGCCACCATAATAGGGTGGACCATTACCATAAGGTGGGGGTCCTCCGTTGCCACCGGGAGGGGGTGGGCCTCCACCAAATGGTGGAGGTCTGTCGCCGCCGCAGGGAGGGGGGGGCCTCCTCCAAATGGTGGGGGTCCACCGCTGCCACCAGGATAAGGCGGTCCTCCACCACTGTCGCTGGGAGGGGGTGGTGGTCCACCACCTCCGCCGAAAGGATGGGGTCCTCCACCGGAAGGATGTGGTCCTCCTCCGCCACCTCCACAAAAATAGGGTGGTCCTCCACCGTCGCTGCCGAAATAGGGTGGTCCTCCACCATAAGGTGGGGGTCTTCTGCCACTAGGAGGGGGTGGTCCTCTGCCTCCACCAGGAGGGGTTGGGCCTCCGCCTATGCCACCAGAATGGGGTGGTCCATTGTTTCCAGAATGAGGTGGCCCTCCTCCATAAGGTAGAGGTTTGCCTCCTCCAGAATTGTATGGGGGCCCGACACCTCCAGAGGGAGGTGGAGGGGGACCGAACGGGGGTGGTGGTACTTGAGGGATGGTTGGTGGGGGTCCAGTTTGTAAAAAAAATTGGTGCCCCCATAGAGTGTATGGATTTTCGGGATAAGGTATCCTGTAGCGTGCATTTTTGGGATTGAATTGTCTCGACACAGGGTTAAGATAACTTGTATACGCTTGAATCCATGGTGGTTGAGTTGAATTGGATGGTCCCCCAATATGAGATAAATCCATGGTGGATCCCGTAGCGCATAAGTAAGTTCCAACGGAATGACCAATAGGAAATACTCCACTCGTATTATGGTTAGGAAGCAGGGGTTTCCCCCCAGTAACAACAGGCTGACCACTAATCGATGGTTGACCCATAATGGGTTGTTGATTACTTGCTACGGGATGAACATTACTCATAAGGAAATTAGGGGGTAAAGAGTATCCTCCCCGCGATTTTTGGGGTGGGGTTGGGATGGGTAGTATAACCGTAGTAGTAAGAGGGGTGTTGGACTGTTGTCCTTCAACAGATTGAGTCATTTGGGGTATAGAACCAGTCTCCCGTCTAAGGGGTGTACTTGCAGGAAATGAGGGTTGACCAGGTTCATAAGTGGTCATGTTGTGGATGGACGGTTCCGGTGAATCATAAGATAAAGAACGAATCGGGATATGTCAAAATGTGGGTACCTCTGTGTCTTCATCCCTGTGTAAGAGACTTTGTCTTCGAAATTCGTTGCCCATTGCACGTAATCTGTCCAAGCGATTACGATAGGGTGCCAGAAGCACATCAGGAGTAGCCCAAGTGGGTGGGGGTGAAATGGAAAAATGAGCCACTTGTTGACCTAGAGATGTTTCCCAAAAGGGTGCAGCTGGACCAAATGCGACGGATACAGGGTCTTCCTGGGATGAATTTAACCATTCTAAAGATCCAGGTTCTCCCGGCAGGGCGCAAGGGAGAGATGTGTCTTGTGAAGTGGAAGTTTCCGCCTCTTCGCCCCTTGAGGGGTTGGAGGTTGGTGAGTCTGGAGGAAACATATGTGCTCCTGAATCCATAGTAGGTTTTTTTACTTCCGGTGACATGACCGTGACGTGTGGGTCCATTCTTACCCTCGAAATTACCTCTTGATTAAGGGGATATTCGGGTGGTAAGTTTAAAATTATGTGGGACCTTCTCCAAGGAAATTCATCCAGAGTGACTGAATCGGAATTTATCCTAAGTGTATTCTAAACAAAAGAAAAGCAGTCCAGAAAAATCTACACAAACTAAGGCCACAAGCAAACTTATGTGATAGGTGTGGATTCAAAAGTTTGCTACCTCACGGGATTGTCAAGGCTTCGCAACTCGCGATATACTCCAGTGTCCAATAGTTATACTCAGCCCAATATTTTAGAGCACTAACGAGGGAGGATTAGGACCGTACCCCTGACCATATAACCTAACTACCTTATAGTACGTGCGTAATAGCTCCCCGAGTGCTGTTCTCGGTGTATTGCTCTGCCAAGACAGCCAAATGGTTAGCTCAGTTGGTTTCAGGAATCCTAGGGTGTCTCCCGATATACTCAAGGTACGTGGGAGCTCAAATCCATGTTGGTGTTGTCTAATGCACAACCGTACGGCAAGAGCCGTCCGATATACTATCGAGTACGTGAAACACCTTTCGATATACGCCGAGTACATGAAGTGCCTTTCGATATACCCTAAGGTACGTGAAAGAGCCTTCGATATACCGGTTGGTACGTGAAAGAGCTTCAATAGACTGGTTGGTGCGTGGAAGAACTACAATATCCCCGGAATGCAGTGCAGGAAAATAACGACAACTGCCATGTTTTAAGATGTCGGAACACATCTCTAAATTAACACACAAGTCACTAAATATTTTAACCTAGTTCTACCATTAATTTTATTTGGTCGGTTAGGTGAATGCATGAAGTGAGTACATAAATGTAAGCATAATGCAAGTCCTAACTACATGAAAAAATGCACTCTTTCTTTCGATGACATCTATGTACGGGAAGGAGAAATATTTTTCCAAGTGGTTTTACTAAAACAACAAATTTCAACAAAATCCCAAATCTACCAAAAATGACAATGAAAGTACTCTTTTCCGTTTTTCAAGCAAAACATGAAAATCAACAACACAGTCAAATCCAAATCAAAGCACTTCTTTTTGTCTTTTTCAATTTAGAGTGAAACCAAAAATTATGAAAAATAGAGAATCTCTATCTAGAGCACACTAACTTTTCAAATTTCACAATGATAACCTAAAAGCATGAAAATCAAAAGCACATATAACTTTTTCAAGCATGGAATCACTTTTTGCAAAAAAATTCACTGCACTTGGACTTTTTCAAGAAAATGAATGGCTCATAATTTGAGAAAAATACAAATGATTAACTCTTTTTCAAACTTTCCAAAATATCTATGGTGAATTCCAATGCATGAACCAATTTCTACAACAATTCTCAAATTCACTTGAAAACGGTAAAAATGAAGCACTTTTAATCTTTTCAATGATATGCCAAGACTAAACTTGATAGCAATAATGATTTTAAGCATAAATGGATGAAAAGAAATATTATTTGCAGCACTCTAAGCACACAGGAACTCTCAAAGAAATTACAAGCACTCCAATGAATTAAAGACACACAAGAGACTCAAAATCAACCGGATGCAAACAAAACTAAATGATGTGTGCAAAAAGAGGTTTGGAATCAGATGTAATGCAAATACTAGATCAGGTGAGGAGAGGAGGGAATGCAAGGTCAAGCAGATGAAGGAAGGGGAGTCTAAAGTGTCCACCACTACCAAGTCTCAAGCTTGTCCAAAATGGAACCCAAAACCAATCCAAACAGGTCCAAACACTATCAATGCAAAATAAAAATATCTATGATTGGAAAGTGAAGTACAGAGAGGTCTGCAAATCAAACCAAACTCAAAAAGTTGGATAGGGGATGTCCCAAGCACTGGGCTTGACTGCTCGGCACAGCCTATGGTCAGGCTCAGAGCACTTGGCACAGGTGATAGGTATGTGGTTTGCGCCGGCAGCACAAGATGCAGATCTAAGCTAAGCGTCGTAGGTGCAGGTTGCAAGGAATCAGAATGCGCCCGTGAGGGTATGATGCTTTGGTTGCACTGCCCAGGTGAGCCGGGAGAAATACCACTGCAAGGATGAAAAGATATCCAAGAATGAGCAACTAAAATGTTTGATGATTATACACACAGACTCAAAGGAAGTCAACAAACTCTTCAAAGGGAAGATCTGGTGGCGAAAAAGGCTTAGGAGGAAAACAAAATGGCTCACAAAGAAATCAAAGAAGATGTCATTCAAATTGAAATCTTAAAACAACATACGTATCCCCAATATGGTCTCCAAATTTGTTACCGGACAATCTATCGAAAGTGGACTTAAGGCATGATCTCCCTAGTTCAATGCGAATCTAGAACAAATCAGACATAACACAAATCTACCTTCCTAGATCAAATTAGAGATTAAGTGATGTAAACATCTTACCTTTTAGATCTGTAGATATTTTCCTCCTTTGCCGCTCCAGGCTCCATGGTCATTAGATCCGTAGCTGCAAGACCTGTCAGAACATGCAAGAGACAAACAAGCAATAATAGTGCATCTACACAATAATTGATCTAAGCAAACAATTAAGGAAGTAACTATAAATATCAATGAATAACAAGACATTTATGGAAAGAGTTTTGTATTACTGTATAAAAGTGGGAATACAAAGCAGAGAGAGGATTACAACCAAGCCCTAACGTCGCAATATTCCTCCAACAAGCCAAGCCAATGCCTCTAAGGAGAAATGGGTGCCTCCAAGAGATGAATGATGATCTTCTAAGCTTATTCCACCAGCATATGGATGTTATAGCCTTCCTCCCCTTAGAATGGAGAGGAGCTTCATATATATAGGACTAGGAGGATAGAATAAGTTGAGAAAAGGTGGGAGAGGACTAAGGGATCCTCCCAAGGGGTTAGGGAACCGAGGGCCAACTCACCTACAAGCTAGGGAAAGAGATCCAAGTCATACATCTTCGTGAAATCGCTCGAAGATTCCCTTTATCCACATTAACTGACATCGACGCAAGTTGTATTAGGACAACCAGCGCTTGATAGGGATAACGCATGCTGTACAAAGGTAACATGGGACGCCGGCGCAAGCTATCAGGTGACCACCTGCATCTGACCTAGTTGGAAAGTTGCTAGGGAGCAACCTGTGCCGACCCAACTAGATCCTATGATAAGGGGTCAACAATTTCTCCAGTTAGACTTCCTAGTCATGGAAACTTCAAGGATGTTTGCACTGAGTTAATATATGTCTTATGATGGCGATATTTTAGGTGTAACAGTATGATTTAGCATCATGGGAACTGTTGTTATTGCTAGTACAAAAGTTCCAAAAAATTAACTCATTTATGGACTTGTTACTCGTTGATTTTCACAATAGAAGCCTTGCCAATACTCAGATTATATTGTTGCCATCAACATAACGAAGGCAGTGAGTAACACTCACACAGTGAGTAATACTATTAAACCTTAAATCCCTACCCGTTAAATTCATTATGCAGAATATGCGAGTTCCAAGATTAAGTTTTAATTGAACATCGAGAGGACTATAGCGAGCACCATCATGAGAAGCTCCCCCACCTGCTCGTACTCTTTGAATTTACCAGGCGTTGCACCAGTCACATTTAAACTTAGAATATTTTTTCTTCTGCTGTAGCTACTGCCCACTTCCACTTCCATCTCAAATCTTGTCCAATGAATTATTTGTATGAGATTGTTGTGGCAAGACCGAGGTGTCAATTTCTTTCATTATCTCAAGCTTTAAAGATTCCACGCCGACTTACCCTTCCGAAAAAAACACATGAAAATTTCCTCAAACCGTTGTGCCCTCATTGGTGGTAAATTCAAAACCGAGCCATGATTGTTGGGATTAAGATTTGATTATTGCCTTAAGCTTTCATGTCACAATTCTCTGTTTTGATTTTGCTAGGTTCCCCTCAGCTTATTTGTATTATTACAAAGGTTGTATTTCTAGAGTTGGGTTTCATAGCTCTCGACTTGACTGGATCAAACAAAATAATAAACATAAAGGAATTTAATCAAGACAACACACTTTTTTATTCCCAAAAAAATGGGAAGTTGCATTGCACCTTATTTATATAAAGCTCTTTCCATATGAAATCAACCAAGAATCTGTTGGTTAAAAACAATAAAAGTATTTAATAGGAGCTTGCTAGACTTGAACATCACAGTGTAGGGATTGCAGATCATTTTGGGGTCCAACAAGCCTACTCTCCACCGTGGGGTTTTATGGACTAGACAATGGGTATACCTTCGGCCGTCCCAGTTTTTTTTGCTTCTTGTTTGGAAGCCTACCCTCTAGCAAACTAAGTCATTCACTGCAACGTCACATCTAGCTTGGGGTTTGTTTTTCTTGAGAACAACTTTAAAGAAAACAACATAGTTGACACTACATGACTTGTTAGTCTAGCCACACCCCAACACCCATATATTTCTTGCACAGGTGAGAAAATCATTAATCTACTTTCGTTGTCTCCCCTTGTGCTTGGTCGACTCATGGATGAAGCCCACTAGGACAACGAGATATAGAACCATAATGAATGAGTCATGAACAAAGCTTGATAACCACTCAAGATCCTCCAAGGTGTCATCCTGCAAGCTTAGAAAAAATCAACATACATGGAGTCATGAGAGTACCAGCTTGTAGATATCACCATAAAATCAGCACCTGTCATCGCTATTGTTTGCTTCTACTAGTGTAGAGAAAGACATATCTGCATTAAGGTCTCAAAGAAGGCGGAGTCCTGAGTCACACTGAGGTGAATGCCTAATATTTGGATGTTAAACTAGTAAATGCTTGCATTACCAACTTAACCAACCCTATGCACTCATTCAGTGGTAGGCTAACTGTAGCTTGACTGTGATTGAAATTACAAACAACTTAGACTGGTACTAGCCTGTGATAACTTAGGTGTTCAATTCTTAACTACCAATTCACATGATTTTCTGATGTGAAGAATCAAAATAACAAATACCAAGTACACCCCAGCTTCTTTTGCATGGCATGATAAAATTTGTTGCTTTAATGATATTATATGCTAGAAAAAAATTGTTTATTAACTATAATTGCATTACACATTATTAGATATAATCGGTCTCCTTGAAACCTTCATGAACATATTAGGAGGTATATGTGGTTCCATTCCCATCTAGATGAGTTAAACAAAACATGGGGAATCTAAGGATTTAAATACACATCTAATGTCACCAATAAAATAAAGAGAATGCAAGTAATCTTGATAAACAATTGGGAGATGAATTTTTGGTTGTGCCATATTTCTCATATGCGGCAGTTTCAATATTGTTTTGCAAAGGGCACCATTTTTTATTTGTAATAAAGATACCTATAGTATAAGGCCTAATTCGATTCAAGGTGTCTCTATGTTTTGGACTCTCTTGAGTTATATGAATTAGTTCCCTAAAATGAAGGAAAATGAATTGGTGCAATGCTGTAATGAACTATTTCATTTGATCCTCAAATGAATTCTCTGTATCCTTCAAACTTTGATTGGTCGGTGTTGAAATATTGTAACTTCGAAGAATATTCTATTGTATTTTATTATTGTAATTTATTCGGAGATGTTGTATTCCTCTGTTAGGATGTTATTATTGTATTTGGTTATGTAAATTCATTAAGGTAAATCCTCCCTTGTAAGTTGGGGCAATAGATCCCCCTAGAGTCAAATGTAAAGGGGTTTTTAAGTCCCCTAGAGGAGTCGGCCTAGTCAGCATTAGTTGAGTGGTAAAGTTAGTTGAGGCTGACATGTCAAGTTGTAAAATTAAAGTAGAAGTGAATGTATAAATAGAGAGCTAGGCTCTCTCATTTATTCATTCATTCACATACACACTCACTTGTGTATTGCGCATAAGAGAGAGAGAGAGAGAGAGAGATCTGCAAAGGAGAAGGAGCACTTTTTGGGGATTTTCTCTTTGTACTTTTTGGTCATCTATATTGAGGAATTTTTGTTGGGTTTTCTACCCCAGGAGGGTTTCCCAGGATAAATTTGTGTCTCTTGTGTTTATGTCGTGCTTGTTATTATTTCAGTGATCCTGTATATGTTATTGTTGCGAAATTGAATTGAATACTAATGTTATCTATCTTATCATATTGAATCTTAACATGGTATCAGAGCTAGCCTGAAGGAAGGCAATGTATGGAATTTACGACACTTGTTTCACTTGCGACAATTTGAAAGCTAGGGCTTTGTATAGAAAAACCTAGTCATCATGGAACTTTCACTATAAATCACTTTTGGCGAAGGTTCAGGATTTGAAACCTGGAAAGGAAGAAGATGACATGTTCCTGTACCTTGTGTCTGAGTTTCAGCCTCAAATTCGTTGTACTTTGTGAGATATGATCTGTACAAGTTGGGGTTTATGCCTCTTCCATAATGCAGCCCTAAATAGGTGACCTAGGTAAAAATGTCATATCTCGGGCTAGGAAGCTCGAAATGAAATTCCGTAAAAATTTAAAGTTAGGGCACGGAATTTAGTTTCACAGGTCTAAGTATCAGAGGCCTAAGTTGAAACGGTGACACGTGGCACGCCATACATGTTCGCTATGATGTTTCATCCCATAAACATGTGACCTAGGGAAAAAGGTCATATCTCAGGATAAGAAGCTCCAAATGGAATTCCGTAAAAAGTGACAGTTATGGAACGAACTTTAGTTTCATAGGTCCAAGTATCAGAGGCTAAAGTTGAAACAGTGACACGGGGCATGTCGTACAAGTTTGCTATGTTGTTTCATCCCATAAACAGGTCATGTTGGGAAACTTAGCATATCTCTCTCATGGAAAATACAATGAACCTAAAATATGTGGGGTTGGAAAGATGATAGGTCAAGATACCACATGCTGAAGTTTCAAACTTTGAGGATCCGAAATTTTTGAGATACACCAGAAACAATAAGGCACATCTGAAATAGCTCAACGAAGGAAATCAAAGAAGAGGAGGAAGAAGCTCTCACTTAGGGTTTCTCTCAGTTTTTTAGGTATGGAATGACCTGATACAATGTTGGAGACACCTGATGAAACATTTGAAAATTTTAAAATGGATTTGGAATCCATTCATCATAGATATTAATCTTCCATCAAAATGTTGTGGGAGGAAGGATATTGAAAATTAGGGTTTCCAAGTAAGAAGAAACCCTAGCAAAGTTGGGAGACTCATAGGGAATCAATGAAGGAGGTTTAAATGTCACTGATATTCTATCATCCTAGAACCATGAACATATATAATATGTTTACAAGTGATATACCTTGGACGATTAGGGTTTTACCCTTATAGAGAAGACTACAAGCAATCTCGATGGGTATGACTTGAGGAGATGCAGGTATATTTTGAAATCTGTTTCATTTATTTGATTATTAAGTTCATGATATGTTTGTCTTCATATTATTGATGTTAGTACAATCATGATTAATTTTAGACTTGTCTGATCACCTTAGTAAAAGTATGAAGGCATGTGAATGATAGAAGACAGACATTGATTAGGGTTATGACACTTATGATTGTACTAATGCACTTGTGGTGTTGTATGAGGATGATGTTGTCTGCTAACATGAAAGGTACATCAAGAAAGACAAATCAAGTTCTAGATCAAGAATATATGACCATGATGACATGAAGACAAAGACTCATCCATAGTCTTTGATCACATAGAAGCTCTACTTATGAGGATGGATAGAAGTTCAAAGACATATAATCATAAAGGGAAAATAGAGATCAAGAGGGAGGAAACCACACAAACATAAAAGATAAGTATTTGATTTGTTATTTGAATTACTTCTTGAATCTCTAAATAGTTAATGATATTGATCGTAATAGTTGTATGCATATTTGTATTCCTAGAATCAGGAAATATATCATGCATAGTGTAAGCATTCATATAGCATTGAACAGTATACTACTAATATGCATATGATGGGTAAGTTGGACAAACATTCCATTGTTGCTTGTCTAGAATGAAACCTCTTTGCTAACATGCTGGGAGATGTGCAAACTCTTGATTGTATGTTCTGGTAGATATGGAAGGCATCTAGATAGCCACTGTATGCATACAGGATATGGAAAAGTGTTGTGCCAAAGTATTGGTCAAGATAGTTGCATAACTATGTGAATCATATCCGTATGCATAATAGGTTATCATTGAAATGTCAACATGATTTGATAATTATGAAGTGTTACTAATCATGTAATTGAATTTGATTTGTAGGAAAGATTGTGTGCTATGATCTACAAAAGAAGGATGATGAACACTTGTTCTGAAAAACAAGTGATGACTGTTCAACAAGAATACTTACAAATCAAACATACTATAGAAGTACAAATCAAGGCTCGTGGCTAGAGGATTCTCTTAGAAAGAGGGAGAGGACCATGATGAGATGTCTGCTCCAGTGGCTAGACACACTTCCAGAGATAGATTACACCCATGGATGACAAGACCGTTCTCTTGAATGGTGTAAGAAGTGCATAGCGAGAAAAATCCCAAGATCTGAAAGAGAATAACATGATTGAAGAAGGCTTTGTATGGGTTCAACAGGTACCCAGGATCGATATTCATTTGACAAGATTGATGATAACCACGGGTGATGCAGATTTCAACCTTTGTTATAAGGTTGAAGATGGTTTCTATATACAGATGGCATGCTTCTCTCAGATGGATGCAAGAAGGAACTCACCATAGAGTTCGAGTGATCTTGAGGCTCATATAAGTAGACCCATCTGACGGGAGATGGCACAGATAGATATGCAGAAGATCACTCAATGCAGAGTGTGAATGATGTTCAGTTACAGAGGGAGGATAATACTCAAATGTAGAAAACTCCACTTCAGAGGGAGTAGATCTCAGAGTTAAAGAATCTTGGCATGATTCTTGTGATTAGATATGTGGCTGAGATCAGATGAGATTTTTCCTTAGCCAAAGAAAATGTGAAGTAGATATCTGGGATGATGGACAGTGATTTCTATAGTTTACATATAGATGACTGGTTCATTGATGTATTTGACGAATACCAGGCCAGATATATACTTTGCTGTGAACACCCTGAGTTAGTATCTAGTTGAGCCTAGACGTGTTCACCTCGCAGCTGCAAAGCATGTGATGGGTACCTGAAAGGTACGATAGACTTTGGTCTATACTATGTTGGAGATCATGATTACAGATTGTATGGTTATACAAATGCAGATTGGGCCGGAAGTGTCTCAGACAAGAAGAGCACCTCAGGTGGATGTTATTGTCTGGGATCCGCCGTAATCTCATGGTTTAGCAGGAAGCAGTCCAGTGTTGCTCTCAGCACAAGCTGAAGCAGAGTATATAGCAGCTTGTTCTGCTAAGTTGTGAAGCCATATGGCTCCAAAAGTTTATGTCAGGTCTATTTGACCTGGATTTGGATACCACAGTGATTCTATGTGACAACCAGAGTTGTATAAAGATGACGGAGAACCCAACGTTCCATGAAAAGTCAAAGCACATAGAAATCCGATATTTTTACATACGAAATATGGTACAGAAGGGAGCTATAAAGCTCCAGTATGTGATCACTAATGAGCAAGTTGTTGATGTGTTGACTAAGCCTCTGTCTCGAGTGAAGTTTAAGTACTTCCGTGATAAGCTTGGTGTGGTTCGAAAGGACCTTCCTCGAAAGGGGGAGCAGTTATGATGATGTTGCAGTGGGATTGTATCATCCCTGGACACATTGCGTAAACGGATCTGTAGAATCTTGTCTCCGAGAATGTGATGATGATGATGTTGCAGTGGGATTGTATCATCCCTGGACACATGGCCTAAAGGGATCCGTAGAATCTTGTCTCCGAGAATGTGATGATGATGATGTTGTGTTGGAAAAGCCTAGATTTTATCTAGGTCACATCCAGTATGAAAAAGGACTGGCATTGTGGTGGAAAATCCTAGATTTGATCTAGGTCACATACAGTAGGAAAAAGGACTAGCACTGTGGTGGAAAATCCTAGACTTGATATAGGTCACATCCAGTATGAAAAAGGACTGGCACTGTGGTGGAAAATCCTAGACTTGATCTAGGTCACATCCAGTATGAAAAAGGACTGGCACTGTGGTGGAAAATCCTATACTTGATCTATGTCACATCTAGTATGAAAAAGGACTGGCACTGTGGTGGAAAATCCTAGATTTGATCTAGGTCACATACAGTATGAAAAATGACTGGAACTGTGGTGGAAAATCCTAGACTTGATCTAAGTCACAGCCAGTATGAAAAAGGACTGGCACTGTGGTGGAAAATCCTAGACTTGATCTAGGTCACATCTAGTATGAAAAATTACTGACACTGTGGTGGAAAATCCTAGACTTGATCTAGGTCACATCCAGTATGGAAAAGGACTGGCTCTGTGGTGGTAAATCCTAGATTTGATCTTGGTGACATCCAGTATGAAAAAGGACTGGATCTATGGTGGTAAATCCTAGATTTGATCTAGGTCACATCCAGTATGAAGAAGGACTAGCACTGTGGTTGGGATTGCATCATCCCTGAACATTAGTTTAGAACAGATCCTAAGACTTTGTCTTCGTGAGGTTGGGATTGCATCATCCCTGAACATTAGTTCAGAACGGATCCAGAGACTTTGTCTTCGTGAGGTTGGGATTGTATCATCCTTGGACTTCAATCCATAACTGATCCGATGACTTTTGTCCTCGAGAATGTGGATAAGATTTCATCATCCTTGGAATTATGTCCTAAAGTGAGAGGGATTGGTCATCCCGTAATTGCATCATGTGTGTTTCAAGTTATATTGTTGCAGATGATGTTGTTGATCGAAATATCAAGACGATGTTGTTGTTGATCGAAAGATCAAGATGTTGTTGTTGATCGTGAGATCAAGTGTTGCTGTAGATGATCGAGCGATCGAGTGCTGCAGAAGATGAAGACCAAAGATGAAGACTCAATGTTGTAGAAGATGATGCTCCAGTATTGAAGCTGTTGAATATATTGAAGATGTTCCAGTAATTGTTCCAGTTGTTGATGTTGTTGAAGAAAAATTCCAATGATTTATAGATGTATCACCTTGATGTTGTTGATGGTGCTCTCTCTCCTTGCTTCTACATTTTATGTTGATGTTGTCAGTAGAATACCCTTCTCATTAAGGGCGGGTGTTGAAATATTGTAACTTCGAAGAATATTCCATTGTATTTTATTATTGTAATTTATTTAGAGATGTTTTATTCCTCCATTAGGATGTTATTATTGTATTTGGTTATGTAATTCATTGAGGTAAATCCTCCCTTGTAAGTCGGGGCAATAGACCCCCCTAGAGTAAAATGTAAAGGGGTTTTTAAGTCCCCTAGAGGAGTCGACCTAGTTAGCATTAGTTGAGTGGTAAAGTTAGTTGTGGCTGACATGTCAAGTTGTAAAATTAAAGTAGAAGTGAATGTATAAATAGAGAGCTAGGCTCTCTCATTTATTCATTCATTCACACACACACTCACTTGTGTATTGCGCATAGGAGAGAGAGAGAGAGAGAGAGAGAGAGAGAGAGAGAGAGAGATCCGTGAAGGAGAAGGAGCACTTGTTTGGGGATTTTCTCTTTGTACTTTTTGGTCATCTATATTGAGGAAGTTTTGTTGGGTTTTCTACCCGATGAGAGTTTCCCAGGATAAATTTGTGTCTCTTGTGTTTATGTTATGCTTGTTATTCTTTCAGTGATCATGTATATGCTATTGTTGTGAAACTGAATTGAATATTGATGTTATTTATCTTATCATATTGAATCTTAACAGCCGATACATTACTCCCATGGATATAATAAGGCACAAAGATGTTAATTGTGATCTAAGAGTTTTATTGTTGTCGTGAGTGCATTTTGGAGTATATAACACCAAAAACTGACCCATCTCTATCTCTGGTTTATGAATATTTAGATCTGAAATATTAACCTCTGTGTAACAAAATACCGATCAAACTATCTCCAGACACACAATGATACCAAACAGGTGCCCTCAAACTAGTATATATACTAGTTATGCTAAAAAATACTTGAGTCATCCCAAGAGTTTATGTGTTCAGGCGGATGCAAACTTTTGATCACTCAACTATTTTCACTATTGTTGCGGATTGTTACACACAGTTAGAGAAGACCAGAGATATTATTATTATTATGAAGAGCTAAATGAAAATACATATTTTAAAATCAAAGATAAAAATAACAACTAAACCATAAGTAAATCCTAATCAACACCCACAAAATTTGCTTCCACCTTTCGAGGATGCTCTAGCCATTGCATTTATTATTGAAGGATTGTGAAAATATGGGCCATGATTGCCATCATAAAAAAATTGTATTTTATTGGCAATGTAATCTTGAGTACCTCACTACAACAGTCAAAATAATACTAAGTATTTTGATGTCAAGGAGCTGGAGATACTAGTATGATAATGCACGTAACAAGTTTTTTGTCATTATATATTCCTTTACATTACAACAATTGAGAGCTCTAACTCACGCCTCTGAATATCAATGATGCATTGATGCTAGGTGAAAGAAGGGATCCAATACATATGCCATCAATAGATCTAATAAGTGAAGGTTCAAAATATTGTTGATGCAATTTGCCTTTAGATGTTGATCACACTTTCCCTCTTTACCTGGAATGCAATTCTATTGGTCGTATACAATTATGTTTTGATTTTGTGCTCAATTCGAGTTTGAGAAACCAGACTAGAAGATTGGAGGCATTTTCTACATCCTAAGTTTTTACTATCTTGTGGCTGATCTCTTGGGACCCCTATGAGGAACATTTCTAGGCATTAATATAATCAACGTTTGCAATTTTATTTGCATGTGTTGAGTAGAGATGGCTTTTTGTTGAGCATTCTAAGGATACAAGTTTATTTGGTTGGTGTTTTGAATAAATCACAGGTTAAAAAAAAAAATGTATTGTTTTTTTAGGATACAAGTTGATTTGATTGGTGTTCCAGAAATTTTACTAGTTGTTCCATGCTCAGGTACATTGTACAGTTAAATTCCAATGGCTTTAACTTCTTTTATTGGTCATGCCTTTGGTACAACCTATCTAACTCTGCATTCAAAGTGCCTTGATGTGTGAATTGCAAACCCTTGGGAATATTCTGCTACCAAGAAAGTACCTGCAGTTTTCTTATCATCATATTTATATCCTTGTTCTATAGGAAAAGCATGAAAAGATAGATCTATATTACAGTGCAAATTTTATGCTAGAGCCTTCATATTCCTCCTTAGGCAAAATAAGTTTGCAGGGTTACCTTGGCCTGCCCTTAGCACCCTATCTAAATTTGGCAATACATTCGCCTCGATGTCATTAAAGTGGATATTGGTTTTTTTCTCCATGAAATCTAATGTACCTTCTTAGACAACAATACCCACAGCACTCAATATTTAATACAAAATATACGAGTGAGGTCGCTCCTATGCATGTCAGACCGAGCCCAGCCTTGTATTTATTTTTTCTCCTGCAAGATCCATAACTACCAATCCTTTAAAACAGTATCCCATATACATCCATCAATTCCAGATACCAAAACGCTCAATGAATAGGAAGCAACAAACTCAGGATGTGCGTTCCCCACAAGAAAGTATCCATGAGAAAGAGTGCGTTCCCCTCTCCCTAGAAAATAGTGTCACGACCAACAAGTAAATAGAGATGAATGTGGTGGGACCTATGATAGCTTAGCAACAGTGAGTGTGATTGTGACTCGAAGATGATTGTGGTTATTCTCCAAATGTGCCCTTCCTCATGGCCAGACCCACGAACTTCTGAAAATCCAACACGTCCTCCAATGAATGTGTAACTCTCTTCAAAAAACATAAAATGGAAGATCTTTGGTCAAATTTCTTGTGGCATTAGCATTAGCTACGCAAGGAAAGGTGGGAAATCTGTGGTTTGACTGTTTTCATTTGCTCTGGGATGTGCTGAATGATTGAGGGAATAACATAGGATCAATTCAAGTAGCCTGGAAGAAATAAATTTTAGTATTATTTTGGTTATAGTCAGAGATCATAAACATGATTTTGTTCTATATATTTATTTATACCAAGATTTGGGCAGAGGACAAAATAATAGTTGAGTGAGCTAGAAGTATTTTACTTAAGAGCAAGGGAACTCCTCTTTTAGGAACACTTTGATTGATTCAACAAATATTTATTTGAAGGACGTGGAAGATCAAGATATTTATTTTTTGACTTTATCTATCTAGATTTGAACTTGTAACCTCTGCTTTATTAAACCGGTGCTTTATTTAAATTGGATTAACAATTTTCTTTCTTTATAGGGTTACAAGATTTTATTCGTTAGAAGTACCTTTCACTTGTCTATATTGTATTTGTCTATATGGTGTTTATCTCTTTTCCTCTATGATCCACTCTAACAATATAAATTGTCTAATAGACTGAGATGGTGAATAGAAGGTTTGTGGAAGGTCTTCCCGTATTTCCTACCCTATTACTTCTCTAGAAGAAGTGAGTTAAATTTGAATGGACATTGGAGTGCAAAGAGGAATTTATAGAACTAATGCGATGACTATTAAGTGCCCCAATATTGGGGGTGCCCGACATGGACAAGAACTTTTTTGTATGTATGAATGCTTCAGGACAAGGCTGGGGGGGATTTCTGGTGCAAGATGAAGTAGTTATAGACGATGCTTCATGTAAGCTCAAGAGCCATGAAATCAACTATGCCACTCATGATTTGGAATTGGAATTGGAAATGGTTGTTATGGCCCTAAAGTTATGGAGACATTATCTCATGTGACATCAATTTCAGTTGAAAACGGACCACTGGAGTCTTGAACATATATTTACCCAAAAGGACCTCAACACATGCCAATAGTGTTGAAGTGAGTTTCTTAGCGAGTATGATTTCCAGGTAAATTATACTAGGGGTAAGGAGAACAGAGTGACAGATGCTCTAAACAGAAGACTCGAGATTCACTTGGTGATATCCTTAAAAATAGACTTAAGGGATCTAATCTTAAGTCAACTTCCCCAAGATGACTGGCAACGTCAAGTGAAATCCCATTTGCAAGAAGGAGGACCCATAAGTTCTAAGTTTGAAGGATACTCCTTGGAAGGAGATGGACTTTTAAGGTCAAGAGGGCGGATCTACGTTCCTAAAAATGGTGATCTTAGGAGGTTGTTATTGGAAGAAGCCATAGAGCTCCTTATTATGCACACCCGGGGGTTAAGAAAATGTATGTTGATCTTAAAAATGTTTTCTTTTGGGAAGGGATGAAAAGAGATATTGTGCAATTTGTGGCACGATGTTTGGAATGTCAATAGGTTAAGGATGAACACTGTCACTGTCACCTACCCAATTTTTGAGAATAATTATTTTCTACTATTATCAATGTATAACGATCACTGATAGCATATAACCAAGGTCTCATACGATCCTTATAATCAATTTCTAAACACACACATAGCATATGAATATCCACTAAGGTCGCGAGCAATCATAGGGCATGGATTGACTCCGCCCATTACATCAAGTCCATTATAAAGTTTAACATAGGGATTATTGTAGAGCTCATAAAGCTTGCCCACACCATAAGTTATATCAACACATCGTTAGGGTATGGTTGCCACCCAAGGACCCATCACATTCATTGCATGGTAGGGTATTGATTCTTAAGGCATCACCATTTTAATTGCCCAAACAATAGAGATTTAAAACCAACTTATCACTCTCTCCATAGTATGACTTAAGACCATGCGCCTTTGCCAACACCCTGTCACCGTCAATTTTATAAAAGAATTACTTGAACAGCCGCAAGGCATTTATGGATTGACCATACGTAAAGTCATCTACACTTAATGGAAACATTCATAACAAACACACCCTGAAATAGACGTTATCTGCAGTCTTGAGATAGACAGGTTCATCTTACAAAATTGGAAGGAGACCATACCTGTAACATCGAAATTCATAAGCAGTTTCGATTTATATCACGGTTATTAAACACTCTGAATTTTATCGCTATCTCTTACCTGCGAATCTGTGCATGAAGGACGAGTGCAATGCTTTAGCGGAGTAGCTAGGTAAGCCTCGGGGCACCTCGTGGGACCCCTTTCATCATCATCCAGAAAAGTTAAACTGTCAGCACTTGTCAAAATAATTTTGTTTTCCAATGCATCATAATTTTCAATCATTCCAGCATACGAATAAAGTACATAATCATTAATTGATTTTCATGACATCATTAAAAGACAAAAGACACAACCATTAAATTGTTCCTACCAAACGACACTTTTATTAATTGTTGAATATTGATTATTATTATTTCCGCATTTTACAATATTAGCTTTTTATGGCAATTTAATTTTTTTTAAATTTTATGAAAATATCGGGATGTTACATGTGGTATCAGAGCTCATTTTCAAACTCTAGGCCTAAAGACGGTCCAAGAAACACGCAAACAGAAAATTTATGATTGCGAAAATTTTCACTAACTCAAGTTTAAATTATTTTGTCCTATACAGAAAAAATTTCTTTGATTTACAGATATGGAAGGATCAGGTGAACACATAAAGGACAGATTTCCGCCAAATAGCCCAAGTATGGAACAACAATTCCAGGGAAATCAGGGTAATGATTCGTCATAATTATTGCGTGCTTTTCATGAATTAAAAGCAGAGATCCAGTCAGTAAAACAGGACAATGAAAGAATCCTACAGACATAGGAAGAATTGAAGCAAGCACTGTTTGACCAATATCCAAAATATGAACAGAACTTGGAACATACTTCTGAAACTAAAGAGCTATCCTAGGAAGACAAGAATAAACAAACAGAAACAACTGAAGAAAACAGCAACTCAACATCATCAAGAGTTGCCAAACATCCACGTAAAAAGAAGCATAACTACTCTAGTGACAGTAGTGAAGGAGACTGTAAGCCAAAAAGAAAAAGGAATAGACAGTACGAACAAATATCTAGAGAATTCAAGAAAATCAGGCCCCCAGTTTTCAATGGCGAGACAGAAAAGGGAGAAACAACAGAAGCATGGCTGTCCGGCATGAAAAAGTATTTCCAAATCTACGACTACTCTGAGTCCTTGAAGGGGAAGATGGCAATTTATAATCTGACCGGGAAGGCAGATATTTGGTGGCAAGACCTTAAAAGGGTAAAAGGTGTAAAAGACTGAGATGTGAGTTGGAGTACTTTTAAAAGACACTTCAAGAAGAAATTCTTATCTGAGCAGTATTATGAAGAAAAATCCAAAGAATTTTATGATCTGAAACTGGGAACGATGAATATGAAAGAACTGAACAACAAGTTTTTAAGTCTGCTAAGATATGTGCCGTACATGGTGGAAGAAAAACCGAAGGTCCAGAGGTACCTAAGTTGTCTACCTTTCCACATCAAGGACATGATAGAGTACGATAACCCTAAGACCCTGGAGGAAGCCATGAGGAAAGCCACTTTTTGCTTTGACCAGAATAAGAGAAGAGAAGGGGTACCTAGCTGGAAAAACCCAAAACCCAGTAACTTTGAACAGAAGAAGAATAATTTTAGATATGGCGGCAATTCCAGTTTCCAGAAGAGAAATTTTCAGAATAAAAAATTTCAGCAGAACAAAATAATTAGCAGCAAAAATTTACAGCACCCAGAAATGTCCCCAATGTTTCCAGGACCAATGAACAGAAGCCACCTATAAAATGTTTTGAGTGCCAAGGGCCCCATTATGCCTCAGAATGTCCCCTCAGGAAACGGGCGGCCAACCATATTCACTCCATACAGTCTGAAGCTACTGTAGGATATGTGGCAAGAGAAGTACCCAGAATTAGTGCAACATTAAACAACCGGCAAGCAGAACACCAAGTCTTAATGGTAGAGGTCGAAGGTATGCTGCAAAACCACCCAGTTTCTATTTTAATTGACCCGGGTGCTAGTCTAAGTTATATATCACCATTTGTTGTAGAAAGACTTGATTTGAAAACAGAGAAATTCGATAAATTCTGGTTAGTTATATTAGCGTCAGGAACAAAAAGGAAGGTTTCTGATTTTGTGGAAAATTGTGCTTTATCTATGAATCAACTAACAACGCAGGTTAAGCTCAATATTCTGTCATTAGGGTCATATAACATCCTAATCGGTATGGATTAGTTAGAACCCCACCGAGTCATTCTGAATTGTTATGAAAAAAGCTTCATTTTCCTGGATGATGAAGGAAAGACAGCAGAGGTAAAAGGAATCCCCAGAAAAACATCTGTTCAGCAGATTTCAGCCATGCAAGTAAAAAGGGCAATTAGAAAAAGGTGTCAGATGTTTGCTGTGAATGCGGTGCATGATGAGATAAGTACTAAGGAGGAAAAACTAAAAATGGAAGACATACCTATCTTGCAGGATTTCCAAGATATTTTTCCTGAAGAGATCCCAAATTTACCTCCCAAAAGGGACCTGGATTTTACTATTGAATTAATACCGGGTGTTGTACCAAGTTCTAAAGCTCCATACCGGATGAACATACTAGAGCTGAATGAGTTAAAATCTCAGCTGAAGGAGATGATCGATAAAAAATATATAAGGCCCAGCGTATCCCCTTGGGGAGCACCGGTCATTTTTGTTAAGAAGAAGGATGGTACCCTAAGACTTTGTATAGATTATCGTCAACTGAATAAAATGATGATCAAGAATAGGTACCCGCTGCCCCGCATTGACGATCTCTTTGACCAGCTACGCGGAGCAACAGTGTTCTCAAAGATCGATTTACGATCAGTATATCATCAGGTCCGTGTGAAGGATGAAGACATTTTCAAAACGGCCTTTAGAACTCGTTATGGGCACTATGAGTTCATTGTCATGCCGTTTGGATTAACTAATGCACCTGCTGTATTTATGTGCTTAATGAACAAAATTCTACACAAGTACTTAGATAAGTTTGCAGTTGTGTTTATTGATGACATTTTGGTATATTCTAAGAACAAGGAAGAGCATGATGAACATCTATGTATCATTTTGCAAGTTTTGAGGGAGCACCAGTTGTATGCCAAATTCAGCAAATGTGATTTTTACAAAGACAAGATTCAGTACTTGGGACACATAATCTCTGAGGAAGGGATTGTGGTTGACCCCGCCAAGATAAAGGCCATTAATGAATGGCCAGTTCCTAAAGATGTGACAGATGTGCGATCGTTTATGGGTATCACTGGTTATTATAGAAAATTCATTGAAGGGTTTTCCAGGATCGCAAACCCCTTAACATCGCTGCAGAAAAAGGGAAAGAAGTTTGTCTGGGACCAAAAGTGGGCGGACAGTTTTGCAAAGTTAAAAGAATTATTGACTTCAGCGCCTATTTTGAGGATTGCAGATCCTAATAAAGATTTTGTAGTATGCAAAGACACGTGCAATGATGGACTGGGAGGAGTCCTAACGCAGGAGGGACATGCTGTAGCATATGAATCAAGGAAACTGAAGATTCATGAGAAGAACTATTCCACCTACGACCTTGAATTGTTAGCAGTGATTCATGCTCTAAAAATGTGGCAACACCACCTTATCGGCAGAAAATTTACCTTGATGACGGATAATATGGGGCTGAAATATTTGTTAGATCAAACAAATTTGAATGCCAGGCAAGCCAGATGGCTAACTTTTCTGAGTGAGTACGATTTTGAAATTCAACACATTAAAGGGAAGGAGAATAAAGTGGCCGTCGCGTTAAGTCGTAATGCAAGGATACACTTTGTTTCAGCCATCAGCACATATGCAACAGATTTGGAGGAACACATTTTTGAAGGAATCAAGGAGGATGAGGAATATAGAAAATTACAGGAAATGATAGCAGAAAACAACTCTGAAAATTCTCTAACAGATTTCAGTTTGAAGGAAAATGGCTTACTGCTGTACAAAAACAGATTGTACATACCAAACGTACCAGCAGTAAAAATTCTGATTTTGGATGAGATGCACAAAAGCCACTATTCTTGCCACCCAGGTTACCAGAAAACCATCACAATGCTAAGGAAGGAGTACTACTGGCCCAGGATGAAGGATGAAGTAGCGGAGTATATAGCTAAGTGTTTTGACTGTCAAAAAGTGAAGGTGGAACATCAGCATCCTGCTGGATTGCTGCATCCCTTGCCTATACCCAGCTGGAAATGGGAAGTCATAAGTATAGATTTCATCACTGGGTTACCAAAGAATCAAAAACAGCACGACTCCATCATGGTGGTAGTAGACAAACTTAGCAAGGCACCCCATTTTATCCCTATCAAAACTACCCATAAATCCCCTGATATCGCAGAAATTTTTATGAAGCAGGTTTTCCAACTACATGGCATACCCAAGGTAATAGTTTCAGACCGAGATTCAAATTTCACTGGTAATTTTTGGAGGTCTTTGTTCAAGGAGTTAAACACCACCTTAAATTTCAGCACTTCATTCCATCCGCAAACAGACAGACATACTGAAAGGGTGAACTAGATATTGGAAGATATGCTCAGAATGTATGTTAAGGATCAGCCTGGTAAGTGGGAATACTACTTGCATTTAGCAAAGTTTGCGTATAATAATCACTACCATGCTTCATCCAAACTTAGCCCATTTGAGATCCTTTACAGAAGAAAGTGTAACACACCGGTGTCATGGAGTGATCCAGTTAGCGGGGTCACCTTAGGGCCCGAATTGTTGCAGGAATTAGAATTAATCGTGAAGCAAGTACAAGGGAATCTTAAAGCTTCCCAGTATAGACAGAAAAGTCAAGCAGACCTTAAAAGAACTCATAGAGAGTTCCAGGTTGGTGAACATGTTTTTCTTAAGGTAAGGCCAAAAAAGAGTTCCTTAAAATTGGGAAGTTGTGCCAAACTGGCACCCAGGTATTGTGGTCCTTTCGAAATCTTGTCCAGGGTTGGACCTGTGGCATATCAATTAGCCCTACCTTCAAACCTCAAAGTCCATAATGTTTTTCACATTTCATTTTTAAAGAAATATGTGTATGATCCTACTCATGTTGTAAATTGGAATAATGTTCAGGTGGAGCAAGGCAGCGATTTTCTGGTGGAACCGGACTGTATTCTCGCAAGGAAAGAAACTCTACTCCGGAACCGCACGGTTGGCCAAGTAAAAGTGCAATGGAAGCACTATAGCCTAACAGAGGCTACCTGGGAGTTGGAGAGTAGTATGCGGGTTGCATACCCAACTCTGTTCTAAGAACACTCAAGGAGTGAATAAAGCAACATCGAGGACGATGTTGAGGCTTAAGGGGGGGTGTATGTCACCTACCCAATTTTTGAGAATAATTATTTTCTACTATTATCAATGTATAACGATCACCGATAGCATATAACCAAGGTCTCATATGATCCTTATAATCAATTTCGAAACACACACATAGCATATGAATATCCACTAAGGTCGCGAGCAATCATAGGGCATGTATTGACTCCGCCCATTACATCAAGTCCATTATAAAGTTTAACATAGGGATTATTGTAGAGCTCATAAAGCTTGCCCACACCATGATCCGGAAACAAGATCTTTGCTACTCTATGACGTTAACATGAATTGCATAAAGAGCACGAATGAAGCTCACAAATCCATAAGAAGAGAACCAAACAGCATAGACAATACACACATAAAGACAACAAGTTGATAACGGAGTTCGTCCAGGATGGACTACGTCTCCGGGCCTGCTTCTCAATAGGAGGGCCGATCTATAATCTCAGCATAAAGGAAAAATACATGGCAATGATACAATGATACCTTGGCGACAATGGCCAGGAAGAGAACCGCTGCCCAAAACACAACAAGACTGCTTCCAGCAACTCCGAAGCCTGAAGACGGTGTAAAACGAGTATAAACACTCGTACCTTCCTCCTGCAGAGCTACGCAATCTCCCTTCTCTCCTTTAGCTACAAAGTCTCTACTCCAAAGCATGAGTGGGAAATGGAAAATGAATGGGTTTATATAGGTTGGCTTTCCCTTCTTCACATGACTCTCATGGATTCCTTTGGTTGCAACTAATTTTCCTATCTTGGCCTTGGTTACAACTTCCCTAAGTTGGTTTCCATGTGGTTGGGCTTTTAAGAACATAAACCAAAAATATGGTTCATGCCCACATGTCCATGGGTTTTCACATTTAGTTACTTCCCCATAATGACATTTACAAAATCCAACAATAATCCATTACATACCAAAATCCTTCTTTTAAATAGCATGTTGGTTTTTTCAACCATAAACCAACTTGTTACAACTTCTTTACAAATATGGCATGTTTGTTTTTGGTTACAACCATGCATTAACTTCATAACAACTCAAGGAATAAAATAAATGAGTAATATGTGAGTAATTTTTCCACTCACTTCAAATATTAATCATTTTACAATTTCTCATGAGTAAATGCATGAATTTCCTAAAACTCATTTCAAGCACAAATGCATGCATGCTAGTCATCATGCCACTTCATCATGCCATGTCACCATGCCACGTCATCATGCCATGTCATCATGCCACATCATCATGCCATGTCAGAATGCCACATCATCATGACACATTATCATGCCATGTCATCATGCCACATCAACATGCCATGTCATCATACCGCATCATCATGCCATTTAGCATGCCATGTCATCATGCCACATGTCACCTTGTGATTGGTCTGTACTGTATGGATGCCATGTGTCATCCTCTGAGTGGTGCCACATCATCATGTTTGTATAGTACGGATTCCACGTGTCACCTTGTCAGTGGTGCCACGTGGCACCTCTTTTTGCCAAATTTGCCTGTTGACCTTATGGAACATAACGCGATAACTTTCTCATACGGAGTCCGTTTGAGGTGAAACGAACGTCGTTGGAATCGTCTCGACGAGCCCTTCGATATAGTGCTAGTTTTGCTGAGATTGGAGGACTTCAAAATTTTGCCTTCTTAGATCCTCCTGGATCATTCCTCCCCACTGAGAAGCTTTTGGCCTCCAAAAGCCTTTACTAATCAACAGATAAGTGAGGGAATCGCTCCCTCACTTTCTCCTTCTCAATCCACTTGGATTTGCTTGGATGAGTGCCTCTGATGCCCACTCGAACATAATCAACATCACCTCTGCGAGAAGTCCTTGTCCTTCTGTCCAAGATGACATCTTCCTTTAGCTCATCCATGTACTCAGGAGCGAATTCATCAACTGATGGCAATGAGACATTCTCCCTTTCATACATGATCATGGGAGGCTCATAGAGTTTCAAGTTCTCCACATTCACCACTGAGTAGATCTGCATGTATGGTGGTAGCTCTAAGCGAATAGCATTTGTCCCAATCTTCTCCAAGATGGTGAAGGGACCATATCTAATGGGCTTGAGCTTCTTTCCTTCTCCTTTCATCCTCTCCTTGCTTATGTGAAGCCACACTTGATCTCCCACCTGAAACTGATGATCAACTCTATGCTTGTCATGGCGAGCCTTGTACTGGGCTTGACTCTTCTCCAACTGCTCTTGCACTGCTTGATGTACCTGTTGAACTCTCTGAATGAACCTGCGGGCTTTGTCTTCATCCTTGGAAGTGCTTGAATCAACCTCTCTCCCATAAGTCAATTCCAATGGAGTCTTTGGCAAGTACCCAAAGCATGTCTCAAATGGCGAGCTCTGAGTGGAAGAATGCATAGCCCTGTTGTAGGCATGCTGCACATACTGGATCTGTTCATCCCATAACTTAGGATGCTTGTTGCAATAGCCTCGAAGCAAATGGACAACTGTCCTGTTGACTACCTCTGTCTGTCCGTCGGTCTGTGGATGGAAAGCGGTGCTCCTCTTTAGCTTGGTGTCCATCATACACCATAATTTTGTCCAAAACTCTCCAAGGAATCGGGAGTCCCGATCTGAGATAATGGACGTAGGGAGTCCAAAGTGAACCCATACATGCTGAAAGAAAAGAGAAGCAGCCTGCTCTGCAGTGACCTGCTTTTTACATGGCATAAGAATACACATCTTGCTTAACCTATCCACGACCACATACAAGTAGTCATGACCCCTCCTAGACATAGGCAAACCCCCCACAAAATCCATGGAAATGCTTTCCCAAGGATGGGAAGGAATAGGAAGTGGTGAGTACAGCCCCAATTTTCTATTAGTGGGCTTACAAGTAGAGCACATCACACACCCCTTTACATATTTTGTTACAATGTCTTTCATGCGAGGCCAATACACAAGTCTTTGCAAATGAGCCAAAGTCTTACCTACCCCAAAATGCCCTGATACAAGAGAAGTATGAGCTTCTCGTATTACATGGACTCTTTCACTAATAGGAACACATAACTTGCCCAAATGATAGAGCAACTTTCCCTGCAAATAGTAGTCTTCCACCTGTGGGCCATTGGTTAGCTTCTCATAAATCTCCTTGAAATCATCATCAGTAGCATACTGCTCAATATAACTTTCATGGGATAAAGAAGCATTTTTCAAGACAATAGATGCAACAATAGAAGGTCTAGAAAGCATATCTGCCACTTTATTACTAGTACCCTTCTTGTACTTGATAACTGCGGACAACCTGTACATGCCCACATTAGGAAGAGGGGCATCCTGCTGGAGATGAATATCATGTTGAATCTCCCTTTTGGGAGGCAAACCTGTAGGTTCCTGAAATATATCATCATAGTTAGCCACAATATCAATCATAGCCTTTGTATGAGAAGGATCACAACCTTTGAAAGCATCGGATGCCTCAGCATCTTTTGCTCTCACAACCATGAACATGTATCTCTTGTTAGTGTTGATGAGTCTCTTCATCTGTCCTGCACTAACAAGAGTGGTGTTAGCCTTCATACTGTGAGCTCTCACAATGTACTCCACCCCATTTTTGGTGAGATGGTACTTGTTCTCATGACGAAAGAATACTGCTTGTCGATCATACAAGTATGGGCTTCCCAATACGATACCGCAGATGTCAAGAGGAACAACATCTAAGTCCACCTCATAGATCAACTTTGAAGCAATTGCAAACCTTACCCTGCATTGCTTAGTCACCTGTAGCTTAGCATTATCACATACCCATCCAAGAGGATAAGGCTTGGGGTGAGGTTTAGTCTGTATGCCCAACTTCTTAACAACTGATTCTGAGATCAAATTTACTTGAGAACCCGGATCAAATAATGTTTCAATCTTTGTATGCTTAGACACAACTCTGATGTGAAACAACTCACTTCTTCTTTTATCATTTTCTTTAGAAACATGAGTAGAACTTGAACCAGTATGAGGAGTTTTGTTACCTTGCATTCCCACGGCTGTAATCCTGGTTTCATCACCTGAGTCGGAACCCAAATCTTGTTGCGCTGTTGCAACGGTCTTTTTCTTCTTTTTGCCTCCAAAATGCTTTGGCCTTTGTTCAGGATGCAACTTCCAACAACTTTCTTCATCATGCCCATCAGTGTCACAATGGTTGCAATGGAGCTTTCCTCCTTCCTTCTTGGCAGTAGCTGTCTTCTTGCTCTTGTCTTTTTCCTTGAACTTGTGGTTGTTGTTGTGCTTGAAAGGCTTCTTCTTATGGTCTTCTTGCAAATGATTCCCCCTGCTCTCAAGATGAGTAGCCTGAACACTTGCTTCATCCACACTAGTAGGATTCAACAACAGCAAAGTATGGCGTAGATAATGATGAAGAGCACCAATGTACTTCAAAAGAGTGTCAGGAGAATCTAAAGCAATATTCAATTATAAAGCTTTCTTTCTAAATTCTTCAGTAAAACTCTGAACACTCTGACCCTTTCCTTGTCTAAAACTTTGCCAATCCATCATTGCATTTTGAACATAACCCAACGGATAAAATTGCTTACGTAAAGCAGAAATAAAAGAAGACCACGATGAGAGAAGATTACCCATTTGTTTGCTACCTTGCTGAAGCTTGCTTTCCCACCATACAAGTGCGGTGCCTGTCAGCCGAAGTGAAGCCAACTGAATCTTCACATCTTCTTCTTCGATCTGCTGGACTCGGCAATAGACCTCAATTTTCCTTATCCAATTGTTTAACTTCTCTGCATTCGCTTCCCCATTGAACATGGGCAAATCAAACTTCACATCGAGCTTCAATAAGGGCTTCTTTTGAGGCTCTTTGTGAGGAACCTTGGAATGCTGAGAATGAGATGAGGAAGAAGCACTTGAACTTGTGCTTGAAGCTGAAGGTGAAGAGGGAGGCTCAGGAGGCTCTTCGCCACCTTCCCCTTGGTTAACTGAAGCGTTGCCTTCGTCCTTCACTTCTTTGTCTTCCTTCTTTACTTCACTGCCTTTTCTTTCTTTTGCCATGCGTTCTTCATAGTCTGCAAACAACTTGTCTACCTTGTCGGCCATCATATAGAAGACCTTGTGAAAGTTTGCCTCCATCTCGATGCGGGCATCATTAGCATCCATCTTCCTCCTTCGGTGTGCACGTCCGATCTCGGAATTGTAAGGCTCTAATGTACCCCCACCAACTTGCATTTTAGCCCTCGTGAGCATCCACACTCACAATCCAACGTCAAATAGACCTGCTCTGATACCACATGATCCGGAAACAAGATCTTTGCTACTCTATGACGTTAACATGAATTGCATAAAGAGCATGAATGAAGCTCACAAATCCATAAGAAGAGAACCAAACAGCATAGACAATACACACATAAAGACAACAAGTTGATAACGGAGTTCGTCTAGGATGGACTACGTCTCCGGGCCTGCTTCTCAATAGGAGGGCCGATCTATAATCTCAGCATAAAGGCAAAATACATGGCAATGATACAATGATACCTTGGCGACAATGGCCAGGAAGAGAACCGCTGCCCAAAACACAACAAGACTGCTTCCAGCAACTCCGAAGCCTGAAGACGGTGTAAAACGAGTATAAACACTCGTACCTTCCTCCTGCAGAGCTACGCAATCTCCCTTCTCTCCTTTAGCTACAAAGTCTCTACTCCAAAGCATGAGTGGGAAATGGCAAATGAATGGGTTTATATAGGTTGGCTTTCCCTTCTTCACATGACTCTCATGGATTCCTTTGGTTGCAACTAATTTTCCTATCTTGGCCTTGGTTACAACTTCCCTAAGTTGGTTTCCATGTGGTTGGGCTTTTAAGAACATAAACCAAAAATATGGTTCATGCCCACATGTCCATGGGTTTTCACATTTAGTTACTTCCCCATAATGACATTTACAAAATCCAACAATAATCCATTACATACCAAAATCCTTCTTTTAAATAGCATGTTGGTTTTTTCAACCATAAACCAACTTGTTACAACTTCTTTACAAATATGGCATGTTTGTTTTTGGTTACAACCATGCATTAACTTCATAACAACTCAAGGAATAAAATAAATGAGTAATATGTGAGTAATTTTTCCACTCACTTCAAATATTAATCATTTTACAATTTCTCATGAGTAAATGCATGAATTTCCTAAAACTCATTTCAAGCACAAATGCATGCATGCTAGTCATCATGCCACTTCATCATGCCATGTCACCATGCCACATCATCATGCCATGTCATCATGCCACATCAGCATGCCATGTCATCATGCCACATCATCATGCCATGTCAGAATGCCACATCATCATGACACATTATCATGCCATGTCATCATGCCACATCAACATGCCATGTCATCATACCGCATCATCATGCCATTTAGCATGCCATGTCATCATGCCACATGTCACCTTGTGATTGGTCTGTACTGTATGGATGCCATGTGTCATCCTCTGAGTGGTGCCACATCATCATGTTTGTACAGTACGGATTCCACGTGTCACCTTGTCAGTGGTGCCACGTGGCACCTCTTTTTGCCAAATTTGCCTGTTGACCTTAAGGAACATAACGCGATAACTTTCTCATACGGAGTCCGTTTGAGGTGAAACGAACGCCGTTGGAATCGTCTCGACGAGCCCTTCGATATAGTGCTAGTTTTGCTGAGATTGGAGGACTTCAAAATTTTGCCTTCTTAGATCCTCCTGGATCACACCATAAGTTATATCAACACATTGTTAGGGTATGGTTGCCACCCAAGGACCCATTGCATTCATTGCATGGTAGGGTATTAATGCTTAAGGAATCAACATTTTAATTTCCCAGGCAATAGATATTTAAAACCAACTTATCACTCTCTCCATAGTATGACTTAAGACCATGCGCCTTTTCCAACACCCTGTCACCGTCAATTTTATAAAAGAATTACTTGAACAGCCGCAAGGAATTTATGGATTGACCATACGTAAAGTCATCTACACTTAATGGAAACATTCATAACAAACACACCCTGAAATAGACATTATCTGCAGTCTTGAGATAGACAGGTTCATCTTACAGAATTGGAAGGAGACCATACCTATAACATCGAAATTCATAAGCAGTTTCGATTTATATCACGGTTATTAAACACTTTGAATTTTATTGCTATCTCTTACCTACGAATATGCGCATGAAGGACGAGTGAAATGCTTTAGAGGAGTAGCTAAGTAAGCCTCGGGGCACCTCATGGGACCCCTTTCATCATCATCCAGAAAAGTTAAACTGTCAACACTTGTCAAAAGAATTCTGTTTTCCAATGCATCATAATTTTCAATCATTCCAGCATACGAATAAAGTACATAATCATTAATTGATTTTCACGACGTCATTAAAAGACAAACGACACAACCATTAAATTGTTCCTACCAAACGACACTTTTATTAATTGTTGAATATTGATTATTATTATTTCCGCATTTTACAATATTAGCTTTTTATGGCGATTTTTTTTTATTTTAATTTTATGAAAATATCGAGATGTTACAGTCACCTTGTAGGTCTTCTTCAACCACATGATATATCGAAAACTAAATGGGAGGTTATATCAATGCATTTTATTGAAATATTACATATGACGCCTCTGAGGCATAATTGTAACATGGTAATTATTGAAAAACTAATTAAACGTGCTCACTTTATTCCTCCTAGGAACACCCTCGATGCCTCGACCATTGCTCAATCCTTTCTTCAAGAGGTAATTCACTTGCATGGGGTGCCTCGAAAAATTATATTTGATAGAGATACCCAGTTTATTAGCAAGTTTTGGAAAGGTCTTCAAGTATCTATGGGAAATAATGTTTCCCATATTATTTCCCTTATGTTTTTAATTAATGTGTCAATGTTGATATGGTATGGCTATGAAAAAGGAAATGTTTGCCTATCTTACTTGTAACTTTTGGTAAGATAAATTATTGGTGTGTTAAAACCTTAATGTGATTATGGTATACAACCTTTAATCTAAAAATTATCTTTTGTGACTTATAGACCAACAAATAATAATAAAATCATGTGTAATGTGACCAATCAGAAATTAGGAATATTCCTTTATATTACAAGAATTGAGAGCTCTAACTCACGCCTTTGAATATCAATTGTGCATTGATGCTAGGTGAAAGAAGGGATCCAATACATATGCCATCAATAGCTCTAATAACTGAAGATTCAAAATATTGTTGATGCAATTTACCTTTAGATGTTGATCATAATTTCCCTCTTTACCTGGAATGCAATTATGTTGTTCGTATACAGTTACGCTTTGATTTTGTGCTCAATTTGAGTTTGAGAAACCAGACTAGAATATTGGAGGCAGTTTCTACATCCTGAGTTTTTACTATCTTGCAGTTGATCTCTTGGGACCCCTATGAGGAACATTTCTAGGCATTAATATAATCAACATTTGTGATTTTATTTGCATGTGTTGAGTAGAGATGTCTTTGTGTTGATCATTCTAAGGATACAAGTTTACTTGGTTGGTGTTTTGAAGAAATCACAAGGTTAAAAAATAAATGTAATGTTTTTTTAGGATACAAGTTGATTTGATTGGTGTTCCAGAAATTTTACTAGTTGTTCCATGCTCAGGTACATTGTACAGTTAAATTCCAATGGCTTTAACTTCTTTTATTGGTCATTCCTTTGGTACAACCTATCTAACTCTGCATTCAAAGTGCCTTGATGTGTGAATTGCAAACCCTTGGGAATATTCCGCTACCAGGAAAGTACCTACAGTTTTCTTATCATCATATTTATATCCTTGTTCTATAGGAAAAGCATGAAAAGATAGATCTATATTACAGTGCAAATTTTATGCTAGAGCCTTCATATTCCTCCTTAGGCAAATGAAGTTTGCAGGGTTACCTTGGCTTGCCCTTAGCACCCTATCTAAATTTGGAAATACATTGGCCTCGATGTCGTTAAAGTGGATATTAGTTTTTTTCTCAATGAAATCTAATGTACCTTCTTAGACAACAATACCCACAACACTCAATATTTAATACAAAATATACGAGTGAGTTCACTCCTATGCATGTCGGACCGAGCTCAACCCTATATTTATTTTTTCTCCTGCAAGATCCAGAACTGCCAATCCTCTAAAATTTTATCCCATATACATCCATCACTTCCAGATACCACACCTCCCAATGAATAGTAGGAAGCAAACTCAGGATGTGCGTTCCCCCCAAGAAAGTATCCATGGGAAATGAGTGTGTTCCCCTCTCCCCTATCAAACAATGTCACAACCAATAAGTAAACAGAGATGAATGTGGTGGGACCTCTGATAGCTTATCAACAATGAGTGTGATTGTGACTTGAAGATCATTGTGGTACTTCTACAAATGCGCCCTTCCTCATGACTAGATCCCATGAACTTCTGAAAATCCAACTCGTCCTCCAATGAATGTGTAACTCTCTTCAACAAACATAGAATGGAAGATCTCTGGTCAACTTTCTTGTTGCATTAGCAGTACATACGGAAGGAAAGGTATGAAATATGTGGTTTGACTGTTTTTATATGCTAAGGGTTGTGTTGAATGATTGAGGGAATAAAATAGGATCATTTCAAGTAACCTGGAAAAAATAAATTTTAGTATTATTTTGGTTATAATCGGAGATCATAAACCTGATTTTGTTCTATATATTTATTTATACCAAGATTTGGGATGAGGAAAAAATAATAGTTGAGTGAGCTAGAAGTATTTTACTTAAGAGCAAGGGAACTCCTCTTTTAGGAACACTTTGATTGATTCAACAAATATTTATTTTAAGGAGGTGGAACAGTCTTGAAGTTCAAGACATTTATTCTTTGACTTTATCCCTTTAGATTTGAACTTGTAACCTCTGCAAAGAGGCATTTATAAAACTAAAGCGATGACTATTAAGTGCCCATATATTGGGGGTGCCCGACATGGAGAAGGACTTTTGTGTATGTATGAATGCTTCAGGACAAGGCTTGGGGACAGTTCTGGTGCAAGACGAAGTAGTTATAGATTATGCTTCATGTAAGCTCAAGAGCCATGAAATCAACCATGCCACTCATGATTTGGAATTGGCAATGGTTGTTATGGACCCTAAAGTTATGGAGACATTATCTCATGCGACATCAAATTAGAGTTGAAAACCAACCACAGGAGTCTTGAACATATATTTACCCAAAAGGACCTCAACACTCGCCAGCGGCATTGAAGTGAGTTTCTTAGCGAGCATGATTTCCAAGTAACTTATACCAGGGGTAAGAAGAACAGAGTGGCAGATACTCTAAGCATAAGACTCGGAATTCACTCGGTGATATCCTTAAAAATAGACTTAAGGGATCGAATCTTAAGTCACATTTCCCAAGATGACTGGTACTATCAAGTGAAATCCCATTTGCAAGAAGGAGGACCCATAAGTTCTAAGTTTGAAGGATACTCATTGGAAGGAGATGGACTTTTAAGGTCAAGAGGGTGGATCTACGTTCCTAAAAATGGTGATCTTAGGAGGTTGTTATTGGAAGAAGCCATAGAGATCCTTACTATGCACACCCGAGGGTTAAGAAAATGTATGTTGATCTTAAAAATGTTTTCTTCTGGGAAGGGATGAAAAGAGATATTGTGCAATTTGTGGCACTATGTTTGGAATGTCAATAGATTAAGGATGAACACTATCAACTAGCAAGTCTTATTCAACCACATGATATATCAAAAACTAAATGAGAGGTTATATCAATGCATTTTATTGAAATATTACATATGACGCCTCCGAGGCATAATTGTAACATGGTAATTATTGAAAAACTAAATAAAAGCGCTCACTTTCTTCCTCCTAGGAACACCATCGATGCCTGGGCCGTTGCTCAATCCTTCTTCAACAGGTAATCCGCTTGCATGCCGCATGGGGTGCCTCGAAAAATTATATTTGATAGAGATGCCCAGTTTATTAGCAGGTTTTGGAGAGGTCTTCAAGTATCTATGGGAAATAATATTTCCGATATTATTTCCCATATGATATTTCCCTTATGTTTGTAATTACTGTGTCAATGCTGATATGGTATGGCCATGAAAAGGGAAATGTTTTCCTATCTTACTTGTAACTTTTGGTAAGATAAATTATCGGGGTGTTAAAACCTTAATGTGATTATGGTAGACAACCTTTAATCTAAAATTTATTTTTTTGTGACTTATAGACCAAAAAATAATAATAAAATCATGTGTAATGTGCCCAATCATAAATTAGGAATATTATCTCCAAGGTTCCAACTTTAATTATGTTTATTTTCAACTTTTTCCCAAACAGTGGCTTATGAAGGCTTATGAGATTCTCTCATTCAACAACAGTGGAGTGTGTGTATATTTCTGAGGTCCATTAAAGGTGTGCAGATCATCAAAGTGTTTAGAGTCCACTGATATGTGTCCCAAATCAGATATGATATAAAATTGGAAGCTGGTAAAGAAACTAGGAACACTAGTTCAATTTTGGCCACATTGAATACGAGGTTTCCAACTCTTCCCAAACACTACCAAAGAAACTCAAATTCTTCAAATATCAATTTAATGGACTCAAATAGAATCAAATGAAACTATTTGAACCACTGATAGACTCCATAGAACCTCCAAAGAAGTATGAAATACACCCTCTCAATACTAGTGAGAAACTAGCTCGATTTCCCCCACATTGGAATACTAGTTTTTCAACTTGACCCAAACACTTCCCAATCAGCCCAAGTCTTCCCAAACAGATCCAATTCGACCCCAATACCATATATGAACATATAACCCGCAATAAATATCTGTAGAGAAATATGAAATTGATTTCTCCCCTCAATAATCAGCTACAATGAAACACAATGAAAAGATCTGGATGATCTCCTCTTCTCTACTAGCTTGGGTGGAATCTTTCACCATCGAAACTAGATCAATGGCAGGGAAGGTAAACACCCACTGTGCAATCCCACAAGCTAAGCTCTCCAAGAGTGCAAAACAACAACAATGGTCCAAAATCTCTTTCACTTGTGTCTTCATCCCTTTTATAAATCTTCATGGAGCATTTCCCCCTCATTCTAGAATTCTCTCAGAAATATTTAATAAAATATTAATAAATGTTATTTTTATGAGAGAATGACACATTGAGACCCATTTAATTCGTCTCTAATGTTATTTTTTCAAACAATAACTCCATCTACCTTGAAAATTCGAATTCGAGAGGCTTAGCTTGATTTTGGGTAAGTTACATTAGCATGTGGGCCCAACCTTCTCCTCTAGTGCCCTCCTTGGCTAAATTTAGGACCTACAACATGTCATAGGTTGTCATAAGTTGTCATAAGTTGTCATACAACCTGATTCTTGTCATAAGTTGTCATATATGTCATAGGTTGTCATAGAATCTGTCATTGACTAAAAATAGCCCGTGACTCTTCACCTTCCCCATGAGAGATACTTATCCTTCCAAATTCGAATTTGAGGATGGTGCCATGTGTAAGGGAGGAATATTCCCTCATGTGGACCCCACATATCCACTTATGTGCCCCCAATTCTAACTAGGACCCCATGCCACTTCATTTTGAAGCAATTAATGGTTTTTCCATAATTTATTGGCCTATGTTCCACCATCAATTTTGAATTTTGAATTTCCATGAGAAACTATAGGCCTTGGGGTTAAATATCAATATTTTATTTTTCCCACATAATCCTTAGGAATTGGATAGGCCAACTTAATTGTTTATCTAAAAATTATTTAATTGGGGGCATTACATCATGATTGTAGGATTCGAACTTATTCGAATTATTTGTCTTTTGGACCCGATATGGTCTAGCCTTGAAGAAGATCTATTTTCTATTAAAATTCAACATGAGCTCCGTTCATGTTTGGGATGGTGTCAACCTCAGAGTGGAACCCGTAGTTATGTAACATTAGTCATATTTGAGAGTATTTATTATTTCTTATGAGATTTTATTGAAAATGATTGTTGCATGCATGTTTGTTAAAATTTTGGGGTCGGTATGTTTCCTGTGAATTTATATTAAGTAGCAAAGGTGCTACGTAATGGTATATCTTAGAGTGAATTTTGGACTTAAACCAAAGCTTATGTAGAACTAGTGTATCAATAGTTATTGATGATATATAAAAACCTTATCTTATGGGTTAGATAGTTGTATTTATGGGCTGAAATCATACCTTATAAACCATAAACCATAAACTATTTTAAAATGATGGCATGATATGTTGTTTGCATAAAACTTGTGGGAAGGTTGAGGTTGTTTTCAAAGGAAAAATTGGAATGAGCATCGATCTCTTATATTTTTAAAATAAGTTAATAACCTCTCTTGGTGAAGCTTTAAAGTTGTGTTTACTTGGTCTAAGATGGGGTAGCAGGGATGCTACAAAAGGATGTGCCTTGCATATTTTGGCATAAACTAGGGCTTGTGATGGGAAATGATAACATTTAAGGTGATATTTATAATTATTGAATTAATTGATTATTATGTTGTTTAGAATGTTGTCTCATCATATGGCATGGATTTAATTGATCATAAAGATGTTTATCACATATTATGGGTTAATTTATGATGATGAAGTTTTGTTTCATTATATGCTTGGATTAAATTGAGCTTGATGATATTTACTATGATATTTCCACTGATAATATAGATTAAATGATCATGTTATTATGTTTTTCTATCATATGCCATAGATTGAGTTCATTGTGTTGATGTTTATTATGTTGATTCATCACATGCTTTGTATGGATTGATCATGGTGTCATTTATCTTGTTCTTGATTAAGATGTCATGACTAATGAATGAATGAGTATTATGAGAGCTTTATTTCATACTATGGATTGGGATTATTATGGTGTCATTATGGAAATGATTCATGATTCACTATGAAATATGTTTTATGAGGTTAATAATGATAACCTGAGTATGACAACTATATGTTAACATTATGTTTCATGATCCCATGTAGTAGAATGCAATTCATTCACATTTGTAGTGATGATGTTATGTTTTCATGATGAGATGAGGTTGTATATGGTTCCTCATATTCATAATGTTGATGTTTGTTTTCATGATGGCATATGATAGCATGAAATTCATTGTTACCCTTGGAGATGTTATGTTACATAATAACATGTCATAACATGCGGTTCCTTGGTACTTATGATGATGGTATTCTCATAAGGGAATGTGGTAGCATGCATATTTCACTCATGATGTTGATAGTATATAATATCTAAAATGGTGTATTCATCACTAATGCTATGATGACATGATGAGAGGTGGAGTGACAGGAATCCACTTAGGGCCCGGAAGGCCAGTTCAATCTGCGATGTGGCTCTTTGGTAATGGTATATTCTCATAAGGACATGTGGTAGCATGCAGATTTAGTTATTCATGATGTTGATAGTATATTATCTCTAAAATGTAATGTTTAAGACTAATGCTATGACGTCATGATGAAAGATGGAGTAACAAGAAATCCACTTGGGGCCTGGAAGGACGGTTCATTATGTGATCTCATGGGAGCCATATCCATGAAGGATAATCTATTCTTAATGTTTTATGGTATAACACATTATGGGAAACTAAATTCTTGGGTACAAGATCAACCAGTAAGCTATGCCAGTAGTCCTTTTTCCCTCAAATACCGAAATTCCAGGAATTAAGTAAGAGTGCACTCACCAATGTAGTTGTGAGCAGGAATTTTGATGTCTGGGGTTGTTTCCTATGGGATTTGTGGAGGGATTTTTGGGCCAAACCTTTGAGATACCTGGTGTACATAGGTTAACATACTGGACCAGATTCCTGGTGCCTCCAAATGAGGTCTTGGGAGCATATAGCCCAATGAATACTAGAAGTACTTAAGCCTTCTCATGGTGCCAAAAGTCAAAGAAGAGAAATGAGTATATTTGCAACTTCTCGAATCTATGATGAGACTTTTGATGCATGTTGTGGTCACAACATGCTAGGTGACCCTTATACTAGTTGCAGCAGAGGGCCCTTTCCATGGCAAGCATGACCATCCGAAGTATTGGGGGTGTTCAGAGGTTGATCGGATGGTATGATGTTGGAGTGAGGGTGTGTGGGGATGGAGTAGACCTTGGGATTTTATTTATGCCTAGGTGACTCCTAGGAAGTATCTATTTCATATGAAGTATGTGGAGGATAGGTATCGGTATTCTGCTTTTGTATAATTAACCTTTATGGAATCAAAATTAAATTTCAGTTGGATTTAAACCCCCCACCCTTATTTGTATGTGTATGGAATATAAACACTTCGTAATATTCATTAGAACATATAGTTATATTAGGTATTTATCCCTTTATTAGTGTAGATGAAGGATTTACCTGTGGTGGCCACACTATTAAATACCTTCACTGGCACAATAATACTAGTTATCTAGGTGCATATTGTGTATTGATTATGCATATCATGTAGTTATGTATGAAGTAACTTCAGGATGAATTTTCCTAAAGGGGGAAGGAATGTAATGCCCAAATTATTTAATAAATATAATAATCATAATAATAACAAATATAATAATAATGCTTAATAATAACTATTAAATGATGTATATAATGATCATAATCTAGGATTATTTACAATTAATTAAACATGATTTGTGCATGCAAAAATGCCCCCCTGCTTGGATAACAAGTGGATTCATCCATGCGAAGGGGGATATAACCCCTTATAAGGAGGCTCCTTCCCACAAGAAGGGGTATTTTTAGTTTGGAGGGGGGATGGAGTCGGTGGTTTTGAGAAAGGGAGAAGGGTGGAGAAGGAAATTTCACCGTGGTTTTGGGGGAATTGAGGAAATTTACTGGGGGGGGGGGCGGTGGGAAGCTACGGTGGTATTTTACCAAGGGGATTTACTCGGGCATAGCTTATTGGTTGGGGGCTTGGGGGCTCTTAGCTTGAAGCTGAGGAGATTGGTTGGAAGGAAAGAAGTATCCAAGAATTCAGTTCGGAAAGTTGACAACCGGTGTGATTCTCATTTCAGGCAAGGCTTAAGGATTCGACAACTTCTAGGTAAGTGGTTCTAAACCCCTCTCTCGAATTGGTAACAATAGAAAATTTAAATTATTATTTTTAATAGGTTTGATGTTTAAATTTCACTTAACATCTCTCTCGTCGTGGGATTACTCCATATAAATCCCTTGTATTTTTGGGGTATTTCAATGAGAGAATGGAAGAGGTATGATTTTGAATCTAGGGAATCTGTGAGTAGTTAACTAGTTGGTTCTTTAAAGGTTATTAATGGAAAAGTGGTGGAATGGGAAACAAAGAGTATAAAAATAGAGATAGGATTTTCATAGAGTTTGATCTTGAGATTTTTAGGCCATATGAAAAAATAGAAGGGGTACCTACAATGAGGAAGGAAAAAAGAGAATTAGGGTTCTAGAAGAAAATAAGAGGATTTTGTTGGAAAGTATGAAAGTTGAGTGGATGATGAAAACAAGGGTTGTTTGGTTGGAGAATGAGGATGAAAATGCTAAATAATTTCACCAATTTATGACTCATAGTCCAAGAATGTCTCTATTATTTGGGAAAGGAAGAATGGTGAGGGTGTAGTGGTCAAAATTTTTAAAGAGTTAGTTGACCTAGGAGTCAATCATTTTCATCAATGTATAAAGACCAAGCACGGGTTAGTACTGAAAAGATTGTCAAACTAGCTTCCTATTTTCCTTGGTTTGTTATTGAGGAAGATAATCAAAGTATGTTTGAGGAGGTTTTAGAGGAGGAAATGCTCTCAATCATGTCTTATTTTAAGAAGGACAAGAGTCTAGGTATTGATAATGGATAATAGAGTTATTTCCAGGTTCTTATGATTTGGTGGAAGATGCTCTACAGAGGTTCATTTAAGAGGTTAGGAGCTCAAGTAAGGTTTTGGGATCCCTTAATTATGCATTTAGAGCATTAATTCCAAAACTTGACAAGCCTAGATCCTTTGGTGAATTTAGACCAATCCCTTTATGTAATTGTGGTTACAATATATATTGCATTTAAGTTATGGAAGTTAGATTAAAATGGGTGTTATATGAGGTCATTTCCCTAAAACAATTTGGTTTTTAGCAAGAAAAAAAAATTCATCCAAGGCAATTGGGGCTACCCAGGAAGGGCCTCATTTTACGAGGACTAAGAAGTTGCCTATTATTATTATCAAGTTAGAATCGTTAAAGACCTGTGATAGAACTAATTGGTTGTACTTAAGGTTAATATTGATACATGTTAGCCTTAGTCTTCCAACTATTTAAGTGGATAATGGGATGTGTGACTTTTGTTTCCTTTGTTGTGATGGATTTGCCTCAAATTTCTTGAAGCTCACAAGGGGGATGAGGTAAGGATGTCCCTTATTATTTATTTTGGTTATTAAGGGTTTGACCATGGCAATCATGGAATCCATAAGGGTGGCTTTTGTTTAGGGTATTAAGATAGGTAGTTATGTTCTGCTTACTTACCTTTTATTTGTACATGAAATCTTGCTATTTTTGAATGGTTTAGAAAGAGAAGCAAGAAAATTATAGGAAATTCTAAATGTTTATTGTATGGCTACAGAGATGGAGGTTAATATTAAAAAATATTCCTTAAGCATCAATGCATTGAGTGAGATGGTTTAACACGTTTTAAGGGATCTCTCTCCCTTTAGTTATTGTGATATATAGGAAAGGTTTAAATATTTGGGATTCATTCTCAAATCGAATGCATGTTATGGGAAAGGAGATTGGGGTGGGTTGTTGAGGAGTTAGAGCATGATCCATTTTTGGTGTAGTAGATGGCTCTCGAGAGCATAGAGTGACTCTTGTTAAATCTATAGTAGATGGCTCTCCCTTAGGATAAAGGGTCTCGGGACGTCTCGGCCCCTGCTGAGTCACAAGTTTCTGGTATATCTGGCTTACGGGCTGTTGGATATACCCTTGAGAAGTTGCTGTTCCCATGGTTAAAAAAAAAAATCTATAGTAGAATCTATTCTCGTATATTTCAACTCCTTCGCTTGTTAAATGCTGCGGGCCCGCGGGGCACGATTTCTTTTTATGCGCCGAAAACTCAACACAAACACGTTTTTTCCGTGGAGAGTTCAAAATCAAATTGTGGTCAAAAACGCTCATCAAAAAAATTTCGTCAACGCCGTATTCTTTGATTTTAATTCTGTTCGCTTTCTTTCTCAGCAACTGTCCAACAAAGTTCTGCGAATCTACCACTGGCGTCCCCTCGCAATGGAAGGGTTTCTCAGGTATTTACTTGATGGCCACGCCGAAGCAACCCACTGGAAAAAGTCATCAAATAAAATACAACGATTGCCCTGCCATCCCTGCAGCCAAAGTGGCCTCCAGAAGTTTCTGGTTGCATTCCTCAATGTTCACATAATCTTCTTCTTGGTGGCGACCCAATGAAAGAAGGTGAGAAATTGTCTAAGGGCCTTTCCAACGCGGCCCGGTTGTTCATCCATCCATTCAACATCTACGCGTGGTTGAACGTGCCAGCAACTGCGTTCCACTGACCTTCATTGAAAGTTCGTTACGGCAACATAAATCAGGCTGCATATCTATATAGTACATAGGAGCAGAGAAGACTCCATCATAAACTCAATCAGATTATCGTTCTTTGTATAGAATAGCCTTCATATTCCCCCTTCTATTTTACATTTCTACTATTCTTAGGCGGCCTTATTTAGAACTCTGTTCTCTCATATATATATATATATATGGACCAGCAGGCAACGTTGGAAATTACAGTAATCTCTGCTGTGAATCTCAAAAACGTGAGAAGATTTGGGAAAAGGATGCGCACTTATGTAGTTGTAGGGACCGACTATTCCTCTGCTTTTAAAACCACACGAATTGACACAGAGGGTGGGAGCTACCCTACTTGGAATCACAATCTACAACTGGAAGTGGGGTTGAGCGAGAGCATATTATTCCATAGAAAAGCCTCGGCTGGTGTAACAATACATGTTTATTGTAAAATGCCCTTTGGAAAAAAGCTGGTCGGATGGAGTAGGGTACCCTTCTCTGATATTGTGGAGGGCTATAGAGACCCCCATTCTTTGCATTTCCTCAGCTATCGTTTGAAGACAAGCGAAGGAAACCCTCAAGCTGGCATTATCAATCTATGCATGCGCCTGCTTCCAAAACGATATAGTGAGTACTCAGAACAGCCTCGTTTCAATTCTGAACCTGTACAGTACCCAGAGCAGGGGAGTATTCAAAACATAAACTACAGCGTCAATCATCATCCCCAGCCACAGAACAGCACAGTATTTAGTGGAGCTCTTCATCCATCTGAATTCCATGAAGCAGGAGGAAGCTTGATGAGTAATAAGAATGCTGCTTACTGCTTTCCCCATGCTGCACCGTTGGTTTACCCACCACCGCCTCCATATTCATCTTATGCATACTCCATCAAATAAGGTGGGCACATTAATTCTGATCATGAAGAACGCACCTTATTGCAGGAAACTTGTACAGATTTCCAAAGCTTATGTAAATTTGGTATGATTCAGCATCATGGGTACTGCTGTTATTGCTAGTACAAAAGTTCCAAAAAATTAAACGATGTTGAAGCATTTTCAACAAATTTGTTGTGAGTATTAAAATCTGAGTGCTCTTTGACACTAAACCTCGTGGCAGGTCAATCGATCTCACTTTGTTTATAGGAAATTGTTCGTCTCGGCTATTGCTTATGATGAACAATAAAGATCTTCCCCGAACGCGCAAGATCTTTTTAATTCCGTGATAACTTTACAACGTCACAAATCTTAAAACATATCGATTAAATATCACCACAAAATTTTCATGAAATGTTTGTAAAAAGGCCTCGAGGTTTATAAATCGTTTCTTTTACGCGAGCATCACACGCAATACAGATGTGTGAAATTTATAATTAAATTGTATGCCTTGTGTGTTTTATATTTAAATTTTTTTCTTCCGATAAAATTGGATTGGATATTCCCTGAACCATTTTTAAAATTCTGATATCCAGGCGCGTGGATTCTGTGTGCGCTCAGAAATGCTGCCGCTTGGTGTACCATTCCGTGAGTTTCAGAATTATTCCACAAACGGAATCGTTCCTGTATGAAACGCACGAGAAGCCATTTTCGGGATTGGCAAATCATCTGTTAAATCTTGAACAGATTGAGGAATAATTCGACCAATCTGTGTGAATAGCCATATCCTGCTGACCATGCTGTGATGGGTAGTGGCCTTTTAGCAATCTTCTCAAGCAATTTTTTGTTGGTTTCTTTGGTGCAGTGGAACCTCTTCCTCGAAGGGTATGGCTTTACATCGTTGCTTGGTGGTAGAATTTGATGAATATAGAAATGATCTTCTTTATCTGAGAGGCAAAGAAGAGCTGCAGATTTCGATCAGAAATGATCTCGCTCTAGAAGTAGTGAAAAAAGTACAATTGCCGGTGTTGGCCTTCCTATCTTCAGATGGACTTGAAATGGAACACAAATCACCTGCCGGAATCAAGGATCGAGAGCTTCTTCAGACTGGTTTTTTCAATCACAGGATATAAGTTTATGTGTTTATACTAAACATTGAAATGTGTTATTTTAAATTCAAGGGATGTTTCTGTGCGTTTATATTATAAATGGAATCCTGAGTAAACCTGTCATCAAATGTTTAACAATAAACAATAATAATATAGTTGAATTTGAACTAATCCGAATCGCAAATGTAGGAGGTGTTTTCATCCTAATATGGATCTAGAAAAAGTTGCATCACATAGAAAGTTCATACTGGAGCCCTTTTTAAATGTCCACAGGTTACCTAATATGGGTAAGGTTACCAGTGTCTCATGGGAGAGTTGCAACAATAATTCTCTCTCCATGAGCAATGTCTTGGGAGATTTTATTTCCTTAGCCAGTGCTTGAATTTGTATTAATGTTGATATTATCAATGAAATCTATATTGCTTTTTGAATTTGCATTAAAGTTGACATGATCAAGGGATTTTATAAAAATTGTGTTGTAATAATATGATAGCAATCGGATGTAATTGTTAAAATTTGAACGTTTATTAAGCATGGTTATTTGGTTTTCTACACTGAAGGTAAATTATTCTTGACTAAAAGAGCAAAGGACCAACAAATCTGCATAGTGGAAAGTCTAAAAAAATGACTATATGTGTAGTCTCTAATCACACATACCTTGAGAGCGAACTAAAGTTGGTCCTAACATTGGCATACCCTGAGATGGAGGTAGGAAAGTTTCTTAACTAGTAGAAAATGAGTCGCTCTTGCAGTTTATTATCTCCTTGTTTGACAGTGTTCTTAAGTAATTCAATGAAAATGATGATGAATGATGATGGGCCATTCAGAAAAACAAATGTGGAAATAATCACTTTGGTGATTTCAAATAGAGTAAAGTAAATATAAAAAACATGATTATCATTGAGTCCAAATAGTTTAAATTTTAAATAAAAAAAAATAGATTGCATAGTTATGAGTTTATGAAATATAGATAAAGTTACCTGGAACCTAAATGTAAAATCTTTCATGGATATACTTGTTGTTTGGGCAATCAATCTAGATAAGTGTTCAAATATTTAATTTCAAATCAACTTTTAAGAAACATTGTAATAAGGTCAACCACGGGGCATAGAATAGATTGAATAGATGTATTGTTAAGTTACTCTTTGTATTAGTTCACCGATTTGGAACTCCATAAGTACTACCTTAAAAAAACATAGTTTTATGATCAATTATTAAATATTAAATCCTCCATCAAAATGCACATAGTGTGTATGGAAATTGTTTATCTATATTCTATTTGCATAATGGATGTCTCTTTCACTTTAAATTCTCTTGATGCTTGTATTGGATGTGTAGTTTGGGCATCATCAAAGTGAGATTTATGTGACAAAAAATTAATTCGGGAGTAATCATAACAAGGGTTGCTAGCAGCAAAGTCCCTCCTTTGAAAAAAAAAAATGAAATGAAAATTTTGCCTAAGATCAAAAGCTCTTGTAAGAACATATGTTGTATTTCTGGATCATTTTATATTAGTGTATTTTTTTAATCTTTTTGAGTTTGCTTAGGTAAGTTGAGAGGTCTAAAAGTGACATTAACTACTATGAGAAAAGCATGGAGGAGATTTGAAAATGGCACAACTAACTAAAATAACTTGATGTTTCAAATCTTGGAAAAGAATAAAGGAAAAAGCAACAACTCCTATTGAGAAGCAATAAACCAAAAAACAGAATGAAATCATGAAAAACACTAAAGCTTTCCTAATCCTTAGTAATAGAAATATTTTTTAATTTTTGTTAAATTTTTTTATTCGTGACTTTTATGGTATAACACCAATCATAGTTGAAAGAAATTCTTATGGAAATTAAAATTAAAAAAAAAAAAATGAACCAAAACTTTAGCTACACTTTAGAAATGTTAAAATATTAAATATACTTCTATAAAATTAATGGAAAAAATAGAATAGCATTATTTAGTTTTCATGTAAATATTGAAATTATAATAACACAATATTTATTACTCTCTCTACAATATTAAGTTTTTAAGTATGTAATGAACATATTCCATAACTTGATTAAATTCAAAATTGGATTTTAGCAAATTTGAGTTTTTTGAAAAGATTATAATGTTCTTGAATATTGTTTCTCATCCCTCAATAGTTTTGTCCAAACACTACTTAACCAACACTTAAACAATTTATAATCGTGATTCAATATTTTTTTCCAAAATAACTTATATGAATCACCATATTCAAAAATGAAAATAATTAAAAAAATGAAATTTGCTTATACATGAGGATTATTGCACAACACAAGTAAGTATATTTTTCCAAAATAACACACAAAACACCATATTAAAAAATAACAATAGGGTCAGTGCAAGCTAATGAGGGTCACTTTTGGCGCGTTAGATGCAATAGAAAACTGAAAAATCAAGCATCCCTCAACTTACTTGGATTTTTTGAGATACTTACGCAAAATATCTTGCATTGAGTAAAAAAGATGAAATGTAGAAAATTGAATCACGTTTCCGAATATATAACTTTTATGTATTGAAAATTTGCATAGCTATGTCAAGTTTCATTTTTCCTAACAGACACTTTTTATTTTTCAAGCAAATGATAAGGTATATGTTTTTGTGGGTGCAGCCTTTGAGGGCCTAAATGATGGAATCAAGCTACAAAAATGGGTATTCATGTAGAGAACATATAGCACTTGTGCGCCATTATTTTTCAGAAATTAAATTAGTAGTTTTATAATTTTTTTATAATTGTCGAAGTGATCAAACCTCGAAAATAGTACATCTTTTACGGGTGCAGTCTTTGAAGGTCTTAATGCAAAAATATTGAAATGGTTTTTTCATAGAACGTGGAGGTTAGTGTCCTCTTGTGCACCATACAACTTTTTTTTGAAATGATCAAGAATTGAAAAAGTTATGGAAGAAACACTAACAGTGTGTTTCATGAGTTAAGGAGGTAGGACACAAAAGAAATTGAAAGAAAATAGGAAAAAATAATATTTTTAAATAAAAGTTACATATTTGGAATCTGCAGAAACAATGTTATTTGTGTTTAAGATTTTGTCAAAAATGACTATGTGTAGCATACTGTAACGAGTGGCTAAGCACAGGCTTCTCTAGAAACTGGAAGAAACACCCAAGTAGCTTTGGTTTAACATTACCATAGCACAGGTTTGGAATTACCGAAGCAAACTCCAAAGCATACACATAGGATTATTGTTGTCATGCGAGCAAGTGAGTCGGCTTGGTTTAGGCTCTACAAAACACGAGCGCGTTCTGTTTAAATTCAAAAATATTGTCGTGCTTTTAGAATTTCATAACGTGCACGCGTTATATAACTGCATAACGCGTACGCGTTACGTAGTGCCAAAACGCGCTCGCGTTATGTAAATCATAAAATATATGTTTAATACTTGAGAGAGAGGGGGTGGGGAAGACTCAAGGAAATTTTTGGTTAATATTTGAGAAGGGGTGGGGAAGGGTCAAGGGAATCTATGATTAATATTTAATAGGGGTGTGAAAGGTTCAAGGGCTTAGAAGGATGTTGGAAGCTTGAGTGGGGAGATATTAAGGGAATGAGAACATGATGGGCTGCAGGGGGTGAAGGGAAGTGGAGCTTGAGAGCACTATTAGGAGTATAAGAGGTTCTGAAGAGGTATAGGGTTAGAAGTTGAAAGTGATACTTGAGTGACAAGGGGGAATGGATGGAGGCAAGGGGGATGTGAGAGAGAAATAAATAATACAAGGGGGGGAGAGACATAGAGCGAGGGAGGGAGAGGGACAATGGGGAGGAATGGATTTAGAGGGAGTGAGAGATAGATGGGGATAGAACGAAATAAAGAGATAAGAAGGGAGGAACATAAAGTGTTGGTGGGAGACATGCAGGGAGTGGTGGCAAGAGAGAGAGAGAGAGAGAGATAATATGAGAGGAGGGGGAAGGGACATAAAGTGTGAGAGAGAGAGGGAGTGATGGAGAGATTGGGATAGGTTGAGGGAAAGATAACATGAGGGAGGGATAGAAGGTGAGAGAGAGAGAGGCGATGAGAGAGGGAGGGAGAGAAGGTAGGGTGAGGGATGGAGGAAGAAAGGTGGAGATATATATGGATGGAGGGGGAATGGGTTTGAGAATGGAAAGGGACATAGTGTGTGTGTGTGTGTTTGAGAGAGAGAGAGAGAGATTGATGGTTGGGGAGAGAGAGACTAGAGGGAGGTGTGAGCAACAAAGAAAGTGGGAGGTTGTGTGTGTGTGTGTGTGATAAGGAAGGAAGAATCAGTGAGGTGGCAGGGACGAAGATGGTGTAAGGGAGAGAAAGCGACATAGAGGGAGGGAGGTAAAGGGAGTGAGGGACAAATCTATAGATAGATCTAGATAAAGAGATAGGGAGGGAGGGATACAAGGTGAGATAGAGAGGGCAGGGGGAGGGATAAAGGCACATAGGGTTAGTGATTATGGGCGAACGAAGGGAGAGAGTTCTATAGGGACCTGGATAAGTGCGAATATAAAGAGAAGGTGGATACCCTCCTCGTCATCATCTTCATCACCATCACCATCATCATCACCATCTTCATCATCATCACCATCATCATCATCACCAACATATTCATCATCATTGTCATCTCTAGGTTCCTCATCAACATTTCCATCATCATCATCTTCTTCATCCTCATCATCTTCATCATCATCTTCATCACCATCACCATCATCATCAACATCTTCATCATCACCATCATCATCACCATAAACATCTTCATCATCATTGTCATCTCCCCCTTCCTCATCAACATCTCCATCATCATCATCTTCATCATCATCATCTTCATCACCATCACCATCATCATCAACGTCTTCATCATCATCACCATCATCATTATCATCATCATCATCTTCATCACCATCACCATCATCATCAACGTCTTCATAATCATCACCATCATCACCATCATCAACATCTTCATCATCATTTTCATCTCTAGGTTCTCCATCAACATCTCCATCATCATCGTCATCTTATTCATCACTATCATCATCATCATCAACATCTTCATTATCATCACCATCATCATCATCATCTTCTTCCTCATCAAATCAACATCTCCATCATCATCATCATCATCTTTTGAACATCATCAGCATCATCATCTGAACATCACCATCACCATCACCATCATCATCAACATATTCATCATCATCACCATCATCATCAAAATCTTCATCGTCATCAAAATCACCATCACCATCACCATCTTCATCATCATTGTCATCTCTAGGTTCCCCATCAACATCAACATCTCCATCATCATCATCATCGTCATCTTCATCACCATCATCATCATCATCATCAACATCTTCATCATCATCACCATCATTATCATCATCTTCCTCATCATATCAACATCTCCATCATCTTCTTCATCATCATCATCTAAACATCACCATCACCATCATCATCAACATCTGCATCATCATTACCATCCCCATCATCATCAACATCTTCATCGTCATCACCATCATCATCATCATCATCAACATCTTCATCATAATTGGCATCTCTAGGCTCCTCATCAACATATCCATCATCATCATCTTCTTCATCATCATCATCTTCATCATCATCATCATCTTCATCACCATCATCATCATCATCAACATCTCCATCATCATCACCATCATCATCATCTTCATCGTCATCAGATCAACATCTCCATCATCATCATCTTCATCGTCATCAGATCAACATCTCCATCATCATCACCATCATCATCATCTTCATCGTCATCAGATCAACATCTCCATCATCATCATCTTCATCGTCATCAGATCAACATCTCCATCATCATCATCTTCACCATCATCATCATCATCATAATCATCATCATCTTCATCACCATCACCATCATCTTCAACATCTTCATCATCATCACCATCATCATCAACATCTCCATCATCATTGTCGTCTCCATCATCAACATCTTCATCATCATCACCATCATCATCATCTTCATCATCATCAGATCAACATCTCCATCTCCATCATCATCATCATCTTCATCTTCATCATCATCATCATCATCATCATCATCATCTTCATCACCATCACCATCACCATCACCATCATCATCATAATCAACATCTTCATCATCATTGGCATCTCTAGGTTCCTCATCAACATCTCCATCATCATCATCTTCTTCATCATCATCATCTTCATCACCATCATCATCATCGTCAACATCTTCATCATCATCACCATCATCATCATCTTCATCATCATCATATCAACATCTCTATCATCATCATCATCTTCATCACCATCACCATCATCTTCAACATCTTCGTCAACATCACCATCACCATCAACATCAACATCTCCATCATCATCGTCATCTCCATCATAAACATCTTCATCGTCACCACCACCATCATCATCAGATCAACATCTCCATCTCCATCATCATCATCATCTTCTTCATCATCATCATCATCATCTTCATCACCATCACCATCACCATCATCACCATCATCATCAGCATCAACATCTTCATCATCATTGTCATCTCTAGGTTCCTCATCAACATCTCCATCATCATCTTCTTCTTCATCATCATCATCTTCATCACCATCATCATCATCGTCAACATCTTCTTCATCATCATCATCTTCCTCATTAGATCAACATCTCCATCATCATCATCATCTTCTTCATCGTCATCATCATCATCTGAACATCATCATCACCATCACCATCACCATCATCGTCAACATCTCAATCATCATCACCATCATCACCATCATCATCAAAATTATCATCATCATCCTCATCATCATCATCATCATCATCATCATCATCATCACCATGGTCATCTCCATCATCATCATCATCTTCTTCTTCATCATCATCATTATCATCTTCATCACCATCTCCATCACCATCATCATCAACATATTCATCATCATCACCATCATCATCATCAACAACATCTTCATCATCATTGTCATCTCCCCCTTCCTCATCAACATCTCCATCATCATCATCATTGTCATCTCCCCCTTCTTCTTCAACATCTCCATCATCATCATCATCTTCATCACCATCACCATCATCATCAACGTCTTCATCATCATCACCATCATCATCATCCTCAACATCTTCATCATCATTGTCATCTCTAGGTTCCTCATCAACATCTACATCATCATCATCTTCTTCATCATCATCATCATCATCTTCATCACCATCACCATCACCATCATCATCAACATCTTCATCATCACCATCATCATCATCATCAACATCTCCACCACCACCACCATCATCATCATCGTATATCCTCCTCTTCATCATCATTGACATCTCCCCCTTCCCCATCAACATCTCCATCATCGTCATCTTCTTCATCACCGTCGTCATCATCCTCATCACCCTCATCATCATATTCAACATCTTCATCGTCATCACCATCATCTTTATCTTCATCAACATCATCATATTTATCATCTTCATCTGCATCATGATCATCTTCATTGTCATCACCCTCCTCCTCATCATCATCTTGTGCACTTATGCACTTAGGGATTAATGTTTAGAAGAGGGTCTAAAGGCCTTTATGGGGGAGGGGCTCTAGGAACAAGGTAAGAGAGAGAGAGGCAAGGGGGGAGGGATAAAGGCATAGAGGGCTAGTGATTAAGGGAGAAGAAGGGAGAGAGTGCTATAGGGAGGGATAACGACGAAGATAAAGAGAAGGTGGAGAGATGGAGAGTGGGGTGGCAAGGACATGGCTGGAGTAAGGGAGAGAAAGAAACATGAAAGAAACATGTAGGGAGGGATGTAGAGAGAATGAGGGACATATATTTAGAAAGAGATAGGAGGTATCTAGGGATTATTGGGAGAGAGTTAGGGGGGTATTAAACCATACAAAACATTTGTCCCACACTAAAAACATTTGTTTTGTATGTAACCATACAAAACATTTGTTTTCTTTTGATTTTATTTGTTGCCCTAGTCGTGCACCTAACCTATTTATTGTGCTTAACCATATCGCGTACCCGTTTTTATTATTCATATCGTGTGCGTGTTTTAGCTTTATATAACGCGTGCGCGTTTTGTAACTCTATAAGTAGTGGACTGTCCCTGTCCGAGAGCAACTTTACTCTGTCCAAGCAAAAACAGCAAATCCCGCGATTTTTTCGAACATCATGAGCCCGCCATTGGAAATACTCACAATTTGCACCATCTCCATCATTATTTTTGTTATGCAAGTGCAGCATTGAGGACATCTTTCATGGTTGCTGAGTGTGGTGTTGAGTTATATGGCCATATTTGAAGAAGATAATCAGCAAGCTTGAAGAATCTCCAATTGAATAACACCAAAGATAAGGTCTTTGAAAGATTCATTTTGCCTATATTTGAGGAGCACACAAGATAAGATATCAAGCTTCAAGACCATTTCATGGTGACGGTGGATATACACAATTGTACAAGAGAATCAAAGAGCCCAAAGAATTTATGATTTAACTTTCATTTGCTTATTATTGAAGAGCACCAAAGGTAAATTTTCTCATTCATCATTGTTTTGATGGGAAAGATGAACATTTGAGAAGGAAGATTGAAGCACCTTGAAGGATCTATAGTTCTAGAAAGCACTAAAGGTTTGAAAGCTTGTAATTGAGGAGCAACAAAAACAAACTATATTGAATTGATCATTGTGGTGATGGGGAATGCATGTAACCGAGGAAGAAAATCAACAAGGAAGAAGAGACCTTAAGAAGTCATTGAAGAAGAGAAAGAAAAGAAAAGAATAGACATGATGAATCGGAGGCTTTCTTTGCAAACTAATCCACATCCAATTATAGAGGATACCACGGTTCATCCTATTAATCCACAACAAGAAAAAAGGAAGCATTCACTAGAGGGACCTTCAATTTCCACAATAGTTGTTGAACAAGCACCCCATGGAAGTAATCAAGAAACAAAACGTAAGTGCTCATTAGGGGATGTTTCAATTACCACTTCAAGTCAATGTGATAAGTTACCATATCAAGATGAAGCTCGTGAAGAAACACATAATTTGTTCACCTCTTGTGGTTATACAAGTGATGAAGTCAGAGAGGCGTTGGACATGGAGCCTACTGTTGAAGAAGAAAATGTTATTCGGACCATCGATGAGGATGTTGGACTTCCACAAGAGGATGTTGGACTTCCACAGACCATCGATGAGGATGTTGGACTTCCACCATCCAACTACTAGGAAGAGAATGAAGGACACCAAGCTACTACTGAAACACCAGAGCGTCTTGGTGATGCGCTACATGGTATAATTCCAACCCCCTTACCTCCATTAGCAAGCACACGTCGAAGAACTCCGAAGCGTATACAAGTTGATGAAAGTCTCCTCAATTCCATTAAAGGTACGCTATCTAAATGTAGTATTACTTATCAAACTCAACTGATACTTGATAAATATTTTGTTTATAAATATGATGGAGATAAATGTAGATTATTTTTATCATTGTTAAAATCTAGGAGCATGAATGTTGTTAGTAAAAAGTTAGGGATAAAGATGATAAAGAATTCTGAACCAAGTTCTCATATAGTTAAAATCTTAGTAGATGCATTTGGTAAAATTGGTAAGAACACACGTTCAAAGGACCGCAATGCGGCTCGTCATGTTTTGTCACAAGCAATTGTAAATAAGAACACCGGGGTCCTTCGTATTCTCAGGCCTACATCCAAACTAGTTAATTTGAATGTAAAAACCCTTCGTAGGTATTCTATTAGAAGAGAACATCTTAACACAACCGATCAGACAGATTTTTGGGCCTTTATTGGTCGGTTGCCACGTTGTGACATGAAGCTAGTTGATGCAGTAAAGGGACTAGTGTAGAGTTTTTGGCATGATCACACAAGGCCTTCTTCAAACTGAAAGGATGTACTAAAACTGAGAAGGGTTTCAAAGGATCGTGAACCACATACTAAGCATCTTCTTGATATAACACATACAGAACTATACGAGAAATTTAGAAATGAACATAAACAATTGAACTTGGGGCAAAGATATTTTGAGAAATGTAAGCCATGCTATGTTAAAATAAATACTCTTCGTAACACTTGTTGTTGTTACCATGTAGAATATGAATATTACTATGAAACATTTTTGTACATTCATCGTGTGTTTCATACTAACCATGTGCAGGATTGCTCCCTGACAATACCACCGACTTCATCAAGAGAATTCATTCATAGCATCATGTGCAATAGGCCTGAGGGGAAAACATACTATGCAAAATTTTGTTTGGATGGAACATGCCCCAACTGTGTTGGAATGGCATTATTGAGCCAATATATGTACGAGAGTGGAGACAGTGAATTTGGGAAAATGGTTGTAGACATGAAAAGTTTCAAATATATCAGCTATGAAATAGTCCCAGGGAAAGAAAGCAAAAAAATACAATTGGTGACATCTCATGTATGCATTTATATCTATAAAATTATGTTTGAACAGTTACATTTCAATCCTTGCTTACAAAAAAAACTGACATTGAGATCATTTTGTGTCACCAGGTACCAGTTAGTGACTTCGTCAAGGAATTTATTGAAAAGACACATGATTATGTTCAGCATGTCCACTTGGCACAATGGCAGGATGAAAATTTTAGAATATGCAGAGATACATTTCCCCGTGGTACTATACTTTCAGTTGTTGATTTTTCCGAGAACTACACTCTGCAACCTCAAAATGAGATCCAAAGTCAATATTATCACTCTGAGCAGGTTTCCTTGATGGTCCATATCACATATAGGCATGGCCCAAATAGCACTGAAGAGAAAAGAGAAATTATGAAGGAATATCACTTCTACATAAGTGATGATAGGTGCCACGACTTCCATTATGTACGTCATTGCTTCATCATGTTCTATGATCACTTGAAGGGAAGGAACATACAGATGGATCGACACTAGATTTGGTCTGATGGATGTGCTGGTCAGTTCAAAAATGCACGCATATTTTAATGGTTGTGTTCATTGCATAAAAACTACAAAGTGCCACATATGTGGAACTATTTTGAGACTGGGCATGGTAAAGGAGAGCATGATGGAGCCGAAGCATGTGTCAAAATAGCCCTACGAAGAGAGGAATTGAAAGTATCTACAGAATCTACTATTCGAAATGGTCAATCTATAGTCAGGTGGTGCACGTCAGTAATGGGAGAGGAATCAACAATGCAAGTAGAATCTACAAGAAAGAGACATGTGGAGAGATTTTTTTGGGAGGTGGTAAACATAGATCATTCACATGCACGGGAATGAAATAATGTGCCTGGGACTCGTGGCTTTCATTTGGTTCGAAGCTCTGATAACCCAGTATTTGAAATTTGGACCAGAAAACTCACTTGTTTTTGCCCGCCTTGTTGTGATGGTGACTGGGATGGGTGTGAATCATTGGATTGGGTTTATGGATGGGATCGCATATCACTTCCACTTGATCAGCGTGCAATCGTTGATTTAAATCTGTTGGAAGAAGACCAATCATCTATTTCTATAAATTTTGATCATGTCTCGGACCTTGTACAACCTGGTATGATGCATTTCCTTAACATTTTTTTTGTTTATTTACATAGTCTTCAAATGCACATTAATGGCCTTGTATCGCACGAAAATTATTTTGATCATATACCTACAATTATATTATGCAGGGTACATATACGCAGTGGTTTCCTCAAAGGATAATGAATGGGGTGGTGATTACCGGTTGGCACACTATATAGATGGAAAGCAAACCCTCATTGTGTCCATGACTAACGATGAAAAAAACCACTTCCCAATCGAGTCTATGGTTGTTAAAGGTGAATACTTGACACAGGACAACAATGCAAGAAAGAAGGGTGGATATGTTTACAGGGATTACAAACCAGGTGCAAGTGTGTATCACTTTACCAACTTAATCATTGGTACAAACCTCCAGGTACGAACAATGCCTAGCCGAAATTCATCAAAGGTACGCTAATTCTTACTGGATATAGAGCACGAGAGACTGATGGAGACCATCAGTATAAGAGATTATCCAGAGGGCTTGGTTGTATGATAATAGGTGGGATCTAGCATGATGAGGTATGTTACATACTTTTAATTCTATACTATTTATACTATTTGTCATTGAATATTGATATATGCTCAATTTTCTTATGTATGTTGTTTATGAATATGTCAATTTTGTGTTCTTGATATGCCAAATTTACGTTTATGTTGTTTATAAATATGCCAAAAGTTCTCTTGTATGTCAAGTTTATGAATGTGCCATTTTTTACATATGATCAATAAGCCCTAAGATTATGGGATTGGGTAGAGTTAGATGAAACTTTCCTTGGGTGATCTAACGCTAATTTGTTTGATTGAATACACATCAACATCATCTTCTTCATCAACATCTCCATCATCATCATCTTCTTCATCTCCATCATCATCATCTTCATGACCATCACCATCACCATCATCATCATCATCACCATCATCATCATCATCAATATCTTCATCATCATTGCCATCTGTAGGTTCCTCATCAACATCTTATTCATAATTATCTTCTTTATCATCATCATCATCATCATCATCATCATCACCATCACCATCACCATCATCGTCAACATATCCATCATCATCACCATCACCATCATCATCACCATCATCATCAAAATTATCATCATCATCATCATCATCATCATCACCATGGTCATCTCCATCATCATCATCATCATCATCATCATCATCTTCATCGTCATCATCATTATCATCTTCATCACCATCTCCATCATCATCAACATATTCATCATCATCATCATCATCACCATCATCATCATCAACAACATCTTCATCATCATTGTCATCTCCCCCTTCCTCAGCAACATCTCCATCATCATCATCATCATCATCATCATCATCACCATCATCATCATCATTTTCATCTCCCCCTTCTTCATCAACATCTCCATCATCATCATCTTCTTCATCATCATCATCATCATCTTCATCACCATCACCATCATCGTCAACGTCTTCATCATCATCACCATCTTCATCATCATTGTCATCTCTAGGTTCCTCATCAACATCTCCATCTTCATCATCTTCTTCATCATCATCTTCATCACCATCACCATCATCATCAACGTCTTCATCATCATCACCATCTTCATCATCATTGTCATCTCTAGGTTCCTCATCAACAACTCCATCATTGCAAAGTTGACCCCCGTGTGCAAAAATTGCACACTACCTCACTGAGCAAAACCCTAGTTTCCAAGATGGACCTACAATGTGACACCCAAGCCACAGGACCGGAGGAGAGGGGCACCCCTAGCACTATCTCAGCGTCCTGAATCCAATGGAGTCGATGGTTCGTCGATCCGAGCCACGGTCGTCATTCTATGGTTCATTTCGTCTCACATCCAAAAGGCCTTCAGGGACACCTATTGGATACTTGTTGGGGGCATAGAACTCCAACCGTGCAACAAAACCAAGTTTCGGTGAGTCCGGCAAGTGTGTCTAGGGAGGTTACGGCTAGGAACGCTAGCCGTAAGTGCCCGGCGAAGGATTTTTCAAAGTTGACCCCTGTGTGCAAAAATTGCACACTACCTCACTGAGCAAAACCCTAGTTTCCAAGATGGACCTACAAGGTGACACCCGGGCCACGGGACCGGAGGAGAGGGGAACCCCTAGCACTATCCCGACGTCCTAAATCCAATGGAGTCGACGGTTCGTCGATCCGAGCCATGGTCGTCATTCTATGGCTCGTTTCGTCTCGCATCCAAAAGGCCTTCAGGGACACCTGCTGGATACCTGTCGAGGGCATAGAACTCCAACCGTGCAACAAAACCGGGTTCCGGTGATTCCTGCAAGTGTGTCTAGGGAGCTTCCGGCTGGGAACACTAGCCGTAAGTGCCCGGCGGAGGATTTTGCAAAGTTGACCCCCGTGTGCAAAAATTGCACACTACCTCACTAAGCAAAACCCTATTTTCCAAGATGGACCTACAAGGTGACACCGGGTCCATTAGACAGGAGGAGAGGGGCACCCCTAGCACTATCCTGACGTCCTAAATCCAACGGAGTTGATGGTTCATCGATCCGAGCCACGGTCGTCATTCTATGGCTTGTTCCGTCTCACATCCAAAAGGCCTTCAGGGACACCTGCTGGATACATGCCGGGGGCATAGAACTCCAACCATGCAACAAAACTAAGTTCCAGTGAGTCATGCAAGTGTATCTGGGGAGGTTCCGATTGGGAACGCTAGCCGTAAGTTCCCGGCGGAGGATTTTGCAAAATTGAACACCGTGTGCAAAAATTGCACACTACCTCACTGAGCAAAACCCTAGTTTCCAAGATGGACCTACAAGGTGACACCCAGGCCGTCCGGGACACTTGGTGACTTTCCGTCCTCCTAGGGTTTATGTTTTTTAAGGATTGTATAATTTCCTTCTTGACAACTCACCTCTTATACCATGTTAATTTTTTTATACTTGATCTAGATAAATGCTTTATACCAATTATAACCATTAGTTCAATGCATAAATTTAACCATAAAACATTTACATAAAGAATTTAACATGTAGGATCTAGAGAATAGCAATGCACAAGAGACACAACATTTTATCCCGGTAAACCCTCATGGGGAAGAAAACCTAGCAACCTTTCTTAGAATAATTACATGTTTAGAAAACAAGTACAATGAAACCATGAACAAACCCTAACCCTGAAGGGTTTTACCACATGAAAAAACCTTAATGACACATGACAACAAGAGTACTTATCTACATGAAGATGATCTCCAAGCCATAAGGATATCCAAGCATATCCTTCCCAACCAACAAAAGAAGGCACTTTATTTCTCGAATCCCAAGGTAACGTTTGTTCCTTTCACCAATGTTTCTTTGAGCACTTGTATGCAGTTACTCATATGTAGTGTTGAATCTAATTGTACAATCAAATATCGGGCGTTGATGAAATGTGTAGCATGTATTGCACTTAGTTTTATTAAATTACACTTGAACATTGACTTAGCTTGTAATTTAATCATCCAAACTCACAAATTTTAATTAGACCTATCCAATTAGTGTGCATGAGTGAGTTCATTGAAACCTTGAAAAACATTGTATTGCACTTAGTTCACATGAGCAAGAACTTTAACTTAACTTGTAATGATCATTCAAAATCACAATTTTTAATTAGATATGAATTCGTTGAAACCTTTAAATATAATAATTTGTTCTTTTGACATAGCGCATTCATTAGTAATAGATAATCCACACAAATCAACACAATAGATTGACACAAGAACATGTGGAAACCAAAGAACAAATACAAAGTGAAATGTATCATTCATTTATAAGTGAAATGTCAATGTACATGTCTCCAAAAGTACATATATATCCAAAAGTACATGTATCCAATGAAGTCAATGTACATGTCTCCAAAAGTACATGCACAATGAAGTCAATGTACATGTATCCAAAAGTGAATGTATCGAAAAGTACATATATATCCAAAAGTATCCAAAAGCACATGTGTCCAAAACTATCCAAAACTATCCAAGCCACATGTACATGTACCCAAATGTACATATATCTCATAAGACACATCAAAACTCAAGCTTCCTCTTGTTCTTTCCCGACATTGATCCTCTAGGCACATCTCTAGGATCAGTGTGTGTCTCTAGATCCTGCAAATTAAATATCAATTGTTAAATTCAACTAACTATGTACTAATACATTAGCTCAACAATTATCAACTTGTGCATGGAAATTGCATGAAACACTTGGTCACTAAAGGACATCTCACCTCAACTGACAAAGGGGATCGTGTTCCTTGTGTAGTAGATGGAGTTGTTGGTTGAACATCCAGGATGGTCGCAACCATGGTCGAACCAGGGGGGCCAGGAACTGCTCCTGCTGGTGGTGGCTACAATCACAAAATGTTGAAATAGTTAGACATGCATGAATAAACAATAGAGAACAATAATAAACTATGTAAAGATCATGTTGAAATAGTTACATACCTCTGTGTGATCAGTTTCCATTGCAAATGCAGCACTGACTGCTGCATAAACCATCGATGCGAGGTTTTCAGTAGACAACTCGGGTTCCTGATGTAGTAAACATGCAATTCAAACATTAACAAAAATGATTTATGCACTGGATTTCAAGTTAACCAACAAATATCATCGAAGGATATACATTTCCATGCTATGAGTAATCCCATGGTCGTGGGCAGTTGGAGTCTTGCTAGGAGTAGGCCGCCTCACATACACACGACCCTTGTTCACGAATGGCCTAGCAGGAGATACAAATCCAGGCAATGGTCCAGATGTCTCGGTTGGTGCCTACAGTCAACAAGTGTTCATGTAGTTAGACATGCATGATTCAACGAACAGACATGTCTTTAAAAAATGACATTTTTAATTGTTTACCTGGAGCCCAGATGTTTCCTCACACGATACAACCATGGATGCTACCTCCACATTAGCTTTCCCCAGTGAAGGATCTTCCATCTGCAAGTTTAATAATTGTAAATATTAGACCATAGATAGCATTAGTGAACTAAAATGTAAAGTATGTGGAAATTAACAAATTAACAAGTATTAAAAAACTGAAATTTTAAAATGTTTACCTCGGTGTGAGATACGACAATGGGTGCTATATAAGATGGGCCTGCCAACTGGGTAGCATCATGAATCCCTCCACCAACGACGGGATCAGTGGATAGAATTTCATGCCCCCCTGTAGAGTCTGGAACATCTGACTATGGGGCGTCGCTGCCAGAATAAAGCATCAACTGCAAGTTCACAAAATTAATATATTAGCTGAAACTATATATATGTGTACAAAGAGGAAAATAAATGAATAATTTATTACAATTAACCATCTACATACCTGACGCAAAAACCCACTAAAGGAAACATCTGAGGCAAGACCATAGCAGGGATGACCACACGATGTGCACTCGTGAGCATCAATACTAGGCTGGGGATGTGCCGATGGTCCTACACTAGTGGATGGTCCTGCACTAGACGATGGTCATGCATGGTGATGACCTGGTGTATGTACCACACCAGGGACGGATGTCCCTTCCTCACCCATATGTTGAACCATAGTGCCATGGAGAACAACCGCCCGTGCCAAACTCAAAAACACATCACATGTCTGTGGAATAACACGATGTGCAGGTGGGACATCTGTCCCAGGAAACTGCCTACGAGGTGCAGGGATAGAGCGATCAGGGTCTCGAAGCCTTGCATTGGGTCGGTTTTGGGGCATCCCCCCACCGATCCCCTGAAACTGCAAGATAGAAAAATAGTTTACGTGTTTATGTAACACGAACTTTGCATACATCTTTCAAAGGGAATACAAGGGAATTTCCTTGTTGTTATGTGGTGGCATATAAAAAACCATGTACCATCTATCCATCTAGTTATCAACAAATGGTTGAAATGTGCACCACTCAATAGAGATGTGAGGCTTGTTTGCATTTGGGATTTCCCCCGATCGAGGGTCCCTAAACAATGCAAATATGAGCTCTTTGTATATTTTCAACTTTTTTATTGCAGTGTAGTCTAGCCCATCAGCATATTGTTGTCTGTTTCTTTCTCTATATGATGTAATATCATATAGTACATTTCTAGACTGTGAAATGGTGTCAACAATTGCATCAAGAGTTGATGCAAGCGAGCGACGAATCTTGTCACCACCACTAAAAGCTGCACTAATGCCACTCAAGTGGGCAAGCTCAATCAATATCTCGTCATTTGTGTCCATAGCCGCAACTGCAATAAAAACATCAATACATAAATCATTAGAAACTTATACATGGTATATAATGACGTCTCTTCAAAATTGAAAATGTATTAAATCAAACTCGAGTAAGCAATTTAATGGCATTCACTTACATACATTTAAAACTTAAAATTAAACATTTAACAAATCAAAAGTAAGTTTCATTCAACTTCTTTCTAGGATATGTGAGGCAAGAAAAGGGGTGATACAGGGCTGCCACCAATCCTCCAAATATCATTGACTTGATCATGGTTGGAAACACTCTAGGTAGTTCATGGGTGTTCACCATTTCCATTGTTCTATAAACATGGAAACCAACCAAAAGTGACAATTCCTTGGAGCAAAACAGAGACAATTTCTCTCTGCAAAATCGATCTCTACATTGTATGGCAAGTTCAGAAAATTAAATAAAAAACATAGTGTTTTTCTATATGAAGTCTTTGAGTTGAATCGACGGTCCCTGAGCATGGAGTAGATTGATCGAGGGTGTGGATAGGGCAGGCCCAAGAGGCACTTTGTTAATGTGTTTTGGCATTTAATTAAGGGTGCTTAACTAAGAGGCAATGTATAGCTACATACAGTTGTGATGAAATTTTTATTATGTTCATGGACAAATGATTGTGATGAAATTTTGAGAAACCAAGTTACTAATTTTTTATGCATTTTTTATATTCACGCGTGTGCATGCATTTCATCTTGTTATGGCCATTTCCGAGGAAGCTTATTCAATTAGTATCATGGGGAAATGGCCTTTGAGGGTTGGAAATTTGGGTTTCATGTGGATGGATACATTGTAGAAAGGGAGGAGTTCTATTTTTTTTCGATTTTTGGTTGCATTAGGAATTTTTGAGTTCTTGAAAAGGGATTCATTGTAATTATTCACTCATCTTGGTTGAGGGAGATGTGAATTTAATTAGAGATTGGGTTATTTCCAATTTTATAAATATTTCAAAATTAGATTGTCTTAAACTATAAAAAATGGTAATTTAGGTTTAGAATTGACAAAAAAATGGTATGGGTGAATGAATTACCTGATTAGATGACAATCCACCGGTGAATTTGCCTCCCCTCCAACGAAATCGGGCTCCTTTGATACTCCAGGGCACACAAACCGTCCTCGTCCAAGCTCGAATTCGTGTTTCTGATGCCTGAAATTCGCCGTGGGTAATCGGGGGTGGTCGGGACTGTGTATTTAAATTGATTTTAGATTTAATAAAAGCGTACGCGTTTTGTAGTTATATAACGCGTACGCGTTGTGTTTACCTAACCTACATGTCTAATGACATGTCAGGCTCGAGTTTTACCATACCAAGTGCTAAGTATCATAAACACGTTATATTTTTATGTAACGTGAACGAGTTTTCAAAAACTAGGATTGCATCTAAAGTGACCCTCATCTTCTTGCACACACCCAATAATTAATATATATATATATATATGAAATTTGCACAACAATAATGACACACTAATTTGAAACATTATGAGCTTGCAAGCACAATTCACCATATTCAAGTTCAAGGCAATAAAAACTAATCAATTAAAAAATAAAAGTTTTCATTTTAAATGAAAAACACAACCTCAAAATGTTTATGCTTTTATTTACAATTTTTTTTTTATAACTTTGGTCAATGGACAAAACTCCTTTAAAAATAAGTTCCATGGTCAAAATTTTGATGAGTTAAATAGAACAATAATTTTGAGTAAATAAAACTTCATTTTTACCTACTTTTATGTTTTCAATTTAATATATAAATTATACTTTGATGCTTCTATCTTTTCAATACTTGATAAATCACAATTTAAATTGGATCATCTATTTATCTCAATAACATAAAGTTATTACAATATGGATCGTAAATTTGTACCAAACATTCATAAGATGATTTCATGTGAATGTATTACAAAATTGATTATATAATATGAAATCCATCAGCAATAACATAGCTAGTATAGATAGCATCTTCTTACCGACTTGCAAGCAAGAAAATATGAAATAAGATTGGCCATGTCAATGGTGGGTGTTCCTTTATGCAACAACGTGCGTTAGATAAGAATTCTATAAAATAAAATAGAATGAAATGAGGACTAGAGATAGAATGATAAAGACTTGCCAAAAAAAATGACATAAGGAAAGAAAGAAAGCTTTAAGAAGATTGAATATGAATTCGGTGAAGGGAAATGTTCCTTAAGTTGCATCCAGATCCTAAACTTAAAATTAATTATTGTATTTAAATTTTCAAACACAATTAATTAGGTTGGAAAAGAACTTTTCATTTTTCAATGTTAGTTGTATTTATTAATAAAAAATAGATATCAATTTTGATACAGTATAATTATTACTTAGCGCAAAAAAATAGAATGAAATCAAAAAAGTAGGAAAGCTTTCCTAAACTTTCCTCTCTAAATAAGTAAACTTGCTTTAAGAATAGGAAATGTTATTTTTTGAAATTTTGTATTCTTCATTTTTATGGGAGTCCATTTTTATGGTATAGCACCAACTATAAATGCTTTTGAAAATTCAAATAAATAAAAAAAATTGAAGAAAATAAACCAATATTTTAGCTATACTTTAAAAATGTTGAAATATTAAATCTAAGTCTACACGATTAATGAAAAAACTTGAAAACAATAATCTTTGTCGTAGTAAGGACTAACAAGAGTAAGAATGACAAGGTAACTGTAACTGTGTGCGAAGTGTGCAATAGATTAAGATTGACAATGTCAATTATTGTGGCTTATGGGAGAACACTAAATTGATATAGTTATTCCATTCATTTTGAATATGGAAATGAAGGATCCTTAATAATAGATCAATTATATTAAAAAATATAAATTTAATGAATTATATTAAAATAAATATAAAGTTAATACATATATGAATATATTTAAATTTATACATATTAATATAAATTTAATTAATTTTGAATACAAAAAGGAAGAATCTTAATAATAAATAAATTATATTAAAATAAGTATAAAATTAATAAATATATAAATTTATTAAAGATTCTTAAATTTAGTATTTACTTAGTTTTGAACAATAATTATATGCTAGAAATGCCTTAACAATATATACATTCACTATGTTGTATTAATATATTAAAGTTTTATAAATTAATATGAATTTATTTAAATTAAATATTTAATTATAACTTGATAAATATTTTTTAAAAATATTAAAATAACTATTTTAATGAAGTTTATTTATTTAAGAATATTAAATAATTTATATATTTATGTTTCACTTAATTTATATCGATTTAATCATTAATAATTAATCATAATGTTATTTAGTTTTGATTTTTATTTACTCAATAATTATTAAAATATGGAAAATTATTCAATGATGGTTAACATTCCTCGTTATGTTTGTTAGAGAATGATAGACATTTTGTTTTTCATCTTTCTTAACCAAAAAGATATAATTTTTTATTCATGAGGTTGCACATTTTTCCTTAAAATATACATATGACTTTTTATTTTTAATTTATTTAATTATATAATATTTTTCATAATATAATTTTTAAAATTAAAATAATAATATTTAAAGTTACAATAGACTTTTTTTTGTTTGGCAATTTTTTCTATGAAGAACTTTCTATAAAAACTAATTATCGTCATACATTTGTCAAGTCACTCCATTTGTTGCACCCTCTAGTGAATGGAATTTGATAATATGTGGCATTCTTGTGGTGTCCTAGCATGTCAGTCCTAATGTCTATAAACGCTCATACCCAAACGTGAAGGAGTTGTGCAAGTGCATCAATCTAGACGAGTCGAGGTTGTGGCCTACGACACTACAGTGCAGAATGTCATCCTCATGGGAGAAGGAAACCAAAAGGTTTTGGGATCTAGTGCTCTTCAATGTCATGTTGCTTAGCGTTGACCTCAAAACTGTTAGAGGTGTGATGACGATGTTGATTCCCATAAACACTATCATACCGACGCCATAAGAAAATATGATGTGTTATTGTAATGTTTATTATGTAAGCTTAATTATATTTGAGATCAAACAAATAAAATTGGATACAGACTATCACCAAAGTAAAAAACTAAAGATTATGTATTTATGATATTATATCAAAATGTATGTATAGAACATTGATTGTAATTACCAATATAGATCTGCCTTAAACCAAGATTTATTAAACACCATGAGGGATTCAATTTAATGAGGTGTAAATTTTTATAGGTTTAAATTTTTTACATATCAAGAAAAAATTTATACCTCAAGAAATTGGATCTCTCTTGGTGCTTAATAGATCCAGGTTTAAGATGGATCTATGTTGATTTTAATTTTATTTTTTATGAGCCTACATGAATTTTTTCAATTACTTTTTATTTTTGAAAAGTTATTGGCCAACATGGGAACGTTGCATTACGTAACATGACAAACCTAACAACATTTCCCCCATACTAAGTTGTAAGCACCTCGCTACTCTCGGTGTAAAAAAGTGCAAATAATTCTTACAGATAGAAAAGCCAACACAATGTTTGAATTTGTAATGAAACCATTACCTCTATTCCATCATTTCATCAAGTCTATATAGAAAAAAAATCCTTCCTTCTCTTTGGTTTTAATGTTGTCTACGAATACGAACTCTATCCTAATCACTTCTCCATAGCCCAATTATATTAAGAGTGAATTGGGTTTAGTTATTTGCAAAAATGTATTTTAAAAAAACTTTAAAAAAATTGAATAAATATAAGCTTACAAGCAATGTACTAACAAAATTTAAACATTCAAAACTAAAGAAGACATCATTATGAAGCATTAGAACTTAAGTTTTTTTAGTAGATTAAGATGTTCAAATGTGTTTATCTTTTAGTAAAAGGTATGACCTACATATATTCATAAAAATAGAAAAACACCAAAGATGTCAAGTGGATCTAACTTTAGGTCAAATGTGTCATTAGAAAAATAGAAAATTATCGAATAAGCGGAATGTGTCCAACTTTGAGTAAAAGGCATGATCAACACATGTTCAAAGAACTATGCATCCATTTACATATATATTTGTATGGATTTTTCTTATCTATGCATTATGTTGTTTCATTCCTTCGTGTGTGCAAAGAGGCGTGTGAGATGAAGAATTTTTTCCGTAGGTAATGTACAATGCCTCTTGTTTGAGCAAAGATATGGTGGTGGTGAAGAGACAACACCGTAGGATATATTATGGCGGTGGTGGAGAAACAAAACCATATGAGAGCTTATGGTGGTGGTGAAGGGGTAAAACCCCATTTTTTTATGTTTATGATTAAGTCCATTTGTTATGCAAGCCCATATTGGTGGATTGCAGTATTGTACATTGAAGGCCTTTGGTTAGCATGTAATTCCATATTAATGTTTTGTGGGGTTTTGAATAAAATGATGGTATTTGCTTGGTGTTGTGTGTGTAAAATAAATTATTCAAAAATATATATATAGGAAAATGACCTTGCACAAATTATAAAATTTGTTTGATATTAATGTACAACTCCTCTTGTTTGAATAGAGATATGGTGGTGGTGAAGAGACAAAGCCATAGGAAATATTATGGCGCTGGTGAAGAGACAAAACCATATGAGTGCTTATGGTGTGGTGAAGGAGCAAAATCCCATTATTTTCTTTGAGGAATAATTAATTTCATTTTGTATGTAAGATGTGACCGATGGCTTACATGATTGTACATCCATGGTCTTTGGCTAGCATGAATGAAGTTCCATATTAATGTTTTGTGAGGATTTAATAAACTAATAATATTTGTTTGGTGTTGTTTGGGTGAAATAAATTATTGATTTTTTTAGGAGAATGTCCATGCACAAATTATAAAATTGGTTTGATAATAATGTACAATGCCTCTTGTTTGAACAAAGATATGGTGGTGGTTAAGAGACAAGATCAAATGAGATCTTATGGAAATTGTGAACAGACAAAACCATAGAAGAGTTTATGGTGGTGGTGAAGGGGTTTATGGTGGTGGTGAAAGGGCCAAACCCCATTATTTTCTTTGAGGAATAATTAAGTTTGTTTTTAATGCAAAACCACACTGGTGTATTGTAGTATTGTACATGAAGGTCGTTGGATAGCTATGGATGTGGTTCCATATTAATATTTTGTGAGGTTTTGAATAAAAAGATAGTATTTGCTCGGCCTTATTTTTGTGAAGTAAGTTATTCAAAAAAAATATAGGAAAGTGTCCATACACAAATAATAATATTGGTTTGATATTTTGATGTTATTTATTTATTTTCAAATTAATTCTTAAAATCGGTGGTTTTAATTGTTTTTATCTAAAAAAAGAAAAAAAAACTGTCACTTGATTATCATTGGCAATGAATCAAAGATAACATGGCTTAACTTGAACAAATCCTTTGTCTCTAAAATTAGAGTTAAACATTACACTCTAGAGTACTAACTACATACATCCAAAATATACATTATCATAGTTCTAAATCCTCTAAATTCTACTAAATGTGTCTATACTTCTACCAGTTACATGTTTTGATCACATACACTCTCTAAAACATGGATTACAACTATATCAGACTTTCTCCTAAAACCAGACAAACGGTGAAGCATTCCACATATTTCCAAAATGTTAATATGCACGATATGATCCAACAACTATCACTTGATGGTCATTGATATTTTCAAAATATAGAAATCCTTCCTTCACCCCTAGACAAAATATTCATCTTTTTATCAATTTACATGAAGATTCATTGTCGAAACCCATTCAGGAGACTGGGACATCCAAATACAAGTCTTACCACCACCACCTGGTGATTACCGAGTTTGGAAGAAATGAGACATCAGATTACTACCATGTAAATTCTACCAGTTGTTTCAAACATATTCACAGTTTCAAACATGTTTATAAGTTAAACAAAGATATTATTATCCCCATATGAAGCAATTAAAAGGACATCTAAAAATCCTATGAAAATTTCAGATAAACTTACCTGGTGCACATGTAGACAAAGGATGCAAAAGAAAACTAAAACAAGAACTGGAAAATGCAATCAGATAAAAAAAAATATGAGTTATTTATAGTGGTGAAATTCAATAGATCTCAAAAATATATGGTTATCGTAGTTCTAGATGTTGGGCGGTGAAGTTCGATGGGTATTCAACTGGGCGGTGAAGTTGGATGGGTGATTCAGCTGGGCGGCGGCTGGAAAGTTAGATGGGTGATTCAGCTTGGCGGTGGCTGGAAAGTTGGACGGTTGGGAAGTTGACGGCAGGACGGTTGTTGGTCAATTGCTAAGCTGTGGGGGTTGGTCAAGCTTACGCTTTCAACACTCCCCCTTAAGCTTGAATTTCTGATGATGGCCAAACCTTTTCTTAGGTGTTCAAATCTTTCCTTTATTAATGGATTTTGTGAAGATATCTAGAAATTGATCTTCGGATCTGCAAAATTCAAGATATATTTCATCGTTGTTGATAAGTTCTCTAATGAAATTATATCTAATATCAATTTGCTTGCTCCTTTTGTGAAAAACATGATTTTTTGATAGTTTTATTTTTGAATTATTGTCACAGTAAATTTTTGTTACTCCTTCTTGATCTTGCATCAAATCTGACATATTTTTTCTTATCCACACTACTTGACATGTTGTTGATGTTGCTACTACATATTTTGCTTCAGTAGTTGAAAGAGTAACAATGGTTTCTTTTTCTGAATCCCATGAGATTGATCCTGAACCAAGATAAATTTATATATATATATATATATATATATATCCAGATGTACTTCTTATGCCATCAATGTTGCCTACAAAATCATTATCTGTGTAGCCAACTAGTATGAAATCATTTGATCTTGAATATAAGATGCCATAATATCTAGTTCCACCAACATATCTCATAATCATTTTCCTTTTTTTCCAGTGTGAGTCCTTTGGTGTCTCCATGAACCTTGAAATCAAATTGACTGCATACATAATGTTAGGCCTTGTTGTCTTTAAATACATCAAGATGCCTACTAATCTTTTGAACAAACTTGGATCTACTTTTGTGCCCTTGTCTTCTTTGCTCAATTTCAATCATGTTTCCATAGGTGTAGATGCTAGCTTGTAATTCAACATATTGAACCCTCTTCAAAACATCATTTGCATATTTTTTTTTACAAATGAAAATTCCATCATCTGTTTGACTTACTTCTATGCCTAGAAAATATCTCATTAATCCCAAATATGTCATCTCAAATTCTTTTTTCATCGTTGATTTAAACAACTCAATTGAAAATTTTCCTGTAAATATCAGATCATCAACATATAGGCATACAATTAAGACCTTACCTTGATTGTTCACCTTGATGTAAACAGTTGGTTAACTGTTGCATTTTCTAAAACCATGGTTCAAGAAGTATGAATCAATGTGGTTGTACCAAGCTTTTGGAGCTTGTTTGAGACGATACAGAGCCCTTTTCAATCTATAAAATTTATGTTCATGACCCAATATCTGATAACCTGGTGGCTACTGCACATATACTTCTTCCTATAATATATTATTCAAAAAATGATGATTTGACATCCGTCCGACAAAATTTCCATCTATGATGCCCTGCTATTGCTAGCATTGATATCATTGTATCTATTCTAGCTACTGGAGAAAAAGTCTCATTGTAATCAATCCCAGGCTATTGTAAAAAACCTTTTACAACTAGACTTGCTTTATGCTTCACAACATTTCCATTAGAATTAAACTTTGTCTTATAGATCCATTTCACACCTATTGCATCTTTTCCTTCTGGAAGATTTACTAATTTCCAAGTTTGATTTTTCTCTATTGCTTCAGTTTATTCATCCATGGCCTTTTTCCAACTTTCATATTTAATTGCTTCTTCAAAATATATTGGATCAACAATAGAAAATAATGCAAAATCAGAAATTAAATCACTATCATCATTACCTTGAGTTACCTCATATATTTCCCTGAGACTTCTTGTCTTCACTAGAGTTCCATCTAACCCTGAGCTATCACTTGGGTGATATCTAGGTATTGATTGAGATCTTGAAGCAGAGTGAGGTGTTGATGTTGTACTATGTGAAATGGATCCATTGTTGGGAGCATGATCTTCACCAAAATCTTTCATTTCAAATTGTTGTTGTTGATCATGTAGATTTTCATTCCAAATCCATTCTTCATCTTCAATAAACCTAACATATCTTCTAATTATAGTCCTTTTTGTGATGGGATTATACAACTTGTATGCTTTTGATTTCTCACCATAACCCACAAAAATACATATTTATCTTTTATTATCTAACTTCTTCCTATTTTCATCAGGAACATGTGCATATGCAATGCACCCAAAGACTCTCAAATGAGAAACATTATGTTTCTTATTACTCCATACTTCTTGTGGTTCTTTATCCTTCACACTCTTTGTGGGGGAGCGATTCAAAATGTATATTGCACAAGATACAACTTCAACCCAATACTCATTTGGTAGATGTTTAGCTTTCATTATGCTTCTTTCCATTTCCATTATTGTTTTATTTTTTCTTTCTGCAATACCATTTTGTTGCGGTGTATAGCTAGTTGTAAGTTGCTTTTTGATGCCATTTGCTTTGCAAAAACTCAAAAAAATCATTGGACACAAATTCTCCACCTCTATCTCTTCTTAGAATTTTAATGTAGTACCCACTTTGCTTATCAACCGTGACTTTAAACTACTTAAAAATTTAAAATCTTTTGATTTGTGTTTCAAAAAATATACCCAAGTTTTCTTGGAATAATCATCTATGAAAGTTATGAAATACAATCTATTACTAATAGAAGGTGTCTGCATATACCCACACAACTATGAATGCACAATTTCAAGTGGAGCTCTTGATCTATATGACTTTCCAAGAGGAAATGATTCTCTATGTTTCTTACCAAGAATACAACATTCACACACTTTGTTCAGTTGCTCAATCAACGGAAAACCATTCACCGTGTTTTTTCTATGCAACAAATTTAGCCCCCTGAAGCTTAAATGACCAAATATTAAGTTGCATAACCATCACTGATGTTTGAGGACTGCTTTGAAAGCAACAGACAAATAATTTTGAAACCTTAAAGGGAACATCTTGTTTTGTGACATTTGGACTTTTGCAATCAGTGTTCCATGTGTATCAAGAATCTCACATGCATTATTTTCAAAATAGACTTTATATCCCTTTTGTAGTAGTTGCCCAATGATAATTAGATTGTGTTTAAGAATAGGGACATAATACACATTTGGAATTTATTTCTTTTTTCCTTGCTTAGTCTTAAATTTTATGCTACCTTTACGCTTGACAGCTACTTTGTTATCATCGCCCAATTTTACTTATGACTACACAGATTCATATATGTTTGCAAATATATCCTTGTTTCCACTCATGTAGTTACTACAACCACTATTTAAAAAACATATTTTAAGATTTATTGTGCGCTATACAAGTAATAAAAATTAAATCAGTGTTTTCAAAGTAATTTTCTCTTAAAAAATTGCATTCTACCAATTCAGATCAAACTTCTTTCTACATTCAGGTGCATAATAACCAATTTTTTTACAATAATGGAATTGGATATGTGATTTTTCATAACTTTGTCCTTGACCATGAAATTCATGAGAATGACTGCCACCTCTACCTCTTCTGCTTGCAAAGAAATTAGAATTTGTTCTTTCTTCATGAGAGTTGTCCAGCCTGTTTCCTTAATTGTGGTTTCTAATTATTCCTCTTCCAAATCCTCTTGCACCTATATTAGTGATTCTTCCTCCACTTGTGCCTCTGCTGCTACTAGATAGAACTTGTGATTTGAATGCATTTTCAATGGAGGAACCAAATGATCTATTGAGTCTTTGCTCGTGGGTTTGTAAAGACCCCATAAGTCCATCAATAGAAACTTGAGACAAATATTTTGATTCTTCAATAGATACAACAATTGGGTCAAATCTAATAGGAAGACTCCTCAAAATATTTTCTACAACTTTTTGATCATCCAAAGGATCTCCATGAGACTTTATTTGATTTACTATACTCAGTGCATGAGTGAAAAAATCATTTATTGTCTCAGAATTTGTCATTTGCAAATTTTCAAAATATCTTCTAAGAATTTGTAATCTTACCAGCTTGACTTTGCTAGTACCTTGATATGAGTTTTGTAGAGTGTCCCATGCATTCTTTGACCTTGTAGTTGCTACAACCCATGGGAAAATTGACTCTTCCATTGCTTGGTGTATTAAAAACAATGCCTTGGCATCCTTCTTCTTATTTTCCTTGAGAAGATCCTTTTGTGCTTGTGATGGGGAATTATATGTTGCTTGATCTATTGGCTATGTAAAACCATTCTCAAAAAAATCCCATAATTCTTGTGAGCAAAATAAAGACTTCATCTTAATGCTCCAATATTCATAGTTTTTTTCCATTAAATTGTGGAAGTTGGGGTTGAGTTAGACTATTGCTACTCAGACCCGCCATACTTTAACGAATTTCAAGAAAATATACCAATTTTCATAGTACTTTGTTAACACAACTTTGCATAACCAATGTAAACTAATTAAATCACCATAAAATATTTTCTATGTCCCAACAACCCTTTATTAAAATTATGAATAAAGCACCAAACGTGTAAGTAGACCAAAAGCAACAAACAAGTATTTAGCAACAAACTAGCATTTGCAGGTCTACAAATTACTCAGATAAATTATATCACCATTTGCACAACAAATTATGACGTGATTTACCTCATGCATTCAACATTAGTATTACCCAAAAAATATTATGGTCTTCCATAACCATATTTTTCTTTTCCACAGCTAGACTTTTCACTTCCACGACCAACCTATGCACTTCCACAACCAGGCTCTGAGACCAATTTGTAGACAAAGGATGCAAAAGAAAAACTAAAACAAGAACCAAAAAAAGCAATCAGATAGAAAAATATGAGCTAGATTTATAGTGGTAAAATGCAATAGATCTCAAAAATATTCAGTTACTGTAGTTTTGTATACTGGGTGGTGAAATTGGATGGGTGATTCAGCTGGGCGGTGGTTGGACGGTTGGACGACTGGGTTGTTGACAGTGGGTCGGATGCTAGTCAGTTTCTAAGTTGCAGTTGTTGTTCAAGCTTACGCTTTCAACAACATAGTGTCGGACTAGGGCCTCAAATATTCTTGGAAGAGAGTGGTTCAAGGCCAAAAGATGAATCATAAAAACAACATCCAAGGGAGGCAATGAACAAGGCATGCCCACAATGTCTCCATGTTTGCATTTCACATTGTCATGCTTCTCCTTTATAGTCGCCAACTCTAGAAAGGAATAATGCATCATTGATAGCACACAGGAGCTGTAATGGTGGACTGGGATAGAAGCCGCATTTAAGCATTCAAGCAAATCAATATATCTACAACAGCAACTATAATGGTGGACCGGGACGAGAGTTAGTAGGTGGATGTACAATGAGAAAAGTAGTTGTAATGGTGGACTGGGACAAGAGATAGCAAACAGATGGATGATGATAAGGATAAAATATTTTGAGAACTATTTTCCTTCCATCTGTTAACCATGTAGTAAAAATTATGATAGATGTATTTCTAAAAGGTTTCGAATGCCTTGATAGATGGACAATTTTAGTTACCTATCGTCAAGTCATGTGCATATGGTCTACTGCATGGCATTTAAAGTTTAATAATGCATTGTGGTGAGCTTTTCAGATGAGCTTTTCATTTGGCGTCAACTCAGTTTCGGATCATCTTTCTATTTGTCACCGATAAATTATTTCGGGTGAAATCTCATTGGGCACCGATACCGTTTCAGATCATCTTTTCAAGTTGGCCTTTTTGGGCTATGGTTTGTTTCTTAAAAAAATCGAAGAAACTCCAAATCGGTGAAGATCGGGTAAAACTTATTAATGCGTCAAAACGTTTCGGAAGCAAACGTGGTTTTGCTCCAACCGTTTCGGTGTAAAAGTCACTTTTGCTCCGATTTATCTCGTTGCTTAACCATTTCGACGAAATAATTTTTTCTTCAATCAATTCCAAGCTCGACCATATCTGACTGTTTCGGTGCAAAATACAATTGTGCTTCGAAATAGGTTTTCTTCTTCAGAAAATCACAAAAAACAATAATACTTGCTAACCGTTTCGACAGAGAACTGATAACTCTTCCGACCGTTTTGGCGGAAAACATATAACTCTTCTGACCATTTCAGCGAAAAACTGATAACTGTTCTGATCCAGAAAACAATTTTCTTTTGATTTAAAAAAAAATCAAAGTGTCAAGAAAAAGCAAGCAGATAAAGATGAAAACAAACTCTGAATAAATTCAAAAGAAAAGAGAAGCCCTACAAATTTATAATTTTTTTGAGTATCAGGTTGCAACTGCAACACAACTCTCATCTTTTACAAGGGACTCTTATTGTTTCGCTGAACTAATGCACCAATGCACCTTCATTTCACTCACTCGAATTTTGACTTTCATAAACTTCGAGATACACAAACTAAGGGATAAACGTCATTCCATCTCCACATGGAGATAAAAGCCAAGGAACAAAACACATTGAATGTGGGTTGCCCCATGTGATAATAAACAAATCCATCTGGGAATACTTTTCCACCATGAAGTTAGTGGTCCCACAAGCTATGAGGTTTGAGTGCCTTCACGTCATTATTAAGTGAGGGCGCATTGATGTTTTAAACCTCGTTCGACTTAGACCATAACTTATTCAACATTTGAGTAGGGGTGAAGTCGTAACATGATGAAAAGGTTGGGGGTGATTCATAAAATATGATAAGGGGATACTTCACAATAAAATAATTTGCTTCACCTCCAAGTCATCCCTGTGAAGGGTCGCCACACCAAATCTTTGACTCTAGCATAAGTGAGCCTTTTCTGGGCAATATTTTAATATGAACGGTTATATTGTATTGATAAAAGTTGAAAGATTTAGTAAAAGAGTACAAAATTTCCTCATATTAAAATAAGAGGATGTAGTTCAGTATGAAACTTAATTTATAGTAATCCAAAGTAAAGTAAACTTGAGGCAAAAATTAGAGTTCCCCAAGTTACTATAGATTCTTACATAATGTCTGAGGAGCAATCTACAAAAACATTTCATAAAAAAAAGCAAGACTTAAGAGCTGGTATCATTGTCTAAGGCTTGGAATTCTTCAGCATTTCCTTCATCTTCCTTTGAATTGCCTTGAAATCACCATCTTGAGCATCAACCTTTGTGTCTTGAATATCTTCTATAGTGTCAAACTTCCACATCATGAGTATCTCTAGTTCCTTCTGGTGTGTCTTCACCACCTGTAACTTGAACATTTTGACTGTCATCTTCATCTTAATCAGAACTACTTATATGAACCACAAGTTGCATGATCAAGTCTTCTACATTCTTATCTTCAAAATTCTCATCCAAACGAGAAATTTTACCAACAATAAGGTCTTCATGTTTCATAAGAGTTTTAAACATTGATGTCACCTGTGCATCACAAGAGCAGAAAGAACCTTCAACCACATCTAGACGGGCGTCCAGACCCGAAGTAACATTAGAAATCCGATGGGTAGTCTGCTCAATATCATCAAGTCGTTTATCTATAACAAGGACATGAGCAATAATTTGATAAACTATTGCAATTAAACCTTCCATCTGAGACAACATGCATCTTAGTTGGGAATGGATATCATGAATTTTTGCCTGAGAAACACTAATTCTTTCTGAAATGTCTTCCAAAAAAATTTCAACATCCATTTTAGAGGAACTATTCCAAATTTACTCACAAAGGACAATTTGAATATCAACCCAATTAAAGCACAAAACATACTCAATAACCACACCACAACCAATAACAACCAAGACATGCAAGAAATGGCCACAATAGGAACTATCCTTCCTAGCCAACTGTAACTCTAAACAAAGTAGCAACTCCCCAGCATCCCAAACCTCCTAGATAAAAGATAAAGTAGAATCTAGGCGCAGGAAAAGAGTTACCTTTGAACAATCCTCAACATGAAGAGCACTAAAGACCACATGGAGCCAATCTCCAGGTGCATAGAAGAGGACATTAGAATTCCTTCGACAATTCACCACCATTCCAAAATTTCCCAACACAACAAACTGCCTAACTCCAACACTGTCGGAATGACGAAGCAAGCTATACAAAACAAGGAGGGAAACTTCCCGATGAATCTTATGGATAGTGTCATAAACCTTGAGTAAACGCTTGCCAAGCAAGGTTTCTTGTGCCATCTGCCAAAGTGGCAATGCCAAGCAAGATATGTGTGTGCTCAAAATAACTAAAGTACAAAAGTTTATACAAAGAATACAACATAATACAACAAGTGTTGCGAGACATCGATGCCTACGCAAAGTATTTCTTCAGATCAAAACCATTTTTTATCTACGACATAGGTTCCCCATCATAATTGACCAATTCATATATGGTCTCTTGCATTGTTGTTTTTAAATCGGATATTTGTTTAGCATGTGATTACATTAAGCAACAAGAGCCACAAGATGGCAGTGTTCTTGTAACATTGTAACATATTGTTTTGAAATCTATAGATTGTTATCGCAACTTCTCAATCAATAACTCAAAGGAAAAGTATATGTGCAATGTATATATTATGAATGCTTTTAAGCTTTGACCCAATAAAGAGAGCATACAAAATATGGTACAATCAAATCACTATAATCCCGCATTGGATCTATATTGCATTATGAATAAGGCACCCATGGCTAATAGGAGGCACTACCTGCTATTAGATTCCCATCAGGCATGCTAGGTTAATTGGTTATTTCTTCTTTTAATTATGAAACAGGAATACGTGAGATGATGGAATCAAGTTTGCATTGAGGATTTTCATTCTTAACATTGCTTTAATAAAATACATGATAGAGAGATTTGAAAAAAACTCAAAAAAATTGAATAAAAATTCATTGCCATTATTTAAAATGCAATAAATTGAAAGAAAGTTTCAATAAATACCCGTGAGCTGGTGTGTGGTTCATCAATAGATGGGTACGTGTTCAAATCATCCTTCTTACAAATTTGGGTTTAAATATGATTGAAACTATATCACATTGAAGGTCTAATCTCTCCAAGGACTCAGTTAAACGTCAATTGATCATATTTATCATAAACAAAGCTTTCTCTAGAGACAATTCAAAATACAGTTGACATTAAAAGATAAATTTATTTAAAAATATAATGGAACGGAATGCAACTACTCAAATTTTCCCTACAAAAATTGACTTTAAACATAATTTGTTTAAGATGAAGGAAGAATTTTTAAATCTATATAGATACAAGCCTAGCTCAAAGGGTTATTTCAACACCTCAAGGTGCTAAGACCTAATGTTTGCACATTCAAATTATTTTACCAATCCCTAATATTTGTACTTACAAATTAGTTTGCACCTCAAGAGGTTTGATCCTCTCACAACTTGATACTACCCAAAATGAATATGAATTTGTAAAAATATATTCAAATTCACCTAGAATATTAAACATCAAATTATTTGAGTAAACATTGAACTCCAATGAAAAAATAGCTTAAAGTGCACTAAAAATTAATTTGACAAAATTATCTCTTAAAATAATTAGAATAAAACTTAAATTAGAGTGGATTTTCTTAGATAACTAGCAGAATTATTCAAATTTACTCCATGGTGATATTCTTTCTCTAAAGATTTAGCATCTACCATAATTGTTGTATAAGATACCCTTTTGAAGAGTAAATTCCGTTAATAACATTAAACTTGAAAACATAATTATTCCGTAATTTTGGCTCCCAAAACACCTTTGAATGTTAACCATTACAATTATTTTTAAATAGGTAGATGTTTTATATTTAGAAAGCATATTTAAAAATAATAGAACAATATGCTCACAACAAGCCTCTTTTCTCAACTAAACCTAAATTAAATTTCTCTTCAACCAACTTAAAAACATATTAATGTTAAATGCACCTTGACTTAACAAAATATGCATTAAGGATTACCAACTTTCCCTTCAACAAACTTAAAAACATATTAATGTTAAATGCCCCTTGACTCAACAAAATATTCACCAAGGACTACCAACTTTCCCTCCAACTAACTTAAAAACATATTAATGTTAAATGCACCTTAAATCAACAAAATATACATTAATGACTACTTATAAACATATTAATGCTAAATGCAACTTGACTCAACAAAATATTCACTAAGGACTACCAAATTTCCCTCCAACTAACTAACTTAAAAACATATTAATGTTAAATGCACCTTGACTCAACAAAATATACACTAAGGACTACTTATAAACATATTAATGTTAAATGCACGCTCAACAAAATATACACTACCAACTTTCCCTCCAACTAACTTAAAAACATATTAATGTTAAATGCACCTTGACTCAACAAAATATACACTAAGGACTACTTATAAACATATTAATGTTAAATGCACGCTCAACAAAATATACACTAAACAGTACTTATAAACATATTAATGTTAAATGCACTTTGACTCAAGAAAATATACACTAAGAACTATGAACTATGATGTCTATCGGCCATACGATGAGCTCCTGCCCTCACACATCAGGGGGCAATCTGTTAACACCTAAAAAGTGCTCACTAGCTCATTCCCTTATTCACATGACCCATTTGTCCACTTTTCCACCATATGAGCCTCTGAAGCCAACAAAAGGTCACCAAAAGACCTTAGTACACCCCTTTTCCCACTTAAAAAGATTATTTTTCCTAAAAAAGCATAAACACCCCTCAAAAAGGGTCCAAATTCCCAAAATATTAAAAAGGGAATAAAAATATTAATTTTATTCAAAAAAAGAAAAAATGAGGGAAAAGTACCTAAACCATGTTGGTCAATACCATTAGTTTCCACAAAACCACAAATGGTATTCCCACCACCAAAACCTATAAAAAGGTGGTAGGGGCTCCTCATTTCACATCCATCCATTATCTCATCCTCATGCTGCCGAAATCTCCCTTGAATATTTTGGCCATTGTAAGCAACCTTGGAGAAGGAGACCTCTTGGAACTTGGAGCTACTTATCTTGGGAGTTGCTCTACATCAACCTTCACCATTGGAGGTAATACTATTGCAAGCATTAGCTTGCCCCATTTTCAATACAAATTTATTCTTTCATATTTTCTTGTTCTTGTTTTTAAAATATTTCTATTATTTACTTATATTCTTGCATAGATCCATGATTAGTTTTGTTTAGATTAGTTTCTTGTTTAATTCTATTGAAACTGCTGCTACTAGTTAGCAGGTGCCCATAGCACTAAGCTTGGTTGCAAAACCAAGCCAACAATTTTTGGCGACTCCGATGGCTTTGAACAATAGATCTCAAGTTTTGCTTTCAATCTTAGTTTTTTATTAGTTTTTAGCCTTTAGATCCATAGATTCGCCATCCTAGACAGCAGATCCATTGCTGCTCTAGTTTTTGGCCCCATCTATTGCCATTAACAGCCCGGAATTCTCGATTTTTGGGTTCATTTTTCGGCTTCCGTGCACGGCTTTCGCCTCGCGGTTTTCAGCCTGACAGTCACGCGGTTCATCGCGACTTTTCGGCTTTTTTCCGCGCGGTTTCCCCCGGCTTCGCGGCTTGTTTGCGCGCTGCACATCGCGGCTTCGCGGTCATTTACCGCGCTGCACATCGCGACTGCGCGGTCATTTTCCGCGCGGTTCCCTGAAGCTTCGCGGCCTATTTGCGCGCTGCACATCGCGGCTTCGCGGACATTTTCCGCGCTGCACATCGCGACAGTGCGCCGAAATCCCGCGCGGTCCATCGCGACTGTGCGACAGAAACCCGCGCGGTCCATCGCGGCTGTTCTGTCAAAACCCGCGATGCTAATTTTTTCATTCGGTCAATTCGTTTAAAAAATTGATTTTTTTTACTGTATTTTCTGCCCACATAGCACATTTTTACAGTATTAAATTCTGCATATTTTACAGCCATAGAAAAAAAATTTACTATTTGAATGCACATCTAGAAAGTCTTTTTAAAAAATTTCAAGAAAGTGAAAGAAGGACTTATTTTGCAGTTTATCTAGTTTAAAATTTTCTCCTGTTTACTTCTTTAAAATCTTGCCCTCAGCAATTTCCTTGAAAAAGAAATCCATTTATTTCTTTAAGAAGTCTATTATTTGCTTTCATGATTCAAAAGATCCTTTATTTTTTGAGTTGATTTTGCAAAGCATTTAATTTCCATTTATTGAAAAAAGTCATAAATATTTGCTTTTTTATTTTCAAAAGATCCTTAGTTTTTTGAAAATTTTCAAGTTCAGTTTACAATACCACACGTGCACCCACTCAAACACTTAATTGAACTGAGCTTTAAAACTTACCCTAATTTCAACACACTTTTAACCCCACTTGGGGAACACTAAAAGAACTTTGTAGCTAGGTAGTATTGAGGGGATAGGTGTTCCAATAACACCCCTCAGTTATTACATCTGAGACATAGAAGTTGTCCATTTAGGGAGCTAAAATCTCTTAGTATTTATTGGCGCGGTCACAACCGGTTTGTGGGAAGGCCTCTCCCCTAAGAGGGTTGAAGTCGCGAGGATGGTTCCGGAAGTCTGAGTGGAATACCGAAATCCATTCAGTAACCGAAGGGCTACCATTCGCAGTTCTCGGGATATCCCTGTATGGGGGTATTGCAGTAAAGGACAAAACGACAAATTTACCTTTTCTCGACGCGTCATGAACGGAGTATCCTAGTTTCCATTCTTTAGGATTGATTACCTGGTGTCCCTCCCGGTAGGGGGATATCTAGCCGTTGTCTCAACACTCATATTGTCTGACTTGGATTTCATCACCTTGCAGAGAATATCGTTTGTTGATTCACAATACTTTTAGTTAGGTGTTTGCATGATTCAACCTACCTTTGGTCTAGTTACACCTATGTTTTCTAGAAGCTGTTTGCATGTTGGTATTCTGACCATTTTTTGCATCCCTCCACTTATTCTAGCACAGCTGCTACAATAAGTGCATTTTTTGAGGTTGATTTTTTGGCCTGAGTGCCTTCATTTTCACTCCCCTTCTTGCACCCTTGGTTGCATTAGGGTTTTGAGTTTTTTATATATATCACCACCTGATACTTAAACAGATTTTTTACACAAAGCTTAATTCTCACCATTGAGAATTTTAGACGCTCTCGTCGTCTTCAGGGCGAACTCCCAGAGTTTAGTCTACTTGGCTCTCCACGTCACAGATGCAGAGCCTTATCCCTTGATTCGACACATCGTCGGTCAACCAGACGGTCATCCGATTCTGACACGCCTCACTTCACATCTGATTCTGAGGCAGCATCCGAAAACCCCACAAAGTTATTCCCAACCAGCCTAATGGCTGGAACACCATTTGACCCACTTTTTACCAGCAACATAGGAGAGACGTCCACAGACCCTTCTGCTGCGGTACCATCTATGACAACCACCACCCCCTTAGGTATGCCTAATATGGCGGACACTCCACATTTAGGAATGCCCAACACAGGGCCACCTCCTGTTATAGGAATTCCCAACACAGGGCCACCACCTGTTATGGGTATGCCGAATATAGGGGTCACACCCCCTCTCAGTTCCACAACCCCGATTCCAGGAATCACCACTACTATTCCTAACCCAAGTGTAACCCATGTTGCACTTGGAAGCGTTGGCCCATACCAGACCACACCTATTGGAGGACATATACCTTCAATACCTAGCATACCTTTAGGCGCTACTGGACCCCTACATCATACCACCATGACTAGGCATGTCCCAGTCCCAGTCACTACATCTGCTAGCTTATCGTACATGGCAAGTCTGAACTTACCAGACTTAGCCAGGCTCACCAATGATCCTATCAGACACGATCCTACGTGGCCTCACATGCCCACCAAACTCCCCTCCGACATCCCTAAGTTTGAGGGCAAGGCAGGTGAGGACCCCCAGAACCATATCATGTCCTTCCATCTATGGTGTTCCTCCAACTCCATAGTGGATGACTCTGTCTGCCTCCGTCTATTACAGCGCACCTTCACTGGCTCTGCAGCCAAGTGGTATATCGAGCATCCCCATGGGACACATGCCACCTTTACCTCCCTTGCCTCGACCTTCCTGCAGTTCTTTCAGTTACATGTCCGCTATGATGCAGGCGTCGAGATCCTACTGTCTTGCAGACAGAACACGGCCACCCACATCACTGACCACATTCATGAGTGGCGTCGACGCCGAAGCCTCTGCAAAATCAAGTTATACGACCATATCTTCCTAGATTGGTTTCTCAAATCCCTCCTCCCTCTCATTGCGAAGGATGTGGCATCCGAACGACCCCAGTCCGAGGAAGAAGCTATCCTAAAAACTTGGGAATTCGACCTAATTTACGCCCAGTCGGGTTATCTGTATACCATTATACCAGACGCCCCTCAGCGCGATTCATCCCAACACGATGCGCCGGGGGCATCCCATGCCTCAGATGGCATCATTGGTCGTATGGCCTCGCATCCCCAACCATTTTCCATTATGCGCAATAATAACGACCTCGATCGTTTGCGGGCTACATCTCACTCTGGAGCTACAACTTCGTATGCTCCCATGGCCCACCCCCACCACACTCATGGAACCCCATGTCCACCACAGTGTTATGGTCATGCACCTTCAGCCTATCCACCTCTAGTTGCACCCCCTACGTATTACCATCAGCAGGTCACACATGCTCCTGTTCACTCACAAGCCCCAACGGCTTATTTCCCACCACAGGTAGTCCTTGCTGCACCACAACCTCCAATCGCTCAGACTTATCCTCCAAACAACAACAACGCTACCCCCACCAACCAAAACCCTGATCGACCACCGAAACAGGGTAAGAACCTCAATTTACGAACAAACCACCCATGTTCCATATACGGGGTATATGGCCATTATACACACACTTGCCCACATTTGGGGCGAGCACGCCAACTGTGGTTTGATGAATCCCAACGCCAAGGGCACGCATCACAACCAGCGCCACCTCCTCAACCACAACCCATGGTGCTGCAGAATCCTTTGCCCACACAAGGAGTGGTGAACACTCATCTGTTGGATCCTCCTCAAGGAACCACAACACCACAACAGCAAATCACATATGCTGCACACACAAACCAACCAATGGATTCAAATACTCATCATCTCCTTATGATGTCATCGTCCGACATGAATCTCCAAACGCGTCGAAACCCATACGCTCCCATTGCACCTACAAATGTTCTCCCTATGATTGAACAACCAGTTCAGAATGCACCTACATCGTTCGTCTCCACAGTCAGACCCGGATTATACTCGGAATCACCTATGACTTCCACATTCCAATCCATCCAACCCCCTTTGAAGATAACCGAGATATCTAATTTTTGCACCCTCTCGCATAACACACAGGTACCAAACCAACAACCCCCTTTACTCCCGCAACCACCCTCAGTGCCAACTCACGTAGGAGCCACACCAATTCATACTATCCCATTTTTATTTCCCCCTTCAGGCACCATCAGCACACCAGTCATGGCTACACTTAATCTCCCAGGATTAACATTAGGACTACCTATGTGGTACCTACCTGCCCCAACCTCTCCTCCGACACCGAATGTCATTTTACAACCGGTTCAACCCATCAATACTTCTAACCGTCCACCCCCTGGTGTAGAAAACATCCAGAATCAACTACCTCTCGGTGTCACTACCCCTTCATCTTCTATGAATCCCCCTCCTCTTATCAAGCCCACTAGGGGCAGAGGCCCACAACCATACACTGCGGTACCTCCTCCCAAAGCAGTTAAACCTCCCCCCGTGTTTCGTGCTCCTCCTAAATGCTCGTTGTGTGATGAGTTAGGCCATCCAACTCATCAATGTCCACAATTACCCGCATTACAGGAACACATGCAAATGCTTGACGACGACCCCAACATCCCAGTTTTCAAAATCGACTCAAACCCCAAACCTCATGATAAATCATTACGCACAAACCATCCTTGTGCAATATGCGGAATCTACGGCCATTATTCACATCACTGCCCTGATCTCCCAGATTACAGAGCAGCACTGTACGAGTTGAATAATGTCAACCTAGAGATATCCCCTCTTCTCATTGAGGAAATTCATCCCCCACCATCTTCCTCCTCGGAAGAAATTAATACCATTTACACGATTTCCACTAGATACCCCTCTGTCCGGTCAGTCCCTTCCATTGATCCCTTTGACACACAGGTTCAAGCCTTTCAAATCGACCAGGAAACCACATGTCCCCAACATGGGGGCAGGCCCAAAACCTTGCCTACTCATCATCATCGTGATCCTTGTCGGAGATACTGGGGGCATCCACCCCACAAAGGGAATCCCCCATCATCATATCATCACTTCAGTATGTCACCACGACCCACAGCTTCATGGTATAACACCCTGCCAGCAGTTGCTCAATGCCCTATTGATCTCTCTCTGAGACAACATCTGCACCACATTGACACCTCTGAGTTAGGGGGCATAATATATTACCTCGACCCCGGGATAGGGGGAATGATCAATCATTTTGAACCTTCCCCATCATCTCTATCTCAACACCTCAATGAGCCCATCGTACAATCCAACACATATGTGATCCACAATCACAAACCCCATGCACATAGCATGGGGGCAAGTCATTAACCCTGCTGACTTCTTCACATGCGTGATCTCATCCATTTTTTGAGGTCACATATCACTTTTATATTCTATTTGATTTGATACACCTAGTATTCTCCCCCCGCGAGTCATCATTTCTCCCCACCACTGCATCCTTGGCTTGGTGGGCTCACCTTTATTTGTAGCCATTTTTTAAACCTAGTTATTTGCTTTGACCATTCCGGAGTCCTTATGACCTCCATTTTTCGCACCATTTGCACCGCCGGATTCATATTTCTGCGCTCGTGATGACGCTTGAGATCATTTCTCCCTCTCACGCCCAAATTTGTCAGGCATTTTTTTCCATGCCCCCTTGTTGCCTCGGTTTGCGTGCCACATCGACCGACGTCCGTTTTGGACAAGTCTTATATCGCCGGATTCAGTTTTCCGCGCTCGTGATGATGCTTAAGATCATTTCTCACCCTCACGCTCAGCTTTTTTGAGCATTTTTTCAAGCCCCCCTCGTCACCTCGGTTTGCGTGCCACATCGATCGATGTCCATTTTTGACGACCTTTATATCGTCGGATCCAGTTTTCCACGCTCGTGACGATGCTTGAGATCATTTCTCGCTCTCACGCCCATACTTTTCGGCCACTTTTTCCGAAATGCCCTCTCATTGCCTCGGTTGGCGTGCCACATTGGCCGTAGCCCCCTTTAGAAAATCTTTATGTCACCGGATCCAGTATCCCGCACACATGATGACGCTTGAGACCTTTTCTCCCTCCCATCAATCCCTTGTTGTTCGGTATGATTTTATCCCTTTTTCGGGCCGAGCAATCCCTTTTACGAAAAAGTCACTTAGGGAGTTTCTGTTAATCTCTTTTCTGTCTCCTAAAACAATGAAAAGATCGCCGAGCAACCTTGCTTCCTTTCATGCTCGCTAAACGTATCTGAAAGGGCGTCTACCTGGTATAATTTTACCCCTTTTCCAGACCTTGTAGACTAATTACGAAAAAGGAATACTCTAGTCACATCGGCTAGAAGAGTTCTCCATTTTGCATTTTTTCGGGCCTTGGAGACTAAACTTACGAAAAAGAACACCAATGGAGTCCACTTACCGCTTTCAGACTCTCTAAACATGAAAGCGACCACGAGCAATCACCATCCTGGGCTCGTAAGACCAACAGGACAGTAATCATAACTACTGCAGAGTCTTCTTATCATTTTCAGGCTCCTTAAAAATGAAAGCACCAATGAGCACGAACAGTCCTGGGCTCACAAAATCCACAGGACAGTACCATTTCAGAGCACACTTTTATCCCTTCTTGGAGCTCATTAAAACCACGAAGAAGGTCCCAATGGTGCCCCTTGGCGCCACAACAGATCACATCTACTAATATGGCAGCTTCCCACATTTTGGTCGCATTTGTTCAGAGTATTCTGCAGTATGCCACCCTGACAACCCCTCGACAGCACCCATCAGCTTGATTCCCCCCAAGAGTCAGTACATACCCTTCAGTCCTTAAAATTCATGATCCTCACACCTACAAGTCAGTTCCCTACGCTGCCAGGTCAACCATGTCATCATGCTCTGAACAAAGGAACTTTGAGTCTTCCCATATATGACTCCAGTTACTTCTCATCCCCACAAGTATGTCAGTCCTACCATCAGTACTACCACACTTCAGTTTTACACCTCGCGCTCCTATCAAGGAAACATCATTGCTTTGTTAAGTTTTCGGTCTCCCTCTGTCGACGACAACCAAATTCTATTCCAGAGGATAGACCTAGAGGTCCCTGTGTCTTGGACTCATCACCATTTATGATGAGTGCCTACGAATCATTTCGAGAAGAATCCTCAGTGCTTCTCCAAATGGTTGTTTCTCACATGCTCGACTTCAACACCTTGATCGCATCGTTGAGACTCGCACAGGGTATTCGTCCGCTCAGTTATTAGTCGAAGACCCCGGATACCTCCCGACTCCTCCACATTTGAGAGTCTACCTATGGATACAACCAGTTGCACTTTTTCTATAGACATCCGGGTTGCGCATGGCGACAGTATTTAGAGATACACCAGCTGTATACTCCCTCGAGTATACAGTTACATATACTTCCCAGAGATGGCTCACACTCATTACGTCCCTACAGATGTTGGACACCTTCAGTTCCAGCAGTTCATCGGTTATCCAGTGTATCAGTTATTGAGATCAGTCATGTCATGATCATGAGTACATCCCAAAATAATGTACCCTCTGGACCATTATGATGTACCAGTATATTTTTTATGTATTAGATCCCCCTTCTTGGGACTAATTGTTATGTATATGTCTTGATACGAGCATGGGTATGCCCGCCTCGTCCATTATCAGAGATTATCCCTCATTCATATTGAGGCCATGTAATATTTGTTTATTTTTTGCAGCTTCCAAGGGTCGCGGATCCAGTCTCCAATCGGTCTCTTCTCCTCCCCAAAACCCCAGAAAAAAGACAAAAGAACTATGATGTCTATCGGCCATACGATGAGCTCCTGCCCTCACACATCAGGGGGCAATCTGTTAACACCTAAAAAGTGCTCACTAGCTCATTTCCTTATTCACATGACCCATTTGTCCACTTTTCCACCATCTGAACCTCTGAAGCCAACAAAAGGTCACCAAAAGACCTTAGTACACCCCTTTTTCCCACTCAAAAAGATTATTTTTCCTAAAAAAGCATAAAAAAAACCCTCAAAAAGGGTCCAAATTCCCAAAAATATTAAAAAGGGAATAAAAATATTAATTTTATTCAAAAAAAGAAAAAGGAGGAAAAAGTACCTAAACCATGTTGGTCAACACCATTGGTTTCTACAAACCACAAATGGTATTCCCCACCACCAAAACCTATAAAAAGGTGGTAGGGGCTCCTCATTTCACATCCACTCATATTCCTATCCTCATTCTGCCAAAATCTCCCTTGAGTATTTGGCCATTGTAGCAACCTTGGAGAAAGGACCCATTGGAGATTGGAGCTACTCACCATTGAAGCTATTCAACAACCTTCATCACTTGGAGGTATTGTTATTGCAAGCACTTGCTTGCCCCCATTTTTCAATACAAAATTATTTCTTATGTTTCTTGTTCTTGTTTTTTAATTCAAAATGCACATGCTAGTTTAGTTTAGTTTAGATTTAGTTTATTGTTATTTGCTTTACATTGAAACTGCTGTTACTAGTTAGCAGGTGCCCATAGCACTAAGCTTGGTTGCAAAACCAAGCCAACAGCACACTCAACAAAATACACACTAAGCATTACTTATAAACATTTTAATGTTAAATGCATTTTGACTCAACAAAATATACACTAAGAACTAATTATAAACATAGTGATATTAAATGCACCTTGATTCAACAAAATATACATTAAGGACTACTTATGTGTAAATAGAAGCTTATAATTCTTAAAAAAATAAGTGGTATTATGAATTAATACTTAGTAATATTTTTTCCCAAAGTAATATTTTTTCCCAACCTGATATAATTTTAGATTGTATATCAATATAAGTAAAATGTGAAAGGAGTTACACTCGTAAATGTTTTAAGAAGATATTTATTTTAAATCTGCATGTATTTTTTTCCTTAAAGATAATAAAGGCAATCTTAAGAGAATAAATTAAAACAAACTCTTAACAAATCAAAAACAATTTTAAATTTATCTCCAAAATATTTAATATCTCGTTCTCCACAAAAATTTAACTTCATACGTAAAATTAAAATAAAATTACAATTTTAAACCTACATCAAACATTTACAATTTATTTAAAAGTATAAAAATTACAATAAACTAAACTCTTACAAATTTATTTTGAAAAATAAACAATATAAATTTTCATTAAAAATATAAAAATTACAATAAACTAAACTCTTACAAATTTATTTTCAAAAGTAAACAATATAAATTTTCATTTAAAAGAATTCTAAAACTTAGTTGTTGGGTTTTCATTTTACATTATGATCACAATACCATGTTGTCTATATTTAGAGATCCATAACATAGGATTGTGACTAAACTTAAACAAAACTAATTAAGGATATTTACAATATTTTACTTAGAAACTCACGCCAGCATACCTTCAAGCTCTCTGTTGTTAATTTGATAAAGGGCATCTAGATGTTCAAGTTGCTACCCAGAAACCAAGTGGATACAGACTGTAAATTACTCTTAGAACACCTAATTGCTTGAAACGCACTGGAAAATCCATCATCAAAACAGGTCCAGACAGTCAAAATTTGCAAATTTTATAGGATGGCATAGCTAAATTCTACTCTGGTACAGTATTCTCTTTTCTGGATAACAAAAAAATTGAAAGATGCCATGAAAGTCAATGATGGCCATGATTTGAGAAAGGGCTCTGCCCCTCAAGGTTCAAAAGCTTACAGATATATGCAACGAATAAAATCCAACGCTCTCCTCCCAAAAATCTCTTTTTTTCACATCCTTCGAGAGAATAACCGGCTTGCTGACTTAGAGGCTAACAAAGGAACCTTATTAGAACTTGGGCGCATGCAGGATCATAATGGTGCCATGGGATTTCACTTCATCCCCTAAGATAATGTCAAGGGCAAAACATTGTATTACATGCTTAAAGCATCGGTCCTTTGGACCCCCGAGGGTTCCCCCCATCCCTCGTTCAAAGTGCGGTTACCTTCACTCCCCCCCGACCCCCGTTGCTTCCGCCACACGCCATTCAGGCCCTCCACGCACCTGTCACATGGCCTCCTGCCGTGTTGTCAGCTCCCACAAGCCGATATTAACTCCTCCCTCCGCTCCATTCTCTTCTTCCCCCGCGATGGCTCGTCCCCCTCATTTCTCCTGCTCTGCTCTAAGTCGGCTCTCCCTGTGCGAATTGGACTCCCCTCCATCCCCCCGACCTCCACTGCTGCCTCCGTTTAACCTTGGAACGATGCAAAGTGTAATGGCGGCCATAGCCGCCCTGAGCCACACTGTGGTGAATATAAAACTCTCGGTTCGCAGTACTTATGATGTCGTCTGCACCAGTGTGAAGCAAAACGAGGAGATGGCCGCGAACCTGAATCACACAGTCTCTCAGCTTTCATGCCAGGATTCGAGGATTGATGATTTGGAGAAAAATTTGTTTGAGCTAATGGGAAAGGTTGATACGTTGTAGGAAGATATGGCAGTGTTGACAGGGAAAACGCAGAGAAGTTATGTGCAGGAAACCCCCACGGTCAATCAAGAGATAAACCAGGAAATGGTGGATGCCGCTTCTGCCCAGTTCAAGAATTATGGCTAATTTCTTTTTTATCTCAGGTTTCAAATTTTGTATATATTTTGCCAATGTATTTCTGCATACTCCTAAACAGTCAGTTTATCAGGGTTAATCCCAGTACCATTTTGAACAGCTTTAGAAAGATAAGGCTCAGAGCTTTTAAAGATATGTTGATAGAAACTATAGTTACAGTCTTTGTAGAAATTTCCTCTTCTGCAAAAACTCTATCATATGCATGTAATGAATAGCTGTGCACAGCTTTTATAAATACACTCTTTCCCCTGTTTCTGTTATGAAAAAAAAGGATGGCCATGATTTCAAGGGTCAGAAATTAGGCATCCATCACCAGAAAATGGAAATGTCAATGCCTGAGTTATGGGTAAACGCCACAATATACCTGTCGTACTTCTCCACATTTTAATATGAAGTCGGGGGCATGAAGAATGGCTCAGTGCCGAAGCATCCATCGCCATAAGCCCTTGAGGAAACCACAGCCTCCTTTCCATCTGCAACATCTTCAAGGATCCATCTCGCCATATCAAATTCGAGTTTAACAACTGCACTTATTTTTGGACAACGATATACCAATTATTTTTTGCAAGGAACCAGGGATTGATGACACCGAACTCCAGACATTTCGATGACGATAGCTTTCTGGAAACTCTCCCCATTGTCAGATTTATACGAACTCTTCTCCACCATGGAATATGGAATGGACGAGATGGCTTCTCTCCAGAACATGCTCCACTAGGTATGAGTTTGCGGCAATCAACACGATCTGGTGACCGTCGTCACACATGCGAATGGAAGAAATTGAAGCCTGGGACTACAACCCATTTCATTGCTAACTAGTATGCTGCATAACACTCAGCGGCAATATTAAATGTTGCATTGCATGGTGCTTATTATGTGCTCTCTCTAAGGGTCCATCTTGGAATGCATTGCCATGCTCATAAACAGTTTTTGGGTCCAATATATATCTTGGATCTAAAGTTGTTCAGATCCAACGATATACATTAGACCTTGTTACCCCTTGGCATTTATTAGGGTGACATGATCTTTCATTTTCTATGTGATCTTCCATCTCATCCAGCAATTCCACAAATGAGATCCATGGTTTTTCATGGGTTTTCCTATAGACACTTGATAAAGACACTTCAGCCTACTCAACTTGCTTCGCCATATGCCAGAAATAGATGGAAACATCCAATTGGTGCCAGTGTTATACCATCTCCTCTCTATCTGACTTATGGTAAAATGTTTTCTTATGTGTGGAGATAACATTAGGAGGTTAAGAGTGTTACTTTATAATTGCACATGCATCTTCACAATTGTTTTAGTAACTTAGGGGTTTCATGGTGTGGTTATAATTAATTTTTCCTTAATCATATTAAGTGTACAAAATTATGAAATTAGGTGTGATCCTAAGGATTTAAGCAAGAGTGACCCTTATTTCATATCATTTACAACATTTTACCTAGTCATTTTTTATATCGTGCCATTTCACTAGCCACATCACCAATTTCCACCATGTCCCCCTTTCACAATTAACTAATTATGTGTCATGTTTTAAAGTTTTTACATATTATTCCTATGTGTAATGCCTAAATTAAAGTCAAAAGAGTGAAAGTTATCTAAGGGAAACGAAATTAAATGATGAATGTAGGCTATGCCCTCTTGCAAAAAAATCATGATCTTATGTCCCAACTTATCAAAAATAAATCAAAAAAAGGGACTAATATTGTCAAAATAATAATAATAATAATAAAAGTATTGTAAAAAATGGCGCAATGAAAGGATAACTCAAGAAGAAAATAATTCATTTTTAAGGCACACATATGGAAGAAAAATCATTAACCCCTAGCTCTTAAAAGCTAAGGGGAAGACTTGGGACTTCGACACTCTCTCGTGATAGTTATTCACAAACCCCTTTTTGCTAACATTACAATTTTTCCCCTTCATTACATTATGTTCATTTCATTACCCTCACCTTGCTTAAGATCTTGGGAAATTTACTTAGTCTTAGGAGTGTAACATGAAATCTAAAGACCAATTATGGTTGTAGTATGACAGTTCTAAGGTTATTCGGACAAGTAATTAAACGAGTTATTAAAAAAATGCACATAAAAAAATTTTATGTTCATTTGTATATAATTAATTGTTTTCGAAAGTCATATTTTATTATGGTCTAACACTTTGTGATGTTTTATAGATGATATTCCCTAACACTTTGTGATGTTTTATAGATGATATTCTCTAGCACTTGGAACCGGTTTACTATTGATGTGACACACATAGTCAATATTAAAGATAGTTCTACATGATCATTTGAAATTAAGCCTCATAACCCAATTTCGAGGGGGCTGAGCCTCCACAATTATGAAAGATCATAAATGGTATGGTATTAAAGTGGACTTGGGGAGGCATGTGTGGGGGTAATCTTCGATCCTAGTGGAAATATAGTCACTTCTTTGGATTATGGACTTGGGATTAACACTAATAATCAAGCAGAACGTTATGCGTTATACTTGGGATTAAAGGTTGTAGTTTTTGTTGGAATTAGGTCGCTTGTGGTGATAGGGGACTCCCTCATTATTTCTCAATCTAGGTGATGTTAGGAAATTCAAGGCTGGATAGTTGGTCGTCTTCACAAGTGCATCACTGGATTACTTCAACAAAGCTCTTCCATGTTCAACATGAATTTAATGTGATAGCTGATGACCTTGCTAATCAAGCCTCGAGGTTTTTTAGAGGGGGCATTAGAAAGCATGGGGAACATCAAACTTATTGTTGGCTCCCTTAATGGTTTGTTTATGATTGATTTCATGAGGATCAATCCCCTATTCATGTCAACTCCTTGTTATTACATCTGGCGGCAAGGTGCATTTATCTCTTGGGACATGTGGAGCGTTCATTGTTTACAGAGAACTGTACACTATTTCATTATCTTGAACCGCGCATTCAGGCATTTACTCAAGGATTATGACACTATACATAAGATTCATCGGGAATTTTCCCTCCTTGTTTTGTATAGCTTGCTCCTTCATTCCGACAGTGTTGGAGGTAGGCAGTTTGGTGTGTTGGGAAATTTTGGAATGGTGGTGAATTGTGGAAGGAATTCTAATGTTCTCTTCTATGCACCTGGAGATTGGCTCCATGCGGTCTTTAGTGCTCTTCATGTTGAGGATTTTTCAAAGTTAACTCTTTGCCTGCACCTGGATTCTGTTTTATCTTTTATCTACGAGGTTTGGGATGTTGGGGAGTTGCTGCTTTGTTTAGAGTTACAGTTGGTTAGGAAGGATAGTTCCTATTGTGGCCATTTCTTGCATGTATTGGTTGTTACTGGTTGTGTTGTGTTTATTGAGTATGTTTTGTGCTTTAATCGGGTTGCTATTCAAATTGTCCTTCGTGAGGGAATTTGGAATAGTTCCTCTAAAATGGATGTTGAAAAAATTTTGGAAGACATTTCAGAAAGAATTCGTGTTTCTCAAGCAGAAATTCATGATATCCATTCCCAACTAAGATGCATGTCATATAAGATGGAAGGTTTAATTGTAGCAGTTTATCAAATTACTACTCATGTCCTTGTTATAGATAACCGACTTGATGATATTGAGCAGACTACCCATCGGATTTTTAATGTTACTTCAGGTCTGGACACCCGTCTAGATGTGGTTGAAGGTTCTTTTTGCTCTTGTGATGCACATGTGACAGCAATGTTTAAAACTCTGATGAAACATGAATACCTTATTGTTGGTAAAATTTCTCGTTTGGACGAGAATTTTGAAGATAAGAATGTAGAAGACTCAATCATGCAACTTGTGGTTCATATAACTAGTTCTGATTAAGATGAAGATGACAGTTAAAATGTTCAAGTTACAGGTAGTGAAGACACACCAGAAGGAACTAGAGATACTCATGATGTAGAAGTTTGACACTATATAAGATATTCAAGACACAAAGGTTGATGCTCAAGATGGTGATTTCAAGACAATTCAGAGGAAGATGAAGGAAATGCTCAAGAATTCCAAGCCTCAGACAATGATACTAGCTCTTAAGTCTTGCTTTTTTTTATGAAGTGTTTTTGTAGATTGCTCCTCGGACATTATGTAAGAATCTATAATATCTTGGGGAACTCTGTTTTTTTCCTCAAGTTTACTTTACTTTGGATTACTATAACTAAATTTCATACTGAACTAAATCCTCTTATTTTGATATGAGGAATTTTTGTACTCTTTTGCTAAATCTTTCAACTTTTATTAATACGATATAACCATTGATATTAAAACATTGCCCAAAAAAGTCTCACTTATGGTAGAGTCAAAGATTTGGTGTGGCGACCCTTCAAAGGGATGACTTGGAGGTGAAGTAAATTATTTTATTGTGAAGTATCCCCTTATCATATTTTATGAATCACCCCCAACCTTTTCATCATGTTACGAATTCACCCCTACTCAAATGTTGAATGCATTTTGCTCTAAGTCGAACGAGGTTTAAAACATCAATGCGCCCTCACTTAATAATGACATGAAGGCACTCAAACCTCATAGCTTGTGGGACCACTAACTTAATGGTGGCAAAGTATTCCTAGATGTATTTATTTATTATCACATGGGGCAGCCCATATTCAATGTGTTTTGTTCCTTGTCTTTTATCTCCATGTGGAGATGACATAGCGTTTATCCCTTAGTTTGTGGATCTCGAAGTTTATGAAAGTCAAAATTCGAGTGAGTGAAATGAAGGTGCATTGGTGCATTAGTTCAGGCAAGCAATAAGAGTCCCTTGTAAGAGATGAGAGTTGTGTTGCAGCTGCAACCTGATACCCAAAAAAATTGTAAATTTTTAGGCCCCCTTCTTTATTTTGAATTTACTCAGAGTTTGTTTTCATCTTTATCTGCTTGATTTTTCTTGACACCTAGATTTTTTTTTGAAATCAAAAGAAAACTGTTTTCTGGATCAGAAGAGTTATCAGCTTTTCGCCGAAATAGTCGGAAGAGTTATCTGTTTTCCGCCAAAATGGTGAGAAGAGTTATCAGTTCTCCGTTGAAACGGTCGGCGAGTATTATTGTTTTTTGCGATTTTCTGAAGAATTTTTGCGCCGAAACAGTTGGATATAGAAGAGCTTGGAATTGATTGAAGAAAAATGAAATTTGCGCCGAAACGGTTAAGCAACGGGATAAATCAGAGCAAAAGTGAATTTTACGCCGAAATAGTAGGAGAAAAACCATGTTTGCTTCCGAAACGTTTCGACAACTTAATAATTTTTACCCGATCTTCATCGATTTGGCGTTCCACCGAATATTTGAAGAAACAAACCATTGCCTGGAAAGGCTAACTTGAAAAGATGATCTGAAATGGTATCGGTGCCCAATGATATTTCACCCGAAAGAATTTATCGGTGACAAATAGAAATATGATCCAAAACAGAGTCGGTGCCAAATGAAAAGCTCATCCGAAACAGAGTCGACGCCAAATGAAAAGGTCGCCCGAAACAGATTCGATGCCGAAGGAGAATTCATCTAAAACAGGATCAGCGAAAAAAATTGAGGAGCTCTGAAACAACGTTAATAAAATTTTGTGGACCCCATTAGCACACGTACCTTTTCATTTATTGCTAAGGTTACAGTTTTTATATAAAGAGTCGAAATTTGTTTTTTTTAAACAATGTTTGTAACACCGTTTGCGATTGGAGCAATCACCGGATGACAGGAAAGTTGCATACCCCGTGGAGCACTCCTTTGGACCAATTGCGTATTGCTAGGTAGGTCATTTTCTATCCTCCTGCCTTTTATTCGTAAATGGAGTTTTCTCCATTGTTTAATAGGTTTTGCAAACCATTTTACTGCCCCATTCGCATTTAAATTGAATAGTGTATAAGGCCAGACCTCTAGGTTATTGTCGGGCTAGCTTTGTTCTTTGGGCCAGTGATAATTTTTATTTTTTGAGCGCCACATAAAACCTAACGGTCAGTTTAGGGTGGCTATATATTGGGGCATGGAATCCTCGTAACGCGCCACACCAATACCACACTTACGACCGGTTTTTGAAAGGGCTTGATCGAAAAACCCTGGATGAACTTTTAGTTGAAGTACGAGCTCAGTTTTGGGAAAATGCTTCTAGCATGGTTAATGGATTGTGTTTCCTTATCCCAGGGAAGGAATCTATGAATACCACGGCCCTAATTTATTTAACTTTGGAGAAGGGAGGTAGTAAGGAAAGGCCCTTCCCTCATCTGCGACTGCCGGTCGGATTTGAGTAAAATGTGTTTTTCTTTGGGAATGTTCTTAACTTGACCACCTTGAACCAATGTTATCTCCAAGGTCGGTGGGGTTCCCATTACATTATATACAGTTGCTCGATGTGCTTGGTCATGTGAATGGAAATATACATAAATTTAAGGATTCACAACCACAGTTGAACAGGAAATAGATTTCTTCGATCTTGATCATTGCATTGCTTCCGTCATTGGAATTTTTCATCACTAACTTGTCTCTCATCGGATTAATGAGTTGATAGTGAAGTTCCGATTAATAGGACCACAACTTTGATTTTGCTTGGTACCAACCTTGACAGACCCGATACTTCATTTAAATGTTAAATAGACTTGCCAATAGAAGAAAAAAGAGACTCATCTAAACAGTGTATTAGGGAGTCATCAAGACAGTCATTCAGAACCAAACACACTTGACATTATGGAAGTATGAATATCATGTTTTAAGTTCTTTTTGTAAACAATACTAAAAAATCATACATATGCAATTTATTTTCAGAATATTATGCTCATTATCATTTTTTTCTTGAAATTATTGCATTCACATTTGATATATGTACATTAACTTTCTTTTCACCTCAGGAGTCAAAAATGAAAAGAAGAGCTCCTAAGCGTAAGGCCAAGGTAGCAGAGTCCGATTCTGATAGTGAGATCGTTGCAGAAACCATGATGGAAACCCAATATGAGGACACTAGAGTAGTAGCAGGAATCGTTCCTGAATATAATTGGTGTGAACTATATCACCTCATCTGAGACTTAAACGTGCCAGATGCATCCATTGAAGAGATGATGGTGTATCAAAATATTAAAAAATCAGATCTTCATAAAGCCGCCACCCATCCAGAGCTTTTTCCATGTTCAGAAGTAATTGGGTGGTTTTTACCTCATGTGGATGTTGGCACATGAATCATAGCTGGTGCGAATGGAGAAGGATTCGCGTCGTTTCAGACCGGTGATATTAGCGCAGCATAGAAGTTACCCCCTCCAAAATTTATTATGACCGAAGACTGGATAAAGGGAGTCAACATAGATCACTCTAAGTATGCTAAGAAAATTTTGATTAATGGAAAGCAGTTGAGGCAAAGGGAAAGCGGGGAACACAATGCCCAGAATTTGAAAACACCATTCAGGATCATAGCTTTAATGTTAAGTATAATATTTGGTAGGGAAAACACGAATGTCTACAAGCTCAGTTAGGTGCCCCTCATGTATCATATTGCCTCCCATGGTACCATATTCAATTGGGTGGATATTATCTCAGAGAGTATGGCATCAGAAATAGCATCAGCCCAAGGAGGGATGACCCAGAAGAAAATAGAATTTTTATGTCTTCCTACCTTATCGACTGCATCTTAATCAGACACCCATTCCACAAATTCGGGTGTTATTGGGTCCCTGTTGAGACCCCTCTATATGTGGCTTACCAAATACTGTGGGCTAATAAATATACAAGCTTCTACAAGCTTATCTGTGAGGAATTCATAATTCCTCTGTATTGGTTAATATTTTACGAAGAGCCCAATTGCTTGTCAGACAACACAATGGAAGTCATTAATGAATATGGAGACTTCTACTCTACCCTCGAAGGCTTGTATATCAGAATGTATGGGGAACCAAATCTTTGTCTCTAATGCCAAAGTACGCTACATATTATGTAGTACACAAAGAGGCTATAAGACAAGTCTTCGTCAATGGAATGGGTCACTTTCTAAATGAAAATAAGAAGGCTTCCTATCCACCACTTCCCTTTGTCATCGGAGCATATAAATTCCCTAAGGTGAAAGGAGCAGAAGCTTTCATAAAGGAGTTGGAAGCATTCCACTTTGGAGAGAATATTTTTGTTAGAAATGACAAACTACAAAAGGCCGCCTAGCATTGTGCGTCGTGTAAAATCCACTTTGAATACACGAACCACTTCCTAAAGGATAAAGAGGTCTACCGAAGGGAGAGTAACATGACAGAATTAAACAAAATATTTGGTTGAAAAGATGGTGCAAGGTCCAGTCATACTATGGATATTGTTAAAGAGGCAGAACTGCAAAAGTCTAGAGAGGAAGTTGTGGCAGCGAAAGAAGCAAGATTAAATAAGAAGGAAGAAACAGAAAGAAGAAGTAGAAAGACAAAAAAAATAAGAGGAAGATAAAAGGAAAGAAGAAGAAGTAAAGAAAGAAAAAGAAGAAGCAACACAAAAGCAGGAGTAAGAAAAGAAGAAGAAAGAAGAGCAAGAAATAGCGGATAAAGCAGTAGAGTGGGAAAAAAGAAATGAGGAAGAGGATATGCTCAAGAAAGTTGTGGAAGAGAAATAAGTCCAAGAAGAAGACCATAAACTTCAATACATAGACATAGATCCACTCGACACCTCTAGAATCCCGCTTACAGGAGGACAACTTCCATTTGATGAGCTCGGGCTCACACCTTTTACTCCTTCAAAGAAACATTCAGTCGCAAAACTGGATACAATAGTTTTTGACCCCAAGCGGAAGACAATTTTAAGGAAAACAGAGAAAAGGCTGAAAATGAGCACACAACCAGATGTGGTAACCATTCAAGAAAGCACCTTGATAGAAGGTACTCACAAGGATCCTAAGTTCACCGCTTCAGTAAACATAGCAGTTTCTCAAGCAAATGCCGACAACGTTTATAAATTGATGAACGACCTCAATCGAGGAAAAGAAAAAATGTTGAAGTTAAAGGATAACTTGGCAAAAGCAAGGGGTGAAGGAATTGAGCTGAAGAGGAAACAGGATACAGTAGAATCTGAAAAGAATAAATTACTGTTGGATTATCAGAACTTGGAAAATGAAAAGGATGCTTAGAATGTGCAACTTGTGATTATGGAATGTGAGCGAAGTGACCTCTACTCTCACATAAATGAGTTAGAAGAAAACGAAATGAAGTCAAACCAACAGGTGGAATCTTTAATGAGTGAAAAGGAATCTTTACAAGTGCACATAGATGAGATGATAGTTGGGAAAGAAGCTTTGCAATCCCAGATGGATGAGTTAGTTAGAGAAAAGGAATCGTTGTTGGAACATGTCAACATGGCTCAAAGTCAGAAGCGGGATATGACCCCATTTTATGAGCATGCCTGTAGAATACAGGAACAAATCTGCCACTCACAAGAATTGTTAATTGAAGAAATTTATAAAATGAAACAGATGATAGATAGGATGAAGGAGATTCTTGCATACGCTTTTTCTGTAAGACATAAATTAGTCAATACTTTTAAAAAATTGAAAAGGTTGATGGCCTGGAAGGGATAAAATACAAACTTCTCTGATCATCTGCCAAACAAGAGAGCTATAGAACTCAAGTTAGACATATATCTTCTAGACAGTTGCATGAGAGATTCCAGGAAGATACAGGCAGAAGTACCAAAGTCCATCACAAAGTGTGAATAAATATTCAAAGAAATCTATCAAGTACATCAGAAATGTCATATCTTGATGGTTCCAGACATGTACGGGTTGCCTACCAAATATCAGCGTCTAATGGAATTAAAAGATGGCTTGAAAGAAGACCTAGAGTACATCAGGAAACAATATGTGCTTAATGAAGAAGATCTCAAGCAGCACATAGGACAAGCATCTGTAAATGCTTATTTCCTGGAGGGAAGTTATAAAGCAGCCACTAAAGGAGTAATAAGTGTGGAAAAAGAATTATTTGTTCATGAAATATCTTTAAAATTATTGGAACCAGTACAATGTAATATAATATTTCATGAAACTGACTTGTGGGACAATTATATTTCCAGCTTAGAGGTCCCACCAAAAGGATAATTTAATTTGTAAATAATTATCTATTTTTAGTTGTGCAAGCACAAAAGACAAATTGTAGTAATCCAAGGGTCAGAGGGTAGGTGAAGTAATCATTCATGTAAAGACGAAATCTCTTGTAAGATAAATAGAAGGGGTAAGGGATTAAAAAGAGGGGGGCCTTTTGCTAGTGAAATAGAGGCTGGAGACATTTTGTAAGAGAAGTATTTTTCTGCTAATGAGAAAGACCTATTTGTTGGGAAAAGCTTGCATGGATTTTTGCGTGGAATGTTTTGGATAGCATATCATAATTATTTCTTCTTATGTCCATACTCATATTGTGAGATCTTTCTAACTTTATTGAATTATTTCGATGGTGATGACTGATTTTGCTTATCTATGCAAATGTCTATGTGATATCAGAGTAATAAATAGATTTAAATGTTATCAAAGCTATATTTGTATGTTTCTACTGTGAATGTAAATGCTTCATCTAAATAGCTATTTGTTAGATTTGTATATGCATTCTCAGATTATTACTCTCATTAAAACTCGCTCCTTGCAAGGATAAATTAGTTAAGTTAGAATAGGGTTAGCTAATTGATAAGGTAGAAGTGATAAGACGATAGGTAAGAACCTGCGCATCACTTGTGATGCTTCTTCCTGACAGTTATAGGTTGTGCATAAATTATATTAGGATCACTTGCATACTCATAATTTAAACATAAAATATAAGCAGTGGGTCAGGCCGCAACCGGTACATAAATTCAACAAACATACCTACGGTAGTCGGACCGTTAATCGGACGGATTCCCTATTCCAAACAGTGAATGATCTAATTGGAATTATTAACTCGGGAGAATCCCTACTGTCGATGCTAGGATTTTCCAGGCATCAACATTTTTTTGGCGCTAGAATGAGGGCATCCAGTGCATGGCTAGTAAAGGAAACTTGTTTTTGCGAGGAAATTTCTCTGGGTCTCCGTTAGAAACAACCCAACCAGAAGAATTGATTTCTGAAACTGATCATCGAGAAAATTTCAATTCCGAAATTGATCATACTGAACATTTGTTTGTTGTTCCTCATACAGAGGTAGATAATTTCAGGAGACACACTAGATCTTATGTGAGAAAACTTGGAGGATTATCAATGGTACATTTTCTACCTATAATACAAGCTCCTAGACGACAAGTTGTGCAAACTAGGGATTTTGTGCTTGCGAAAACTTTGGAAGAATCAGTTGATTTATCATTACAAGATAAACCAGATCCCATCAATCAACTGAGGCCTAATTCTCTGGATTCGATTACTTCTCCACACATACAAACACTTTCACCAACACTCACACCCCCACATTCACCCCAAATTCCTAGACTCGTTAATAACATGGATCACAATGCCAATCAACAACCTGCATGGAGAGCCAAAGGACCACTCAACTTAGCTGCTCCTTTACATGATTTTCCTAAGTATCCGGAGCGAGTACTACCTAAGTTCGATCCTAGAAAAGGAATATCTGTTGATGATCACCTAAAGAGCATTTACTTAGCCCTAAATATGCTTGATGTAGAATATGAGGATGTGGTGTGTAGATTGTTCCCATATACTTGTGAACCTATAGAGTCATCGTGGTTTTTTAGCCTACAGACTTTTTCTATAGCAAATTGGGATAGCTTTGAAAAGGTTTTTCTGAATAATTTTGGTAACCAAAATACTTTGGCTTCACTTATGAAATCATTATTGTCTATGCGGATGGAAAAGAAGGAGAAAGTACAGGATTTTAATCAAAGATTTACTATGATTTTGAATAGTTTCAGTGTTGCAACAAAACCTGTTGAAGATTCATTGGTAGAATATTATACCACAACGCTTCTCCCATCCATAGCCAAGTTCGTAAAAAATCTATTAAAACTACTCTAACATAAAATTTTGAAGAGGCAAAGAAGGTAGAAACAAAATATGCAGTATTATGAAACATTCTCTAGATATGGAAGTAAAGCCTACAGTAAATAAGAATCATTTTCTATTGACCAAACCTAAATAAGATTCTTCAAATGAATTAGAAAATGTGGTCAAAATGGTTCAAAAGTTGTCCAATAAAATAGTAGACCTAGAAAAGGAAAAGGGTGCTAGTTCTTCGGTAAGAAAACCATTTAAACATTTCTATAAAGAAAAGGAAGAAAGCACACAACCACCATCAAATAATTATGTTGTTTTTAATTTGAATGAAGTTGGTATGGATCAATTTTGCACATTTCATCAAGAACATCATTCTGAAAAAAAATTCCCGCAGTGGATTAATTCATTGACTCTGGTAATGAATCAATTATTGGATACACAACTAATAGATCATGAAGATCAGGAAGAAGACCAATCTAATGAACCAGAAGATCGAAATGAATAAACCACATTAGTATTATGGGATTGGGCTCCAAATTTGGGTTTAGATGAAGAAGAAAAGGTGGAAGAAATACAAGTATCATCCGTAGATTATGCTACCAGAAGTAAGGGACCAGTAAAAGAGAAAAGTATGGTATTACCCAAAATAAAGATAGCCAAAGAAAACATAAAAAGGAATAACATTATGAATCAGTCACAACCAAAAGTAAATTCAGGGGTTGTAAAGGAAACAAATCTGTTAATCAATAAGCAAGTAAACCCTATAATCAACAAATATGATATTGGTGAAAAAACTAGGGCAAATCATAATATGGGATATGATATTGTAAAATATATCAAGAAAACAGAGGCAAACATATCTCTTTTTGAAATTTGTAACCTGCCACAACAGAGAAAAAAGTTATTAGAAGCTTTTGATGTAAAATCAAGCAGTACAGTAGACAAACAGTCAAAGAGGGTTGAGTCTGATACCAAGATTAATGAAGCAAGTATTGGTGGAAAGTCGAAATCGCAAACTCTTCCTTTCCTTTTGACTTTGAAATATTTAATTATAATGTGCATAACTGCTTGGAAGACTATGGGGCTTCATCTAATATCATGCCACTATCTATTTGCAAAGGATTAATGGACAACCCATAACATCCCCTTCTCGGATTATACAACTAGATAGATCTAATGTTAAAGTTATTGGTGAAATGAAGAATGTACTGATTAGGTTGGCGACGGATTCGAGAGTATGTCAGTTTATTGATATTATGGTAGTGGACATACCAGAAGTTTAGGGGTTCATATTGAGTAGAGATTGGTTAAATAAGTTGAATGGATATTTCGCAACAGATTGGTCTCATTTATGGTTTCTGTATCATAATAAGCAGAACCAAATCAAATTGTTGAGGGAATCTCATATGAAACATAATGTGACTGAATTAGAAGGAAAAAATGAGCCATGAATTTTTCATCTTCGATTTTGGGAAATTATTTTTTAAAACTTGAGCCAGCGAACTATCAGGCAGAAAATATTGGCCATGATTCAGACACATAGTCCGATCTCCTTCAATTTGCACGGGCTGTTGATATTGACTGTAATATAGTAGAGTTAGTTACCGACATAGGTGATCATACTAACATAGTTGAATCAGATGATAATTTTTGGACTTTATACTTTGATAGCTCCAAGACACAAGAGGGAGCAGGAGTTGGTTGTGTTCTTGTTGATTCTCAAGGAAACAAACAATTTCTCTCTTGTAGACTAGAATTTGAATGTACAAATAATATTGTTGAATACAAAGCTTTAGTTCAAGGTCTGAAAAAATCCATTGATTTAAATGTTAAGAATTTAAAATTTTTTGGTGACTAAGAGATAGTTGTTAGGTAGATAAGGAACACCATTCATTGTTTGTCTCCACACTTGAAAGAGTATCAATTTAATGTCATTCCTAGGTTACAAAATGTTGTTGCAGATTTACTAGCTACTTCTGCTTCACATCTAGTACCACCAAATAGCAAATGTTCCATTGAATTGATTTCCAGGCCCTCTATCCCTGATAACATTACAAATTGGAGAGTTTCCGATGATGATGAACAAATTATCCACTTTTTGACAGATGAAAATACATTCAAAGGATCTATTATTGAGGAAGACAAACACCAGTCAGAATTGGAAAATGTGGATATTAGGAAAGGAAATTTTATGCCAAGAGGAGTAAGGACTCTAGAAAATTTATTTGATCTACAGCATAAATTCAGGAAGCCAACAAACGTTAAAACAAACAGCTCCTCAATGCAATACAAATTGGTGAACTTAGGTACAGAACAGGAACCTAAATATGTCAATTTGGGACAATGTTGCTCACCTGGCGAGAGATGCAAATTTTATTAAACTATTTCAGCAATACAAGGACATTTTTTCATGGACGTATGAGGATTTGAAGACTTATGGTACACGCATAATACAACATGTGATACCTATCAAACAAGGCGCAAAACCAATCCAACAGCAACTTTGGAATATGCATCCTACGCTTGAACCTTTAATACAAAAGGAATTAAAAAAAATTCTTGATGCTAAAATTATTTTTAAAGTTTGAGATTCTGAATGGGTGGCAAATTTGGTACCCGTACAAAAAAAATCAGGAGAAATAAGATTGTGTGTTGACTTTCGAAATTTAAATAAAGCATCAAATAAAGACAACTATCCAGTTCCAACAATGGAACAAATCTTAGAATTGGTGTCAGGATCAGAGATGTTCTCCCTATTGGATGGATTTTCCGGTTACAATCAAGTATTAGTGGCCGATAAGGATCAACTCAAGACTACATTTCACACAAAATGGGAAATTCGCTTATAGAATAATTCATTTTTGCCTTATTAATGTTGGAGCCACATTTCAAAGGGCCATGGACATCTCATTCTGAGGTTTAGTCGGCCACAGTGTTCTTATTTATTTAGATGATGTGACGGTATTTTCTAAGAAAAGGGGGATCATGCTTTCCATTTAAAACAAATTTTTTAGCGTTGTAGGAAGTATGGCATATCTTTGAATCCTAAGAAAATCATTTTTGTTTTCCTCGAAGGAAAACTGTTAGGACACATCATCTCTAGAAAGGAAATCTCTATTGACCCAGAAATAATTCAAGCCATAACCCAGATTCTTGTGCCCCATAATAAGAAGACTATGCAATCATTTATGGGCACAATAAATTTTGTTTGAAGTTTTGTGCCAGATTTTGCACAAATAGTAAAACCTTTGCAACAAATGGTGAAGCAAAGCACGCAATTCAAATGGACTGAGATTGAAAAGAATGCATTCAAGGATATAAAAATTTCCATTGCTCATGCACCTTCATTGAGCAGTCCATATTTTGAGAAGGATTTCATTATATATACATTTGCTTCAGATCATTCTCTTGCAGCAATGCTCATGCAGAAAGGAGAGCAAGGAGACGAATATCCAATATCTTTTATGAGCACTGGATTACAGGGAGTTGAACTGAATTACCCAGCTGTAGACAAACAAGCCTATGTAGTATTTAAGGCAGTAAAACAATTCAGACCTTACATTCTAAAAAATAGAATAAAGGTTACAATGCCTCATATGGCTATCAGATCTTTATTTGTACAAAAGGAGTTGGGAGAAAGATGTGGAAATTGGGTGACTACATTACAAGAATATGACCTAGAATTTAAACTAGCTAATATCATCAAAGGTAAAGGGTTATGCAAGTTGCTCACTGAACATCCAACCGATAGAGATCATGGCTGGGAAAATGAATCCGAAATGAATTTCATTGAAGCATGTTCTATTTTTACCACTCCAAAGTCTTGTATAGAGATTTAATTCATTATCTTCAACATGGATATTTTTCAGAGCACTGGAATTCTAAGCAAAGAAGGGCCCTCCGATTGAAATCAACATCATATCAAATAATAGATGGAGTGCTTTTTAGAAATAATTATGATGGAGTGTTTCTCAGATGTCTTGAAAGAGATGATGCGGAGAAGGTGGTTAAGGAGTTACATGATGGTCCCATAGGAGGACATTATTTTGGGGACACTACTGCTCATAAAATATTCAGAGTCGAATATTACTGGCCCACTGTTTTTAAGGATGCTCATGATTACGCACGAAAATGTGATATATGTCAAAGGAGTGTTGGTAGACTATCAAAATCAGTAGGACCATTAAAACGGGTCATCATTTCGAAACCATTTGAGCAATGGGGTTTAGACATCATCGGGGAAATCAATCCCAACTCTTCGTTGCAACACCGATATATTCTTACCGCCATTGATTATTTTACAAGATGGATTGAGGCCATTCCTTTGCGCAAAGTAAATGAATATGCAGTTATCAGATTCTTACAAGAGAACATCATAACCAGGTTTGGGGTTCCAGTTTCGTTAGTCTTTGATAATGCATCTTATTTTTCTTCTTTTAAGTTGAGTACATTTGCTATTGAAAGGGGAATTAAATCGCATTATTCATCTAATTACTATCCACAAGGGAATGGGTTAGTAGAATCCACTAATAAGAACCTCATACGAATTTTGAAGAAAACCGTTATTGAAAATCAGAAAAAATGGCATATAGATCTTCCCAATGCTTTATGGGTAGATAGGGTTACTCCGAAGAATTCTTTAGGGGTTTCTCCTTACACTATAGTCTACGGGAAAGAGGTTATTCTTCCCCCAAACATAGTACTCCCTTCTTTGCAGTTAGCTCAGGCATCTCGAGAGTCAAATAGTGAAATCATGAAGTCATGCATTAATACCTTGCTAAAACTTGAAGAAGCACGGAAAAAGGCCAAGGATAGGTTCAACCATCACCAAGATATAGTAAAAAGGTGGTTTGATGATCGGAAATATGGAAAGAAAGCTTTTGAGGTATGAGATCTAGTTCTAAAGTGGGATCATCCTCATGAGAATAAGGGAAAACACACCAAGTTTCAACAATTGTGGCTTGGCCCTCATCAAGTTGCGGAGAAGCTTGGCCCAGCAACTTATAAATTGCAAGATATACAAGGGGAGAAGGAAAACCTCCCTGTCAACAGTCTAGCACTCAAACAATACTTTTCCTATGTTTAAGAAACCTTTGTACATAAATCATTTTTGTCTTTCATTTTGTTTTGTTTCATTTTTTCAAGTTACTTAGTTTCAGCCTTTTTTATTTTGTTTTGCTATGAATTTATTTGCTTGATTTCGTTTTAAATAAATCCCATTTCAACTTTCAGAGTGATGTGCAGAGATACAGACATTTGAACACTCTCATACGAAATTCTTATAATCTCGGAAGGATTAGAATTGGATTCATAACAAAAGAATTTCTTTTTGTAGCAACAATGTCACTAATGATTTTAATTGATGCTTTGTTTTAAAAGGGGAAACCTGTTTCTAGTTTCATTTTGTGTCAGTATTAACCTTGTAAAATAACTAGGATCTATGAATTCTAAATTACTATATTGGGGCTCCACTCACTTACACATAAATAACCTTCTTAGGTGACCTACTATAAATGAACCATGGAAAGGAAGCAAGTCTTGCAGATGTGTGGCAATTAAAATGATCCTACGCTACGAGAAATTACAGCCAAAAGGCTTATAAAGAAGAGTTAAAATCTCTGAAAAGTTTCATATCCATCAAAGAAATGATCTTGGAAAATAACATACTTCCAATCAAGAAGATTTTCCTGATGATGTTCCAGAAGGTTCTTCTCCATCCGTGAGTATGACAAACAAAATAAAAAAATTCATCACTCACACAAAAGGACAATATGGATGGAAGAAGCCACGTCAAATGTTTGAAGACTGAAGAAAGCTATTTAAGAAGGACATTGAAGACTGGAGAAATCTATTTAAGAAGGACTCGAACGATGAAACTCGTCAAAGAAAGCATCCAAAGAAATGCTAGTAGCATGGGAATAAAGAACACACGAATACATCTGTTTGATATTGTTACAATCATGTGGAGTCATATTTAGAGGTAACCAAAAGACGGGGTTAATAATGAGCTCTAAATTATGGCCTCAGAAGAGTAGTCGGGAAAACTAGTCTAGGTTTCCCTACTTCCCAAAGTGAATGACCAATATGATTCAAGAAGCTCCTCTCCCTGCCTAAAACTTTATACTTTTAAAATCCTCAAAAGAAATGTTAAAGGCATAGTTTTTACAATTAGAATTAATGACAAACAAGCAATTGTGATCCTCAGTAAGAGTTTTGTTCAGAGATCTGTGTTCACCAGTCAGTCGCCAATTGTTGCAGCTGCAACCTGATCCCCAAAAAAATTGCAAATTTGTAGAGCCCCTCTTTTATTTTGAATTTACTCAGAGTTTGTTTTCATCTTTATCTGCTTGTTTTTTCTTAACACTTAGATTTTTTTTTTTTAAATCAAAAGAAAATTGTTTTTTGGATCAGAAGAGTTATCGGTTTTCGCCGAAACGGTCGGAATAGTTATCCGTTTTCCGTCGAAACGATCGGAATAGTTATCCGTTTTTCGATGAAACGGTCAGAAGAGTTATCAGTTCTCCATGAAATGGTCGGCGAGTATTATTGTTTTTTGCGATTTTCTGAAGAAGAAAACCTGTTTCGAAGCACAATTGTATTTTGTGTCGAAACGGTTAAGGAATGGGCTAAATCGGAGCAAAAGTGATTTTTACGCCGAAATGGTCGGAGCAAAACCATGTTTGCTTCCGAAAAGTTGTGGCTCATTAATAATTTTTACCCAATCTTCACCGATTTGGCGTTTCGCCGAATTTTTGAAGAAACAAACCATAGCCCGAAAAGGCCAACTTGAAAAGATGATCTGAAATGGTATCGGTGCCCAATGAGATTTTTCCCGAAAGAATTTATCGGTGACAAATAGAAAGATGATCCGAAACAGAGTTGGTGCCAAATGAAAAGCTCATCTGAAACAGAGTCGGCGCCAAATGAAAAGGTCGCCTGAAACAGAGTTGGTGCCGAAGGAGAATTCATCCGAAACAGGATCGACGAAAACAATTAAGGCGCTTTGAAACAACGTTAATAAAATTTTGTGGATGCCATTAGCACATGTACCTTTTCATTTATTTCTAGGGTTACAGTTCTTATATAAAGGGTCGAAATTTATTTATTTTTAACAATATTTGTAACACCATTTGCGATTAGAGCAATCACCGGACGACAGGAAAGCTGCCTACCCCATGGAGCACTCCTTTGGACCAATCGCATATTATCGGGTAGGTTGTTTTATGTATGCCTTCCTTTTATTCATAAACGGAGTTTTTGCCATTGTTTAATAGGTTTTGCAAACCATTTTACTGCCCCATTCGCATTTAAATTGAATAGTGTATAAGGCCAAACCTTCCATTTTGCTTGTAAGCTACTTGTATGGTGTGGGTAGTGGGTATTCCGTTAACCTAGGGTTTTGTTTTTCATGGAATAATCCTTGCTTAGGCTAAATATTCAAATCACCTGGTGCTTTCATTACTATATCCTACCAATCCTATATAGGGAAGCCCCCTAGAGTTAGAGAAGAGCCAACCGAAATGGTAACATCTCTAGGTTATTGTCGGGCTAACCTAGTTCTTTGGGCCAGTGATAATTTTTTTTTTTTGAGTGCCACATAAAATCTAACGGTCAGTTCAGGGCAGCTATAGATTGGGGCAAGGAAACCCTGTAACGCGCCACACCAATACCTACATCAATACCACACTTACGACTGGTTTTTGAAAGGGCTTGATCGAAAAACCCTAGATGAACTTTTAGTTAAAGTACGAGCTCGGTTTTGGGAAAATGCTTTCGGCATGCTCAATGGATGTGTTTCCTTATCCCAGGGCGAGAATCTATGGATACCACGGCCCTAATTTATTTAACTGTGGAGAAGTGAGGTAGTAAGGAAAGGTCCTTCCCTCATCTGCAATTGTCGGTCGGATTTGAGTAAAATGCGTTTGTCTTTGGGAATGTTCTTAACTTGACCACTTTGAACCAATGTTATCTCCAGGGTTGGGGGGTTTACCATTACATTATATACGGTTTCTCTACGTGCTTGGTCATGTGAATGGAAATATACATAAATTTAAGGATTCACAACCACAGTTGAACGGGAAATAGATTTTGTTGGTCTTGATCATTGCATTACTTCTGCCATTGGCATTTTTTTGTCGATAACTTGCCTTTCCTCGGATTAATGAGTTATAGTGAAGTTCTGATTAATAGGACCACAGTGTTGATTTTTCTTGGTACCAACCTTGACAGACTCGATACTTCGTTTAAATGTTAAACAGACTTGCCAATAGAAGAATGAAGAAACGCATCTAAATAGTGTATTAGGGAGTCATCAAGGCAGTCATTCAGAACCAAACACACTTGACATTATGGAAGTATGAATCTCCTGTTTTAAATTATTTTTGTAAACAATACTGACAAATCATACATCTACAATTTATTTTCAGAATATTATGCTCATTATCAATTTTTGCTTGAAATTATTGCATTCACATTTCATTTTTGTACATTAACTTGCATTTCACCTCAAGACTCAGAAATGTAAAGAAGAACTTCTAAGCATAAGGCCAAGGTAGCAGAGTCTGATTCTGATATTGAGATCGTTGCAGAAACCATGATGAAAACCCAATATGAGGACACCAAAGCAGTAACAGGAATTGTTCCTGAATATAAATGGGGTGAACTATATCACCTCATCTAAGACTTAAACATGATAGATGCATCCATTGAAGAGATGATGGTGTATCAAAATATTAAAAAATAAGGTCTTCGTAAAGTCACCACCCGTCCAGAGCTTTTTCCATGTTCAGAAGTAATTGGGTGTATTTTATCTCATGTGGATGTTGGCACACGAATCATAGCTGGTGCGAATGGAGAAGGATTTGCGTCGTTTCATCCTAGTCATATTAGTGCAGCATATAAGTTACCCTCTCCAAAATTTATGATGACCGAAGACTGGATAAAGGGAGTCAACATAAATCACTCTGAGTATGCTAAGAAAATGTTGATTCCTAGAAAGCAGTTGAGGCAAAGGGTAAGCGGGGAACACGATGCCCAAAATTTGAAAACACCATTCAGGATCATAGCTTTAATGTTAAGTAGAATATTTGATGGGGAAAACGTGAATGTCTACAAGCTCAACTGGGTGCCCCTCATGTATCATGTCGCCTCCCATGGTACCGTCTTCAATTGGGCGGATATTATCTCAGAGAGTATGGCATTAGCAATAGCAGCAGCCCAAGGAGGGATGACCCAGAAGAAAGCAGAATTATTTGTCTTCCTACCTTATCAACTGCATCTTAATCAGACACCCATTCCACAAATTGGGGTGCTATTGGGTCCCAGATGATACCCCTCTATATGTGGCTTACCGAATACTGTGGGCTCATAAATATGCAAGCTTCTACAAGCTTATCTGTGTAGAATTCATAATTCCTTTGTATTGGTTAATATTTAATGAAGAGTCCATTTTTTTGTCGGACAAGGCAATGGCAGTCATCAATGAATATGGAGACTTCTACTTTACCCCGGAAGGCACGTATATCAGAATGTATGGGGGAACCAAAGCTCTGTCTCTAATGCCAAATTACACTACATATTATTTAGTACACAAAGAGGTTGTAAGACAGGTCTTCGTCAATGGAGTGGGCCACTTTCTAAATGAAAATAAGAAGGCTTCATATCCACCACTTCCCTTTGTCATCGGAGCATATAAATTCCCTATGGTGAAAGGAGCATAAGCTTTCATAAAGGACTTGGAAGCATTCCACTTTGGAGAGAAGATTTTTGTTAGAAATGACAAACTACAAAAGGTCGCCCAGCATTGTGCATCGTGTAAAATCCACTTTGAATACATGAACCACTTCCTAAAGGATGAAGAGGTCTACCGAAGAGCGAGTAATATGACAGATTTGGCCGAAAAGATGGTGCAGGGTCTAGTCATACTATGGATATTGCTAAAGGGTCAGAACTGCAAAAGTCTAGAGAGGAAGCTATGGCAGCAGAAGAAGCAAGATTAAAGCAGAAGGAAGAACAGAAAGACAACAGAAAGAAGAGGAAGATAAAAGGAAAGAAGAAGTAAAGAAAGCACAAGAAGAAGCAATACAAAAGCAGGAGGAAGAAAAGAAGAAGAAAGAAGACCAAGAAGCAACGGATAAAGCAGCAGGGTGGGAAAAAAGAAAGGAGGAAGAGGATAAGCTCAAGAAAGTTGTGGAAGACAAAGAAGTCCAAGAAGAATACCATAGACTTCAAGACATGGACATAGATCCACTCAACACCTCCAGAATCTTGCTTACAGGAGGACATCTTCCATTTGTTGAGCTCGGGCTCACACATTTTACTTCTTCAAAGAAGCATTCAATCGCAAAACTGGATACAATAGTTTTTGACCCCGGAAGAAAATTTTAAGGAAAACAAAGAAAAGGCTGAAAATGGGAACACAACCAGATGTGGTAACCATTCAAGAAAGCATCTTAGTAGAAGGTACTCACAAGGATCCCAAGTTCACCGCTTCAATAAACATAGCAGTTGCTCAAGAAAATGCCGACAACGTTGATAAATTGATGAACGAACTGGATCGAAGCAAAGAAAAAATGTTGAAGCTAAAGGATAACTTGGTAAAAGCAATAGGTGAAGGAATTGAGCTGAAGAGGAAACAGGATGCAGTAGAATCTGAAAAGAATAAATTACTGTTGGATTATCAGAACTTGGAAAATGAAAAGGATGATTTGAATGTGCAACTTGTGATTATGGAAGGTGAGCGAAATGACCTCTACTCTCGCATAAATGAGTTAGAAGAAAACGAAATGAAGTCAAACCAACAGGTGGAATCTTTAATGAGTGAAAAGGAATATTTACAAGTGCACATAGATGAGATGATAGCTGAGAAATAAGCTTTGTAATCCCAAATGGACGAGTTGGTTAGAGAAAAGGAATCGTTGTTGGAACAGGTCAACATGGCTCAAAGTCAGAAGCAGGATATGACCCCATTTTATGAGCATGCATGTAGAATATAGGAACAAATCGACCACTCACGAGAATTGTTCATTGAAGAAATTTATAAAATGAAACAGATGATAGATAGGATGAAGGAGATTTATGCAGGCGCTTTTTCTGTAAGACAAAAATTAGTGAATACTTTTAAAAAATTGAAAAGGTTGATGGCCTGGAAGGGAGAAAATCCAAACTTCCATGATCACCTGCCAAACAAAACAGTTGTAGAACTCAAGTTAGTCATATCTTGTTTAGACAATTGCAGGAGAGCTTCCAGGAAGATACGGGCAGAAGTACCAAAGTCCATCACAAAGTGTGAAGAAATCTACAAAGAAATATGTCAAGTACATGAGAAATGCCATATCTCGATGGTTCCAGACATGTATAGATTGCCTACCAAAGATCAGTGTCTAATGGAATTAAAAGATGGCTTGAAAGACTGCCTGGAGTACATCAAGAAACTAGATGTGCTTAATGAAGAAGATCTCAAGCAACATATAGGATAATTTAATTTGTAAATAATTATCTATTTTTAGTTGTGCAAACACAAAAACAAATTGTAGCAATCCAAGAGTCAGAGGGTAGGTGAAGCAATCAGTCATGTAAAGACGAAATCTCTTGTAAGCTAAATAGAAGGGGTAAGGAATTTAAAAAGGGGAGGACTTTTGCTAGTGAAAGAGAGGCTAGAGACATTTTTTAAGATAACTAATTGTCTGCTGATAAGAAAGGCCTATTTGTTGGGAAAAGCTTGCATGGATTTTTGCTTGGAATGTTTTGGATAACAGATCAAAATTATTTCTTCTTATGTTCATGCTCATGTTGTGAGATCTTTCTAACTTTATTGAATTATTTCGATGGTGATGAATGATTTTGTTTGTCTATGCAAATGTCTATGTGATATCGGAGTAATAAATGGATTTAAATGTTATCAAAACTATCTTTATATGTTTCTATTGTGAATGTAAATGCTTCATCTAAATAGCTATCTATTATATTTGTATAAGCATTCTCAGATTATTACTCTCATTAAAACCCGCTCCTTGCAAGGATAGATTTGTTAAGTTAGAATAGGGTTAGCTAATTGATAAGGTAGAAGTGATCAGACAAGAGGTAAGAACCTACGCATCACTTGTGAGGCTTATGCCTGTCAGTTATAGGTTATGCATAAATTAGATTAGGAGCACTTGCATACTCATAATTTAAACATAAAATATAAACGGTGGGTCGGGCCGCAACCGGTACATAAATTCAACAAACATACATACGATAGTTGGACCGTTAACCGGACGGATTCCCTATTCCAAACAATAAATGATCTAATTGAGATTATTCACTGGGGAGAATCCCTACTGTCGATGCTAGGATTTTCCAGGCATCAACAAGTTGTTAAATTCTCACCAATACCATGTGCCATGACCCATTCATATCTAACCAATTTGTCATATTCTAAAGTAAAGATGAAATGAAATAATAATTTGACATAGTCTAAAGTAAAGATAAAATTAAATAAGCCCGCAGGGGTGTAGCTCAACCGACGATTCGCTTGATATGAAGGAAATGTTGTAAATGGAAGTCATGAATTCAAATCACCCCGACTTACCCGTGCCCCATGATTGCGGGCTATGTGGGTGCACATAGGGGTATAGTGCTAGCAGACGGAATTGAATCCCTGGACCCCGTGTCTCGCAAGTACCGGCCCCTTCCCAGTCTTTGATTCCCCTAGTTACAAAAAAAAAATGAAATGAAATAATAATATATTATTTCATTTCTTCGTTACTTTAGAATATGTCAAATTGGTTAGATATGAATGGGTCATGACATATGGTTTTGCTGAGAATTTAACAACTCTCAGGGTCTTTTCTCATTGTATTGTTATCTTAAATTGGTGAATAAAATAACTTTTGTGGGAAAAAATTGTATTTTTTTTAGTCTCATGAGTTAAAGTAAACATATTGGAGAAGAAAGAAAACAAATAGGAGAAAGACATTGAGGATCTCGCCTTTGTTGAGGTAATTTATTTATTTTTATTTCATTTAATTTGCTAGCATTCCATTTAAAAGTTGTATGCACTTCAACATATGATTTACATGCACTTATTTAATATGCATAACATATTTTTTTTAAGTATATCTGGTTTTTTTTTCTTGAGCTTTAAAGGAACAAATCAACCATAAAGTTGAAAGACTGATTAAACAATCTCTTCTTTTTTTTCTTTTTAAAAGATTTAACTTCTTCCTGTAAGACTCCATTCCCACTAAGGACTAAGGCACTAATCACTAAAAAGTGAACTTCCCCCCACCGGCACTATAGTAGGGTCCCGGTTGTAGTCTTCAAGAAGTTTCTCTCGTTTGACCGAGGAATAAACATATAAGAATCGACGGAAAAAAAAAAAAACCACCATTTCAATTTTACTTCTTAAACTTTTCTTTAAACAAATTTCTAAAAATTATAATTTGCTAGTTAAATTTCAGTAATAACCACAATATTATGTTTTGTTTTCAAATTTAATTCTTATTGAATGTGTTATTTTAGACAATTAATTTCATGTGCATTAGAATTGAAGGTTATTTGGTTAAGTTTTAAGTAGTAGATTTAATATACAGATCTCATAAAAGTTGTAGCTTAGTACTTTCATTTTGTTATATTTGAAGTTGACTTTAACTTTTGCAAATTGCTAGATATTGACATGTTTTATAGATGATTTGGATTTACTGGATTAAATTCAACCAGATAACTTCATATGTTTCTGAATAAAGATTCATGTTTTATTAGCAAATTAGCTCTTAGAACAAGAGTTTTTCTAATGATATTGATTACCTTTATGTTCAGAATTTTTTAATGAAAATTTTATTTTCATGCGATATCCTATATATCATGTGAAATAAAATTAGTTGTTTTTATAGTTCTTACAAGTCCATGGGAGTCATTCGAGTTGATTTTGATACATAAAATTTTGAATATTCAAACTAAAATAATTTGTTCTCTTTTGCTTATAATCTTAATCTTAATATTCAAAGTAAAATAACTTGTTCCCTTTTGCTTATAATCTTAATGTTTTATCTCTAAGGTCTTATATGCATGCAATTCACATGTGCTGTATCAAGTTCATTCAATGAACTTTTTCATGGTTTTTTACACTTCAAGTTAGTCTGTATAACTTGAGCATGAGCATAAAAAATTAAGCATTCTAACACCATACTTGCACCAAGTTAATATTTTTCAATTTTCTGTTCATTTCAAGAACTCACTTCACATTCATTTGGTTGAAAATTGCATGTGTTGCAAATATCCTAATTCTTTGGTCAATGAGCAATCTACATTACAATTTTAATGTTATGGAATCAGCTTGTTACATGTTTAAAAGTTGAAGTTCATTATCGGTTATTTGTTACTTTGTTCATTTACTTGATACAAAATGGTCATGCAACATTTTTAATTTATATTAACTTGGTGAATAATCAAAAGGACACTTATTTTCATCACTTACTCAAATCTAATGCATGAACGTTTTACATGATTAATGAAGCACGCATTTATTGTCTTTTAACATTTCATTTCATCTTTCTCATGTTCATTGTTTAAATAAATTATTTGTGAGTAAGCTTATCTTTTCTGAGTTGTCATTGCATGGATGCTTGATGCTTGTCATTTAATACAAACAACTTAAACTCACATATATTATCTCGTTCACAACCTTTCACAATCAATCTAAAGGATTATTCATCACTCATCACTTAATCAATCAACCTTGATTGCCTTAGGGAATCCCCCCTTAGTGCAAGATTGGATGTCATCACTTAAAGTGAAGAGAAGTATTGTTTAGGTGACAGTGGTAATACTTCTATAGTTTAGCTAGCTAGAACCTATTATGAGACTTTGCCTAGGGAGCTAGTCTGTATGGCAACAGACCCCAAATGAGATTTAATGCTCTACTGCTCGGTGTTTATTGATTGCCTTGAATGCAAAACTGATTGCAGTATGCTAGATGACCTAAGCCCAATGCCAAGGTGTCAACAATGTTTAAAACTCAGTCGACCTGACTTGAAACCGACATGTTCGACCAAGTTGTTAGCTATGGGTTTTGAACCAACCTTCAAACCGGCTCGATCAACCAACTTGGTACAGAACTGGCCAAGTCAACTCGCCGATCTGACCGAGTCGATACCAAACTGGCTGGTTCTACATTAACTCGACCAAGTTAATCCAAATCTGTTGGAAGTGCATGCGTGGAGACTAGACATGGATTTTTTTTTAAATGAGCAATTTTGATACGAACCCAACTGGTTTTGGACAAGTGACTTTGAAGTCAGTGATATTAAATGGTAGTATTAAATCAGTAAATTAAAAGTGACATTCTCCTTATCTTTTATTTTCTACCCTTAAATTTTTAACATTACCATTAATTGTTTCGTGATGTTTGAGTGGTTTCAAACTCACCAAACTTCATATGCGAAAAGTAGAATTTTAAATCCCATTCAAAATTCAACAGACTTAATAGTTTCAAGATTTCAGGATTGCAACGTTTCCACTAGATTCTATCATATATGAGCGTAAGGGATTGGAATTTAATCAAGCACATCAACCTCTCTGCGTACCTTGATGTGGTGGTGTTGATGCCTAATTGTTGAAGTTGATTGAACACCTCTGTCATGACCTTAATAAAAATGTATCCTTCAGTCAACAAAATCACTTATTAAGCATAGTAAGTTTTTTTTACCTTATTTTAAGGCTTGGATTAAGAAGTTTCATCAAAATTGTAGGGTGTTGACTAATATCCTTGGAGAATCAACTTTGAGATTCGAGGTAGAGGCAAGGGCTAGAGCCTAGAGGGCAGAACATGGTACTATTGATGAATAGGACCCCAATATAGGCAATGATTTTGATAATATGTAGTTATTTGTTGTAGACTTTGCCTGGGGACCTTGATCATATGTATCAGTTGATCAAGTTTGAACAAACCCCATGTTAAAGTTGGCTTTACTGTCAGAATGCAGAGTTGGTGTTCATAGCTCCCGCACAGATCAAAAATAAAGTGTTTACCCTCACCAAAAGAGATGGTTGAGTTTGATAGTGCTTAAATTAAAGTTGGATTTACTGTCATAATGTATAGTTCACATCCATAGCTCACCATGGATCGATTATCCTCGCCCAAATTAACAAGAAGATGCATCAAAGCAAATCAGCAAGATATGCATCAATGGTTTGCCTGTAGGGTAGAGAGCTTACCCTTTCTTCCCTCTTCAATGTCTTTTACAACTAGTCTTTATAGAATGAAATGCAGAGCTCGAAAGCATGTACATATTGGAATTTGGCATGCATTAAAAATCAGGACAGTGTGGGAGTAATAAAATCCCTTTATATGTTTTCAGATGCCTCAATCACAGAATGCCTTCTGATAATTTGATCGTTCGATTAGGGAAAAATATCTACCTAGTAGCTTGTTTCTACTGCATTAAACTTTCTTTCCTGGTAAGTGTTGTCAGTCGACATCTCCCACTTCCCTAATTTATTCATAAAATGGCAACTTTGGATTTACTAAAATCCTGTAAATCTATTATGCTGGCTTCAGATCATTCCTTGTCCTGCTCTAGATATAAACAATATACAAAATAGTCCTCAGTACTCAATATTGTGCTGGATCTCTGCAAATATTTTGTGCATTATTCTAGGCTTGACTCATAAAATAGGTATGTTGAACTCGGTTCATAACAGGAGTACCTTACCTACAGCACTGAACAAACAATAGGGAATTAAAAAACCATATACTTCTAAACAAAATCCATAACAGTAACTCTTTATGGGAATCATAAAACCAGAACAGTAACCCATCATGGTTACTGAAATGCAAACCTCCATTCAAAGGCGACAAGACTGTAATAGAAGCCGCACAGTAGCATTTCAATAACAGCCTAACCATATCCTTCTTTTCTAATAGGTACTTGAGGACAATGATCTCTTCTGTGTATGTATTAAATGAACATAGAAGAGAAGATATGCACTGAAGGGAACAAATTTCTTATGCGCATGCCAATTAGTCAAAACTAAAGATGCTGATGCCACTTTCTCATGTAAAGGCCAACTTCTAAGCTTTCCACTAATGGGGAGTGAGAAAAGCATATGGGGTTAAACTTCATTATGAGTAAACCCACAAGGAAATAATCAACTACTCAAGGAGCTGTGAGCAAACAGTGTCCGACACACCAATGTACTTGTATATATGTTAAGTATCTTCTAATATCTTTCCATGTGATATATGTTGTAACATGCATGAATCAGATAAGCTATCAAGAGAACAAAACTAGCTAGTGATCTGCTGGACAAACTGACAAAGTACCATATCGATTTGTGTATTAGCTTGTTACTTAGCAAGCAGTTGTTTGGTTCTTTAGTAATGGTAGGCTTTAAGGATTTGATGATACACTACTGTCTAGACAGAAATTGCCATATACCATCATAAGTCCAAGGTAGCCTAAAATGTACAGAAAAAATGAACTGTTTATGCTGATATGCTCAGAACACAGCTATCAAAGGCCAGCTATTTACCTTTCAGATGTGTCAGGAAGCTGATAAACAACCATGCAAATTTGGAAAGGAAAAAAAAACATTGTGACAGGGCTATTGTAAAATTTTCTACATTATACTTGTCTGCTAAAGCTAAGTGGATACAAACATTGAATTTTTTTCTTCTCAAGAAATACTTCAAAGTTAACAGAATTTTCACCAGAAGGCATAAACTCTTCCAAAGACACTCCTGCTGTTCTATAAATAGCAGATAACGCTGATTCCCCATTTTCTCTTCTTGTAACACCCAGAACAGTGCCAAGGATATCAAGACCAATAGCCGTTTCCAATAAACTTCCTGGCTCTATACCTCCTCCTTTGATGGCCCTCGCAATCTCATCTATAGAGAATTCACCAACAGCAACCAATTTTCCCAGAATCCCACCAAGAAATTCAGGGGCCCTAGGTGCATCAACAACAGTATCTTCCATTGATGATAAGACTATCTTCAAGCTACAAAAAAAGAGAAAGCATTGCTTATAATATAAAAGTGGTACTGGTTACTTGTAAAACTAAACTTAAGCTTGAAATAAACCCGTATTTGTCCCTTTTTAATCAACTCAAAAGTTTACTTCTAAAATTAAACTCGAGCCTTTTCCCATGCCTTTTCAATCAACACAAATTCAAATGCACGCCTACCCATTTTGAAGTTGTTCATGACTGAGTAAACAAGATTCAGTTTTGCATAAATATATAAGTAGATCCGCCAGGGCATCTCTCTCTGCATCTTTCCTGTCAAAAGAATCTATCAACCAGTCTGACACCATAGTTGGATGGAACCACGGTGACTTAAGGTCTTCTACACACATAGCAGCTTCTTTCATGTCTCTTATACTGAAAAACAGGCATGCAAATGTCAGTCAACCATTGTCAACATCTACAGTCAAAGAAAACAAATGCACTAGATAAGATAAGATGATTTTATTAATGTCCAACAAATGACAATAAAAGTAGGTCAATGAAACTAAATGATACATCCAGTGTGAATACAATGTGAAAGTGAGAAAGAAGCTACTAGGTAATGCTGAAAGCAAGATAAAGAAAGCAAAAGAAAAAGAAAAAGTGCAGTATAGATGAGTATCTAACTAAGCTGATCACTAGGTCTAACCAACACCAAAAGATATATATAACAGACTGCTTCCCTAGAACAACTGACCTGTAAAATTCCATAATTGCCATGGAAGATTTTTTGGCAAGCTGATCCTCGCAACCTTGCATTCCTTCAGAGGAAGCTTTTGGAACTCCTTGAGAAGAGAATCCATGTGATTGAGATTCACGGCTTGCTACCATCCCACCTTTATGAATAGAGGAATGTGCATTCCTAAAATCTTTTCTCTCGTGATCAAAAGAATTTTTCTCCAGGATCCCTGACTTTGCATGCAAAGGCTTTTCTGCACCATGAATTCTTGATAGGCTTTTATCTTGCTCATCAAATAGAACCTGAACAGGAATTGTAGGAGAACTATAACCAGACACTGGACCCATGTTCATTTGCCTATTGCTCCCACTAGATATCGAAGGTCGTTCCCTAACTGCCATTCCCTTGCCAAGACCTCCTTGAGGCCCAAGAGTCAGACGGCTATCATCAGAAGGCCTATGTGATAAAGGCATTGGCAGAGGCCTTTCATCAAAATGAGACTTGGTTGCAAACCTGGAATCTTGGCTATTGAAACCATGCATCCCCACTTGGGGTTGTACACCCCTCATGCCACCTATATGCTGAAATGAACCCATTTGTGCACCTGGTGAATAATGTTGTGTAGCAGGACTCCGGAAGCTGCGATCAGGTGTGGGAAGTCTCCGCCCTGGATGTCCTACATTGGAACTACGGGATAAGCGTCCTCCCTGTACTTGTCGTTCTTGGACAGCATCCCTATGCACTTCCTCAATTTTCTTCGGACCCTCAACTTTTATCCTTTGTTGCCATCCATTCTTTCTGAGATCAATTATATCCCTCAACATAAATTTCAGTCGAGAAGGCAACTTTTGGTTATTTAACATTTGTGCCATCCTATCAAAGTATGCATCAATGTGCTCCTTGGCCTTTGGATGGTCAATCATGTGACCAATAGTGCTCATCAGTTTGCACAGAGATTCCACATGCTCAGCGTCTGGATTTTGGTACTCTCCAAGCAATTTCTTGATGCATTCATGCATTATTCTTTCCGTCAACATGCTTTCTTTGTAGAGCTCACCTATAAACCGTATGTTTCCTAACATTCTCCTGCGCATTGCAGCCTTTTTCTCCTCTCTTTCGTCTCCTGAAGTCTTTAAATCACTATCCCCTTCATTCTTATCAGCTTCTGCCTGTTCAATTTCATCCCTTTCAAATTCTTCCTGACACTTGTTAAGGAGTTCTCTCTTGAATATAACTTTTTCATTGTCTTTATAAAATTCAGGCAATTCAGCAGCTAATTGGACACAAAATTTTGCATACATTTCACAAAATGTTGGCTCCATCAGGGCTTTATCAAAAATTTGAGATATCACTCCAGTAAGACAAAGTGCAGAATCAATGTTCACTTCTTTGACCTGTACAAAAAGTCTATCAAAGTTTTGAGGTGTTAATCTGTTAAGTATTGATTTTATCTTTCTCTGTTTTGACTGTTCCTCATCAGAAATTATGCCCACTTCATATCGGTTCTCAGTTTTATGAATTGCAAGCGAAGGTGTTTGAGGTGGAGGAATCAACCCCTTTTGGAATCCAGAAACACGTTGCCATTTATCAGCATCAGCACTACTTCTTGCTAACCCAACTTGTGGAAAAGGCATTTGCGTGAAAGGTCCACCAGAGAGGATTCCACTCGTATGAACTGGCATTCCACGTGCACTCCTTCCAAAACCAGGACCACCTTGTCCCTGTCGAAACCCACCGGGACCACCTAAGCTCACTTCCATATGAATATCACGACCAGATGGATCTCCCAACTTATTCCATCTATCTTCATCTATAGTGCCAGCATTACTCCCACGACGTTCAAATCGAGAAATGACACTATGGTTTAACAACTCAATCTCTCCAACGTGACTTGCAATCAATTGAGGAGTCATAAGAACTTCCATTATGTCTGATGGAATTTTAACCTGTGAAGATAGATCTTTAAACTGACTTCTGAAAGTCAACAAAAAATCTCTGCTGTACTTTCTATTGCTTGAGCTTCTTAGTTCTGGTGCATCTAATTGGTCCACAGTTGTTGAAAGTTCAGCAGCATCTTCCCAGTCATCCAAATCTTTTGGTTCTTGACTCTCAGACTCATTCAAAGAGGGCTGTTTTTTGTCAACACTAGCAACTATGGCTAAAGCTTCTTGAGTGTCCACATTTTCCCGCTTTTCTTCTGGAGCCTTATATGCATTATACAAGTCACCAGTTGGAGCAGCCGCATCTGCTTTAGTGAGATATTCCTTCTTTTTCTTCTTTTTATTGCCACCCGTTTTAGCAGCATCAGTAGCATATGGGACTTTACAAGAGGCAGGGGAACAGAAATTTTTATAGTCTTCTGTCATTCTGCTTAATGAATCTATCTTGGCTTCAACTTCAACAGGTAAAGAAGTTTTCTGATGATGTATGGCCATTGTTTCCACACCATTGTCCACTGATGTGGATGCTACTTTTACAAGGTCAGTATTACATTCCCCCAGTCGAGAAACAATATCACTACTTCCCTTGTCCTTTCCATGACCAAGAGATAGGTTAGAATCTAAGACTTTATTGTTAGATGGCAAATCTGCAGAATCTCGTTCCTCTAAAGTAGCCACAGCAGGGTTTAGTGACACTCCTGGACCCTCAGAATTCAATCCTTGTTCAGATGATTCACTGACAACCGACATTTCCAAAGTAACAGATAAATCTTTATCCTCTCTTTCTTCACCTTGATCTTCTTTGCTAACTAACATCCCAACTGCATGCATCACCTGTTGAAATTCTAAACTGCTACGGTTCATCTCAAGATTTTCTTGCTCCACTTCAGGTGACCTCTGCTCATTTGTAATAATATTCTCTGAATCAACAAAATATTCAGCCATTTCTTTGCTTGTGTTGGTTTTAGACACACCTGTCACTGTTGTCATAGTGTCGGAAACAGACTTGCTTTCATATCCATGCCGCAGAACCACCTGCTCAATCATTTGAGAATCTTCACTGCCTCTATGTGTATGTTCCAGTTCAATAGAATCTTTATTGAGGCTCACTATTTCATTATTTTTTGCTGATTCAATGTTTTGCAATGTCACATCTCTAAAACATGCTGGTTCAACATTAGGCTGAATGGATGGGAGAGTCATTGATGTTTCTGAAACCTCAAACATATTACCCGATTTCACATCCACTACCTCACTTATTACTTTAACACTATTAACAGCAAATTCTTCAATTGGTCCTGCAGCTTCTATTATACCTTCAGACATAGGACCCACTGTCTCTGAATAAGAAGGCCCACCTGCACTGGCATATTTGGTCATATGACTTGAATCACCCGTAGATATCGTAGTCCCTGTGCATCTATCCACACTTGAGACATCACCAACAGGTTTTGAAGCTCCAGTTGCCAGTAAAGATGGAGCAATTGCATTATCTGCTCTCTTTCGTGATGTTTGCTTTGCTGGAGATACTGTACTATCCTGTAAGAAATCACTACTGAAACTGGATTGATGCTCATTAAAATCATGATCCCCACAAGACAATTGTGAAATCTTTTCTAAAGGCTTCCTGGCCAACTCAGCAGTAACCCCCAAGTAAGCATCCGTAGCTTCAACTTTGTCTAATACAGATGCCGCCTTCTCTGCACTGCAGATTATGGTTTCTTGCGGAGCTAAACTTGAACTCATCATTGACATAGGTAATGACATGTGACTGGAAAAAGATTTCTCAGCCTCCAAATTATTAATGTGATGTTCATTGGGGGATACTTCCAGGGTTCCCTCCCCATTAAATAGAGGGCCCACTGAATTTGAGTGTAAAGGCTCACCCCGACTGGCAAATTCAGTTGCAGTACTTGAATCTGCCACCGATACAGACATCCCCATGCATGTATCCTTACCTGAGATCTCACTCATAGATTCTGAAGTGCCAGTTTTCTGCAAGAATGGAATTGCTATATGATTCGCTTTCTGCATTGATGTTGGTTTTTCTGTGAATATTTCACATGTCTTTGAGGAATCACTAATTGAACTGGATGGACAGACTACAGAACCATGCTCCGGCAATGGCATAGGTACAATCTTTCCTAAAGCCTTTCTGACCAGCTCAGCAGTAGCCCCTGAGGAGACATTCATATCATCAACTTTAGCTACTGTAGATGAAGACTTCTGTGCACTGCAACTTAGGGTTTTGGGTGCCTTCTGTGGGGATAAACTTGAAGTAGCCATTGAGGTAGGTGATGAAATGTGATCGGACAAAGATTTCTCTACCTTCCCATTACAATGACCAATTTCACTATGCGATAACTCTATGACACCCTCCCCTTTAGATTCGACATGTGCCTTAGGGCTTGGATGCAGGGTAGCAGTTGATGGTGCCTGTTGCTGCAGCTGCTGTTTTTTATTTCTCTGCTCAGATTTAGTTATCTTTCTTGTATTTTCCTTCGTTACATGACCTACTGACTTCACACATTCACTATTCTGCTTTTCCCGAAAAGAGTTATTTTGTTCCAGAGCAGGGGCAGAAACAGAAGCTGAAATAATCTCTTCATCAGGAATAATTGTTTCTGGGGTGGGCATGTTCATTGGCAAATTCTTAACTGCAGCATCAGACTTTTTTGTAGCTGACAGTTCAGTCACAGAAGTGAATTGTGAATCAGATATGTCTCCACTGACAGCCACCGAAGCAGCTAAGGGAGTTGAACCATAAATTCTCTCAGTAGCAGATGATGTTGAAGAAGAAGATTCCATTTGCAGAACCTCCACTGAAATGAGGCTAGTTTCTTCAGACCGAGTAAAAGGTTTTGATAGATCCAATGTTCTACCAGACTGTGTGATAGTTGACAAATTTTGGCCTGAAGATGTATGCACAGGATCAGACCTCACAGAACTAGCATTTAATGATGATACACCTGCCTTAAAAACTGACGTATTTGGCTGCTGATGTAAATTAATTGAGTGGCCATATGATCCTGCTGGTATTGCTGAGTTGGAATTCAGTTTGTGAGTACTGCTGAAAGCCGCAGGCAGACCTGATTGTGGAGTTTTATAAGTTGAAGATCTTCCTGACAAAGTATTAGTGTCAGAAGATAGTTTAACAGTCCCACTATCTGTGTGTGATTCCAGCTTTGTGCCCTTTGGACCAAATTTCAACTCTTCATGAGTCTCTGGATGAGTGATCTTGACAGTTGTGCTGGAACGTTGAGGAATATATTGATTAGCTGGTTGTGACATATATGTTGGAAGATGTGTGGCCATGGAAACACAAAAAGGCATAGGAGAAAACTGTTGTGATGGTATATGAGTGGTCATAGAATTCACTTGTTGAGGCATAGCATGTGAAGGAGCCGGACATATAGGTTGTGGAAAAGTTAACCCTTGCATTTGATGCACCATCCCTTGCTGCAACTGAAAGGGATCTGGTTGCAGACTCTGCATACTATATACCTGCCGCTGAACTGGACCTTGCACTGTCTGAAACTGATACTGCAATGGTGTTGGTTGAGGAGCCACAACCTGTGATTGGATTTGTGAACTTGGTGCATAATTCTGGGGAAATGACATCGATGAACCAACACCATGCCTTGAAACAACAGGAGGCTGTACTTTGTGAACTACAGGAAGCCCACCCTTAGCCCCTTGTGAATTTTTGTTCCCTTCAACTGCTTGATCTATTGTACTTGCAGCTTGTTTTGAAACCACTCGATCATGCTGGAATCAAAGAGGAAATAAAAAGCCAAATGATAAAATATATACTTCCCATTAGAAGTGAGCAATAATAAGAAACAGGAAAATCCAACACACCTGCGGCCACTGCTTTGACCCAGACAAAACCTTTGGTGCTTTAGCAATAGATGCAGAACCGGCAGCCCCAAAGCGTACCTACAAAAATGCATATTAAGATTGGGAAAAGAAGACCAAAGCTAAAACAAACCAAATCTTGTACCATTCTGACACACCTGATCACTTTTCTGCTCCTCAAAAACTGGAGGTGCTGAGTTTGTCCGTACAGGAACCTGAGAGTAAAACGTTCAACCATCATATTGCATCAACATATAAACCCCTGATTCGCATGCATAGTTCATGGAAATGATAAATTTTGTGATTTCACAATCACTTAGAATTAAGAACGAGACAACAAACTAGTAAAACCAATTTCCAGTCTTTTGCCTAAGTCAAGGAGAAGGCACTACTAACTCCCCTCTATGAAGTGACACAGTTCTTGCCCCACACCATAGGTTTAGGGGAAACTTGCTGGTGTAGTCTCATTTTGGACAACAGAGAAGGGACACCCTCGGCAGATAGCATTTAATGATCAGTTTACTCACTGTGGAACTAAACTCATGGTTTCCTGATATTTTAAAGGGTCTACGGACCTGTGTGGCATCAACTTTCAGGTGGACTCTGTTCTCTTGAATTTATGCTTCAGGATTGTGCATGAAATATTGTGCTATGTACGATTTTGGAAACAGAACAGGTTTCAGAGATGGCAAATTCAAAATTTCAGTGAACAGAAACAACATATCTAGATATAGATGTACAATAGGAGGGAAGACTGATGTACGAGAGAAGGGGCACACTCGACAGATAGCATTTACTAACCTGTTTACTCACTATGGAACTTAGCTCTTGTGTCTTGATTTTTAACGGGTCTATGGACCTGTGTGGCATCAACTTCAAGTTTCAGGTGGACTGTGTTCTCTTGACCTTATGCTTCAGGTTTGTGCATGTAGTAATGTGCTATGTACCCTGGATCAGAGAGATAGGTACAATTTTTTAAAACAAAACAGGTTTTAGACACCGCAAATTCAAAATTTCAGTAAACAGGGAAACAACATATCTAAATATACTATTAAGATAGATAATGGGAGGGGGAGAGCGAGAGAGAGAGGGGAGGGTTTGTATTTGCAGGAGTGTTTAGGGTCAGGTTTTGTAGAGGAATTAGGAATGCAGGTTTCTCCTAGGCCTAGGGGTGGGCTTTCACTTAGTCACCCTTTGGTATCTCTAGGGCAGAAAGGTTATCATGCTGAGGCCTAGGACAGAGGTCTTCTAAAAACCATCACCCTTAAAGCTAGTGCCCCTGTTACATCAGGATTATTATCAAGTAAAGTGGCCACTGGTTCAGGAAGGAGGAAACCATGCAGTGATGAGATCGGATAAGAATTAACATAAGATAATTTCTTTAATGTCCGAGAAATGGCCACAAATAGGTCAAAGGGGCTGCCAAGAACATCAGTACCAATACAAAGTAGAAGTGCAAAAGCCACTTCTATAAAAGCAGCATAAAGGCAGATATAATCTATAAGGTCTAACAGCTCAGAGTAAGATACAGAGGTGGAACGCTGACACAGAAAATTGAGTAATGCAGAAACCCAAAGCCATGGAGGGATCCCTTGTGCAAGGATGCGAGGGAAGGGTAGATCAGGAAAAGGAAAATCAGTGCCCATTGGAGCTGTCATCTGAAGCTGAGGAGGGGAATTCCCCAGAAGGATATATCCATCATTAACCCAAATGGCATGGGACTTTTGAGATTTGCCAAGGAAAATATTCAGCAGGCAAGTGAGAAATCTTTTCAAATTAGTTCTGTTTGCCCCACCTCTAGTCTAGTATCAGCGTTTAAAGGTGTGGAATATTGGGCCGGCAGCTGTATCAATGAGCAGAGCAAGAACACGAGGAAAAGAGACACCCCGGCCAGATCACAAGAGACTAAAATCAAACCTGACACACAGAGAAGGAAGAAGACAACAGACCTGACAGTTAGTCCTGAACATGTGGAAGCAGAGCAAAAACAAAGAAAAATCATGGGAAATCTAAAAAAGGTGGCTTGAATACCCCGATTTTAGCACATGCCCAGCCATAGCCTCCTGTTGAGAATTGACACATTTTCCCTGAGAAATAAATGATTTTTTCACATTGTAGAACATAAGTTGGGCACGGCAAATAATATTCCTCCAACACTAGAGCTGACACGACAAATATCTAGTATTGGATAGCCCATAAGTTACCTATGGCTCATTGCTTGTCATGAGACTTCATAAGGCAAAGAATGACTCATATTCCTTAAGTAAACCTTGTATATGTGCATCTTCCTAGGAAACTAGCAGTTGCTGCAACACTGGAAAGGTAGACCAACAGATGGATGGTGTACATGTCAGGACACTTGAGTTCATGTATGTTGAATTCATGATATTATCCTAGGTTCAAACACGGACCCGTCACCGAGGATTAAAAAATGTTTAATAGGTCCCCCTCACTAATAAGTGTTAAAGTTAGTGCAGCTGCGAGACCCATTCTCAGAGAGGATGGTACCCTAGTCAGTTAACTAGGGTTCATGGTCAAGTTAATCAGGCAAAGTAAAGAGTAAGACCCTAGAAGGTACCCTAGGGCCCCAAGCTGTCTCCCGGGGTTCTTGGTCGGGGACCAAGTAGGTTGATGCCATGGCAAAAGTCCCTAGCATGTGGCTAGGGCCCCTACTTGTCTCTAGGATATTCTGGTCTGGGACCATATAGTTTCTTGATCAGGAGGACCAAGCAGGTCCTGCAGGTTGAGACAGAGACCTCCTATCCGGGACCATGCAAATTCTTGGTCACGAGGACCAAGTAGTTCCTGCAGTGACATACCTAGTCAATTAACCAAGTGGATCTTGGTCAATGAACCAAGACGATGATGTTTGATGTCCTCTTCTCCTAGGGTCTTCGAGATGGTTGAGCTAGATGGTCTTCTCAAGGGACTGGCCACCCCTTGATGGAGCCACTAGCAATTGACCTAAGGAGCAATCTAGAGGACCACATGATCACATCATCCAGTGTGGACCCTTCCTTATATATCGATGATGAACTTTCAGGTTATATGGAACATTTGTACATTTGAGAGAGAGATGACTAGTTGTACCTTCTCCACCTTGGTTGATTTACTTTTGGTCATTACACCTTGTTGATTATTGGTCTTGTGGTACCTTGTACTTGACTTGTGGTTGGTAGGGTCATTTACCCACATTGAGTTGTTTATTATTTATACCACCTTTGATGTTTGGGGTTCTATGGGTACTATGGTTGTTTGACCACTTTGTGGTTTACCCTTGGTTCTAGGAGTTATGGGTCATGAACCCACACTTATCTTATGTTGGGTCATGTGCACCCTCACCTAACAATTTAATTGATCCTAGTACCCACCTTTCGTCACCCTACTTATACTTTGAGTTATTAAATGTGACTTTATTGTTTTGACCATAATGTGCTTGGTAACCACCTAAGCCATTTATATTGTTTTATATCCTAACTAAATGGTACCCCACTAATTCTATGGAACCCTAAGAATTAATTGTGATGCTTCTAGAAGTCATCAATGTTCTATTTAATTGAGACCTCTCTCTCATTATCATCATCCATTATCTCATCTTAGCTCGGCTGCTTGACGTCAAGGGTATTATGAGTTTGTTATTGCTTATTGAGGCCGCCTAACTTCTGCAGGTTCCATCCATCTCAGATCTGATCTTTCTATGTTGATTAAAGTCTATCTTTAGGCTGCCCATTTGCTTGTAAGTGATTTGATCTAGTACTAAGGTGACCCGATCTGCCTGTAAGTGACCCGATCTGCTTGTAATTGCTCTAATCTGCTGAGTTAGAGGTATGATCTGTGTGTGAGGGTTTTCCCGGGATTTGATCTACCTTTTGTTGAAGACAACGGGCTATTTTTGGCTCTAGATCTACCTGTTGTGTGGAGGTCGTAAACCCTCCTTGGTTCGGTCCACTTGCTTGTGGTCTGATCTGATTACTATGTGCTCTCGTGTGGGTCTGATCTTGTTTAGACTGTGACCTTGTGCAAGTCTGATCTAGCTGTTGAGTTAATCATGACCCTAGATTACCTCTGAAGCTCAGTTGTGACACGATTTTATCTCATTTCTACCTGTTGTTTATTTATTTGTTGAGGCCGTGAGACCTTAGGGTCTGATCAAAGTCTGCAAGTGTAAATATGGCCGTAAGGCATTGGGGTTTTTTCTACTCTGCTACATGTTAATATGTGGAAGCCATGAGTGTAAGAGGACATACCTAGATTGATCAGACTATGTTTATTATGCTAAGCCTTACCAGATCTATACTGTTGAAATTTGTTTTAACCTTATCCATGTTACTAAGACTTGATTATGACTGAGGTTATAATCTTGCTAGGGTCCAAATTTGTTGTGCTTATAATTTTTTGGACTTATATCATGCTGTGATTTGACTGAGATTGTTACTGTGTCTTTCGACTGTCTTTGACTACCACTATTGTTGCCTTCAAGCTTTCATCTCTCTCTCCCTGGTTTGTACTTACCCTTTAGTAGGGTCAGTTGGTCCCTAGTGTCGACTGGCCTCTGAAAGGCACAGTCCTTTTCTGAAAGTAAGTTTTCTGAGTATAAAACAAGAAGGGTTCCACGCTACAGGTAAGTACCATAAACTTGTCTTCTTTACTTATGTTATTGTTGGTTAACTACTGTTAGTAATTACATGTTACTAAAGATTACTTTAACACAGTGACCCAACTGGTAGTATTATGAAAAGTTGAAAAGTTGAAAGAGATGAAAATTATGTTTTGTTGAGGTTACTATTGTACTATTTAGTTTTAGTACTTGTTTATTAAATGTAATTTTGCATTAAAGTACATTGATTTTCCATTTACTGCATCAAACCCTAACCTAACCAAAATTTAACATGGTATCAAAACTTTAGGTCTTGTAGCTAACTCTGTTTTGGAGGCTAACAAAATCTACATAGATCCTAAAGTTAGGGGTTGTGCTTCAATCAACTTGACTGCAGATTTATAGGTGTACTTGGCAAGTTGGTTGTAAGGGTTTGAGATGGCTTCTAACTTAGTAAAGGCAAAAGATAGGCTTGAAGGGGCCTCAAACTTTAAAGCATGGAAGGCTAGGGTCTTGAATATTTTTTAGGAGAATGACTTAGATGAATTGGTCACTAGGGTTGTGGAAGAGCCCACAACAACGCAAGGAAGAGCAAAATTCAAGAAGAAGCAAGCCAAAGCAAAGAGTGTCATCTTTGACTCAATTAAAGATAATTTGATGCCTATGATAGCTCCTCTAAGGACAGCTAAGGAATGCTTTGATGCCCTAACAAATCTCTATGAGAAGAAGGCACCTACTCAAAAGAGTCTTGAAGAAGCAACTTCGTTCATTTAAGATGGAGGAAAAGGAATAAGTTGCTTCCTTCTTTTCAAAGATTGCTCAGACAAAAGATCAACTCATGGCAATTGGAGTTGAAGTAGATGATGGTGACCTTGTGCAAACGACAGTAGATGGTCTTCCTACATCTTGGGAGACATTTCTTGCAGCAGGGAATGGAAGAGAAATACAACCAAACTTTGATAGGTTGTGGCATGATTACCTAGAAGAAGAAAGCAGAATCCAAAGTAAATCTGAGCCTCTAGCTGAAAAGAATCATGCTCTTGCTGCCAAGACAAAGAAAGGAAGAAGCTTCCCTCAGCGTCACAACAAAGATAAGGGAACTCAAGGTAAACACTTTCATAAGTCAAAAGTGAGATGTTATAATTGTAGCAAGCTTGGTCATTATGCAAAAGATTGTAGAAATCCTCCTAACAAGAATTGGCATATAGAGAAGTATCATGCTTCAGCTGCTACAAAAGAAGAAGAGCCTCAGCAAAAGAAATCTAAGGCTGGGACCAAAGAAAAGGATGAAAGAGAGTTCATCTTGGTTTCAGCACTCTCGGGATCCATCTCCAACTCATCAGATTCATGGTGGATTGATAGTGGGGCCACCAAGCATATGACTGGATACAAAAGGGCTCTTGTGGGATACAAGGCCAAGAAGTTCAATGTGAAAGTGGAGATGGGAAATAGAAGTACCTATGCAATAAAAGGAGTTGGTTCAACTGCCTTCAAGCTTGATTCAGGTACGTTAATTCATGTTGAGGAAATTTTTTGTATGTTCCTGGTTTAAAGAAGAATGTTCTCAGTGGCAATTTTGGGAGACAAGGAGTTCTCTATAGCCTTCTTAGAAGGAAAGGCACTAGTGTGGACTAAAAGGTGGAAATTTGAGCTCAGCTACTGAGATTGGTGTCCGTGAGGTTGACCTTTATAAGGTCTCGGGACATGTTGTTAAAGCTCTAATGAATAACCCTTATCAAGTTTCTGAGATCAAGAGGGATCCTTCAATGCTCTTCAATCCCAAGCAGAACGGGATTGCAGAAAAGAAAAGTGGAGATGTGATCTTCCATCGTTCCAAGGAGTCATCCAGTGACTCAGATATGGAAGCCTATGAGATATCTCGTTCAGAGAAGCAGAGAGGGAGAAGGCCAAGAAGCCTTCAGTTGATCTCATAGAGGAGCCTATTGAGAGGTTCCAAGGGTGCTCCAGTGGGATCCATGTCACTGATTCAGGATCATCCAGTGATATGGAGATAACCAAACTTCAAGTTTGGAAAGATACTATGACAGAGGATATCCAATTGATAATGGATAATGATATGTGGAAAGTGATTCTCAAACAACAAGGGAAGTCAGTTGTAACTTCTACGTGGATCTATAAGATCAAGGTATGTGCTGACATTCAGAGCTCTTTGAAGCTCTCAGAAAGTTGAAACACATCGAGAGAAAGTTTCACCATGACAAGGACATGGTGCAGTTGTCAACAAAATTTGTTGACTAAGCCTCTGTCCTCGACATGCTTAGGGTTGTTGAGAATGCCTCTCTTGCTGAGAGGGAGTGTTAAAGTTAGTGCAGCTGCGAGACCCATTCTCAGAGAGGATGGTACCCTAGTCAATTAACTAGGGTTCCTGGTCAAGTTAACCAGGCAGAGTAAAAAGTAAGACCCTAGAAGGTACCCTAGGGCCCCCAGTTGTCTCTCGGGGTTCTTGGTCAGGGACCAAGTAGGTTGATGCCATGGAAAAAGTCCCTAGCATGTGGCCAAGGCCCCTACTTGTCTCTAGGGTATTATGGTCTAGGACCAGATGGTTTCTTGGTCACGAGGACCAAGCAGGTCCTGCAGGTTGAGACAAAGACCTCCTGGTCCAGGACCAGGCAGATTCTTGGTCACGAGGACCAAGTAGTTCCTGCAGTGACATCCCTGGTCAGTTAACCAGGTGGATCTTGGTCAGTGGACCAAGATGATGATGTGTGATGTCCTCTTCTCCTAGGTCTTTGAGATGGTTGAGCTAGATAGTCTTCTCAAGGGACTAGCGACCCCTTGATGGAGCCACTAGCAACTGACCTAAGGAGCAATCTTGAGGACCACATGATCACATCATCCAGTGTGGACCCTTCCTTATTCAGTGATGATGAACTTTCAGGTTATATGGAACATTTGTACATTTGAGAGAGAGATTACTGGTTGTACCTTGTACCTTCTCCACCTTGGTTGATTTATTTTTGGTCCTTACACCTTATTGATTATTGGTCTTGTGGTACCTTCTCCTTGGCTTGTGGTTAGTAGTGTCATTTACCCACATTGAGTTGTTTTTTATTTATACCAACCTTTGATGTTTAGGGTTCTATGGGTACTATGGTTCTACCCTTGGTTCTAGGAGTTATGGGTTATGAACCCACACTTATCTTATGTTGGGTTATGTGAACCCTCACCTAACAATTTAATTGATCCTAGTACCCACCTTTTGTCACCCTACTTATACTTTCAATTATTAAATGTGACTTTATTGTTTTGACCATAATGTGCTTGGTACCCACCTAAGTCATTTATATTGTTTTATATCCTAGCTAAATGGTACCCTCCTAATTCTATGGAACCCTAAGAATTAATTGTGATGCTTCTAGAAGTCATCAATGTTCTATTTAATTGAGACCTCTCTCTCATTATCATCATCCATTATCTCATCTTAACTCGGTTGCTTGACATCAAAAGGGTATTATGAGTTTGTTACTGCTTATTGAGGCCGCCTAACTTCTGCAGGTTCCATCCATCTCAGATCTGATCTTTCTCTGCTGATTGAAGTATGTCTTTAGGCTGCCCATCTGCTTGTAAGTGATCTGATCTGGTACTAAGGTGACCCAATCTGCCTGTAAGTGACCAGATCTGCTTGTAATTGATTCGATCTGCCGAGTTAGAGGTCTGATCTGTGTGTGAGGGTTTTCCTGGGGTTTGATCTACCTTTAGTTGAAGACAGCAGCCTGTTTTTGGCTCTAGATCTGCCTGTTGTGTGGGCCTAGATCTGCCTGTTGTGTGGAGGCCATAAACCCTCCTTGGTTCGGTCAACTTGCTTGTGGTCTGATCTGATTGCTATGTGCTCTCATGTGGGTCTGATCTTGTTTAGACTGTGACCTTGTGCAGTTCTAATCTAGCTGTTGAGTTAACCATGACCCTAGATTACCTCTGAAGTTCAGCTATGACACAATTTTGTCTTATTTATGCCTGTTGTTTATTTATTTGTTGAGGCCAGGAGACCTTAGGGTCTGATCAAAGTCTGCAAGTGTAAATCTGTGGAGGTCGTAAGGCATTGGGGTTTGTTCTACTCTGCTACATGTATATCTGTGGAAGCCATGAGTGTAAGAGGACATACCTAGAGTGATCAGACTATGTTTATTATGCTAAGCCTTACCAGATCTATACTGTTGAAATTTGTTTTAACCTTATCCATGTTACTGAGATTTGATTCTGACTGACGTTATAATCTTCCTAGGGTCCAGATTTGTTGTGCTTATAATTTTTTTACTTATATCATGCTGTGATTTGACTAAGATTGTTACTGTGTATCTTTCGACTGTCTTTGACTGCCACTATTGTTGTCTTCAACCTTTCATCTCTCTCTCTCTGGTTTGTACTTACCCTTTAGTAGGGTCAGTTGGCTCCTAGTGTTGACTGGCCTCTGAAAGGCACAGTCCTTTTCTGAAAGTAAATTTTCTGAATATAAAACAGGAAGGGTTCCACACTACAGGTAAGTAACCTAAACTTGTCTTCTTTACTTATGTTACTGTTGATTAACTATTGTTAATAATTACATGTTACTGAAGATTACTTTAACACAGTGACCCAACTGGTAGTGTTAAAGTTGAAAAGTTGAAAGAGATGAAAATTATGTTTTGTTGAAGTTATTGTTGTACTATTTAGTTTTAGTACTTGTTTATTAAATGTAATTTTGCATTAAAGTACATTGATTTTCCATTTTACTACATCAAACTCTAACCCTAACCAAAATTTAACAATAAGGTACCAGAAACAAAATTGAGATTGGATATTAAATGCTACAAATAGCAAGACTATGAGGAAAAAGCTCCCAAAAGAAATTGCTAGTAAAAGTTGCTATTCCTTTAAGGCATTGGATGACTCCCTAAACAAAGTATTATGGGAAAACAGAGGCTGCCACAAAAGAAACAACAATTAGAATCTTGCCGAATAACCTGGCAGCATTGACATAGTAGCTTAGGCCTGGAGGAAACTACAAGGGTTGGATATGAGTTCATCAAGAAATGTATGAGCAGGGGCCGAGATACAAGCGGCAAGAATTAGGAGCTTACAGAATAACCTGGCAGCATTGAAGCAGTTATTGAGGCTGAGGGTAAACTATGGAGGTTGGGTACAAATTCATCAAAAAAATGAGCTACTTACGACAAAGCCTAGCATTGCTTGTAAATGAGCTCTGAGGAGTGCGGGAAATAAACTTCTACTATCTACTGGCATTCTGATCCATAGTGATCTAATACAAATGCCTCCAAAGGATAGACCTAAAGAGTAAACTATCTTGGGGAGAAAACAGTATACAGGAATACTTTAAATTTCTTGGTTGGAAATCTTAAAAAATGCCAAGCAGGAACACTTGGTTGAGTAAATCCAGGAGAGACATTGCCATGAGAAATTGTATCAAGAGACACTAACCAGCATCCCATTGGCACACCAGCAACCATTAAAGAAGCATGCCAATTGTCATCAAACTTTTGTCACAAAATAAGCATGCAATTTTAAATAAAAGGATAAGATGTGAGTTTGTCAAACAACTGGACTTCATCAAAAGTTGTGAAATAACTGAAAGGTTGTTCCGACAGCTGGCTGATTAGCTATCATTGGGTCTAGCCCAGGTGGTTGAGAGTAGGCGCGTTATCCTCTCCACCCAAGATCAATTCTTGTAAGTGACATGTTGGACTCTTAATGTATACCAGCATAGATCCATCTTAAACCCAGTTCTATTAAGCACCGAGAGGGATCCAATTTCACGAGGTGTAAATTTTTTTATCTTCAATTTTTTACACACTAAGAAAATGTTTATAAATTCATCTAAGAACAGATTCTTAGTTTTTCACTAGAGTAGGAACCGGTGTGTTCAAGACCTGCCTTTCAACTAGTCTTCTATACAACTGCAAAGCTCTTCCTCAAAGGGTTGTATGAAATTCCACCAACTTGGATGTCGTTGGAGTAGCTCCAGCATTCCATATTGCCTAGCACCTCAAGAAATTGTATCCCTCTTGGTGCTTAATAGATCCGGGTTTAAAATGGATCTCTGCTGGTTTTAATTTTTTTATTTTATAAGCTGATATTAATTTTTATTTTTGATAAGTTATGGCCCATGGGAACGTTACGTTATGTAACGTGACAAACGTGACAACATCTCCCCCATACTAGGTTGTAAGCACCTTGCTGCTCTCGGTGCAATTATTGTATCCACCTTGAGCCCTGAAGAATCTGGTGGTTTACCCTAGGTACCATCCTTGAAATGAGGGTAAGTGCTTGGTGAGTTCCTCGGATATATATTTCATGGAAGGAAAGAAGCTGGCTAGTTAGGTAGTAGTTTGTGTATAAAACTTAAAGAACAATAGGCTATTGGTTAGATTATAGACTAACATCCACATATTCTGTCAGGCAGTTGACTTTTAGGTAACAAGATTATTGATCCAAATTTCCATGCAGTTTGTTGTGTGATTGTATTCTGCCTGGTTTCTATTATGCTTCTTTACTGCTACAGGATGCACTGTACTGGTTAGCATACAGCCTGCACAGCCTACCCATTTCCATCTAGAACCCATGTAGAGGCTTTCTAACCCGCTACCAGTTTTAACATATGTGTTCTGTACGAGGAGCGCCTGGGGTTCATTCACCTTGCTCTAGTAACATATCATTGTCAGTTGATTTGGACATGGTCACCCACATATGGTGAATACGAATTCGTTATGCAGCTCTCTCCAGATCAGATAATAGTCAAAAGTGATAATTGCGTGACTGCATGAAGCCTGGATGTGGCAAGGCCCATTATTAACCTGCAGCTCTATTGCTTGGTATCCTCACTGGTGCATTTGGGTTACAGTTGTTAGTAATTACAGTTATTGCAAAGCACTCCTGTACAGCATACATCCTGGCTTTTGCCTCTATGGCAGTGCCTTTTGCAAGACATTATTTAAATGATGTACAGCCTGCCATGTTTTTATATAAGCTTTCTCTGAAGTATAAAAACATTTCCCCTTTTACTATGGCCTGTGGCATTAGAATGGGGTGATACGATGTTGCTCCAAGTCTTTATGACCTCGAGGAGATTGGATATGCATGAACTCTGGAAGGTATATCAGCATGTTTGCAATGCACTGTTGCAGCCTCTATCCTTCATAGACCTCCAGAGGGGTATTCCATATTACATGTTGGATGAACCATAATTTCTTTCCGGGCTGCTTGGTCATCATAAGTACCGAGGACTGTACTGTTTTGAGCTGGGGTGGAATTTCTAGGTGACCAGACTTCCTCAAGCTCTACCCCTTGCAAGGATAAAAATTTTGCTGCTCAGTTTCTTTCCAGGTTGCTTGGTCCCCGGTAAGTTGGACTGTGCTGTTTTGAGCTGGGGTGGAATCTCTGATTACCAAACTCCCTCAATCTCTGCCCCTCACAAGAATAAAAAATATCATGTTCCTATGCAATAGTTATAGAAACTCAATGCAATAGTTATAGAAACTATCATTTTAACAAAAACGAAGAAAGAAAAAAGAAACAAGATAGAAAAGAGCAAACCTGTAAGCCATTTATTATTCCAGAACTCAAGCTTCCAAACTGAAATGGAATCGGTTGTTGAAACATAGCCCTGGGAACCTCCCTAGGAACCACTAATTTAAAGACAAAACACACCTCAGTATGAAATAATTAAAAGTAGATAAATCATAAAATACAACGAATGCTTAACTTATATTACTCAAATAAGCATAATGAATACTTCCTTAATCGTATAAGTCAAAGCAAATGTTAAGTGCTAATACAGTTCAATCTACAGCATCCATAACAGAGAAAAAATCATATTTCTTGGCTCCTGAAGCTACCTTTTGAACAGACAAAAATATATGTTGAAAGTTAAAACGAGTTCAGAACAATAAAAGAACCAATAAAATACAAGACGAAGTACCTGGTACAGGCACTGGAGATGCCTTTTCTAAATTTCTAGAGCTCGGAGCCTGTGAAAGAGGAGATGCTGAAGGTTTTCTAAGTAAATAAGTCTATTATTTTCTGATCAGTGTAAATAAAAATCTAACTCCAAATGGAAATTCAAGCACTTTTGCATATGAATGGATGCATTATCTCCAGAGGACAAGTGACCAACAACAAATAAAAGAGTAAGCACCTGTATTAGGCAATGGCGATGCTTCATCTAGAGTTCTAATGTTCGGAGCCTGTGAAATAGAAGGTATTGGAAGAAGCCCATGACTCTTAGGAGCCAAAGTATTTGACTGTTTTGTTGTAGATGATGTGACACTTCCATATGTCCCTGCAGGTACTCATCAAAACATAGTAATTAAATCAAGATGATCATCGATGGAAACCCAATAAGAAATAGCTAGGACTGCAGTTGTCAGTGCCAATACCAGATAATGATGTCCCTTGTTGTTGCCAGTGTGCATGTTCACCGGTTGGAACATTGTGGTTTGAATTAGGTTCAAAAAACGCTGCATTAGTTTTCCCTCTGGACTGCCCTCCTGGTCCATTTGATCGCTTACTACTGAAATTAAATACAAGTAAATATGTGCAGCATCAGATAAGTGGTTTGGTTTAAAAATTAGTAATTAATACAATCTCTAACTGGCTTACTGACCATGAGAGTTTTCACAGATTAGGACTCCAGTTCTGAAGCCAACAGTTAATATGAAATGACTAAGAACTTGAACAGAATGATAACATGCTCATTTTAAACGAGCTCCAAAATTGACAGTAATTCCAAACCTGGGGAGATAAAAACAGGATGATACTGTGCTCGTGATAAAACTCAAAAACTGCCATGAACATCCAGTTAAAAAAATACAACTGATTTCTGACAAGCTATTTTCATGTAACTGCTACTCTCATCTTTAATTCTATAATTTTCATGAACATCACAATACTGTGGATAGTGTGTGTCCAGTTCAAAATATGTGTGCCTTTGGTGTTTCATGTAAAAAAAATCCAATTTTGACACCACTATATTCGTGTAATACTGAATTCTGGATAATGTACATATGGTTGAGAAGAACTTGTTTGCTCTTGTTATAATGTCCAATTTTAGCACTGTTGTGCATTTGTGTCATACTGAATTGTGGATTCAGTATGTGAAGTTCAGAATTTGTGTACTTTTGTTATTTCCTGTGAAGAATGTCCAATTTTGGCACTGCTGTACTCTAGTGTAATACTGGATTGTGGATAGGATATGTACAGCTGAGAAATTGTGTGCTTTTGCTACTTTATGTGGAGAAAGTCCAATTTTGGCACTGTTGTACTAGTGTAATATCCAATTATGGATACAGTATGTACACTTGAGAATTTGCGTTCTCTTGCTATTTCTCTGTCTTTTAATCTCATTGCGTTCTCCTATCCAATACCTAGTACTTTGTCAAACAGGTGATTACTAGTTTGACTTCCACATACAGCCATTTCACGAGAGAAAAAATGTACAAAGGCCACTATGCAATGATGGAATTATTTGGAATACATAATAAATAATGTCAGGTTGTACATAACAGGGAAACTACACCCAATCAAAAAGGCAACCCGCCCAACCCAGTAAAGCATTCACAAATTTGAGGCTTCCCTATAATCAGAAAACCATCAAAACCAGACAGAAAACCACCAATGTAGACCAGTGACAAATTATATTCGCATGATCCGTCTAGCCAATATAATGGACCACTTTTATAACTAAATAGTAGGCTGACAAGAATTGGGCTTACATGACGAATGACCGTGAAACTAGTACATTTAGGAGATTGTTACAAACAAATGTGATTATAAATTGCACCGAGAAACGCGAGGGCCAAGAAGGGATGAGGACCAAATACCACTTTTTGCATTTGTGTCAGTCTATTTAATATAAACACTGGTACAAACCGACCTAAACCCAGTTTTGGCATGCAATTTTGGGCTGCAAAGCTTGAGGTTGCATATCTCCAGTGCACACAAATAACAGGTGAATTAAATGCTAGAATTTGAGATAGACCGGGATTTAAATGGGTCTATGCTAGTAATGTTAACTTTTGGGATTAGCTGGAATTATTCTCCAATTTCTTAGAAGAAGTTGTGCAACTCATCATCAATGGTATACATTGGAGCCGTGCATATTTGTTGTACCAAAACTTAATTCCAGAGATGGATGCGATGAAGACGTACACAAAGAAAACCATATTAAAGAATCCATACCTTCGAATTGTGGAAGAGGGGGAGGAGGAATGAGGGCTAGGCCCTCCAACCCCAGTACCCTTGGGAGGCTGTTGATGTCCAACCCCGGTTGATCTCCCAGGTCTTTTTTGCTGGGCTTCACTCTTCTCAGCCTTTGATTGATGATGAAACATATATAACAATGATTTGAAACCCTTTTTTACCCTAAATTCTCTAACGACACCGAGATCGGATCAAGCGATGATCAGCGGCCCCAGCTCTCGGCCTGCAAAACCTACCATGCCCTCACAATCAAAATAATATAATCATCGCCGTGCCAAATTGCAACCAGAGACAAAACCCCATTCTTTTCTTAAAAATTGCCTCTACAAACCCCGTGTATCAGCATTTGCCACTATAATTAAAACACTGCAAGAATTAAAGGGATTCCATCATACCTCGATTTCTTCGGCAGAGATCACCAGAGGGCCTCGCGATTCGATCGCCGGGAGTCCATCCGATGGAAAGTGGGAGTTGCGTAGTGAAGGGTTGATTTCATGAGAAGTGATGCGAAATGGAGACTGCGAGGTACGCACGAGGAGATAGCGTGGAGAGCACGAGAATGGGGGAGTTTGTGCATAAAAATCATGCAAAAGCAAAGAAAACTATCGATCCAGGCAAAACCTCGCACAGCGAATGTTGTGTCTGCGTGTCTGTATTTGATGTTTTAGCCTCGGATGGATTAGGTGTGGGAGGCCGAGCGTGAAAATTAGGTTCGGCGGGTTAGCGTGTTATTTTCGCGGCACTTTTGGGTCCGCCAATGACGTCATGTAGCGTGACTAACATAGCCTCCCGATTCTTCCGGTTTCAACTTTACGGAATTATGAAACCGGAATTTGGTGATGAAAAATTGTAACTCGACAAAATAAAATGCGGTTAAATTGAGAGTTTTTTTTAATGGGAATCTCAATTGTGAATATTAAATGTGTAGATTGTGCAATGTAATTGGCGTGTTTGAGTTTATAACATTATTTATGCTATCAGAGTTTGCAATTTCAATCAATTTGATGGTCAATTTCAACCCAAAAAAAAATGGATTATTAGTTTTTTTTCGATGTTGAAATAAAAAAGAGTTAAATTATTGGTTTGTTATCCAATGTTTTTTAAAAATATAAATATTGTAAATGGTGTAATGTCATTTTCATTGGACAATTCAAAATTATGTCGAGTTTTTGTTTTTTCCATTGGAAAAAACTCTTTGCTATTTATAAGAGTGAATCAAAAGGATTTACAATAAACCTATCCCAAGGATAGTGGAGTTGTGTTTTTCAGTTTGTCAATATATCCATGAACTTATACTACTAATCCAAAATACATATACTGCATATACTTCAAGTTATCAATGGAAATTACCAAAAAAAATAGAAAGTGTCACCAGAATATACGTCCTCCAAAAAATGCACAAAACAGTAATTCTGAGTCTGAAATAAAAAACATTAATAGAGCTGGACAGTCAAAGTTTCTAGAGGCCTAAGTTCATAAAAGTGAGTAATCTGCAGCAATCCTTCATCCAGAATTAGACCCTGCTTAGATAGGAGATATGCCCTGCGATTGAAAATACGCGACACATGTTTGATAGTATAATGCTCCAGTTGGTCCAATAAAACTCTGACTTTCTTCTTCCAGTGCTCAAGTGAAGCCACATTGAGTACATTTGTATGTAATGCCCATCCAATAATGACTGTAGAATCGCCAAATAGATGAACATTAGTAAACTTCAATTTTTTCAAATAATATAAGAGACACCACAGTCCCAAAAGTTCATCCCGGGTCTTGCTTCCCACCCCACAGCCTAGTGCAAATTCCAAGTGTTCAGCAGGAGTGATAATAATATGACCACCCGCGCCACACCTGCCAAGTTGTTCAGCGCCACCAAAGAAGGCAATAGTACCCGGCTCCACAATAGGACCATGAAGGATCTTGACCCTATGTATCGGCTTCTTCACACACGCACTGGAGAGTATCTTCACAACGTAATGTAATGCACTACTGAAAACAAAGTTATAATCCCCAAATAAAATTATGTTCCGAAGTTTCCAGATTCCCCATAAGAAATATAACAAGAAGGAGAAAGTAGCACAATGACTCTTATACCACTGTTGAAGAAGAACAGAAATGGGCTTCAGTCCCCAGTTCTAGCGAAGTCCCCGCTGATCCGAAGCAGAAGTCCACAATTGTAGTGTAATATGGCAAGTAGTGAAAAGGTGATCGACAGACTCAGCATCACGATGGCAGAGAGTGCAATTATTGGGACCATAGCCCCCCCTTCTAATAAAATTGTCCATGGTCAAGATCTTGTTTTTTAGAATAAGCCAAAAAAACAGCGTAACTTGAGTGGAACCAGCCAATGCCAGATACTACTATACCACCAAGAACTCGGCCCAAAAACCTGTTGGTGAACAATGGCCTGATATGCACTACCAGTGTGAATCTCCCCACAATCCTCCTGCCAACACCAATGAAGTGTATCCAGATCCTCGGAGAAATCAATACCTACATGAGTTAATTGTTTAACATAGGCACTCCACTCCACGCCCGCGACATCCGGTAAAGCAAGTTCATCTGTAGTTCGCCATTTCAGAAGGTTTCCATCAACCACTGGACAGCGAGCATGGTTCAAATAATAAAGACCATGTTGGTGAAGTAAAGAAATAGTCTAGGGTGAAAGGAGTAACTCGCAACCAATCAAAGGTTCCACACCGACGCGAATCTGGAAGCCATTCCCCACCTGCCAACAGAGATGTTCTTTTAAAATAGGAAGAACATCAATCATACCACTCCAAAAATTTGAAACACCCACCCATTTCTTAGGCCAAGCTCTGATCCAGCTAATAACAGAGTCACCTTTCAGGTACTTATCCCGCACAAGAAGTCCCCACAAGCCCGGGTGTGTCAAAGCTCTCCAAAGACTCTTCAAATGAAGTGTCGTGTAAGTCCAATGGATATTCCTAATACCCCAACCACCATACATCTTTGGTACAGTAATGTGAGTCCACACAGTCAGATGAAAACCCTTCTTATCTTGTCTACCAGACCGAAGGAAGTTAATAGAAATGCTTCTCAAAGAGTTCAAAATAGTAGCAAGAACCTTGGCTAGAGTAAGCCAATAGACTGGAAGTTTTGCCAAAATCGAATTAAGGAGAATAAGGCGGCCACCGAGTGACAAACGGTACTACCAGCTTGAAATATTCATGTGGAACTCCTTAATAAGCCACTTCCAGTCCTAAATCAAATAATCATTAGGCTTAATGTGGTACCCCAGGTACTTGAATCCCTCAATCAGTACTTTGAATTCAAAAGGGAAGAGCCTCCCAAGTAGAAGATAGTCTGCCGAGCACAAATTAAGGTAGTAAAGACAGGACTTTGGAATGCTAATAACCATTCCTGTGGCCTTGCAAAAAAGATCTAAAATATACTTATAGTAAGACCATTCTCCGAGATTACTAATGCCAAATAGTAAGACATCATCTACAAAAAAGAGATGTGTAATATGATGGTGCTTAGAGACTTTAATACCTGTAATCCTGCCCGTAGATTTAGCTCGAGTCACGAGTCTACTGAGTCCCTTTATAACCAATAAGAAGAGTAAAGGTGAGAGGGGGCAACCCTATTGCAGACCCCGGAAGCCCTCGAAGAAAGAAGTCGAACAACCATTGATAAGAACAACAAAGTTAACCGATGTAATACATCCCGGGATCCAATTCGTGATCATTATATTCAAACCAGCATTCAGAAGCAAGAGTTTAAGGAATGCCCAATCTACCAGATCGTAAGCCTTAACCAGATCCAATTGAAGAACAGTTGATGATGCCCGACTGAGCTTAGCAATGTGTAACGTCTCCTGAGCAGTCCCGATAGCATCAAAGATCAATATCTCATGAAGGAAGCCGAATTGTTCTGCATAGATACCCCGTGAGAGCCCACCTTTAATACGGTTCGCGATCACTTTTGAAATCACCTTATAGAGAAGGTTGCATAGTGAAATGGGCCTTAAATCCTGGAAAGTAACCGGATTGGAGACCTTCGGAATCAAAGAAATGAAAGTAGCATTAAGCCCCCCACTTATTCTCCTAGTGTCGCGGGTCTCCTCCACCAAACGGACAATCTCTGGGCCAAACAAGTCAAAAAACTGTAAATAGAACTCAACTGTCCAGCAGTCAAGCCTCGGACCCTTGTCCTTAGCCATCCCTTTAAGAATACCCTCAACTTCAGACAAAGTCACCTGTAACACCTCGATAATTTCATAAAAAATTTAAAAAAAAATTATCTCCGCAAATAATGTTAATAATTGTAATTACGGAAATAATAAATGCTGCAAGGACAACATTAATGAGTCAGAAATGCGGAAAGTAATTTTTATTTAATTCCACTCAAGAAATTAATGTACTCAATGTGTTATGGCACTTTTCAGCTTACGACGTCTTCTTTTGTATTAACTGTAATCCAATATTTGCGATAGAATTTTTCTTTAATTAACAAGTTCTAACAGCTGCTTTTGATGATGATGAAAGGGTGGTCCTACGGGGTTGCCTGGAGCTTACTTAGCTACGTTTGGCTAAGGCATTTGCATCCTGTTTTCCATGTGCAGACCACAGGTAAGATAAGAGTACGGCTGTTTATCCATTCATCGTTAGAGTAAACTTTGTATGTTAATTACTTCATTGCGAAACAGTTACTGGAGGTTTGGATACATGGTTCTTCATCTAGTTTGTATGCTGTAAAAACAAAACTCTCCAGTGGTATAACTTCGCGTCGTCCAGGTATTGTTAAAATGCTTGTAAAAATTATCGTATGTCTAAATGGCATTATCATTAGTTTAATGATACCAAAATCTAGGGCTGAGGCTATGCGAAAGTTGTAAATCTAGTGCTTATACCATAGCGCTTATCATTCTGTCTTGATTTTGTTTAGACTATTCTAAGTCTGAATTCATGATTTGATTATTATTGAAAGATTAATATATGAGTGGTCTAAAGACTATCGTTATGAACTTGACATTATAGGGTATAATGTCGCCATTCGAATCTCAACTTAGATATCTATCAATTGGGCTTGTAATACATGGCTATCATTTTAGCGTTGTATTAAGTGACTATACTAGTTCATGCTCTTATTATGGGTTTGAGGATCATAGCCTTATATCAAAACCTACAATGCACATGGCACGTGGCTTGTACAATTGCAATGATGTTGTAACACTTACTAATTTCATATGTTTTAATATAGCTTCAAGGGATTAATGCATTTGTATAATGTATAGGTTATATTACAAGTTACTATATTGTTATGTTTCAGACCTTGCATCCAAGCCAACATATTGCTACTATGGGGCTAACCTTACGAAGGGTTGATCGTGACAGGGTGAAGAGTTTAGTTGGTTCCAACTGTCGTATTAATGGTTGAGCATACGTTGCAGTTTTGTAAGGTGAAGTGGAAGCCGAGTTGGCCAGTGTCACGTGGTTGTACAGACGGTATTAACTCCATGATCCGAGTTCGGCTATGCTTCGGCACTTACGTAAGTCGACTGGCAGCTTGGTAAGAGTGACAATTTAATGTAGTAATGATTACAGTTGGGTGCAAACATCAATGCGCCTTTGATGGGAAACTCTACACCGTCGATCCCTGAGAGGTGTGAGGCTAAGATTGATGCCCGATCTTTGCGTGGTAAAATGGGAATGTTGGTGTTTCAGTCCTTCATTGTTGCGTTTGTTTTGGAGGGAGGTCATGAAGCCAACAGATTGATGCGAGTTAGGGTTCTCGGTTTCGAGCTTTGCACCTCTGCGTGGTAGTGTGATGAGTTCACAGGTGGTGCCATAGCACCGTGCTTTGACAGAGGTGTTGCATGCAGTTAACTTTTTTAGGTGGTTGTGGTTCGTAAACCAATCCTGTGATGGTTATAGAATTTGCGATGTTTGGTTTCGTTGCTGCTTACAAAGTGCTTACCAGTGTGGCGTGTCTATGGTTCGACGTTCCAACTCAATGGTAAGTTCTCACAATGCAAGTTTTTTTTTTGTTTTCTTTCCAGTGATATATATATATATATATATATATATATATATATATATATATATATATATATATTTAATAAAGTTTTCCTCGGTTTGTAACCCTTCGAGCCATGTTTGGGCAGGTACCCAACACGCAAGATGATAGCAGGGTTTTGGGAGTGGGAGGTGATACGTCCAAAACCTGGTAAGTTCTGGGTGTTCTTGAAACCCAGTGGGTGCCCGTCCCTTTTTGCAAGTTTTGATGGTGACTGTAAAACGCCGAGGGTTGGAGTTATAGGACCCTAATTCGGAGATGGCTTTCAAGTTTTTAAACCTTAAATAAAGATAGTTTGTATAGGGTAGTATTTGATTGTTTGAGTTGTCGCTCGGCTCTACTACTTGTTAAGGGTATGCATTTAAGTGGCTTGTTGCTCCACGGATTCATTTTAACGTTGTGCTTTTGCTAAGGGTTAAACCCTATGGACTGTTGTGCCACCATGAAACTCTGTTAAGAGATTTTACTACCAGCGCCTGAGAGCTGAGGGTTTCCTTTTGCTCGCTCTATTTGCGTTTTTGGATGGAGTGCCACCATTTGAATATCGTGTGGTTGGAATGTTTGAAACAGTGGTCGAGCCTCGTTGTAGGTAGCTTCCACTGTCCATTGCCATTGCTTGTTAGGTTTGGAAATGATAGCTATGGAATGTTTTATTTGATAATGGGAAAATGATGCCACCGCGTTTTATGGTTTTACGAAGGTGCTCTAATTGTAACCGTAGTTTTGATTTCGGTTTGCATGTCTGAGAAATATTGGAATTCGGGAACTTGCAATGCTGGTGATGGCTAAGTCACACGTTCTTCTTTTTTTGGTTTAAATGAATGGAACCCTTATGTTTTAAATGCAATCATGCTAGTGGTTTGAGGATCGAACCCAAGCCTGGGTCTCGATCTGTACATAACTGTTTTGAGATGTTGTTTGTTTGTTTATACTATGGTTGTGAGTTTTGGGTGGGCAACGATGTGGTCATCGTGCCGTCGGTCTCTGTGAAATTCTTGATAGCTAAAACTCTAGTTGTAATCTTTGGTCAATGCATAACGTATGGTTTTATTTAAATGACAGGGTTTAGGATACCGCACTCCCTAGGGTTTTGATCGAGGAATCATATGAATGCTTAATCGTAATTTTAAACATACTTTGCTTCTGGTTCGAAAAAGAAGATAGGGGACGAATGTATACATTCTGGGAAGTAAATAGGAGAAAAAATTATGAAGTGTTTTGCATGCAGATACTGTAATTTATTCGTAAATGCCTCGAGATGCAAACTTATTCTTTACAACTTAGTTAAAAGAAAACCTAGAGAAGAAGAAAATAGTAACTGTCTGATGCAAATGGATTTTCTTGCGACTGTTAAATGAATTCATGGAAACTTGATGTAAAAAAAAATAGGTGCATAATCATATCTCTTTCATACCGTTAATGAAGTATTTCTGTTCTGTGTTCAAGAATGAAATAATATGTAAATAGTTATGTGCAGAGATTTAATTTGCAGCTGCTAAAATATCTAGAAAATGAATTTCCTGGGGAATATAGATCTATGCATGTATGTCTCTCTAGGTTAAGAAATAGATGAATGTTATGTTTTACCTAAATGAACAGATTTAATGCTACCTCTTTGTACTGGAGTACGATGCAGCCTCACGCATGGGGAAAAATGTAGAGGAGTCATTTTATCAGTTAAGCAATTAAAATTAAATCAGAATTTTAAACATTTTACTGCTACTGATCATGAATAATATTTCTAAACCAATTACTAAAAGAAATCATGCAACTGGAAAACACAAAAAAATGTAGAACCTGAATGTGGTAGGAGAAACAAATCACCCAAGAATCCTGTTGCACCCAACCTGCTCCCAGACAGCCAAGATGCCTGCCTTAGGACCCCGAGCCTGTTCACTGATCCACCAGGAGGAAGAAACTTCAGAAACTTAGGACCTCCACTTGCAGTAGTAAGAAATTTATCCAGCCTTATAGGCTTAGCAGTCGATGGGACCTGCACCAGCACCTCTGGTTATGTTCTTCTCAGAATAATTACAGACTTATACTTTCACTCTCCACAGCCTCCCTATTATAATCTCTCAGTCATCACCTGATGCACATGAGGAAATGTTTGTGCATAAAACATTCTAAGAGCTCCCTGCTCAATTTGAATTTCCTTTTATAGGCTGCCTAGGTCGTTTTGTAATTAATTGGTCATTAGTGAGCTACCTGCTCACCTCTCTCCACCTGGAGAGGAAATGCCACAAATTAGGGGTAGTTGTCCCATAACCAACAACTAATGGTAGAGTGCAAATGCTGCCATCTATCCCATGCCTTCTTGCAGCTCCCATTCCTCCTAGTGGGCCAGTGAACACTCTTATAACAGCTTTCTTGAGTGTTTGTCTCCCATTTTTATTTATTAAATAATAATAATGAGTCATTACAGTCATCTTTGACCAAATTGGTCACTAATTACAAAACTTGTAATTATAATTTAACACAAAGTATTTTGCAAAAGATAAAATATAGAGTAATTATTCTCAAAATTTGGGTAGTTGACATACACCCCCCCTTAAGCCTCAACATCGTCCTCCATGTTGCTTTATTCACTCCTTGAGTGTTTGTGGAATAGATTTGGGTACATTGCCTGCATACTACTCTCCAACTCCCAGGTGGCCTCTGCTAGGTTATAGTGCTTCCATTGCACTTTTACTTGTCCAACGGTGCGGTTCCGGAGTAGAGTTTCTTTCTTTGCGAGAATACAGTCCGGTTCCACCGGAAAATCGCCGCCTTGTTCCACCTGAACATTATTCCAATTTACAACATGAGTAGGATCATGCACATATTTCTTTAAAAATGAAATGTGAAAAACATTCTGGATTTTGAGGTTTGAGGGTAAGGCTAATTCATATGCCACAGGTCCAACTCTTGACAAGATTTCGAAAGGACCACAATACCTGGGTGCCAGTTTGGCACAACTTCCCAACCTTAATGAACTCTTTTTCGACCTTACCTTAAGAAAAACATGCTCATCGACCTGGAACTCTTTATGAGTTAAGGTCTGCTTGACTTTTCTGTCTATCTTGGGCAGCTTTAAGATTTCCTTGTACCTGCTTCACAATTAGTTCTAACTCCTGCAACAATTCAGGCCCTAAGGTGACTCTGCTGACTGGATCACTCCACGAAACAGGTGTGTTACATTTCCTACCGTAAAGAATTTCAAACGGGCTAAGCTTAGCTGAAGCATGGTAGTGATTGTTATACGCAAACTCTACTAGATGCAAGTAGTCTTCCCACTTACCAGGCTGATCATTTACATACATCCTAAGCATGTCTTCCAATATCTGGTTCACCCTTTCAGTTTGTCCATCTATTTGCGGATGAAACGCGGTATTGAAATTTAAGGTGGTATTTAACCCCTTGAACAAAGACCTCCAAAAATTTCCTGTGAACTTTGAATCTCGCTCCGAAACTATTACCTTGGGTATCCCATGCAGTCAAAAAATCTGCTTCATAAAAATTTCTGCAATGTCAGGAGCTTTATGGGTAGTTTTGACAGGGATAAAATGGGCTGCCTTGCTAAGTTTGTCTACTACCACCATGATGGAGTCATGTTGTTTTTTATTCTTTGGTAACCCAGTGCTGAAATCTATACTTATGATTTCCCATTTCCAGCTGGGTATAGGCAAGGGATGTATCAATCCAGCAGGATGCTGATGTTCCACCTTTACTTTTTGACAGTCAAAACACTTAGCTATATATTCTGCTACTTCATCCTTCATTCTGGGCCAATAGTACTCTTTTCGTAGCATTGTGATGGTTTTCTGATAACCTGGATGGCAAGAGTAGTGGCTTTTATGCATCTCATCCAAAATCAAAATTTTTACTGCTAGTACGTTTGGTACATACAATCTGTTTTTGTACAGCAGTAAGCCGTTTTCCTTCAAACTGAAATCTGTTATAGAATTTTCAGAATTGTTTTCTGTTGTCCTTTCCTGTAATTTTCTGTATTCTTCATCCTCTTTAATTCCTTCAAAAATATGTTTTTCCAAATCTGTTGCGTATGTGCTGATGACTGAAATAAAATGTATCCTTGCATTATGACTTAACGCATCAGCAGCTTTATTCTCCTTCCCCTTAATGTGTTGAATTTCAAAATCATACTCACTCAGAAAAGTTAGCCATATAGCTTGCCTAGCATTCAAATTTGTCTGATCTAATAAATATTTCAGTCCCATGTTATCTGTCATTAAGGTAAATTTTTTGCCAATAAGGTGGTGACGCCACATTTTCAAGGCATGAATTACTGCTAACAATTCTAGATCGTAAGTAGAATAGTTCTTCTCATGTACTTTCAGCTTCCTGGATTCATAAGCTACAGCATGTCCCTCCTGTGTTAGGACTCCTCCAAGTCTGTTATTACACACGTCCGTACATACTACAAAATCTTTATTAGGATCTGCAATCCTCAAAATAGGTGCTGTAGTCAGTAATTCCTTTAACCTTGTAAAACTATCCGCACACTTTTGATCCCAAACAAACTTCTTTCCTTTTTTCTGCAGCGACGTTATGGGGTTTGCAATCCTTGAAAACCCTTCAATGAATTTTTTGTAATAACCAGTAATGCCCATGAACGATCGCACATCCGTCACATATTTAGGAACCGACCATTCATTAATGGCCTTTATCTTGGCGGGGTCAACCCAAATCCCTTCCTCCGAGATTATGTGTCCTAAGTACTGAATCTTGTCTTTGTAAAAATCACATTTACTGAACTTAGCATACAACTAGTGCTCCCTCAAAACTTGCAGAATGATATGTAGATGTTCATCATGCTCCTCCTTGTTCTTAGAATATACTAAAATGTCATCGATAAACACAACTGCGAACTTATCTAAGTATTTGTGCATAATTTTGTTCATCAAACACATAAATACAGCAGGGGCATTAGTCAATCCAAACGGCATGACAACGAACTCATAGTGTCCATAATGAGTTCTAAAGGCTGTTTTGAAAATGTCTTCATCCTTCACACGAACTTGATGATACCCTGAATGTAAATCAATCTTCGAGAATACCGTTGCTCCGCGTAGTTGGTCAAATAGATCGTCAATGCGGGGCAGCGGGTACCTATTCTTGATCGTCATTTTATTCAGTTGACGATAATCTATGCAAAGTCTTAGGGTACCATCCGTCTTCTTAACAAAAATGACCGGTGCTCTCCAAGGAGACACGCTGGGTCTTATGTATTTTTTATCGATCAACTCCTTCAACTGAGATTTTAACTCATTCAGCTCTAGTATATTCATTCGGTATGGAGCTTTAGAACTTGGTACTGCACCTGGTATTAATTCAATAGTAAAATCCAGGTCTCTTTTGGGAGGTAATTCTGGGATCTCTTCAGGAAAGACATCTTGGAAATCATTTAAGACAGGTATGTCTTCTATTTTCAGTTTGTCCTCCTTAGTACTTAACTCATCATGCACTGCATTTACTGCAAACATCTGACTTCCTTTTCTGACTGCCCTCTTTACTTTCATGGCTGAAATCTGCCTAACGGATGTTTTCCTAGGGATGCCTTTTACCTCTGTTGTCCTTCCTTCATCATCCAAGCAAATGAAACTTTTCTCATAGCAATTCAGAATGACACGATGGGTTTCTAACCAGTCCATGTTGATTTGGATATCATATGATCCTAATGGCAAAATATTTAACTTAACCTACGTTGTTAGTTGATTCATAGATAGAGCACAATTTTCTACAAAATCAGAAACCTTTCTTTTTGTTCCTGTCACTAATCTAACTAACCAGGATTTATTGAATTTTTATGTTTTCAACTTGAGACTTTCTACAATAATTGGTGATATATAGCTTAGACTAGCACCAGGGTCAATCAAAATAGAAACTGGGTGGTTTTGTAGCATACCTTCAACCTCTACCATTGAGACTTGGTGTTCTGCTTGCCGGTTGTCTAATGCTGCACTAATTCTGGGTACTTCCCTTGCCACATCTCCTACAGTAGCTTCAGACTGTATGGAGTGAATATGGTTGGTTGTCCGCTTCTTAAAGGGACAATCTGAGGCATAATGAGGTCCTTGGCACTCAAATCATTTTATAGGTGGCTTCTACTCATTGGTACTAGCAACATTGGGAACATTTCTGGGTGCTGTAAATTTCTGCTGCTGATTATTTCTGAAACTGTTCCCTGGAAAATTTTGATTCTGAAAATTTTTCCTCTGGAAACCGGAATTTCCACCATATCTGAAAATTTTCTTTTTCTGTTCAAAATTACTGGGTTTTGGGTTTTTCCAACTAGGTACCCCTTCTCTTTTCTTATTTTGGTCAAAGCAAAAAGTTGTTTTCCTCATGGCTTCTTCCAACGTCTTAGGGTTATCGTACTCTATTATGTCCTTGATGTTGAAGGGTAGGCAACTTAGGTACCTCTGGACCTTCGGCTTTTCTTCCACCATGTACGACACATACCTTATCAAACTTAAAAACTTGTTGTTCAATTCTTTCATGTTCATCATTCCCAGTTTTAGATCACATAATTCTCTAGATTTTTCTTCATAATACTGCTCAGATAAGAATTTCTTCTTGAAGTATCTTTTAAAAGTACTCCAACTCACATCTTGGTCTTTTATGCCTTGTACCCTTTTAAGGTCTTGCCACCAAATGTCTGCCTTCCTGGTCAGATTGTAAATTGCCATTTTTGCTTTCAAGGATTCTGAATAATCGTAGATCTAAAAATACTTTTTCATGCCGGACAGCCATGCCTCAGCTGCCTCTCCTTTCTCCGTTTCGCCATTGAAAGTTGGAGGTTTGATTTTCTTGAATTCACCAGATATCTGTTCATACTGTTTATTTCTTTCCTCTCTGGCTTGAAATCTCCTTCACTGCTGTCACTAGAATAGTTATGCTTCTTTTTGCATGGATGTTTGGCAGTTCTTCTTGAGTTCCTGTTTTCATCGACTGTTTTTGCTTGCTTATTCCTGCCTTCATAAGGTAAGTCTTCAGTCTTGGTAGTATGTTCAATTTCTTGTTCATATTTTGGGTATTGGTCGAACAGTGCTTGATTCAACTCCTCTCGTGTCCTCAGGATTCTTTCATTGTCCTGCTTTACTGATCTTATCTCTGCTTTTAATTCTTGAAAAGCATGTAATAATTATGATGCAATGTTGTCCACTTTGCCACGGAGTTGTTGTTCCGTGCTATGGCTATTTGGCGGAAATCTGTCCTCCATATGTTCAGTTGATCCTTCCATACCTGTAAATTAAAAACAATTTTTTGTATACAGCAAAGTAAATTAAACTTGAATTAGCGAAGGATTTTGCAGTCATAAAATTTCTATTGCGTGTTTTCTTTGACCTTTTTAGGCCTAGAGTTCGAACATGAGCTTTGATACCACATGTAACACCCCGATAATTTCACAAAAATTTAAAAAAAAATTATCTTCGCAAATCATGTTAATAATTGTAATTACGGAAATAATAAATGCTGCAAGGACGACATTAATGAGTCATAAATGCGGAAAGTAATTTTTATTTAATTCCACTAAAGAAATTAATGTACTCAATGTGTTATGGCACTTTTCAGCTTACGACGTCTTCTTTTGTATTAACTGTAATCCAATATTTGCGATAGAATTTTTCTTTAATTAACAAGTTCTAACAGCTGCTTTTGATGATGATGAAAGGGTGGTCCTACAGGGTTCCCTGGAGCTTACTTATCTACGTTTGGCTAAGGCATTTGCATCTTGTTTTCCATGTGCAGACCGCAGGTAAGATAAGAGTACGGGTGTTTATCCATTCATCGTTAGAGTAAACTTTGTATGTTAATTACTTCATTGCGAAACAGTTACTGGAGGTTTGGATACCTGGTTCTTCATCTAGTTTGTATGCTGTAAAAACAAAACTCTCCAGTGGTATAACTTCGCGTCGTCCAGGTATTGTTAAAATGCTTGTAAAAATTATCGTATGTCTAAATGGCGTTATCATCAGTTTAATGATACCAAAATCTATTGCTGAGGCTATGCGAAAGTTGTAAATCTAGTGCTTATACCATAGAGCTTATCGTTTTGTCTTGATTTTGTTTAGACTATTCTAAGTCTGGATTCATGATTTGATTATTATTGCAAGATTAATATATGAGTGGTCTAAAGACTATCGTTATGAACTTGAAATTATAGGGTGTAATGTCGTCATTCGAATCTCAACTTAGATATCTATCAATTGGGCTTGTAATACATGGCTATCATTTTAGCGTTGTATTAAGTGACTATACTTAAAAGTTCATGCTCTTATTATGGGTTTGAGGATCATAGCCTTGTATCAAAACCTACAATGCACATGGCACGTGGCTTATACAATTGAGATGATGTTGTAACACTTGCTAATTTCATATGTTTTATTATAGCATCAAGGGATTAATGCATTCGTATAATGTATAGTTTATATTTCAGGTTACTATATTGTTATGTTTCAAACCTTGCATCCAAGCCAACGTATTGCTACTATGGGGCTAACCTTACGAAGGGTTGATCGTGACAGGGTGAAGAGTTTAGTTGGTTCCAACTGTCGTATTAATGACTGAGCATACGTTGCAGGTTTGTAAGGTGAAGTGGAAGCCGAGTTGGCCAGTGTCACGTGGTTGTACAGATGGTATTAACTCTATGATCCAAGATGGGCTATGCTTTGGAACTTACGTAAGTCGAATGGAAACTTGGTAAGAGTGACAATTTAATGTAGTAATGATTACAGTTGGGTGCAAACATTGACGTGCCTTTGATGGGCAACTCTACACCGTCGATCCCTGAGAGGTGTGAGGCTGAGATTAATGCCCGATCTTTGCGTGGTAAAATGGGAAAGTTGGTGTTTCAGTCCTTCATTGTTGCATTTTTTTTGGAGGGAGGTCATGAAGCTGACCGGTTGATGCGAGTTAGGGTTCTTGGTTTTGAGCTTTGCACCTCTACGTGGTAGTGTGATGAGTTCGCAGTTGGTGCCATAGCATCGTGCTTTGACAGAGGTGTTGCATGCAGTTAACTTTCTTAGGTGGTTGTGGTTCGTAAACCTTTCCTGTGATGGTTATAGAATTTGCGGTGTCTGGTTTTGTTGTTGCTTTCAAAGTGCTTACCAGTGTGGCGTGTCTATGGTTCGGCGTTCCAACTCAACGGTAAGTTCTCACAATGCAAGTTTTTTTTTTTTTGTTTTTTTTTTTTTTGTTTTTTTTTTTTTTTTTTTTTTTTTTTTTTTTTTTTCCAGTGCTATATATATATATTTTCTTAATAAAGTTTTCCTCGGTTTGTAACCCTTAGAGCCAAGTTTGGGCAGGTACCCAACACGCAGGATGATAGCAGGGTTTTGGGAGTGGGAGGTGATACATCCAAAACCTGGTAAGTTATGGGTGTTCTCGGAACCCCGTGGGTGCCCGTCCCTTTTTGCAAGTTTTGATGGTGACTGTAAAACACCGAGGGTTGGAGTTATAGGACCCTAATCCGGCGATGGCTTTCAAGTTTTTAAACCTTAAATAAATATAGTTTGTACAGGGTAGTCTTTGATTGTTTGAGTTGTCGCTCAGCTCTACTGCTTGTTAAGGGTATGCATTTGAGTGGCTTGTTGCTCCACGAATTCATTTTTAACATTGTGCTTTTGCTAAGGGTTAAACCCTATGGACTGTTGTGCCACCATGAAACTCTGTTAAGAGATTTTTACTGCCAGCGCTTGAGAGCTGAGGGTTTCCTTTTGCTCGCTCTATTTGCATTTTTGGATGGAGTGCCACCATTTGAATATCGTGTGGTTGGAATGTTTGAAACAGTGGTCGAGCCTCGTTGTAGGTAGCTTCCACTGTCCATCGCCATTGCTTGTTAGGTTTGGAAATGATAGCTATGGAATGTTTTGTTTGATAATGGGAAAATGATACCACCGTGTTTTGTGGTTTTACGAAGGTGCTCTAATTGTGACCGTAGTTTTGCTTTCGGTTTGCATGTTTGAGAAATATTGGAATTCGGGAACTTGCAATGCTGGTGATGGCTAAGTCACACGTTCTTCTTTTTTTTGTTTAAATGAATGGAACCCTTCTGTTTTAAATGCAATCATGCTAGTGGTTTGAGGATCGAACCCGAGCCTGGGTCTCGATCTGTACATAACTGTTTTGAGATGTTGTTTGTTTGTTTATACTATGGTTGTGAGTTTTGGGTGGGCAACGATGTCGCCATCGTGCCGTCGGTCTCTGTGAAATTCTTGATAGCTAAAACTCTGGTTGTAATCTCAGGTCAATGCATAGCGTATGGTTTTATTTAAATGACAGGGTTTAGGATACCGCACTCCCTAGGGTTTTGATCGAGGAATCATATGAATGCTTAATCGTAATTTTAAACATACTCTGCATCTGGTTCGAAAAAGAAGATAGGGGACGAATGTATACATTCTGGGAAGTAAATAGGAGAGGAATAATTATGAAGTGTTTTGCATGCAGCTACTATAATTTATTCGTAAATGCCTCAAGATGCAAACTTATTCTTTACAGCTTAGTTAAAAGAAAACCTAGAGAAGAAGAAAATAATAATTGTCTGATGCAAATGGATTTTCTTGCGACTATTAAATGAATTCATGGAAACTTGATGTAAAAAAAAATAGGTGCATAATCATATCTCTTTCATACCGTTAATGAAGTATTTCTGTTCTGTGTTCAAGAATGAAATAATATGTAAATAGTTATGTGTAGAGATTTAATTTGCAGCTGCTAAAATATATAGAAAATGAATTGCCTGGGGAATATAGATCTGTGCATGTATGTCTCTCTGGGTTAAGAAATAGATGAATGTTACGTTTTACCTAAATGAACAGATTCAATGCTACCTCTCTGTACTGGAGTACGATGCAGCCTCACGCATGGGGAAAAATGCAGAGGATTTATTTTATCAGTTAAGCAATTAAAATTAAATCAGAATTTTAAACATTTTACTGCTACTGATCATGAATAATATTTCTAAACCAATTGCTGAAAGAAATCATGCAACTGGAAAACACAGAAAAATGTAGAACCTGAATGTGGTAGGAGAAACAAATCACCCAAGAAGCCTGTTCCACCCAACCTGCTCCCAGACAGCCAAGATGCTTGCCTTAGGACCCCCGAGCCTGTTCACTGATCCACCAGGAGGAAGAAACTTCAGAAGCTTAGGACCTCCACTTGCAGCAACAAGAAATTGATCTAGCCTTACAGGCTTAGCAGTCGATGGGACCTGCACCAGCACCTCTGGTTATGTCCTTCTCAGAATAATTGTAGACTTATACTTGCACTCTCCACAGCCTCCCTATTCGAATCTCTTAGTCATCACCTGATGCACATGAGGAAATGTTTGTGCATAAAACATTCTAAGAGCTCCCTGCTCAATTCGAATTGCCTTTTATAGGCTACCTAGGTCATTTTGTAATTAATTGGTCATTAGTGAGCTACTTGCTCACCTCTCTCCACCTGGAGAGGAAATGCCACAAATCAGGGGTAGTTGTCCCATAACCAACAACTAATGGTAGAGTGCAAATGCTGCCATCTGTCCCATGCTTTCTTGTAGCTCCCATTCCTCCTAGTGGGCCAGTGAACACTCTTGTAACAGCTTTCTCGAGTGTTTGTCTCCCATTTTTATTTATTAAATAATAATAATGAGTCATTACAGTCATCTTTGACCAAATTGGTCATTAATTACAAAACTTGTAATTATAATTTTAACACAAAGTATTTTGCAAAAGATAATAATATAAAGTAATTATTCTCAAAATTTGGGTAGGTGACATCACCGGCCTCCCAATCCAATCATTATCCTCAGCAGTAAAAAAACAAGGCATACATTGTAATACTTCCAGATGAGCCTCGAGATTGTCAACTTCAGGCTTACAAAAGAGTTTCTTAAAGTGACCCACAGCAGCACAAGCAATCTGATCAGGTGAAGTAACCAAAGTACCAGTTGAATCCTCAATCTCCCAAATCATATTAGTCTTCCGCCGCATATTAGCAAAATTGTGGAAAAATCTGGTGTTCTGATCCCCCAAGGTGATCCAAAGAGCTCGGCTCTTTAAGCGCCAAAGCTCTTCATCAGATTTCAGTAAAGAAAGCTTTTCAGCTTCCAGAAAATGTAAAATCCGATCGTTCCGGTCCGAATGATATCCAAATAAAGGGTGTGAGTGATAATCATCAATACAGCTCTCAACCTATTCGATAGTTGCAGAATGAGCCTTCTTCCTCGCAGACAGCCACAGCATGATTATAGCTTTTAATGAACAAAGAAAAGCAGGTAGGACGGCCATCACCTTCCCAGCAGTGGTGGAGTAGCAAGAACTCTAGTGGTATCAGACCAATGAAATAAAGGCCGGTTCATTTGACCATACATGACAGTAAATAAAGGGATGACTGTATAAAGTGTGACCACAGGAAATATGTAATAAAATCGGCGAATGGTCCGAAATAGAAGCCTGAACCGTTCTAGAAGAGCAGTAATCAACTAATCCATACTAAGTATCACTAACCAAGTACCTGTCCAACCGTTCAGCAACAAAGGCATCTCCCAATCTACCGTTCCTCCAAGTAGGGCATAATGGTAGAGGCTCCACATCAATAAGGTCATGAGCATTAAAAAAACCACAAAACCAGGGCGAGGGTCTCCCCGTGCTTTCGGACCCCAAATCTCCCCAGCTTGCAGTGTCAAGTTCAAGTCACTTGCAATAATAACGTCATCCAGATCCAAAATACCAAAAGCCTCCAAAGTAAACCAAAAACTTTGACGATCCACATAAGGATCATAGCAGTTGTAGAATATAATCGGCAAAGGCAAGTCCCTGTGCCTTCCCAATAGTAGGATGCCCCCATAAACATTGAAAGTAGAAAGAGCCAAAAGGCGACGGTTCCAATCTGCCAAGAGACCCCTAGAAAGTCCAACAGAGTCGATAGAACAACACTCCCACTTCGGGAGGATATTCCATAGAAAATTACAAGCTTTATCACCCATAGTCATAGTCTCTTGCAAAAAGGATAATATCTGGAGAAAGTGAAGAAATAAGTCTGCGAAGGGATAATGTTTTAGGGGCACCCCCAACCCCGCGAAGATTAAGAGATAATACTAGCATTAATTAACCAGTGAATCGCCCGCTGTAGCTCTAAGGGGCCCAAAAGTGTTAGTCAAGGAGGGTGAAACAGTCGCAGAGTCCCCCACAGAGTGCTCTCCACAGTCCAATGCAAATGTAATGCATTCCCCATTGGCTTGAGCTAAGGCCTTTTGTCGCCTTCCCCCGGTCTTCTTACGAATAGTAACATTGGGATTACTTGTATGTGGAGTGGGATTCGTCACATCCTTTCCACATAAATATGGTAAAGGATTCTGCAATAGGCTCTCAGTAAGATTAAGGGCCTATAAGTGTGCGTACTCAGCACCCAAGGACTCAAGAATGATACCTTCATCCCTCAGAAGTTGAGAATCTAGACCTTCCTCGATGAAGTGATTTTCACCCTGTTCTTTCTCATTATTATTCCTCACAGGAGATGAAGTCGTCACCACCGGGGTATCCACAGGGTCCACCCGATGAATCAATGCCAAATCCTCCTTCGATAGGGATGCATAGAAAGCAGGGAAATAGGAAGCAAGCTTACCCAAAAAGGTGTCGAATGAGCCATTCGAAATAGCATGAGAAGCCCCAGCATTTGGAACAAACATCGAGCATCTGTCAAGTTCCTCTCCTCAGAGGACTGGAAGGAAGAAGGCCTTTGATTCCGCACAGGGCACTTATTATGGAGGTGTCCAGCCACCCCACAGTTATGACAACGAAAGGGTAGCCTCTAGTAATCCTATCCCCCCAATTTACATTAATGACCTCCGGCAGTCCAATAGAGGCGTCCATCTCCACAAGAATCCAAGCAGTCCGCTTATCTTCATGGAAGAGCGACTTCTCATTGAAGTAAATAAAATGACCAATTTGATTTTCCAGTGTCGTGAAAATATCCCTAGACCAAAGCTCGAGAGGGAAGCCCTTCAGGAGAACCCAAACATGAGTGTGCTTAATCACTGTCGTGATAGGATTAAAATACGAGTTCCAGCGTTCTAGACAAAGAGAGCCCCGACCAAAGACCCAGGTTTTTCCAAGTATCAACGTAGCATGTTCATCGTCAAGGAAATGGAAGACCACCCATTTGTTCACCAGAACATGGACACGAGGACAATGGTTTAGAAAAGGTTTCCAGTATTCCAAAACCCAGTTCAAGATCTCAGTCCTATTTACCTCAGAGTAACAGACCTTGCCCACCAAAGTTCTGGCCTAAAGACCGAGTACACGACCCAACTCAACGTCACGCCCAACCGTCATCTTAGGGACCTCCTCCCGTAGTCTATAACCCTTATGAGCACAGTGTAAGCGAGCCTGCAAACCCCTGCTACGAGAGGACCCTCCCCCCTTCCGCTGGAGCTTATCGGGCTCAAAACAATCACAAGGACCATAGTCCTCCTTAGATGGTGCAAGAGCATCCTTGTACGAGGATAGAAGTGGGTCATCATCTGAATCAGCCAGAGGGTAATGAATACCTACATCACAGTTATGCCCCGGGCACCCCACCCTGGGCTCCACCTGCACCATTTGTCACCAAACAATGTTAAAAAACAAACAGGAACGACAGACAAGACACCGAACAATGCTCAAAACAAACAGAAACGACAGTCTAACACCCAAAAATCAAGGAGAGGGACCCAAAGTCAGGAGGTAATAAAACACCACGACAAAAACAGTGTCAAAACCAAGATAGTTAGTAAAATTGCGCAAAACCTTGCATCCAGAGCGTAGGTAGGAGCAAAAGAACCCTCAGTAAACCAGCCAACCGCCATGAAAACCCTAGAACAAACTTTATTCAAAAATACCATGGACTTAAAATTAAAGGTAACCCCCAATTATGTCGAGTTTGTGACATAATTGTATGAAAAAATAACATTTTATTTGTTTCGAGCTAAGCAAATTTTGTGATTTAAGTATTCTACAATTTACTTGTTTGTTCTTCGTCATGATAAACACCAGAGTTAGACTTAGGTTTGTAGATGAATTAACACCAAAGTTAGACTTAGGTTTGTAGATGAATTAGCAACTACCACATTCCTCTAGTCCTTTGGGATTCTAAAAGGTTTCAGGGTTAAGTCCAAACATTTAAACACGAGAGTTAGACTTAGGTTTGTAGATAAATTAGCAACTGCGACATTCCTCAAGTCCTTTGGGATTCTAGAAGGTTTTGGGGTTAAGTCCAAACATTCACAAATTGGTTAATTGTGTTAACTAGGGTATTTTTAATAAGGTGGTCACTTCAAGACACCAAGAGGACCATGGCTTCTTGTCAAATATGACCTATGCATGGTATCTAACGGGACGTATCAAGATTGTCCAGAATACTTAAACCAAGCAATTGTGGAGGTATCTTTAGTCGAGAAAAATAACAACAACAACAACAATATGTATAATATGTATAAATATTAAAAAATTATTATAATGAATTGAATTAATTAAATTAAATAATATTAAAGATAAAAAATAAAAATAGCATAATCACGTGAGGACACCTATCCAATTAGATTTTAGCTTAAAAATACTTGACCTTGAAAATTATTCAAACACTCAGGCCGACTTAACTCGCTATCCTATTTGCAAAAACTCCGCAATTGTTGTGTTTTGTGGATAATTTATTCAGAGTTCCTTTCTCTTTATTTTAATGTGTTAAGGGCTTATGCAATCCAATGTTATGAAATATCATTATATTTTGGGATTAACTTGGTTGAATATCTAATACTCAAGTCATTCATGGTTATTCATCTCTCATGAACATCATTCATTAATGACCAAGCTCACATGGATGAAAAAGGCTTATTGAAACTAGCAAAATTAATCACCTCTGAGACTCGTACTCAATAACCAAGTTGCTTTGGAAGGTTGTCCAATCAAATGGTACTGATCGTCGTCGTTGGGATTTTCACCCAATTGTAATACCCCTAGTTTTGACTAGGAATGTGTTTATCCAATATTATGTAAATGATGTAAATATGCTAGTGTGAATTCCTAGTGCGGAGCTCAAGGCCAAGGCCCGACTAGTGAATGTCTAGGCATGTATGATGTATTTTATTTGGACTGTTTATTTGGCTTTTATGCTGATTTATAATATTTGTAAATATTATGTGCATAAATTATAAAATGGTCAAAGACTGGTTGTGTAAAGAGCACCAAAGGGCTATGATTCCACTAGAGGGGAAGAGGAAAGGGGGTCCATGGGTGACTAAATCCTTGTTGCCAAGTGTCCATCTTAGAACTCACCCAAATTTTGTCATGTGATGAGAATAAAGCAAATATCTCCTTTTTTGACCATTTTTCCAATCATTAATGCATGTGTGTGGTTGGTGGGAAAAGTTACCTCATGTAGTTATTGAAGCATGGGACTGACTGCACTTTTGTGACGGTTCTGTCATGACAGAAGTCAGTCTGCAGCTGCTAGGAGTCTTTTCTCTACTGACAGAAGTTATGTCAGTTGTCTTTTCACCATTTTCCCATATCCCTTAGAGTCAACCCTCATTGGTCTCATTCTTACATGCAGGTTTATAAGAGGCAGAGCTCTCCCTTGCTGTCCATGAACTTACCATGTTGTTTTGAACCCAGAAATTCGAATTTGGAAGACCATGCTGCAGATTGGGAAGTGGGTTTTGTTGGGTGTAGGTGAGCAGAGAGGTTGGGCAAGCTAGGAACCCTTACCCTTGAGTTATGTTGCTCGTAGGTGCTTGAGAAGCCACAGATTGAGGCTGTAGGAGGTTCTATAGCAACCAATACCAGGTTGGACTTCTTCTATGCACACACTGGAAGCACCCAGTAAGATGGATCACCCAAGAGAACCGTGGATCGATGAAGGGGATGCATGATCTAGAAGGGTGTTGTGTGGGGCAGGTATTGTGGAAGCCAAGGCTGTGAGGGTTGAGTGAGACCCCTGTAGAGCTCTGTATGAGCATTTTGCTAAGCATAGAGAGCAAAATGGGTTGTGGGCTGAGAGATAGAAGCATGTAGGTGTTTCCTTCGCCCTGGTGGCCTCGCAGCCCAGCTTGGGGTGGCCTCAGCAGCATAAAGAGTATATGTTGGATTGAGTGCCTATGGTTGGGTGGAAAAGCGCTCTTACACAGCCAGTTTCTTGGAACTGCGTTGGATAAAGATAAGTATTCTTATGCATTTGATTCTGAAATGTTATATTTCATGCCTGTAATGTTTATGCTTGTGAATTTGCATAATTAGATGTGTGAGGATAGTTTTGAATTCCACTGTGCATGTTTATTTATGTTCTGCACACATTGCATATGTTGAAAAATGTATTATGGACTTGGGGCGAAATTTTAGAGCCCAGGTTTTCCCAGCATCCCCTCTAATGGTATGATTGGGTGAGGGGGATGTTACACCAATAATTAGAGATGTTAAAACATCCTAATATGACTTTAGGTCAAGTACGCTTAACCTTGGTGTTTTTCCCTGTAATCAAGTCCACTTAGCTTACTAACCCATTTTCAAACCCTTAACAAGTATTGTATCTTATGAACCATTCATTCAAAACTCCCTTCTCTTTATGCTCAAGTGTGCTTAATCGTGAGGTTTTTCCCCATAGTTAATCCCACTCAACTTTCTACTTCATTTGAAATATCTTAAAAAGTATTGTGTTTTATGACCCATTCATTCATGGCTTTGTTCAAGCATGTGGAGGGTTTCCACAAACCAACATTATGAAATACCATTATTTAGGGATTAACTATGCGGAGTGTATAATGCTCAAGCTGCTTACTATGAACAATCCCCCTTAAGTTGTTTACTATGAACCATCCCCCATGAGCATCATTCACTAATGACCACTTTCTCATGAGCTTGAAAGTTAGTGTAGTACTCATTGTACAAGTTTATGCTAGCAAAGGTGGAACTTAGCAAAATGAATCACATAATGTCAATCATCACCTTTGGGACTTGCACAAGATTACTAAGAGTCATGTCAAGAAGGTCACACATCCCAATATGACTCTACCTCAAGCACACTCAACTATGGATTTTTTCCCCGCAGTCAAACCCACTTAATTTGCTATCTCACTTGCAAAATCTTAATAAGTATTGTGTCTTATTAATCATTCATTCAAAGCCCCCTTCTCTTTATTGCTTGATTGTTCTTAACCATGGCACAACCACTTAACTTGCTACCCCATTTACAAAGCCTTGACAACTATTACACTTATAAGCCATTCATTAATTCAAATCTCGCTTCATTTAATTTAAGCACGTGGAGGGCTTTGACAAACCAACATCATAAAATATCATTATTTTGGGATTAACTATGTGGAGTATTTTATACTCAAGTCATTCATTGTGCCCCATCTCCCATGAGCATCATTCACTAATGCCCAATTTTGCATTAGATTAAATAGCCAGTTGGCACTCACTTCATCAAGTGGTGCCTACAGGCATGAAGAAGTGGGATTGACATTAGTGAAATTAATTACATAGCAACAAGTGTTATCTTTTAGACTTGCATTGTAAATCAAGACTTCTCATCAAGGTCACCCATTCAAGTGCCACTATATCTCAAGCGCACTTAACCATTGAGTTTTTTCCAAAGTGAAGCCCATTTAACTTGCTACCCCAATTTGCAAAACCTTAGTGTTATGTATTGTACACCATTCATTCAAACTACCTTCTTTTTATCAAAGCATGTAAATGGTTGTTTTTTATTAATGAATAAATAACAACATTTTCACAATGAATAAATAACAACATGTAGATGGTTGTGCAATCCAACATTACAAAATGTTGTTATTTATTCATTGTGTGAGTATTCTGCTCTCAAATCATTCATTATGGCCCATATCTCACGAGCATCATTAACTAATGATCAATTACTCACAAACTTGAATACTCAACTTAGCGCTCATTGCATCTAGGGATACTCATAAGATTAAAGAAGTGAGATTGAAAATAGCAAAATGAAATGCATAGCATTGATTGTTTCCTACGGGACTTACGTCTAAACTTTGGGACCTACAATCGAAATACCCTCTATATTGATACAAATTTCATGATAAATTAACCTTAGGTTAATCTTTTAGAAAAAATGAGCTCCATGGCTCTGACAACAAGTGAAATATTTATGAAACAATAATCCATACATATTTTCCCAATGAGGATAAGGAACATTGAATAAAGGGTTATAGTTCTTCCAACATCTCCACTAGTACCATACTCACAATACAACTTGTTTAGCATATGGCAATCTTCCCATGAGTAAGTGTGGTCAAATTTCTACACGTCCAAATGAAACCCATTACATCAATTAAAATTCCATCGCATAACTAGAACTACATATCGTACAACTCTACACAAAATTCCATACAATGGTGACATAAAAGCCAACCACCTTTTAAACTTGTTTCATTATATTTCGATAATGGTTTATGTTCATTAATATAATTCAATATAATTATTATTGGATCTATTCTTATTAGTTCATGCACGGCAGCATGAACTATAGAAATCGATTTTGCTAGATTCCATTAACATAGCACGAAGTTCTTGGACAACCATTTTTTTGGTGCAGTTCCTTCGGCGTTTGCGAGTCCGTTGTATGAAAAAAGTTTTTGGGGAAATCATGAGTTATGTAGCCGGGAGGCCTTTAACGGCATGGAGTGCTTTTCTCAAGAATGCAGTGAAAAAGCAAAGCGACATAAATGTTAGTGGCTGCTTCATTACTTATTTGCATTGTCTTTCATTATTTTTCGTCCTTGGACTTGCGTGGTTTTAAAGAAGGTACTTCGTTCATGTGTGATCTATCATCTCTTTCAAAAGCAAAGAATCGGGAGGCTAATTCGACAACTACACTCACCATTGCCTTCAATAGATGGTTCATTTCAATGTCGAGCCACGGACCCACTAGTTCATGCAAAGCCCCTTCTTGGTTCTCAGCTATTGCTATGTTAGCAAGGTTGATTTCCCATATAGTGAAGAAGATCTCCACCAAAACGACCCCGAAGCTATAGACATAGGTTTCTCCATGGATTGTATGCAGATAAACACTGTGAAGGAAAGCCAAGGCCTCAGACAATTTGTATAGCAATGTTGAAATGAGTGTAACATGCCACGTTATTTCAACATGCAATACAACTGCCACGTTACAACAACCTGCATATATTAGAGGGAGCACTGCCTTCTTTAAACTCATTATAAAACAAACCCATTCATTGAACTTCAAAGAGAGTTTTATCTCTCGGAGCAAAATGCCATCTGTGGCGTCATTGAACACATGAACTAACAATCATGCGTTTGGCATGATTAATTTTGGCACAGTTACAATCAAAATATATGTAAGTACACTAATAAATTTGACTTTTTTTAAAATCAAATCCTGTGCAAAATTAGGATTAAATGAACAATTCAGTAATGCTTTGGAGTGTAACTCGTCAAGTTTCCCATAGTCTTGAGTACTCTGCTAGATGTCGAAGTTGTGGTTGAATTAATTCGGTGGGTTTTGGCTAGGATTAGTCTAATTTTATGCTTAAATTTGGATTTATGTTGGATAAGTTCCATATAATTTAGGCCGATGCAATGTCGCACAATATCGATGGTCCCGTAGCACAACGCTTTTGCCATTTTTAATCATTAATTTTTAATGTTCATAGTGATGATTGATCGAAATTTCCTTCTCTAGAGACACGATGACAACATAACCTTCAGGCTTTACACTTTCTTCAGTATTATTCTCAAACGATCAAATGGCATGTCCAACAAATTTCCTTTTCTTCAACGAGATTTGGCAATAACCACTAGATTTCATTCTCTTGTGGCTATTGCATTTCCCTCCATTAGTTTGGTGAAATGTGCAACCTTAATTTCCTCATAACATGGCAGTTTTTTTATGTAAATTTATCTTCGTGAAGACGGTCATAAAGGATCTGCAACAACAACGAATGTGTCAAAGCTAATGCATATCCTGCATGTGGATATGCATGAGCTTCCTCCTCCAATTGGCCCTCTTCCTATGTATATGAGTGCAAATAGCTCTTATGCCTTTACTTGGCAGGGACTTAAAGCTTTGCTTCTTCCCTCTTGTTTGTGTATACAAGAACAAAGTAAGTTAACAAGTGGAGAAATTCATCTCTTGTATGGTGGAAATTCTCCCAAAATCTAGAAAGAATTTTGTCGAAAGCCATAGGCCCCCTTGATTGATAGGAACTTTGTCTTAAGGGGTTTTGGCACATTTTAGCTAACCCACATCATTCAAATTTAGAAAAATGAGTGAATTAGGGTAGAACTTTACCTCGCCGAAAAAATAAAATAACACACACACACACGAATAATGATAAATGGAAAAAAGAAAGAAAGAAGAAGAAAAATAAGATCGGCAGAAGAAAAAAAAATGCGCTTGTCCACTTGTTATTAACTGACTCCTACAAGAATGTCGTTGCTTTGAACAAGATAACTCAAACGAAGATGAGAGAAACCCTAGATGGATGGTGATGGAGTCTAGGATTTCATATCTAGTTTGTATATGGTGGCAATTTTTTTTAGGACTTCTTCTTCCTAAGGACTAGTATCCTAACATATTGAGGTTTGGTGTTGTTCAATGCAAGAGATACTCCTTTCATAGAGATATTATTAATCCCCTTTGGGAAGGCTTTCACATAGGGATTGATCATGGCAAATGTCTTTGCAATAATCAATGAAAACGGGACATGTCAAATCAATTTACAAAAAACAATTATGCATCGACCTAAGGGGGGAAAGTACGAAGGTGAGAGGTTTTATGGGTTTTCATATACAAACTTGGGTAATGGTGAATTCAAGCCTTCTAGTGGGTCTTGTCACCTCGGAGCAAGCTATCATTTCAAGCATTAAGGAGCTTCCAACTGAGGTGGACATAATGGCAAATGATGGGGTCGGAAGGGAGATCTCTTCATCACTATAATCCATAATTGACATCAAGTCATCCCTATTCCCTTGAAGGTAGTGGATATTATCTGTATATATGTATCTAAGAAAGCCAGTGAAGGGCTAGATATCTCCAAACATTTTATCTTTGATAATATCTCAAAGGTGGACAAGAAAGTCGGGGAATCCTTAAGGGGCAAGGAAGGCATAGTAAAGAGGAAGCAACAAAAGCCTAAGTGTGTCAAATTGATATCAAAAGTCATGAAATTAGTACTAGGGTAGGAGGTGGCAATTCAACAAGTTTAGCTCTATTAGGTAATGGTGTTAATAGGCAAGTTCTATGGAAAACTTATTCATGAAAAGGCAATGAGCATGTGGGTGAGGAGGGCATGGAAACAATAACTTGTTTATGCCCATTTACTAGGTAAGGGTAGATTACCTTTGTCTTCTAGTCTTCGAGGGACAAAGCCAACATATTGGAAATGAAATGGTATTGGGATAGCTCTATCTTATCATTCAAAAATAAGACTCCTCTATCTGATCCAATGAGAGAGAGGGCTAACATAGAGTCGTTGTGGGTGAAGCTACATTCTCTTCCTTTCGACTTGTGGTAAAAAATGACCTTAACCTTGATTGGTAACAGGTTGGGTAGGATGTTGGATATTGAAAAAAAACACGCTCCCTATACATTACTTCTCTAGCTAAGATTCTTGTGTAAATGAACTTGGGAAATGAGTTGCCTAAAAGAATTAATATTGAAGTCAGGAATTGTTCTCATTGCCGTGATGTTGGATTGCTCAAGCCATCTACATGAAATCAATTTATACTCGTGAAAGCAGTGTGTTCTTTTTACTGCCTCTTTGGAAACGCAATATACTATAAGACGAGAACAATATACAAAGAACAAGAACTCTAGCCATAAAAATTCATTTTTTTGCATCAAAAACACCAAAAAACAACCCTAAAACAAAAAGTGGTGATACCAATATCACTTTTTTGGGGGGGCTAAAATTACAATGTTTTGGTAACCACGGGTTGTGTCATTGCAATCGAAACCCTAAATTAACACTCGGATTGAAAAGTGGACATCCTATAATCACCATCATTTTATTTCAAGGTTAAATTAAAAAAAAATCGCTTTAATTTTTTTTAAAGAAAAAAAATTAAAAAATCACAATTTATAAAAAATAAAAAATAAAAGATTAAAAAAAATCAAAATCAATTTACAACGTTAGTCAATTTATAAAAAAAAATATAAACAAATTTTTAAAAAAATTAAAAAAATATTAAAGAATTGTTAAAAAGGGAAAAAAAACCTAAAAACAAACCAACCATTTTTTTAAAAATTAACATTCCAAACAAAAATTTGAAAAAAAAAATTATTTATTTTTAAATATAAATCAAATCTACTAAATTTTTAAATTTTATAAAACAAAATTAAAAAAAAACAACAACAAAAGAATTTTAACAAATCCACTAATTAAAAAAAACCCAAAAAACCAAAACCCAAAACCCTTCCACCATGTTCCCTTCACTTACCTTCCCTCTCCCTGCCCCACCTTTCCCCCTACCTCTCCCCCGTCCCGCCCCTTCTTTTCCCCTCCCTCCCCACGCCGAGCGACACGATTCGGTTGTTAATCTATAATCTAACCAATAACTTGTTGTTTAAGTTTTATACACAAACTGCTACCTAACTAGCCATCATTTTTTCTTCCATGAAATGTATATACTGAGGAAACTTACCCTCATTTCAAGGATGGTACCCTGGGTAAACCACCAAATTCTTTAGGGTTCAAGGTAGATACAATAATTGCACCGAGAGTAGCAAGGTGCTTACAACCTAGTATGGGGGAGATGTTGTCACCTTTGTCATGTTATAAAAAAAAATCAACATATCACTTACCAGAATTGATCTTGGGTATGGAGGATAACATTCCTACTCTCAACAACTTGAACTAGACCCAATTGAATTGTCAAAATGACCTTTTAGTTATTACACAAGTGTTGATGAAGTCCAATTGTTTGACTGTTGGCATGTTTCTTTAATGATTGTTTTAATTTTTATTTTTTTGTTATTTTGTTTTTTTTTTTTCAATTTTTTTTCAAATTTTCTATTATAAATTTAAAAAAGTGTAGTTTTTTTATATTTAAATTTTTTTTTTAAATCTTTTAATTTTTTGTTAATGCTATTTTTTTTTAAAGTTAGTAAATTTTTTGAAATTGTTTTAATTTTTGTTTATTTTTAATTTTTTATATATTTCGTATTTAAAAAAAATTGTTTATATATATATTTTTATAAATTACAAAAAAATGGTAATTTTAGTCCCAAAAAAGTGATACTGGAATCCGCAAGGTAAAAATGGCTACATTTTGTAACGTCCAAAACACTAAAGCCTGTGTAGGTTGTCGTGATTTTATATAAACTGTATTTGGAATGTTTTCTTAATTTTGTTTTTCCTTTATGAGTCATTGTTCATCTTTGTTGATTTTTTGGAATAAGCTGTCCCAAAATGATTTTCTTCCTAATGTAAAATTGGTTCTGCACGTAAATTGAATTAGTGATTGTCTTTTATCGTGTGCATTTATATACAGGGGCTTCCGCAAAATGTTGTTTTCAAATTCAATAACTGTGGTTTAAAGTGAGACCTCGTAAAAATGGCATTGAGGCGGCTCTGTGTTTGGAATATATATCTACTTTTGAGTAGCAACATTTTGAAGAAACAAAACCAGAATTGAAGTCTTCTATTTAGAAAGGAGTGAAGTTTTCTACGGAAACTGAGTCAGGATCCTCCTTATCGGTACTTTAACCTCCTGTTATTGCTCGTTTTGCTTTGTTCTTACCCCCCAATTGATATGTTGGCTTGTTAATGGTGTTTCACTCTTTGTCAACCCAACATTCTTGCCTTGCTTCACCAACTTGTGTTTCTTTTCTCCATGTGCATAGTTTCGAGGGAATTAAGCAACTTCGAAAACTTGGCTGTTTGAGGCCTTCCAAAAGTTCCAAATAGATGATGATGCAGGGTTTGAGTAAGACTCTTGAAGTCCCTGAATTGATTTCCTTGGGCCAGACAAGTTGCTGTTTCAATGCATAAACTGATGGATTAATCCCAATCCATAGTAAAGAAGTAAAGCATTTTGATAATACATTTATATCATATTATCCATGTATACTCGAGGGAGTGAAAATCCATGTATATCAGATTTTCTCTGTAATAACGTTGACGAAAAATTTATAGATGGTGTCAGCAAATGGCAAGTTGATGTTAATTTCCCTGCAACAGATGCATCTCATGAACCCTAAAGTTAATGTGTAGAGATCCTGTTGATCTGCAGTTCGGACTGTCTCTGAGTGACTGCATGTGGAATTGTCCGGTGGATTTGGCATGTTGTATATATTGTAATTGTGTGAAGGATGATTGTCAGAGGCTACAATGCGTGGAAATTTGTCCAACCTTGTGGCATTCTATTTTATATATGTTTGTGAAATTTCATAGGAAGCACTCAATGGTTTTGGTGGAGCGGTGTTTACATGCAAGCTTTTTCTGTCAGCTATGGCAGGGTCATTTACCTTTGATAAAGAATCTTATTGAGTTATTGAAGTTACATGCTTTTGGGAACTTTCTTCTTTTGACAGATGGGTCTCTATATCATTTTATAGTTTTATTGCTTACAGACATGTGTTTGTATATTGACTGTGCATCGTTTGTAATAGTGGGGCTGGAGGAACTAGTCTAAAGCCAAAATCATGAAGAGAGAGAGGGCCCAATGGCGGGTTACAACCAAATGAGAAAGTGAGATATCAAGGGAAGAATATTTGTAGTGGTCAACTCAGAGATTCTGCTTACTACAAATAGTCCTTTAGATCTATCACATTTGGCTTATTTGGCTTTCCCAAAAGGTCAAGGACATTTTGGCCACATAGAATCAATAGAATTCAATTTATCATAATATAGATATCTATTATATGATGGTGTGGATTGCAAATGGTCAATTTACTTAATAATAAAACATGAAAAAAATCCTTACCTTTGATAAAGATGTTTGGTTTGTTTGAACCACAGAACTATCAAGTTCAGATGAGTGGGCAGAAGCATATCTTATATAAAAGTCTCGAGGTGTCCTCCTTAAGGTTGTTCTCTTAAATCCATTTGTAAATTTGTATTCATAACATATTATTGCATAGATAATGACGTCTTACTGCAAAAAAGCTACAAATATAATGATCACATGTTATCAATCTAAAGGCATGAAATGTTTTCAGTTGGTACAAGGATGCATAACACTGATACATTGAATATCATAGAAGGATGCAAAATATTCATAGATTACATATTATTGTGGTGTCTGGAGAAGATAGCCGACAACTTTAATACCTTTCTTGTATTCGTGGTATGTTCTATGAAGATGCTTAACCACCTTTTGGCTACCAAAGTCTGGTTGTTCAGGAGTCTTTTGTCCTCAAGCGTCCACGTGTGTTATTCCTCTTAGAGAGACATCTTATGTTCTATGAAGATGCCTAACCACTTTTTGGCTACCAATGTCTGGTTGTTCAGGAGTTTTTTGTCCTCAAGAGTCCAAGTGTGTTATTCCTCTTAGAGAGATATCTTGTTTAACACTTGCTACATGCCACTGAATCATTGAAACAATTCCTACGTTCTGCTGGAACATATTTAGGGGGACATTCTAAGGATATAATTTCCAAAACTTTATTCTGAACCAGTGCACATATTACTTAACCAACTATATTTCAGGTGATTCACATTTTCAAAATATTGTAAATCATCTTCCTTTGAGGATTCTTTAGTATAATCACTTCCAACTTTTGCACTTTGCTTGTATGATTAGCGTTGAAAAACTTGACATCCATAAAAAATATAGTGGTTCTCAACTTGGGAAATTCGAAATTTTTTTAGGGAAAACTTGACAAGAATAAATTTGTACCTCAAAAACTTGGAAAACTCAACGACCTAAAATATATATGGAACAAAGCTACAAAAAATGCGAGAAATTGGAGAGTTTTGCAACACTTAGGGATGAAGTTCGCCCTTGCCTGAAATTTGACTGATGGATATTGCAATCAAATACTGGTGCTACTAATGTAAATTCGGTCTAAAAGACCGAGCATAATTTCATGCCACAAGAATATTGGATGGATGAGCGTGGACTTGTCTCCAGTGGAGGGCTGTTGTATTGCAAGAGATACTTGAAAAAGAACACAGACTAGCTACAGTCTAAACGTGTTTTTTTTTAGCAAAAGATCACCGATCTCTTTTTAAGGACATCTTCAACAGAAAGTAAGGTAAGGTAGTGGACTGTTCTCATCGTCCGACACCAAGTAAAAAAGGGGTTTTGTAATGAGAAATTGCCCTCAGTAGTGAAGCAACATGTTTTGGGGTATTTTCATAATAAGGAAAGGTTTTGATACTAAGTTGCTAAAGAATATTTGGAGATGGGATGAAATGGTTGCAGACATTCTCTTGGATAATGAACCCAACACTCGGGTGGCGGGCCTCCAACAAAGCGCTTCAAGGAAAAGGTAAAATCAGCTGTAAAGGAAAAGATAAAGATTGTTGATGCTTTTGTTTTTATTATTTGCTAGCATTCCTTTTGTTATGGGTAGAGTAACACAATTTGAAGTCACCATGAAAATTGTAAGGCTGAAGTTGATTTGAGAGTATCTTCATCTAGAATTATTAGCAGCAGCGGATTTAAGAGTTTCTTTCAGCATGTTTAATGTTCAGATTTATAAAGCAATGTATGGATCAACAAGATGTGAACTAAGGCAAATCAACACACCTCATTTGGAAGCCTAAAACTAAAGGATGGATGGGCCAACATGGTCGCCATCAACATATACAAGTCTGAGCAGCTTCCAGCCTAAAGTCATTGAATAGCTCAAGTAGGGAGCCCCCAACATATGGATGAGCATGTAAAGGCTTACATGGTCTTAGAAAAGGGTACTTAGGTGGAATTTTTGATGTACAGTCAGTGATAGAGAATTTGTTACACCATCTTGCAAGCAACTTGGCCATCGTTGAGAATGTGCATGACATAACCAATAAATATTTTCCTGTACTGATGTATGGTCTAGGCTCTAATGGCTACCACGTAAGCAAATTGGATTTTGGAGAGCTTGATAAAAAAAACATGAACTGCATCATAGCACTAGGCCTTGGATGAGATGCTTAGGAGCATACTTCATCCACCTACAGGCTTATTGTCAAGAATCCTGGAATATACATTGAATAAATAAGGTGAGAAGGTTTCTATTGTACGGCCATCTAAATTGCCTTTGTGTGACAGAACACAGCTAACCTTCTATTTTGGAAATCATTGTAGGCAGCAAGAAATTACCTTATTTTTTTGGAGGCATTATAAACTTGAGACAAAACTTCATCATTGAAAACAATCAAAGTGTGAAAATGGAGTATTCTATTTATTCTACATTTTTTATTTTACCGTGGGTTTTGGTCAGAATACGGTAAATTTTTTTATAGTAAAATCCAAATTTCTACTTGTCTAAATTGCATTTTTGAATCCATAAATAGATTCAACACCCTCAAATACCCCATGGCACCCAAATTATGCAATTTCCATAGCTAATATTTGTGATTCTAAGATTTTTGAAAGATTTCCAACCGGAATACACAAATTTAAACGGAAAATATGCTCCGAAAAAGTTGAAAACTTAGAATATTTAGACTAATGCTAGTATAGATAAGGCAACCATGAACATATAAGGATGGGATGAATTGAATATCATTTTCAGCTCCAAAGCATGCATGAAGATCCACCATAATTACCTGGCCCAATTATCTAGAAGTCCCCACTTGAAGAAATAGCTTAGCATCTAAGGGAGTTAACATGCAGGGTTGAAGGGAACGCCCTTCATCTATTCGCTATTTGGAGGATTTGGTCATTTTTTTCAATGAAAGAAAACATTCCAACATCTAAGACCCTTATTTTTTACCAGGTCAAAGAAGTACATTTTGGGGAAACACCCTAGCTATAGGGAATACATGTGATAACATTTCGTCAACCTAAGAAGGAGAAGTCGCATCACCAACACTACTACCACCTAATAGTTACTCTTTGTCATGAATTGTTTCCATTGGGCTAGGATATTTCTGTTGTGTAGACCAGATGCATACATGGAGAGCAGTTTATCCACAATTGAAAGTGATTGCACGAGTTTCTTCAACAAGACATATGACAAATGTGGAAAAACAAACAATGGATCTTGAGGCAAAAGTTTTGGTAGCAACTTCAATAGTTGCAATTGCTTCAATTGGTAGTGATGAATCTAGAGGGAGTGCTTTAGGTGGCATTGGGATGTCTATTGCATAAATTAAGGGTTTTGAGAATTTAGATGTAGGCAGGCATATCTCCATAGGTAAACAATTTCTAAACCTCTTCTATTATAAACCTTTTCAATTATATTCAAACTATGAAAGTTTGGTTTGACTTGTTATCTATTTTCTAATATTTGATTATTAAGGCCTATAAGGGATAGATTATCTGGATCTTCGACTAAGCAAGGCATTGATTATCTGATCCTCGATGTCCTATTCATTTGAGAAAAAATATATACTACATGAGCAATGATGATTCAAACAAGAGTTGGAGAGTCCATGACAATATCACTTCTAGTAGATCCTTCTGTTAAAACCACATCTATTTTATTATGGCTTCATGTGCCAAACAGGCAAAGTCCTTCTAGTCTAGTCCTTCCTAATTTTCTTGGTGCATGTTGGGCCTGGCCCAAGTGGGGCATTTTTGTATAAGTCAGATTTTGGAACTGCTGAGCTAAGCGCAGTTCAGCTGAAGGCTTTTTGGACAAGTCTATTTTGGGATGCTGTGAAGTTGCGCGCAACGTAACGTCGGAAGAGCTGCGAAGTTCAGTGCTGTGAGGAAACAACACTGCGATGTGTCCAGTCTACAGGGATCCAGCAAAGCAGAGTGTTGGATGGAAGACGACACGTATTCTGGTTAGACCATTGGTGGTCTATTTTTGGTAAAGATGCTCTAGGAGTACCAAGCGGCGGGAGGAGCAAGCGGAAAGAAAGCGACTGGTCACACGTGTGGAAGAACCACTACCTAAACCAGTCGCACGAGACCATTAGAGGAAGAATGGCTCGGTGAAAGCGACATGTTGGCATGTGTGTAACAGGAAGGCCGATAGCGACATGAGGCATGCGCTGAAGGCATCCATGATGGAATATTCGCTACCAAGAGCCAGCAAGTCCGGTTAAGCTGAAAACCGTGACAGTTTTGTAAAACCTAAGGGTTTTTGCCTACAAATTGTAAAGACATGATCTACGGGCATAATCTATAAATAAGACATATTTTGTATGGGAAAGGGTTATTCTTCATTTTTGTGTTGTTCTCATTGTTGATTGAATAGATCTCTGTTAAGAGACATTTTGTAAAGGCTCTGCAAGCTATGTGCGTAGAGGCCTATTGGGAGAGAAGAGAGTCCGCAGCTGAGTGCGCAGACAAAGAACTATTGTACCCTTCCTAAAGACTAATACAACAACAGTTCTTGTGGACGTAGCTCCCATCCTGGGGGTGAACCACGTTAAATTCGGTGCAGTGTGATTGTTTGTGTTTTACACTTGTCTGTTTGCTTGCATTGGATGCTTGGATTCTCATTTATCAGTTGTTGTGTTAATGCTTTTATATATATTCGTCATAGGAGAAAGATGGGAATAATATGTTAGGTATTGCATGTATGGGTGAATGATGAATACGCAGTAGTCTAAGTCTCTGGAAGTATCAGTTTATTGAATAATCACAGGTGCATGTAGAGTTGGGTTGTATAACTCTCTTGACGTGCAGGACCAGAAGTGCGCAGTATTGTGTGTTTCATCTGTTTACGTTGGTTATAAAGTCATTTGTACAAGGCAATAGATGAATGGATAAACACTAAGTAGAGTCGTTGGAATCTGTTAATTCTGTACAGGAAGCGTATAAGTCAGTTGCGCTGTCCTATTATTTGCATCTTGTCCGAACCACGCAGTCCTTGGATGCGCTAGTTGCGCAAGCATCTTGGTTTGTAGAACAAGGACCGCGACGTAGTCTATTGTCGCGCAGTCTTCAACCCGCAGTGCGAGCCTCGCATTGCGCTGCGCAGTAGTTCCATCCGAACAACTCATCACATTGCTATGGAAGTCTGATTCCGCAGCGCCCCCATAGCTACACCTCGGGTGAGACCTCAGCTTGTTCGCAGGTTGTTGCCGAAAGGGCTGGTGAGAAGGGGTTTTGTTGGTTCCTTGAAACCGCGAAGAACTTGGGTCTACATTGGAAACCTCTAGATCAGTATTTAAGCCAACAAATGGTTTCGTTGCTGGGACTAAGAATCTGCAATGAGTTGAAGCCGGGATGTGCAAAGTAGAAGAAGTTGAGCTGGGTGTCGACTTTTGGTATCCAGACAAGAAAGAAATCTGGGCTTGGTGTGACAAGATAGAAAGAGACTTCACAAGAAAGGAGAATAGACACACACATATCTCTGACATTCAGTGGTTGAATAAGTACCTGTGGAAGGACGTTCATGAATTTTTCTGGGCATCTTTTGGAAATGAGTTACACGAGTGGTTGTCAAGACTCGTAGAACAAAGAAATTGTACACCGCGAGACGTACCGACCGAGTGGACACCAAAGCTTATTGAAAGGCTCAAAGCACTAGATAGTCCATTCACGAGAGAAATTGACTTCTGGGTCGACAGCACACTACAGAGTTTTGTGACGCAGTTCGCTGCAGACATGCTAAAGTTCTATAGTGCAGCCGAAAGAGAGTTTTTCAAGGGATTCAGAGGTAAGTACTTGAACAACCTCAGTTTATACATTAAAATGCTTTTGGCAGAGAAAGGTGTCTTTAGAATGCAGTGAAGTTTTGTTTAAATCTGTCATGGTAGATAGTACATATAGTGGGTCTTACGAAGAAACCCATAACCTGAGAAGTGGAAAGAGATACAAGTTCGTTGCTGAGAAAAATCCTGGACCACATGGACTCTGCGTAGATACCCAGATACCATGTGAGCGAGATAATCAAACCGCACCTCTGTCAGCCACGTATCAGCCTATTACGCCATAGAACCCACCGGTTGTAGAAACTACGCCTCCCTTGTCTTAGAATCTGTCAGTTCAGAACCCGTCGGTTGTGAGCACCGTGCAACCCACACCGCAGAAAATCAGTACTGGTAACACCGCAGGAGTGAGTGTCCATCCTATCCTGAATCAGCCTAACCCATCTCAGGCTGTACCACTTCAGAACGTTCAACCTCAGGTCATTCCTCAGAGTCTTATCCCTAGCACCACTCAGAGAATTGTGCCACCTAGAAGGAGGATGATTGATGATATCAAACTGCCAATATTTAAAGGAACGGGTTTAGAAGACCCTCATCAACACTGGTTTCTATGTGAAGCCATGTGGAGTGTAAAGCAAGTACACGATGACGCTGTGAAGCAAGCACAGCTCGTCACCACTTTTAGAGACATCGCCTTGCATTTGTTCATGAAATACTCGTAGGAACATAATAGAACACTATTAGAAATCAAGGCTGCCCTCTTAGCAGAATTTAAGAAGCTGAAGTCAAAGTCGTAGTGTATAACGGAATTGAAAGAGATCAAGCAGAAACCTAATGAAACAGTTTGGGAGTTTGATCAGAAATTTAAGACTCTATTGGATCAAGTAAGCTTCATTATAGCACCGCAACAACACAAGGAATGGTTTATAGCCGTGCTGTTGCCCCATATCATACAGCCTTTGATGCAGCAAAAAGTGGCTTCGCAGGTAGAAGCCTTGGAGATCGTGATGAAGTTAGAAGCTTCACCAATTGGAGAAAGTAGCACTGGGATGTCTCAGATTCAGAACCACTTGGCTACCCTGACACTACAACCACAAGATATCAAGAAAGGAAATCAAGAAAGACAAGAAGTCTGGTGTATAGGTTGTAAGGGAGAAGGACACACTAAGGATCATTGTCCTTTATTCCAAGATTTCCTTAACATGGGTGGACCAAACCCATCAAATCCGAACCCAGGGCCATGGTGTGAAATTTGCAGAACCAAAGGACACAGGCTAGAAGACTGCCACATGATACAAAAATACATAAGAACACCTAAAAACTTATATTGTAATTTTTGTAAGTCAGTGGGCCATGATGAATCCAATTGCCGCGCATATGAGCTCATGTTAGAAAGAAAGAAAGATATTGAGCATATGTATGGAGGAATGTACAGAGTCCAAGAAGAGACTCTACAGAAACAAAATAATGTACAAAATGATTAGGGAGCATACAGAGGTCGCGGAGGATACCGCGGGAGAGGAAGGAATAATGGCCCGACACAAGGACGAGGTCGAGGTCAAGTAATCTGTTATAACTGTGGCCAAGCAGGCCATGTATCTAGAGATTGTACCAACCCATGCACTACATGTAGTTATTGTAAATCATTTGATCATGTTATTGAAGACTGTCCATTGTTAGAGGTAGAAATGCAGAAAAGAAAATGGCCAGAGGCACCGAACCCAAACATTCAGTTGATTGCAGCAGAGAGGAGACCTGCAGATCCAAGTATCAACGTAGTGATGCGAAGTGGCGCTACAACAGGGAGAGATGGAGGAGCATAAGCTTCGACTTTTGGAGATTTTAACCCGAAGCTGACTCCTCTTGAAACAATATGGATAAGAAATGCTGCCGGGAAAGCACCTGCTTTCGACTTAAAGAAAAATAGAGAAGTCTTTGAAGAAGCGCGGGATATTTTAAAAGAATAAACACCTGAGTCGCCAAGAATCCCGTTGCACAGTGAAATACCGCATATGGAAGATATGCCGGCTGCTTATGACAGAACGAGCGCCGCAGCAGAGACAGGCACCTCTGTTGCACAGTTCCTCAGGAGCTGCATGAAGTTGCTGAAGAGTCCAAACGCTATAGCAGAATTGCAGAAGTTGTTAGATCAGTATGAATCGTGCATCGAAAGTGAAACTACCGATATCGCAATTCACCACATCAAGAAACATAAGAGAACAGGAAGAGAAATGAGACTTAGTGCACAGATAGGAGATTATGAAATGGATGAGATCATTCTTGATTTGGGATCAGAAGTAAATGTCTTAACCAAACAGACATGGAAGCAGATGGGGAGACCAAAGCAGTTATGGTCACCTATCCAGCTGAGAATGGCCAATTAGGAGAAAGTCATACCTTTTGGACGGTTAGCTAATGTGGTTGTTGACATTGATGTAGTGCAAACTCACGCCGATTTCGAGGTTATCGAGATCGTGGATGATAGTCCTTTAGATCTATCACATTTGGCTTATTTGGCTTTCCCAAAAGGTCAAGGACATTTTGGCCACATATAATCAATATAATTTGTCAATTTATCATAATATAGAAATCTACTATATGATGGTGTGGATTGCAAATGGTCAATTTACTTAATAATAAAACATGAAAAAAATCCTTAGCTTTGATAAAGATGTTTGGTTTGTTTGAACCACAAATGTTTGTGGAACTATCAAGTTCAGATGAGTTGGCATAAACATATCTTATATAAAAGTCTCAAGGTGTCCTCCTTAAGGTTGTTCTCTTAAATCCATTTGTAAATTTGTATTCATAACATATTGCATAAATAATGACGTCTTGCTGCAAAAAGCTACAAATATAATGATCACATGTTATCAATCTAAAGGCATGAAATGTTTTCAGTTGGTACAATGATGCATAACATTGACACATTGAATATCATAGAAGGATGTAAAATATTCATAGATTAGATATTATTGTGATATCTAGAGAAGATAGCCGATAACTTTAATACCTTTCTTCTGTTCGTGGTATGTTCTATGAAGATGCTTAACCACCTTTTGGCTACCAAAGTCTGGTTGTTCAGGAGTCTTTTGTCCTCAAGAGTCCAAGTGTGTTATTCCTCTTAGAGAGACATCTTATGTTCTATAAAGATGCCTAACCACCTTTTGACTATCAAGTCTGGTTGTTCAGGAGTCTTTTGTCCTGAAGAGTCCAAGTGTGTTATTCCTCTTAGAGAGACATCTTGTTTAACACTTGTTACATGCCATTGAATCATTGAAACAATTCCTACATTCTACTGGAACATATTTAGGGGGGACATTCTAAGGATATAATTTCAGAAACTTTATTTTGAACCAGTGCACATATTATTTAGCCAATTATATTCGAGGTGATTCACATTTTCAAAATATTGTAAATCATCTTCCTTTTGAGGACTCTTTAGTATAATCACTTTCAACTTTTGCTCTTTGCTTGTATGATTAGCTTTGAAAAACTTGACATCGATAAAAAAATATAGTGGTTCTCAACTTGGGAAATTCGAAAAAAAGATTAGGGAAAACTTGACAAGAATAAATTTGTACCTCAAAAACTTGGAAAACTCAACGACCTAAAATATATATGGAACAAAGATACAAAAAAATGCGAGAAATTGGAGAGTTTTGCAACACTAATTAGGGATGAAGTTCGCCCTTGCCTGAAATTTGACTGATGGATATTGCAATCAAATACTGATGCTACTAATGTAAATTCGGTCTAAAAGACCGAGTAGAATTTCATGCTATAGGAAGATTGGATGGATGAGCATGGACTTGTCTCCAGTGGAGAGCTGTTGTATTGCAAGAGATACTTGAAAAAGAACATAGACTAGCTTACAGTCTAAACGTTTTTTTTGCAAAAGATCACCGATCTCTTTTAAGGACATCTTCAACAGAAAGTAAGGTAAGGTAGTGGAATGTTCTCATCATCCGACACCAACTAAAAAAGGGGTTTTGTAATGAGAAATTGCCCTCAGTAGTGAAGCAACATGTTTTGGGGTATTTTTATAATAAGGAAAGGTTTTAATACTATGTTGCTAAAGAATATTTGGAGATGGGATGAAATGGTTGCAGACATTCTGTTGGATAATGAACCCAACACTCGAGCAGCGGGCCTTCAACAAAGCCCTTCAAGGAAAAGGTAAAATCAGTTGTAAAGGAAAAGATTGTTGATGCTTTAGCTTTTAATGTTTGTTAGCATTCCTTTTGTTATGGGTAGAGTAACACAGTCTGAAGTCACCATGAAAATTGTAAGGCTGAAGTTGATTTGAGTATCTTCATCTAGAATTATTAGTAGCAGTGGATTTAAGAGTTTCCTTCAGCATGTTTGGTGTTCAGATTTATAAAGCAATGTCTGGATCAAAAAGATGTGAACTAAGGCAAATCAACAAGCCTCATTTGGAAGCCTAAAACTAAAGGATGGATGGGCCAACATGGTCGCCACCGATATATACAAGTATGAGGAGCTTCCAGCCTAAAGTCATTGAATAGCTCAAGTAGGGAGCGCCCAACATATAGATGAGCATGTAAAGGCTTACATGGTATTAGAAAAGGGTACTTAGGTGGAGTTTTTGATTGCACTGAGAGTAGCGAGGTGCTTACAACCCAGTATGGGGGAGATGTGTAACGTTATGTAACGATGTCACGTTATGTATTAAAAATAAAAAGTAATTAAATTTTGTTATGCATCTCATAAAAAAAATATATGAAAACCAAATAAAAAATAATTAAAAAAAACAATATCCACTCATAAAATAAAAATTTAAAACCAAATAAAAAGTCATTAAAAAAATAACACCTCAAGAAATTGGATGCCTCTCGGTGCTTGATAGATCCGCATTTAGGATGGATCTATAACATGCCCAACATATGGATGAGCATGTAAAGGCTTACATGGTATTAGAAAATGGTACTTAGGTGGAGTTTTTGATGCACAGTCAGTGATAGAGAATTTGTTACACCATCTTGAAAGCAACTTGGCCATCGTTGAGAATGTGCATGACATAACCAATAAATATTTTCTTGTACTGTTGTATGGTCTAGGCTCTAATGGTTACCATGTAAGCAAATTGGATTTTGGAGAGCTTGATAATAAAAACATGAACTGGATCATAGCAATAGGCCTTGGATGAGATGCTTAGCAACATACTTCATTCACCTACAGGCTTACTGTCAAGAATCCTAGAATATACATTGAATATATAAGGTGAGAAGGTTTCTATTGTAAGACCATATAAATTGCCTTTGTGTGATAGAACACATCCAACCTTCTATTTTGGAAATCAATGTTTTGTAGGCAGCAAGAAATTACCTTATTTTTTGGATGAGACAACACTTCATCATTGGAAAC